>BMAU01021369.1:3010000-3654573 GCA_019973935.1 Trichonephila clavipes
TCACCTCAGATGTTATCTTTGGCTTAGACCAGGGGTGGCCAACCTTTTGGGGAAGAGTGTCACTATTTGATAAAACAAAATTATGCGTGCCACTTACAACAAATAAAATATGAAACGGATACAAGTATAATGTGATTTTTACCCGAACAGTCCAGGTTTTAATGCAAGTCTATGTAATCGAAATTTAAAAATATAATAAATAAGACAAAAGCACAAACTTAGGTTAGGTACAAAGTAAAAATCAGTAAATTGAATCATTTTTAATTCCATCTAATATTTAAATACTCAGCACTTAATTTGGTTTTTGAATGTTTCTACTTTTTTTTATACCAAATAATCTATATTAGAATTACCTCTTGAAGATGCTTACAAAATTCGGTTAGTTTAGGTGCACATCAGCTAGTTTTGAGTTAAATTTATTTTATTATGCTCATACTTGAAAAAAATCATTCACAAGCTTACTTGGATACAAAGTTTGAGGTTATTCTCTGGAGTAAGACTATTTTAATAAAATTGTAAAAAATATTATTTATAATAATCTCCTCAAAATTTTAAATTTTTCAGTAAGTTTTTGCATGCCACTTTTGCAACTCCATCGTGCCTCATTAGGGCACGCGTGCCGCGGGTTGGCCATCCCTGGCTGAGACTATGATTAGTCGTCAATCGTTCTCGTGTTGCTTCGAAGTTCGATGTTAATAAAAACAATCCAAGAAATAGGTTCTTTGTATTTAGTTAGGATAAATGATTTGTCTTGACTTAATGTCCCCGAGAAGTTACTCAAAAGATCTATTGGCAATGGATGTGGATAATTAGAACTCCAAATGACATCAGAAAAAAAGGATTTAAAAGATAATGCCCATGGATTGTAACTCTGCCTTCTAACAAAATGCATCATGACACGTTTTCAAGACACACAGCTGAAACGTCAGTTTCTTTTTGTGGATAGGATAGCCGGGTTCCTATCCGCAAGTGCACCCCTAAATATTGCGAGGTCCTGTCTTAAGTCGAGGATCCCGACAACCCATGACCATGAGAACCCCCCCCTCCATCCACGAGATGGATGTAATTCATGGATATAGGGGTAATTCCCCTCCCTCCCACGACCCTGGAGAGGGCAGAAGAAGTTAATTGGAAAACATCGAACAGTTTTGATGTCCTCCCTCACACATTTTATATTTTGAATCCTAATGAAATAACCAATATTTTGAATAACTTCAGTATAAATCAGCGCTTCTCAAACTGTAGGGCGCCCCCCGTAGTAGGGCGTGATAACCTTAGAAGGGTGGCGCGAGCATATTGAAAAGTCGAAAACAAAAGATTATTTCAAAAAATTAGTAAATTTTTAAAAATAAAGCAAACAAAATACATTCTGTCATTATGAAAAAAAAACATTTACACTGATATGATACACTTTTAAATGTATTAGTACTGCACAGTGAACTTTATGATTATTTTAATAATACTACACTGTGTGGTGTGCAAAAATTAAGAACGAGACGGTTTTTTCAGTATAACTTTGTACAAAAGCTTTCCAAATCAACACATTTAATACCGTAAGATCCCCAATACGTAAGGACATGTGTTATGTAAGCAACACTTACTAAAAGAGAAATCAGAGGGATAAAAAGAAGCTTGATTAAAAAAATAGCATGGAGCGCAATGCGACTGAAGGCCGAAACATCCCTGTGATGGGTGTCCAGCAAGAAACATCCGGTCTTTAGTAGGGGATACGATCTCCCCTGACTGCTAGGCAGGTTTCACAGCGTCTGCCCATGCTGAGAATGAGGGTGTCAATGAGTTGTTGAGGCATTGCTGCCCATTCGTCTTGCAGCGCCAATCGAAGCTCCCGAATCGTTACTGGTGGTAAGGTACGAGCTGCCAAGCGTCTGCCTAGAAAATCCCATACATGCTCGATGGGATTGAGATCCGGAGATCGTGCCGGCCAATCCATACGTTCAATATCCTCGCTCTCTAAGAGCTGTTCGGCAGCTACTGTGCGATGACATGGTGCATTGTCGTCCATGAAAAGGAACTGCAAACCCATAGCGCCTCTAAAAAGACGCACATATGGAAGAAGAATCTCGTTACAATAACGGGTACCGTTGACTGAACCTGCGTCGAAGATGTGAAGGTCTGTACGACTACCAAGCATGATGCCTCCCCAAACGAGAACACCGCGACCTCCATACCTGTCCCTTTCAATGATGTTCGAGGGATGATTGCGGCTTTCCCGCTCTCTCCAGATGAGTAAGCGATGAGAATCGCTACTCAAACTGAATCTGCTCTCATCTGTAAAGAGTACTCGTCCCCATTCATTGTCTCTCCAATTCCGGTGTTCCCGGCACCACAGAGAACGCCTTCTCCGATGGGCAGGTGCTAAAGGTACACACCGTACAGGGCGTCGTGCAAACAGACCACCACCGTGCAGTCTTCTGGCCACGGTAAAACGCGATATCGGTCGTCCAGTCGCCTGTGGCGTGTGTCTAGCGATTTCTCCCGCTGTCTGCCGCCTGTTTCTTCTGGCCTGTAAGACAATGTACCGGTCATCTGCGGGTGTGGTTCCTCGTGGACGACCACTACTGAACCCCCGGATAGCTGTTCCTGTAGTTTGAAATTGTCTCCAAAGTCGTGTGAGCAATTCCGATGTATGTTCTGTATAACAGCAGAAGTGTTTTAACCTTCAAATTTATCAATCACTGTTTTATTACAATATGTACAGTTCTTTATGTGAATACAAACACTGTTTTCTTTTTAAGCAATTTCACATAACAGCTAAGATAAAGTGCTCTAGTTTTTGTAAAAATTAAAATATCTCTTATCCTGAAGGTCACTTCAAAAAGGAATAGCAAAGTAATGCATCAAAATTGAAAAATTGAGAATTTGTTCATTTACTATTTGTAGAGAGCGGGCCCCGTTTATGGAATTTTTTGTCAATTTTTACCCTTTTTTTCCCATTTTAGTAGTAATAATTTATTTTTCAATTTTTAATTTTAGTCTTTTGTTCTTAAAATGTACTAAATAAATCTAAAAACCACAAAAAAATATCCATGTATCAGTGCTTCTCAAACTTTCAATGTACGCGACCCAATATTTAATCATAGTTTCTTTCACCTCCCCTCCCTACAATAACAATGGATTGAATTCAATAATACTATACTTTGACACTAAAGCTACAATATATATACGACTTTAACCTCTTATGTGCCACCGACGTATATAAACGTCTCGCTCAGCCAAAGCATTAATTTTCTGTGTGGACGAATATATACCTCTTTTCGAAGTACCAACTTTTCTGTGCAGTGCTATCCATGAAATTATTTCGAGGGCTTTAGAATGCAATAAAAGAAACAGGACAGTGTTTGCGAAGGATTTACTTATTTCAGAGGATTTTTGCTTATTTATTTCTTTCCTCCTACCCCTCTCCCACAAAAAAACATCAAAATACGCTCGTCTACGTGGTATTGGGGAGAGAATTGCATAACTTTTTTTTTAATTGGCAGTTAAGAAATTAATTATAAACCGTACAAATTATCAAGATAAGTGTTAAGCCCATGGAGTCACTGATAATTATCGCCCTGGTTCTTAACTTAGTATTGTAAAATTAATAATAAAATATATACATTGCACTGTATTGATACATTTATAAGTGTATTATATCAGTGTAAATGTGTGTTCTATATTTTATTTTATCAGAAAGTATTTTGTTTGTTTACTTTCAGTAAATTAATAATTTTTTAAAACGCCTTTTGTTTTCGACTTTTCAATAGGCTCGCACCCCCCTTGTAGAGTTATCACGCCCCTCAAGGGAGGCGTGCCCCACAGTTTGAGAAACGCTACCATATATCCATTACTT
This sequence comes from Trichonephila clavipes, assembly GCA_019973935.1. Taxonomy (NCBI): domain Eukaryota; kingdom Metazoa; phylum Arthropoda; class Arachnida; order Araneae; family Nephilidae; genus Trichonephila; species Trichonephila clavipes. Next base: position 3,013,854 of record BMAU01021369.1, read on the forward strand.
TAAGAAAAAGTTGTCGCAAGTAGTCGGATACCTCAAGAGGGCTTTGTGGAAATCGACTCCCAAGAGGTAATACAGGTATATAAATTTTCGTGTTTGAACTATTAAATTTACGAACTTGAAACTAGCCATGCGTGCTTCTTTTGTTGAGTAAAGATCCAGTATAAGAATGGGTTTTTTAATCAACTCCCAAGGGGTGGGGGTTGAGAGCGATTACGGTAGATGTTGATATCAAAAAATACTCGCTTTTTAATAATTAGACTTAAGAATTTACCAACTCTGTATCTTTTACTAAGTAGAAATCCGTTAAAAATGGTATTTCAGCGAATAGACTGGGAAAAGGCTAAAGGTGAGTAAATGATAAATATACTTCTATCTTAGAAATTACAGTCCCGTTCTTTTTAAATCAAGAGGTGAGTGCTATAACAATATTTTTAATGCTATCAAAAGCTTAATGCTAAGACATAAATAATAATAAACTAACAAGTAGTAAAAAAAAAAAATTAAGTCAATTCCTACTTAGGTCAACAAAGGAAAATTTTATTTTACTTACTTTTTATCAAATAATTACAATTAATTCAAATATGTGTATACATAGGACAGATTCACACTATTAAGTGGCAAAATAGAAAAACTTTCCTTGCAATTTTCCATTTTCCTTTCTGTATATGGTGTTGAACTATTATTTTTGTTTGCTACTATTATGGCTGTGCTTTATCACGAATTCCACTAATGGTCCTCTTGGGATTCTTTGGGGCCAGAATGGCAATTATTTCCAACCAACTCAAAAAGAGAACGTGTTTATGCAAATTAGGAATCTAATATATTGGAAGATTAGCATTCACGAGGATGGCTAAGTGGAGAAGTAATGTTAGAAGTGATCGCTAAGTGAAGTGAGATTAAGTCTAGAAGATAAGTCTTCATTCTGGGAGTTGGCCTAACAGTGCCGGTGTAGATAACTCAGAAGTGGGTCCGAGACCAGCGGAACATTGCCTAGGCCAGAGCCAGCCAGATTAAAGGTTGAATCGACGTTTTACGGACCGTAGCTGTTTACTCAGGAAATAGCGGTAAGATAGTTCATCTAAACTATAAGGATAGTGCGGATGCTATTAAGTTAGGAATTAATATATAAATATAGATTCAGTTGTTAATTGCGCTAATTATCAGCAATACGTGTTGCGTCTACTCACTTTTGATCAGCATCCTCTTAGACTAGTACTGTTGTTATATTATATATATAAATTAAGATCAGAATAAATTGATTTTATTATGACTGAGTTTAGTATTGTATCCTTCGTTCCCTTAGATGTAGGTCGCGGGGTGAGTGAAGAGAGGGTATCCCCTACGGATGGGATACCACACTATTTTTAGTCATTAATTAACTAATTAATTGATATTTGAAGTGTCGTTCAGTACAACTTTAAAGCATGTATGTGAACTTGATTGGATGAATAGAAAGTATTTTTAATAGCGATTGAAAATTTGAACAAGATATATATATATATATATATATATATATATATATATATATATATATATATATATATATATATATATTTAAATATATAGGGAGACAGAGCGAGTTAATAGTAGAAATTGAAAAGAATGCATAGTTCCCCAGCGAAGTAGGTGGGTAATGTTTAGTTATGGAATAAATTAAGTTGGTCATAAGATTGTTGAGAGTTATATGCAGTTTTCTTGCCGTCTTACGATACATGTAGTTAAGTGCCATACCACTTTTTTTGGCTATTTTCTTTTCATATAGAAGTATAGTAGTAAGTGAGATACTAGTCAAAAATTATCAAATAATTTCAACTTACCTTCCGTTGTTTTTAAATTGTTTTGGTATTGACTTTTATGCCGATTGTTTTTCATATATTTGGAATGTTGATAAACAAAATCAATCTTTCAGCCTGTTGTACTTCATAAGGACTCAATTTCAGAAAGAGAAACAATAAAAAATGATATCTTGACGAGAGACTAATAGTTTGGCGAATACTCAGTGATTTCTGGTGATGATCATATCCCTCTACCCTACATATCTTTTTTTAGTATAAGAATTCAGTAAATCCATTACCATGTCAGTATCTATGTAGATATTTAAAATACATAATTTTCACTAAGACATCGCAGATAGAAAAACAATAGAGAAGACACGTGAAATAGTTGACAGCCGTCAATATCAGTATGTCCATTCCACATGCTATTCAAGAGAAAAATAGAAGCATAGTTGGTTTTTTATTATGATTAGCCGCAGGGGTGTTCCCCACTGCGATCCATTAGTGTAATAAGTTTTTCTAATAAGCAAAAAAGTTTTTGTCTGAGGGCCGATAAGGACATCAATTAGGGATTATGCTTTTTATGTATGCCGTAACAATTGGATGCGGAAAATATTTTTTACGTAAAATACTGTGACTTTTTGCTGTAAATAATAAACACTTCAACTCTAATGCTTGATTATTAGGGTTTTTCTTACAAACAATCTGTTATGCTATTTAGTAGAATATATTTTTATTTAGGTAAAAAAAAAAATTTAAACTAGGTGCATAAAAAACTGGCTAGAAACGTCATATTTTCAGACATATTCCCTATAAACAGTTCGTAATATTTACAGAATCTATAGAATACATCCAATAGTGCGTGAAGCAGTTATTCTCAACTTTGTGTAATTTTATTTAGACAATACCAGGTACGAAATTGTGACAGTAAAATAAACAATATAGGAAGCACAACATATGAAAAATTATATTCATTTTAAAATTCTGAATAAGAAATAATGCGTTCAAAATTACCAAAATGTCAGCATTGATGTTATACTAGGATATTTTTAGAAAAAATGCTATCATATTTTATAGGTGCCCACGGTAGCCAAGTGGTATAGGTATCGGATCGTGGCTGACTTTGTCACGAGTTCGAGCCCAGTACCACTAAAGACCCGCCGTGTAGGGCAGCGAAGCACGCTAAATCTGTCGAGAGCTGAAACGTCCTCCCGTGGTGTGGTGTGGTAGTTAGGAGAGGGGGTGCCAGCTTAGGTGTCGTCCACGTCACTTGACCTTGGTTCAAAATTACGTGGTCCGTCGCCAAACGCCCTCGTGCAGCTGAACTGTGCGACGTTAATATTCACTCACTCACTGCCATATTTTATAGATTTAATTACTATAATTTCATGTACTTATTACTTTTTATATTCACTCCTAATACAAAAAGAACATTTGTGAGAGATTTAAGTTCAGTAACTTTTTGGTAAATTTTGTCATAATGATGATCATAAAAATCATTTTATTGTTCTTGAATATAGTCTAACATTATATTCAGTTACCCTTTCAATCCCTTGACTATCAGACTGCGCTTTTTAGTATCCCCAAAAATCCCAGATTTCTGGCGATACTGACCTTGACGTTACAACACGCATTTAATTTTTTCTTTTCACTCTGACTAAGGTGCACTTTCATTCTCGTGTTTCGCTTTACTTTCTTAAGTTTGTATAGCTTTATAGTTGTTTATTTTACTTTTTCATAGTCGTTGGATTTCAACGAAAGTGATACTGGAAGAAAATATTTGGCGGAAGCCGACAGTGACTCTGAAACCGATTTATCTTTTTGTGTTAAGAGGTCACAGGGGTGTTAAATTTCTCTGGAGGTCTGAAAATATAAACAATTTTCAAACAGGTATAATTTCTTTAAATTTAAGTTAAATAATTCGAATCTCTTACACATTACATTAAACGATTTTCAAACGCGTATAGTTCTTTTAAATTTAAATTAAATGATTCGAATCTTTTACGTATTATTTAAAATAGAATGGGGCTTCAGAAAAGTATAAAATGTTTAAAATATAATCATAATTTTAAAAGTTATAAGCATATGAAAATAAGAAATTTTTCTATGAGAAATATTTATTAAGTTTTACGTAGTGCATGTTATTTTCTAAAAGAGTAGGTTTAATTACTAGCTATAAGTTGATTTATAACGACAAATGTATTTTTAATACTTTGTAGCTACTTTTATATAAATAGAATAATAACTTACATATTTTAATAAATTAAAAATATGTATTTTTAAAAAATATTTAAAAAAATTGCAGTACTTTACAAATATTTTGAAATACAAAAGATATATAATACTAAAATTAGGTACGGTTTAAAGAGTATGATGCATTGTATAATTCTATAAAGTTTCATACATCAGAGGCTAATATTTTAGAAAATAGTATGCTCAAAGCAAAAAATACTTAATATTTATTATAGAATTTTCATATGCTTATGATTTTTAAAATTATTATTATATTTTAAACATTTTATACTTTTCTGAAGCCCCATTCTATTTTAAATAATACGTAAAAGATTCGAATCATTTAATTTAAATTTAAAAGAACTATACGCGTTTGAAAAACGTTTATATTTTCAGACCTCTAGAGAAATTTAACACCCCTGAGACCCCATAAATAAACCAAATATTTAAATTCATAATTCTCTCAATACCATTGTTTTTCTCAAACGTCACAAACATCAACAGGGACTGATTTCCATTTACCATTTCCGACTGATTTCAATTAGCACACAATAACATTTATTAATGATTATGACGGTCTTTGCTAAAAATTAGAATTAAACTTACGAAAAAAGTAGGGCGAAAATGGCAAAGATATCATTTCCGAAAACACATCAAATGTCTTTCGAAATCCCTATTTGAAGTACACTTGAACTCAATTTACTTTGATGGATCACTAGCAAATTATATAGTACAATAAATTGTACTATGCTGTTTATTCGAACGAATATATAAGTGATAGAAGTGAACTAAACATAAAGAATAAATTTATAATAAAGAATAAAAATTTCTTAATTATTCCAACATGATTTTAAACATATATTGGTTTTATACACCTATAATAACATTCGTAGGTGCTGGAACAAGTAAGACTCTAAATTATGTCGTAAAAATAAGTTTCTGTTAAACGTATTCCTTGTTAAAAATTAATTTACAAAAACTTTTTTAACACATTTCCCTCCCTCAATTTCATTCCATCTCGTTTTTTTGGTATAAAGTAATATTTTCTCAGTATATATCGACATTTGCTTTTATCATTCTTCCTTTAGAGTTTTGTTCGGTTATAACCTTTGATTTTTATAATTTTTATGTTTTTATAATACTTGTGACCTAAGAAATGACATTTCAACTCAGATGTTATATAAGAATCTGAAGGACATAATATTAAGTAAACTAAAGGAATTAATTACGTATTTGAGCTATATTTTTAGTTTAAAAATTATCAAATACTTACGGTACTTATGCTTTTGATATTTTAGGAATTCTAACAATCGATTTACTTTTTAGAATAAAGTAATTGTTAAGAGGTATTTTAGTGAATTACTTTCTTTTCTTATAAATTCTTTAGTAGTCATGCATTCCGTTAAGAAGTTTTAAGACTGCTTCAATTTTGGAAGCTATGAAATAAATAAAGGCTCTACTATAATTTTAAAAATACATGAACGTATTATTATACTATATTTATTTTATTTAGTTTTCAATAATTTTGTATGATGTAATAAATTATTAAGCTAAAATATTATACAATAATGAAAATACACTTTTAAAAAATTGAATCGCCACTTGTATGTAATAAAAAAGTATGCAAAAAATGTAACAGTAGTCCTCCTTACTTATTAACCTCAAACATTTTATTATTTATTGGAATGATCATATGATTGAAATCAAAATTTCAGAAATATCCCCCCCTTCTTTTATAATGGTTACTTCCAGTTTACTGGCAGAGGAAAAATGTTTATTATTAGTAAAAACTTGGCTATATAATACAAGTATATCCAAAACGGTTTCCATAAAGTTTAAATCTAATCATGACAAAAAAAAATTCGATTTTTAAAACTATTTCTGGATAGATTTTCAAATATTGCAACAGCATTCTTGCAGTAATATCCACTTAACATCAACTCCTTGTTTAATAAGGGCTCAAACCGTATTAAATGATCATTATAGCTTGACTTGATATCGTACAAAGTCCACACACACATATATGTCCAATAATTTGCTATAAATTGCTCAATCCATAATGATTACAGGATCCCTAAGCCATTACTGATCCTCCACCCAATTATCGTCCGAAGTATTATTTTAGTTCTTTTGGTCATATTAATAGCGGGATCTTCACAGTAAAAATTTTTTTTTTCAACGGAAAATATAATTTGCTTCTGTTCAACATTCCATGAATGATATTTTTTAGCCCATTTCGGTCTATATTCTCGATGATTCTGGATTTTTCAATAACTAGTGCTTTATTAATGTTCATAAATTTTGAATTGAGTAATAAGGTAATATCTTGAACTTACGCGATAGTTTGGTGACTGAGTGATAACGGCGTAAGTTAAAGTATGATTTCTCATATGAATTACTTTTATTTTCTGCGGAAGACCAAAGAGAATAATAATTTAGAAGAAAAATTAATAAAACCTTAGGTAAAACATATAAACAATCGTAAACCAAAGTTATTTTGATGTGGAAGATATCATAAAATCTAACAAAGTTGTCTTCCGGCTCGAGAAGGTTTTTTTCTTTCTCCCACAAAATTTCCTCGTACCATGCTAACATTTTTTTTTATTCCTTGTTTTATTGAAGAAATACGTTCAATGTTCAGTCTTATTTACTAAAATTGTGTAACTCTTTTTCAATTAAACTGAGGTCTTCTGTTAAATTCCCAACCATCATTTGATCTTCTGATTGAACTGGGTCTAAAGACTCAAATTCTTCAATGTTTTGCTCTTGCTCATGCATTTCTATGCTCATCAGGGTGCTAGTTTGATATAATGGGGGAAGACGCCAAGCAGCGCTTGTTGTCGCTGGAATGGAATCCAAGATGGCTGCTTAACGGTATCAAATCGCCAGGAAGATAATTTTAAAGAATTGTTTAGAAATACATTGAAATGCATTTAATAAGAAGAATACAGAAAGAGATTGAGAATAACCAAGATCAATCAATAAATAATGAATAACAATATAATGTAATAAAAAGTAACATGTACTAATAATATTATGCAGTATAAAATAATCTTTTAATTTAATAGTAATTATATATAATATTCATGTAGTATGATTTAATAATAATTATTATGTATAATAATCATAATATATTTTAATAGTAATTATAAAAAAGAATAATCATCGTATTGTAATATTATAAAAACTATACATAACAATACTCATATAACGTAAAATTATAAATAAATAACACATTAATAATTATAAATGAATAACAAAAAATAATTATAAATAAAGAACATGTAGTAATATTTATAAATAAATATAATAAAAAAGCAATTATAAATAACGAATATTATAATTACATATAATAATTTATTTTTATATTATATTTTTAATAAAATAATTACATAATATGTATTAAAATTTATAATAAATATCAATTAAAAAGTATTGAAAACTTGCAATATTCCAAAACTGCAAAAATATCAAGTATTGTAATGTTATCGCCCATCTTGGCGAACATAAACAACAATTTGGCGCATGCTCCGTGATATCAAACTAGTTCCAATTATCAGCTCCTAATTGTGGGAATCCAGAAGTTCTTGAACGTCATCACCATTCACTTCTAAATTTTTTTGACTGGCAAGGTCGCCAACTTCTCAATCCCATTACACATTTCACCAATTTTACCATTTTTTTTCAAACAAACAACGAATTGACGAGATTTGAAAACCGTGTAACTACGGGTTCGTGTAAGTCGGGGTGTTACTGTATTTTGTTTAAGATTCTTTCAAACTATATGATATGTGAAGTTTTTTTGCAGTAAAGTTTAAGGTTTTAAGTGTAGAGAAACCTATTTTTAGTTAAAAATCGAATTGACTTCGTGTTATCAAAATCCTTTTTCTTCCAGACTTATATATTTTTTATCATCTGTTCTAATTATGACATTGTGAATAGCAAATTTAGAAAACTTCAATAATCCAGGTGTTTGTCTTTTAGGTTCAGTGGCAATCCTCTCTTTTTAAAAAAATAACATTTTTCTTTTTTCTCACTCACATACGTTCTTTACTTTGCAGTATTTTCAAATACTATATCATAGAGAACACAATCAAAACTTGAATCTTTGCTTCCCAAACATCCCCTCTCTTCTATAGTGATTTTGATGGGATGTATATATATATATATATATACAGTAAATTTTAATAAAATATAATCTTTTTTTCAAAGTTGTGACTAACATAGAAAGTATTAATAAGCATAATTTTATATGCCACAGTTAGAAATTTTTATGTTAATTAAAGGTAAAAAAAAGGAACTAAATAAAGCGTTTGAATTTTGTTTTAAAAAAATAAAAATTGATTCTTGTTTTTTTTCCTTACGTGTTGTATGAGTCAAGCTTAGCTGTTAATTATCTCCGTCTCTCTCACTGTGTATGTGTGTGGAAATGTTTACTATAAACACTCGACTAGAAAAACATAACATCCTTGGAAAATTAGTCATTACTTTTTATTGTGTTAAATGGAATCACATAATACAGAAATTCAATGCGCATGAAACATAGTGGGTAAATGACTTGTCATCTATCACTTATTTTTATTCTTCCTTATATTGCAACTATAGAAAATATTTATTAATATATAGCTCAGACTTTTTTATTAATAGTTTGAACATAATCATTTACCTGTAAAGATTTAATTCATTTTAGTGTTTATAAAATCCTGTGAAATGACGTCAATTTTTTTAAAATTTTCATTTTAATATTATGGTTTACCTTAATACGTAGGACTGACTTATTGGTCAATGATTGTTGACATAAATATTGCTAAACATTCGATGCAAATGAGGGTATATAAAAGAGATACGTATATATATATATATATATATATATATATATATATATATATATATGTGTGTGTATGAAATACTTCTTTAATATTTCTGAAGAGTGGTAATGATAACTATAATGTTGTGGCGAGTGGATGGTACTGTAACAAACGTAAGGATAGGGCTTGGTCATTGGAAGTGATTACTGTATATTAAATACATTTTCTATGCTGGTTGATGTTGTGTATTCAATGTTATTGATAAGGTTAATCCAGTTTATTGCACATCATGAAACATATAGGCATATTAAAAACGTAAAGCATGGACGACACTACATGGAGCAAAAAACTACGACACTACGCAATGCAGTCGACTACATAGCTAAGGACAAATGCATAAGAGAGAAGAGAGCGGGATTTCCGAAGATCTCGGTATTTATACCCAGTGGGACATCACATGATTTGGGGCGTGGATGAATGTACTTCCAGAAGTCCCCGTTAGGTGGGTAACTAATTAAAATAATTAAACGGTTGTCCTGAAGAACTGGACCATAAATAAATCAAGAGCTATTGAAGATTAAATTACTGGGAGTTATTACATTAATATATCTTTTATATATAGCCTGATTTGCATTAAATGTTTAGCAATATCTATGTCATATATATATATATATATATATATATATATATATATATATATGTTTGTATGTATCTCTTATATATAACCTCATTTGCATTAAATGTTTAGCAATATCTATGTCAAAAATCATTGCATTTTAGACGGGGATTGATTCACAAAGAATGATGATGAAATAATTAGGATAGGAGCTATCTATCGCAGTTTATCAATAATAATGCCACCCGCTAATGGATTGCTTAATAATCGTTTTTTGATATATGTTTGTGTGAAATGAGATAACTGTGTGTGTGTTTCTGTACACTAACTAACATGTTTCTTTTTTTCTAATTTTTTAGAAACTGACTAGATTGGAACTATTCAAGAATGAGACGAAATACAGAGTCAGTGTATAATCAACACATCATTTTTAAGGGCCTCATCTTCAAAATAAGGAAATAGATTGTGTTTTTGGCTTATTTAATTGGATTTGTGAGAAATAAAAATTCAAAGTATGAATTATTGGATTTGTTACTCGTCATTGGTTTTAATGCCTTGGGCGGCGTGTTTCATTCAGAAATCTTCAACATCAGTTCGTGTGATTAGATCAGCAAATGCTTCTAAATTTATCCATCAAGACTGGGAATACATTGGCGTTACCGAACAGCCAGATCCGGTAGACTTTTGCATGAATGTATCTGATTCAGAAACTGAAGGAAATAAGCGCAGTGTACGCTCCAATGCTGAAGAACCCATTGGATTTACTACAGAACCAACGAACAGCATTAACGAAACAGAACTAAGTGAAGAATTCAAAAACTGTGAGCATTTATCTGTAGAACAAGGTTGTTACGAAGTGCTACCAAATGGATCTGTGTATGTTCCGTTATACAAAACACTATTTTATCACACTGATCATATAATCAACAAAGATTCTGGCGAACTCTTTATTTGTTCTGACATTTTTGACAAATTTACAGAAAGCACCAAATTCTCATCAACTTTATCTATCACTTCTTTAGTCGGGTCCTTCATATCTGCTATTTGCATTTTACTTCACAAGTTGATGTTTCTTGTTTTCAAGAAACTCAGAAACTTACCGGGGTATTGCCTATTTTCACTCTGTATAGCACTGCAGACGGCATACATTTGCACTTTTATTTCTTTTTTCCGAACAAGTGAATCCGATTGTACAGCAAACGGAATGTTCAAAGCTTTCGGCTTCTTGGCGTCTTTTTTCTGGATGAACGTCATGTCGTACGATATTTGGCGATCTTTAAGAATGGCGACAGCCAAGTTAAGGCTGACTGGCGAGAAACCCATGAAGACACGTTTTGCTATATACTCAGGGTATGCTTGGGGATCTCCACTCTTCCTAATAATTGTGGGACTCATTGTAAACAGCAGTCCAAACAGTGATGCGAAGTATAAATTTTTGATATCCCACGAAACTTGCTGGTTTCTATACAAACAAGCACTTCTGGTGTATTTTGTAATACCTTTAATCTCTCTTCTGTGCATCAACACCTTGCTTTTCATTTCGTGTTTCTTCATGATTAGAGGTGCTGCGATGAATACTGCTGAAAATAAAGCAGATTTATGGTTGAGATTTCTGGTGTGCATACGTCTGTCAGTGGTCATGGGACTTACGTGGATTTTCGGCGCCTTGTCGTCGGCTGTAGAAGCCAATTGGCTGTGGCATTTGAGTGTGATTTGTAATGTACTGCAAGGTGTTTTTATATTCTTCAGTTTCACCTTTACGGAAAAGACAAGGCTTGAGTGCAAAAAAGCAATAGCAAGGAAAAAAAGCTCGTTTTCTCCAACTCAAGTATCTAGTCAACAATCAACTTCGGTTTGATTACAATTGTGCAATACAAAAGTAACATTTATACCCAAAGTATTTTTCAGAATCATGTTTTAGACAATGAACTTACAGGTAACGAAAGTTCACAAGTATGAGAAATCACATAAATATGAGAAAAACATTTTTTTTGTTATCGGATTGTAAACATATGTAATTTGATCATATCTTGATTTTGTACCATATTAATATAATCTTTTTTCAAATAAAAGGAAAATTAGAAAATGTGACTGTATTTAGAATATAATTTTCAACCGTGAAATATATATTAAATAAGACGTTTTTTAACGTTTTTTTCATATTTAATATCCTTCAAAAGAAGAAATACTTTTCATATCATGAATTAATTTTACAACAAATATACTTGAAGCAGAATTTAATTAACAATACGTACATAATCTGGTGAAAAGCATCTCTTATATGAAATGGTTGTTGATTTCGTATTGTTCAAAGCTTTCATATTCAATACAGTGGCGTAAAGTTCATCCCCGCATCGCGGGGGGAGCAGGGTTCTAAAGGGGCCCAAAGCCTGACTGACGCAAGTGTCTACTCTTTGTAAAATTCAACGTGGGGGCCCAAAACCTGACTTTGCAGGGGGCCCAAATGTTCTCCTTTACGCCACTGATTCAATACAATGTATTTATGCTGTATGCTTTGTAAAATGCTGAATCAATGAAATAGAATAATATAGTTGTCATTCATTCTTATACTACTTTTGTTCCTTTATAAATAAGAGTGAATTATTTATTTTATGAATCAAAATTACATGTATTTTTTGTATATTATATGTTTTTATTAATCCAGGCTGCGTTATTTTTAGAAATTTTAATGAATTTTCAAATAAAAAAATGTAGTTTGTTTCAGAAATGTTTTTACACACCTTTCAATATTTTCAAGTTAAACAGTATGTAAAACTAATACCAATTCCAGTTGTTACTGTTTATAATAATGTAAATAACCGTCGTAGATTTTGTTTTTCCTAGAACTGTCTTGATATTATTAAAATAAATGCTTTTATCAGTTATTTCTTATTAAAATAAATTAAAATAACACCGTGAAAATTTTTTTTATCAACAAGCTAACTGCACTTCATGAGGATGTGAATAAAGTATATTTCAAAATCCCACACTTTTTGATTTTTATGGTGACATGTCACTATTACAGGATGCAATTGATTTTTCTAATATAATTCTAAGTCTTAAGTAATGTGAATGAGGTTAATTCGTTGTTGTATATCGTAGACCTAGTTATCAGAATGCGTAACTCCTTCTGGGATGCTAATTTGATATAGGAGTGCTACGCACCAAGTTGTTGTTTATGTTCGCCAAGATGGACGATAACATTACAATATGGTTATCTTGATATTTTTATGCTGTGGTGATGCGGTTGAAATGGGAATAACATATATATTAGAGTTAATTTTTATTGGTTTTTTATTGCACTATCCCTATTCGTTTCAGACGATTTCTTTAAAAATTTAACTCTTTTCATTGCATTTGTTCTTCACGCTACTATTTCAGTCTTCTATTGTATGTTGTGCTTTTTTCGAATGTAGATATTTCTAACAACATTGGAGAGTACCAGGGTATTTTTTTAAATTATTGCTATTATTACGCCTTTCCACTTTATTTTACTTTTAAATAATGCTTTATTTCGGTGAAATTCATTTAAGGAACTCGCAGTTTTTGGAATATTGCATGTTATCACAACACTTTTTAATTTACATTCATTATTAATTATTCTATTTATAATATAATAATATAAATAAAATAATTAATAATTAAATTTATTTATATAATATACTTTATTTTTATTTAATTCTTTTATTTATAATATAATTTAACTGTTATGTATCATAATTGATTTATTATACTATTTATTTATAATAATTATTTTTTTATTTTACTTTTTTTTTATAAATATTGCAAATGTTATTTATTTATAATTACTATTATTATATTACATGAGCATCGTTATATATAATAATTATATTATGCGAATTTTATTATATATAACAATTATTATTATTGTAACGGTTTCTTACGTCATTTCTGGGTAAACCAAAGTAATTGAAAAGATCTCGGGGTAATTGAAATATTTTAATGACATAAAATAACACAGTTACAATGGACAGACACTTAGACACAACACAGGGTAAACATTTAGGGGAAGTAAGTGAAAATTAAGTAAGTTACATAGTCCAGGATTCGACAGCGAGATGGTTAACGCTCACTCATTCAATTCCAAACTCTCTCTGAAGGTAATACAGTGTTTCGTTCGGTAACACTTCCGTTACAAGTACCGCCATCTACATTTCGGTCTTAGTATTAAACTGCGTGATACATTATTATATAAAAATTAGATGAATATATATTTATATGTACTATCATATACTATCATAATTACTATTAAATTATATTATATGATAATAATAATATATTAGATGATAAAATAATATTATTGTATGTAATTTTTCATACATTATATTGATATTCATTGTTGGTTGAACTTGGTTATTTTTAATCTATTCCTTTCTTCATTTGAAATATATTTCAAAACAGTTCTTTAAAATTATTTGTTACCACTAGTCCGCCATCTTAGATCTATGGGACTTGACAACAGCCACTCTTGGCGCATAGCACTCCTATATCAAATTAGTTCCTTTGTAGAGTTACGCATTCTGCTACTTAGGTCAACGATAGATCTTTTTGATGCATCGTGTCAAAAATTGAAATTAAAATTGGTAGCAAATTTAGGAAAAGTCAAACCATTTTATATTTCTTTTTGGTTACTTATGTTCGTGTCTCCACAGCAGGGATCGGCAACCTTGTAGCTGTGGTGTGCCAAACCAACACGTCAGTGTAATTCAAGATGCTACGTAATAGGAAATATTTGAAGCAATCAATTCCCTCAGCAATGTATGCAGAATAAAGGAATAGAACTCAAAAACACAAGATTTAGATTTGTATTATCAATATCAGGAGTATAATTTGTGACTTTTAGTTTGACACATGTTTTTGAACGTCCAGTTAATTTATTTGTAAAATCAAAATATAAACCGCTGTTTGTAAAAATGGAACACCATGAAGGAATCATCAGAATTAAATAAAATTTAATGCGCAAACTACTTGTATTAGTACAAATAAATGGCGAAATTTTTAAAGCAGAAAGCAATATTAAGTGTCCGAAATCAGTATTTGGTGTAGCCACCACGCGCTGCAATAAGTGCTGCTGTACGACGTGGCATGGAGTCAAACAGATTTTAAATGTTTGCTTGTTGAAGATAATTCCATATTGCTTGTATGCGCAGCAAAAGTTCGTCTTTTAAAGCTGCAGGACATGGATGACGAGCGAGACGCAGACCAACCAAATCCCACTCTTGCTCAATAGGCGAAATATCCAGCGAATAAGCAGGCCAAGGAAGAAGTTGCATGTGTTGTGCCGAACAGAAGTCTCGAACAGTCTTTGCAACATTTGGGCGTGCATTATCCTACTGAAACATAGCTCCAGGGATGACTTGCAGGAAGGGAACGACTTCGGGCTGTAACACTTCATGGACGTACTTGTTGCTATTAAGATTATCCTCAATTCGTAGCAAATTGGACCATTCATTACACGAAATCGCACCCCAAACCATAACTCCGGATGTTAGGCCACTATATCGTTCGATAACGCACTCTGGAAGGTAGCACTCACCAGCAGAGCGTCTAACACGAATGCGGCCATCATGGTCCCATAAACTGAAGCGTGATTCATCTGAAAAGACAACTTGGTGCCAGTCAGTTTGCCAGGCTC
This sequence comes from Trichonephila clavipes, assembly GCA_019973935.1. Taxonomy (NCBI): domain Eukaryota; kingdom Metazoa; phylum Arthropoda; class Arachnida; order Araneae; family Nephilidae; genus Trichonephila; species Trichonephila clavipes. Next base: position 3,028,941 of record BMAU01021369.1, read on the forward strand.
TCTGCTCATGAGCCCATTGCAGACGCAGTCGTCGATGGTTTGCCGTGAATAAAAGCACCCTTGCACGCAATTCACGGTGCAGCAGACATCGACGAATTGACGAAGCTGACATTAGTACACCTTTAGCAATAGACCAATGTGCTGCCAACTGCCTGGAGGAAGCTGTACGGTCATTCACCGCCATGTAGATCAGATGTCAATCGTAGGGCGCTGACACCACCTTCTGACGTCCACTGCCAGTTTTTCGAGTTGCTTGGTGCTCGTCGGTCCACTGCTTCCAAATTCGCATCACTGTTTAACTGTTCGCTGCACATGAGCTCCTACTGAGCGACAGGAAAATTCTCCTTCTCGAAGGCCAATAATCCTAACTCGTTCAAACTCCGTAAGTTGTTAGAATTTCTCCTTATCTCGTCGCGGAGGCATACTTAGGTCTCACTAAACGTTCGCCACTAACACATAATCATTAACTATTTTCAACGTCCCGCTACAGTCCTCTATTTATACGCTTTTGGTGTCATTTCAGAGGGCGCTGCGCACTCCACGCATGCACTGTAGCTCTGAAACTTTACAATTTTACGTAACATTTTATAATTGATATTTTCTGCAAAGTTCATTTAATTTTGATGATACTTTCATGGTGTTGCATTTTTTACAAACAACAGTGTACTTCATATAAGAAAACATTTGTTCACATACACAGGGTGTCCGGGCTTAAAGTATCCAAAAGAAATGGCTTATTATTATGGAGCTACCTATCAGAATGTAATAAATTGTTCATCCATGGATTCGAGAACTCTCCGAGATTTTTTCGGTACAGTCCGATCGGCCGCCCGTACGCGCACTGTTTAGAAATCACAGATGATAAACTTCTTACAATGACTTCATTAGTAAAGATGCGGACGCGACAGTAAAAGTTGCAGTGCGTACTTTAGTTAACGGAATTTAAAAGTCTCGCGTGCACAGTGACGTTTTCGAACACAATGGAATGTCGATCCTCCGGAATCAAAATCTATCCACCAATGGGAAAGAAATTTAAAGGAGACTGGAACTTTGGTATCTCAAACTGTTAAGTATCCTTCAGTTTCCTTTATGGAAGACTCTGTTGATCCTGTGCGTGATTCATTTTGTAGGAGTCCCGATAAGACTTCTAGGCATGCCAGTAATGACATATTTCATTCTATTCAAACACGTCTCTGTACACGCGTGGCTTATTTAAATTCCATTAACGAAAGTACGCCCTGCAGCTTTTACTGTGACGTCCACATCTGTACTAATGAAATCAGTGAAAAAGCTTATCGTCTGTGATTGCCGAACAATGTGCGCACGTGCGGCCAATCGGACTAGACCCAAACAATTTCAGAGAGATCTCCAATCCATGGATGAACAATTTATTACATTCTGATGGGTAGTTCCGTAACAATAAATCATTACTTTTGGATACTTTAAGCCCGGAAACCCCGGACATATGTGGAACCAAAAGCGAAAAGCAGAGCACATGCAATTTTCTTCAAACAATTACATCGCCCTGGTAATGCCCTATTGTTCTGTCGATTTATAGACGGAGTTATTTTCCAGATCCTTTCATAATTCTACATATTCTGCTTTCAATAATTTTGAAATTTTTTTTTCACAATGTAGCAAAGAGTGATGTTTTGCACAATTGTTCTGATTGGATTAACGCTAAGATTGAAACACATTTAAACAAAGGATGGGCTCTTTTTTTCATAAATCACAGAAACTAGAAGTGAGTAAATTCAGCAGAATCGTTTTATGACAAACAAATGAAATAAGAGATACCCTCTAACCCGGGAAAGCGCGCGCTCTTGATCCACGTAAATGGTCGCGCGGGGTGACCGAGTCACCCCATTCCTTTTTTTCCTAATTATTTTTACTGTACATAGTAAAAATCGCAATTCAAGTAAATAATTTAATTAAGAGAAGGTATATACTTACCTACTTTTAACGATTTTTAAATTTTTCTTTAAAGTTTGAGAAAAAATATCAATTAAACTTGTGATAACCCCCGGGCTGGAGGTATCATTTCTTCATCCACGCGACCTAAGTTTGTAGGGATAAAAGATTGACCACTCAAAGCTTCCATATTAAAACTAGTTTATTATATCTCGATTTATATTAAGCAATGCAACACAAGTCTTAGAGGTAAATGATCAGGAGTGATACGACATAAATAACAATTCTTAGCAAATAACGCATTAAATCCTACTCACTATCTTTATGATAAATTAATCACTGAATCTATATCTATATAGCCGATTCCTTAACTAACTAGAGTCCATTCTATCATTAAAGTTTAACATTACATCGCTTACAGATATTCCTCGGCAAACAGCTACCAATCTTTATATCTTCTATATAATACTGAAATCCAACTTGGTCCGGCTTCGAACCCACTTCTATATGCCTCTTATAACACTTCCTAAGAATTCTAAGACTCCCCGTAGCCTCTCTCGCGAATGCTAAAGCTCCAATATATATAACCATTCCTAATCTGCACATCGCGTTTTCTTCTTGAGTTGGTTGGAAAGAAATGTCATTCTGGCCCCAAAGATTCCCCAAGAGGATTTTGGTGAAAGGCGCGATAAAGCCCGTCATAAACTGAACCAAGAAATTTTAAATGTGCGTGACTTAATCATCAACAAAATTTACACTCACTTTACAGGAATGCAATACTATCATATTTTGTTCAAGTTATTGTGTAGTTTTATTCTCCTTTGATGATCGACAAATAGTATATTTTACTTTTTTTGCTTGTATCTTTTTGGCAGGGCGAAAGGTGTCTTGTGGTACACTTATGGCAGGAGTTTCTTAGGTTACATTTGAAAATTTTCCTTTCAACCCAAACGTATCATGTTCAATGCTTTTCTCAAATTTACTTTCGCTATCATGATTACTATGTATTATTTCATCAGGTTCTTCCCTTGCTCGATCAGTTTCAACTTCATCCAATAGAGTTCGCCCCCAGATATCCATTTCTTTTTTTTATATTCTGCTCATTAACATTTTTAAACTCTAATAAGTCGTACAACACAGCAGTCAAAGTAGCTAAGTTATTCCCAGGGAAAAAATGTAGCATATTCATAGAAAATATTTTGAAACAAAAGTCAAGAGGAACTTAATCAAACCAAGTACCTTATGATTGTAATAAAACGTTTGCCATTTCCAAAAAAGAGGGAAATATGCGACAAATGCATTTTAGTTCTCCTAAAGACTGTCATATAGGAAGATACTGTGGAGGTCATTAGTAAAAAATAAGTAGTTTTTCTAGAATTAACGATTTCGTGAGCCTGGGGTGACTGCAACCGGCACGACCATTCCCGGGTTAAATAAGTAGTGTAGAGAGGAGAGACAAAGCGATTTAACCATATCTCCTAATTTTATAGAATGGAGTAGAGTGCCCAGGCCCGCTTTTCCGCTTATGCATGCTAGGCAAATGTCTAGGGCGCAAGAGATTTGGAGGCGCAAAAAGTTGTTAGAGAACGTAAAATTACCTATAGTGTTTATTAAAAACCCAATCATTCTTTTTCATTTTTATATCTAAATTATCAAATCTTTGTTTCGCTACCAGCCAAATTATTGTGCAAATCTCACTTGGCTTTTCTTCCCAAATCATATTTTGTTTCATGTATAAGGTTATTAAATTGTTCTCAAAACTCGAAATAAAATCTCTATAGCAGTGTTTCGCAAACTGTGGGGCGCGCCTCCCTAGAAGGGCGTGATAACTCTACTTGAAGGGGGGGGGGGCTGCGAGCATATCGCGAAAAAGTTAAAAAGTTTATTATTAATAAGTTCATACAATAATGTATATTCCAAACGATTGCATTAATTTACTGTACTTATTTACAAAAGGATGGTGGGGGGGAGGAGGGTCCATGATGCCAAAAGGTAAGAAATGAACACGAGTGACCAAACCATATTACTCTCTTTCCTCACGGCTGCCGGTTGCCAGTTCGGGTATACGGCTGGTTCATCGGTGGTGGATAATGGAAGGGCTCTCCATTAAGAAGACAAAGAAAAGGAAAAAGAGTAAGAGAGTTGAGGGAAAATTCCTCCCGAACTGAAACTGGCAAGGTAAGAAATGAAGGAAGAGGAGAGGATGCTCTGGAAATAGTTGGAAGGGGGCGCAACAGTTTGAAGTGCCTAGGGCGCCGGGCAGGTTAAAAACGGCCCTTACAGTGCCACTGAAAATTGCTCCGCATGCCACACGTAACACACGTGCCATAGTTTGGCAACGTAGGCTCTACATAATGAATTTGTGCGTTCACTGTAAACATTTACGGATACAATTATTAAAATATTATTTCAAATGGTTTTACCAAACAAAAATAAACTTCCGAAAGTACTTGTATTTACTTCTAAGTTAATTATAAAAAGAAATTTGCTGCTTTTCTGCTTTCGAGTGGCTCAAATTTTAAATTTCTAAAAAAATTTTAAATAAGTATTTTTTAATTTCAAGGGCTTTTTATTTCATTAAAATTTCTTACCCCAAATATTTTAATTCTTACGTTGGCCCTTCTACATGATTCTTTATTCGAATTATTTAATAGTTTACCAAAGGGATTATTGCTTCAGATATTTAAATATTAATACTCGTTTTTATTCTTTTTATTATTTGTTTCTTTATTGGAGTATATTTATTTCCACGTTTGCATTGATGCATTGGACCTTAACTTCCTTATAATTATCTAATTTAATCGATTAAATAAAATTAATCGATATGTCTGTAAACCCTTTTCCTGTAAAGGAAAAAGATGTAATATTGAATATAGAATTAGTACGTTGAATAAAAAAAATCATGAAAAAATAATGCTTTACATACGCTTTTAATCAAAACAAGGGGATGAAATCTATGATTGAATAATAAAACATCTATTTCAATCAAATTATATGAAATACATATGCTTAATGAATGTAATTGAATATAAAAATAATCAAATGTTGACTAATACTAACTATAAGCTTTTATAAAAGTACATTCACTGCTCAATTGAAAAGAGGAGTTTAACGAAACATCTAAAGACAAAAACGCCATATGAGTAATTTTCTTAGGTGAATAACTGGGATCACATGTTAATCAAAAGCCGTTTAAGTGGGCGTCTACTGTATTTATTTTTTTAAATACTAAAAAAAAAAAAAGAAAGTGTCTAGCTGCAAGTTGACAACTTTTCAATAATCTGTTCTACGGACGCCTTTTTTTATTTGTTATAGGTAAGTTTTTGACATTAATTGAAGATAGTGTCTATAGTTAGAAAGCTTTAACCTAAGAGACGGTTTTGCGTTTGTGCAGAGTAAGTTTGTTAAAGCTCTGTCTTACTCTAAAAATGCATATCTATAATACAGATTTCCTTTATTTTAATATAACTGTGCCAACTTTTTAAAGCCAACTTTCATTCAACTCCAGCGGGTTCATGAGAAGAGAAAGCGAAAATAATTGAAAAAAAAGATTATTCCTGCGTAGGTGATCGTAGATAAGAAGAAACGAAACATGGAATCTGTTTTTGATTCAGTAGAAAGAGCATTTAAGCACAAAAAAGGATTAACCCTCTATCTACCGACGGTACTTATAAGTACCAATCACTTTAAAATTACATAGAATAACCATTTTTACGAATATTCTGACGATACTTAGCAGGAATATTCTTTAAAATTCTCTCTTCTAAGATATATGGCAGCACAGGTTCTGTGAGGAGTATTTTATCGGGGAAGACGAAGAGTTTTATCTAAGAAATGACGTTTTCAGCGGATTGCGAAGTTTATTATTTTTGTCCCGAAAAAATAGTTAATGTCAAAATTTAAGTGTCTTATTTTCTTTGTATGTTAATGAAGACCTTAGAAAACGATTCGACTATTTATTTTAAGTGAAAAGTGTATATAATTAATTTTATTGTGGAATATCTTTAATTAATTAATTAGCTCTAACGGATTAAATTTCCAAAAGTTGAGTATTTTGTTTGTGTATACACCTTAATTTTCAATGTAGTGATTCAAAAAACAATATTACATGAAAAAAACTGCAGTAAATCACAATGTAATAGGTAAAGGATTAAAATCCAAAATTTAAGGAAATTAATTGGTTGTGAAAGTTGCCAATATTTTCGTTTATATTAGTGATAACTACTAAGAGATTACTAGAAAATAAAAGCATTAATTGTGAAAAAACACGAGTCCTCTCCTTTTGTTTGATTAGAGAATTTACAGAAAAGGGAACGGCTCTCAGGGCATCAATTTTCCTGGTTTTAAATAATATACGGTGTTACATAAGCTATATAAAATGTAGTTACTTATCATCGCAACAGTATTGGGTATATTATATGAAAGAAAGCGCATGTGGTTGCCAATTCAGTGCGTATGACTCATTGAAAATCAGGGTGGCGAGTTATCTTGAACGTTGGCATTGTTGCGATACTACGTAAGTGCCATATAAGCATATATATTTAATAAATATAATCTACACAAGTAATTTAAATATAAATATTTTAAAATAATTTGACTAATTGACATTTATACACTGCTGGACAATTGCTAAGGACGGATAACACTATCATCCATAGCAACCACAAAATGAAAGGAAGCAAAATGTGGAAAATTAGAATAAGTGCGGGATATTAGTAAGAAGAAGTATGAGTATGCAAATTTTTTTCCACGTCTGTTCATCACGTGATAGCGTTCATAAGAGCTTTAAAGGTTTTGACGCGTGTGGACAGTTGTTGTTTCAAGTCAAAGTTTTACAGGAAAGATTTAATAGACGAACTTAAAATTTTTGCCATGTCTTCCCGACATCACGTAGATGATTTTATGTGTGGCCGAATTATTGGAAAGATCGAAGAAGGGCGAAAAATAACAGATGTTGCCAGGGAGTTCGACATCGCTCACAGCGTTGTTTCACGGCTGTGGAAGTCATTTAAAACTACTGGAATGTGTAGTAGACGGCACGGGGGAGGTCGTGTTAGCAGTACGACGCCTGCAGAAGACAGATATATCGTCCTATCAGCAAAAAGGAACAGGCGCACCACAGCTCAGCAGGTGGCAAATCAGTTTCTTCCTGCCTCAGGAAAGCAGATCTCCCGAAAAACTGTTGCCAGACGTTTGAGGGGAGGAGGACTATACGCACGCAGACCTGTTGTGTGTGTCCCATTGACCAGACAGCACCGTACTGCCCGTTTTCAATGGTGTCGTGAGCATCACAATTGGACTGAACAGGACTGGGCATTCGTACTACTCTCAGATGAGAGTAGGTTCAGTCTGTCATCGGATTGTAGACGCCAACTGATCTGGCGTGAGAGTGGTACTGCTTATCGTCCAGAAAATATCCAGGAAAAGGACCGATATCCGACATGCAGTATCATGGTGTGGGCCGGCATCATGATCAATGACCGCACGCGCCTACATGGGGTTGCGAATGGGACTATGACGGACCAACGATACATTGATGAAGTTCTACTTCCTCATGTTCGTCTTTTCCGTGGTGCTGTCGGTGATAAATTTGTTTTTATAGACGACAACGCAACATGTCATCGAACACTCGCTGTTCAGGATTGTCTAGACAGCGAGGGTATTCAACGTCTCGTATGGCCAGCGCGTTCTCCAGATCTAAACCCCATTGAAAATGTGTGGGATGCCTTGGGGAGGCAAGTTGCTGGTCGAAACTATCCTCCGACAAACAAGAAACCCTCATCCGTGCACTCACAGAGGAATGGGATAAATTGCCTCAACAGCTGCTGGATAATATTGTGCAAAGTATGGTACGACGTGTGGAATGTTGCATCACACTCCACGGTGGACATATCCCGTACTGATACCTTTCTTTAAGGTGCCTGCTGACTTTTAGATGCATTGTTCCATTTCTCCGTACGCAGATCAAATGAACATTTTTTTCTTTCGGATGTTTCACAGCTTTTGTACTTTCCAGAACAATAAATATTCTTTATTCTAATGTCTGAACAGTGTGGCAACTATATTTTGTCCTGCTAGGCCTCATGTCTCGCTTAATGTTACGCTACATAGCAATTTGTGATCCGTCCTTAGCAATTGTCCAGCAGTGTATATACAGTCGAATCTCTATATAATTAACCTTAATATTGCGAATTTTTCTATAAAGCGAACTTTTCCTGGAACCTTGAACATTTCACGATTTTCTTTGTAAAATAACCACTCTATAACAGCGTTTCTCAAACTGTGGGGCACGCCCCCTAAGTGGGCGGGATAACTCTAAAAGGGGGGCGCGAAAAAAGTCGAAAAACAGAGTCGAAAAAAAAGTCGAAAACAGAAGATTACTTAAAAAATATTAATTTACTGAAAGTAAACAAACAAAATACATTCTGACATAATAAAAAAATAAAAAATACACATTTATACTATTATAATACACTTATAAATGTATCAGTACTTCATAATGAATTTTATAATTAATTGAACAATAGTATGTTAAGAGCAAGTTATATAATTACCAGTGACCCCATGGGCTTGTCATTGATTACACAATTACATTCAAAAATTAACACTTATCTTGATAATTTGTACGGTTTATAATTAATCTCTTAATTGCTCTGAGATTAAAATGTATACAACTCACTCCCCAATGTATGAGATGTATTGGAGGATAGGGGGATAAAAGAGGAATAAAGAAGCAAATCCTCTGAAATAAGTCAATCCTTCGAAAACACAGTCAATGTAATTTTATTCCATTACAAAGCTTTCGGAATAATTTTATGGATAGAAGTTCACAGAAAAGATCGTACTTCGGAAAGACGCATTTATACGTCCGGAACAATTAATGCATTGGCTGAACAAGACGTTTATATACGTCGGTGGGACTTAAGAGGTTAAAGTCGTATTGTAGCTTTAGCATCAAAGCATGGTATTGAATTTCATACATTGCTATTGTATGGGGGGAAGAGGTGGGGCGATGGAAATTATGACTGAAAATTGGGTCGCAAGAATCGAAAGTTTGAGAAGCACTGTTCTATAAAGAAGTTCATTTTCTATTCAACGAACTTTTTCTTTTGGGATACAATTTTTTTTCTCCCTCTTTTTTAAAGTATTTCTGAAAAAATTTCAAATTATTAACACATTTTATTGTGGTCATAAATCTTGAACTGGTTTTATTAGATCCTAACTCGCCGAGAGCAATATAGTTCTGGGCGTTTCATCCAAGAAGTGCAACCTTTAACCCCAATTGCCCAGTTCACTAGAAGCATCTTCGTTATCCTCTTTCACTCTCATTAGAGTTGTCCCGTGTCTTCGTGTTCTTATCATAAAATAATGTATGTTTTGTGTTACTTGTATGCTTTAAATTACAAAATGTCCCTAAAATTCATTAATTTTAGTGTGAAATTATTTTCTTAATATTGAAAATACGGTGTATTCTTCGACATTTTTTGCCCTTGTTTTCCTTGCAGTTTTCCTTTCTTTTTTGATGGGTAAGATATATAAAATAAACATACATTAATTTAATAAAATGTGTGAATAATTGCTTTTTTTTTAAATATATAGTGTTTATGAATTTAAAATACTTGTTTCATGTGGTTCATTAAGTATATTAAAAGATGAACCTCTAAGTAACGAATTTTCCATTTAACGAACTTTTTTCCGGGATTTAGGAACTTCGTTATATAGAGGTCCGACACTGTATATATATCAATCGCACACACACACACACACACGCACGCACGCGCACACGCACACACACACATGTGTGTAAGGATGCTAAATTATTTAAACATTGCCCTTTACAGGAAATGTAAAATAAAAAAAATCCACCAAGGAATGGAAACGAAAAAGAAAAAAACTTTACGCCCTTAAGCAAAAATGTCTTAAAAGAAAACGTATTACATCCTAACAATCGAATTCTGTTGCCTAGAATAAATAAGAAGTTTTCTCTTCTATCGTGTGGTCATAAGCACACACACAATTTTTTTTCTATTTCAGAAGAATTTTTTACGAGCACAATGACAAAGAGTTCAGGGGGAAAGCAAACTGCCATTTCGCTTGAAATGAAGATGGAGTTACTTAAGGCTTTTGATCAAAAACAGAAGACGAAAACGGAAATCTGAAAAAAGTTTGGTCTCACTAAATTTTGTCTTAAATTCTAGTGAATGTATTTGTTTAATTGTTTTTTATTAAGAGCATGCACATATACATACCTATGTTATGTACTTAATAAACTCTTAATTTTGTTGAATATACGTTTTTTTGTACAGTATCCTTTAAAACAAATTTCCTTTAACACGCGAAAAAATATTTGTCTCCTCAGTTTCGCGTTAAGCAATTTTCACTATATTTTGTTACACATGCACACATTCAAAGCAAAACTGAGTAAAAATTATATTTAAACTAGCTAGTATATCCATTTTTCGCGCATGGGAAGGAATTCAAAAATCAATCAATACAGATGGAAGGCTAAAGAAGTTTCTAATGAGTTAATTTTACGTGAATTGCAAATTAAACAAACAAAAAAACGCTTTTTGCATATCGCAGCTGCACAAAAAAACCATAATTGTTAAATTTGAAGTCTGTACATCTAATAGCTGATGAACACGATTTTTTTATCTATAACTCCCCGTAACTCTCTTGCGGGTCGCGATTCTTGAAAACCCCTTCCTAAGTTAATCTCTGCTCAGCAAAAGTATCACATTGTTACAAACTTTGAGTAACGAACGCTTGAAATAGTGTAAATAATTTATATCTGGGTGTGTAATACATTAATACAGTGCTTCTCAAACTTTCAGTACTGGCGCCCCCCTTTTCGATCACAATTTTCATCGCGCCCCCCTTATACATTAATAATGTACTGAGTGCAATAATAATGCACTTTGACGCTAAAGCTACAATAGGCGATCTTAATTATGAAACAAACAAATTAGTAACATAAGTATTAAATTTTGTATACTACTTTTAAGCAAAAATAAATTAATAAAATAAGATAATTATTATGTTAATTTTCCTTCCTCTAATTTTTAAATTGAACATATTGCAAAATGCGGTGGCTGCTTAGAAGACAAAATATAGATATCTGTTAAATATTGAAAAATAACTCAGAGGGTGAATTTCTAATCATAAGCATTCCTTATAAAAACTTTGCTTTGCAAGACAAGCCCATGGAAGTCGTTAATACTTATTAAAATTGTTCTTAATTTAGTATTAATTAATTAGTTATAAAATACTCTGTGCAGCACTGATACATTAAAAGTATACCGACTGAAGTGCCCGCTCTTTGCTCGAGTTCATTTATAAGAAAATAAAACATTATTGATATAATAGCTGAATTGTAAGGAGAGCAAAGCCAATTGCTCGAGAATTCTTACAAAAATGTAAAAGGATCTTTTTAAAATGGTTGCTCAAATTATATTTAGTTTTAGGTGAATTGTAATTTTAAGCCTCACAGAATTAGCATTTATAATTGATGTTAAATAATGAAAAATAATATAAATTTCCGATGAAGAATAATTGTATTATTTTTAATATTTAAAGCGAAAAGACTTCAACATGTTTTAACCCGGGAGCAGGCGCGCACTCGATAAGGTTGAGAGGCGTTATTGAGTCACCCCAATCCTTTTTTTTATAATTATTTTATTGTACACGATACAAATCGTGAGTCCAGTGAATAATTTAACTAAGAGAAAGTTTACTTACCTACTTTCAAGAACTTTTCAATTTTTCTTTGGTAACAAATAAACAGTATTTCCAGAATTAACGATTTCGTAATCTGTGTGTCCCGCACGACCACTTCCGGGTAAAAATTGTATTCATTATGATAGTATGTATGTTACTGCTAAAAAAATTGTGTAAAACGTTTTTTTTTTGCATGGAAAAAAGCGCAACAGAGAAATACATTACTTACAACTTCCCTAAATGAGAAACAAACACGTAAGAGAGGGGTCATAACTAACTGTACCAATAACTTAGAAGGTCATACAGATTACAGCTATAATGTGCAGTATTTCAAAAATAATGACAGTGATGAATTTTTTATGTTCCTAAATTTCTTCGATTCTGGATCTGGGATCTGTTTTTTCTCTGAAAGAGTTGTATGTTAGGCTTAAAAAGAAAGCGTAGTAAAAAAAATCTCTCATCATGGGATTACAGCAAATCAAAAGTTTTTTTATTTGGTTATAGGATCAAAGATAGCTAATTAGGTATTGAAGAAGTTTTTATTTTTGATGACTCAATATATCACGTGCTTATAAATTATATCAGAGTAAAATTGCATTTTTTATTATGTCTGAAAGTATTTTGTTTGAATTCATTCCAGTAAATTAATTATTTTTAAATCTCTTATTTTCGATATGCTCGCGCCCCCCTCGTAAGGTTATCGCGCCCCCACAGTTTGAGAAACACTGCGTTAATATAACTTTCTGTAGTACTTATCTTTTGTTAAAATTGTAATATTCGTAAGCAATGCCGTTCCTTACATTACAATGGCGATTCAATGGAAATATAGTGAAATGTTGGCGATAGAGTCAAGTTGGCATCATTTTTGTGTGGCGACCATGTTGGCAACTTGGCGATTGATTGAATGGTGCAGAAATTGATATACTGCAGTGCCAGCTCTTGGGGAGTTGCAACAAAGATGATTGCACAAAACTCTTCTCCATAAAAAAATACATATACATATACCAATTTTCATATTGATCGGTTGAACGGTATTGGAGTGATGCGATTTCATGCATACAAACATCCATTTTTTTATATATAGATAATGCATAAATTATATCAATATTACCCGATTTTAACTGTTAAAATATATATCTATACGTGTGAGAGGTCAAGACACCAGGAAAAAGTTATTAAGTATGAGTATATGTTGCACAATAAAATAATCATTTCTCCAAGAAAAGGTTTAAATTTTGAGTTAGAGCAAGTTTCTTGACGTCATTTGAAGCCCATGGGATACACTGCAGTGTTTCCTTAGCTAAAACCTCCTTATCTGTTCGCAGCTCATTGCAATTTTCCCCATTTATTATAAAAATACATACACACAAACAAGCTATTAATTTTCAGTCGTGCACCAAGGTTACCAGACTACAGCACGCAATCTCGTTTGCAAAATACAATAAATATTTTTTTTCCTGCATTAAGTGGAATAAAAGAAATATAACGTCAGGAAAAATGAAATCTGAAATGAGGAAATATGCTTAGCTAGGAAATTGTAAAGATATCACACTGTTTCTTTTAAATAAAAATTTCAAATATTGAAATCAACTTAAAAAAATAAATACCTAAATTATTTAAAAATTCAAAAAGTTTGAAACAATCATTTTAACTAAACATTTAGTACTGTTGCGAAACGCATAAGTACTTTACCAAGTGGATGAAGTATTAAAGATGCGTTCAGTTTAAGTATATAGCTACCTGACAATCACGAATTATGTTATGAAAACCAATGTTTCACTACACAATTATAAAGAAAAACACTTCAGAAATTATATTACTATTATTATTGAAGATTAGCATTTATGGAATTCAGCGCTTAGGTATGCGGAATATGCTCTGAGGTATTACATTGCGATAAAAAGAACCTGCTGGTGAAATTAAAATATCTTGGACGGAAGAGTGTAATCAATAAAAGAAAAGCAACATTTTTGTATTTAGAACAGTACACCCTATAACTAAAATAAAATGACACTCCAAGAAGGAGTTACCCAATTGTAATGAAATTTTGTATGCAAAGACATTTGTACCGAACATGCAAATGATTAAAATTTGATGCCCAATGAATGAATAGCGGTAGTTACAGCGCATCAGAACTGCGCATTCAGCAGGTGTCTATAAGAAGCGATTCTCAATCTGATGCTCACAATTTTTGTTGCATCGCGATTTAGGATACCTTTCAACGACTGAAAAAATGCCTCGTAGCAGAATTCAAGCTCATTACAAGCAGTTATCAGAGTTTGAAAGAGATCGTATCATTGGATTGAAAGAGGCTGGGTGAATAAATCGGAGAATCGCTCGTTATATGGGTCGAAGCGATGCTGCTTTTAGAAGGTGCTGGCAAGAATGGGTGGACAGTAGCAGATTTCAGCGTCATGATGGCAGCGGTCGACCTAAGGCCACAGCAGGTCGGGAGGACAGATTTACTGTTAGATCACATGTCACAGCGCTTGGTTCATCGTTATCAACCATCAGACGTGCGACCCGCACTACAGACGGTACCGATCATTCACACCTGCACACTGTTGAGCCAGATTACAGTGTTGCTTGACTCGATCACGTTGGAATCATGCTGACAAGGGACCTATGGTGTTTAGCGACGACTCCCACTTCCAACTGACAATCACCAAAGACGTGTCTGGAGACGCTTAGGGCAACGTGCTGATCCTGCTTTCACTATTGCATGCCACACAAGCCATCGACCAGGAGTTATGGTCTGGGGTGCCATTTCTTTTAACTTACAGAACCAGACCACTTTGGGCGTCATTAGAGACACACTCACAGAACAGCGGTACGTTGACGACATTCTGAGAATTGTTTTGCTACCATTCCTTTTGGAGTACCCAGACTTTATTTTCAGCAAGATAATGCTAGACCACATACGGCACGTGTTACTATGATCTGCCTTAGAGTTTTTCAAACACTTCCTTGACCAGCCAGATATCTCTCCAATTGAGCAGGTCTGGAATATGAGGGAAAGGAGACTGAGTCTATTGGGGAATGTTGATCACCTGGACCGACAATTGGAGCAAATTTGGCAAGAAATACCGCAGAAGACCATCAGAGTGCCTTATCACTCTTTGCCACGTTGTGTGGCTGCTTGCATCCAGGCTAGAGGTGGGTCGAAACCTTATTGAGCTTGTTACTTTGTGTGTAACTATGTAACTCTGAAATAAACCCTTTAATTTTTCTGAAATTTTAATAATTTTCTATTCTGTACATAATGTTTCTACCCACCAATATGTTTCTATCGGGCAACTCGTTCTTGGTGCGTCTTTTTTTGTTGTTATAGAGTACATATTCATAATTTTTTAATTTTGAGAAAATAAAAAATAGGATCTTAAAATCCTTTATGCAAGTTTCGAGAAAAAGATTTTTCTATGAAAAAACAAACAGTTAACCTTTTAATAGACGTATAATTTTGAAGAAAACAATCATAAAAAAATGCATATTTTTTAATCAAGAAAATTATATTTATGAATGCACAATGTAAATTTTTGTTTTTAAATTTTGGGCTACGTTTTAGCTTAAAATACAAAAAGTGAATTTTTTCAGAAAAGCCAACATTTTGGGCTATTATGACTAAATGTTAGTTAAAAAAATTTTTTTTTTTGAAACATTAAAGGAGAAGTTTTTCACACTTATGCAAAATGTAAATACACATTCGTAATATTTCCTTATGAGATAAATTTCAAAGCATGAGATGCAAAGGCCAATATCACAGGCTAGAAGTACATATTAACCATCACTGCTCTCAGATTAACTAAAAAAAACTTTCTAAACAATCAGTTATTTCAGAATCATTCTCAGATCCATTTATACTAAAAGTAGAATTCAATTCACTTCCTGACTAACTCCATAATGTATATAATATTATATATATATATATATATATATATATATATATATATATATATATATATATATATATATATATATATATGTTGTTTAATTTTCAGTTCACCCGTTCTTCGCACGGGTGAACTGAAAAATCTATGCGGAAAAATTCTAATTCTTCTCGGGTATACCAGCTAGTATATATATATATATATACTAGCTGGTATACCCGTTCTTCGCACGGGTGAACTGAAAAATTAAACAACACAGATTGAAGGAAAAGAAGTTTTTAATGAGTTAATTTTATGTGAATTTAAAATTAAACCAATAAAAAAAGCTTTTTGCATATCTCAGCTAAACAAAAAAAGAAAGAAAAAAACACCTTTGTTAAATTTTAACTATGTAGATCTAATAGCCGATAAAAAGGATTTTTTAAATTTATAATTCCTCGTAACACTCTTGAGGGTCGATTTTTCAAAATACCTCCCTAAGCTGATCTCTGCTCAGCAAAAGTAACAAATTCTTAAAAGTTTTGGGTAATGAACGCTTAAAAAAAGTTGTGCAAATAATTTATATCTGAAAGTGTAATACATTAATATCACTTTCTGTTGTATTTATTTTATTTTAAAATTGTAATATTCGCAAGCAGCGCCGTTTCTTAAATTAAAATGGTGATTCAATGAAAAACATAGCGAAATGTTTACGATAGAGTCAAGTTGGCAAATGGCTAGCTACTTTTCCTAGCTCGAGTTTTATTAGAGCTTTGTAAGACCCGCCGTGTTGGGGAGAAATGCACTTTAATACTTTATCCAACCACATTATGATTTACTGCAGTTTTTTTTCATACAACTTTTTTTGGATCACTACATGTACAAATTAAGGGATATACATAAACAAAATACTCCAGTTTGGAAAATTTAATCCGTTAGAGCTAATAAATTAATTAAAGATATTCCACTGTAAAATTAATTATGTACACCGTTCATTTAATATAAGTAATCAAATCATTTTCCAAGCTCTTCATTAACAGACAAAACCATTAGACACTTAAATTTTGACATTAACTATTTTTTTGCGACAAAAATAATAATCTTTGCAATCCGCTAAAAACGCAATATCTGCTACAAAACTTTTCGCCCCTTCCCCACTAAAATACTCATCATAGAACCCGTGCTGCCATATATCTTGGTAGAGTGGATTTCAAAGAATATTAAAGCTAAGCATTGGCAGAATATTCCTGCTAAGTTGGTGTGGTGTGGTGGTTAGGAGAAGGGGGTGCCAGCTCAAGTGTCGTTCCCGTCACTTGACCATTGTTCAAAATTACATGGTCCGTCTCCAAAAGCCCTCGTGTAGCTGAACAGTGCGACGTTAATATTCACTCACTCACTGCAAAAAATACAGCGCAGTAGTTATAATTAGTTTTATACTTAAAAATGCAATATCTGCACATATTCAATTAAAATTACAGCGTTATAATTAACTACTAACCACAAAAAAATTATGAAAGTTTGTCCAAGTGATGTAGTGTGAAAGAGAAAGTTTATTTACTTTAAGTACCCGAAGCGATAAAAGTAGTTATTTTGAAAATAGATCAACTTCTTACTACCAAATGTGCATAATAAAATCATAAAAAAAAACATTAAAATAAAGAGAGATTTAAAACCTCTCCCTTCAAAACTTAGTTTTATTCTGAAATAAAAAAAATAGGCATTATTCTGATCACAGGAATTAATTAGAAGCGATTCCCTTGCGTAGCCAAAACAAAAAGAGTTTTTCACAAACAAAAGATAGATATATGCTGACGTGTGCTTTTTTGCAGCTTTTTTGCTTGCAGATTGCAGAATTTTTTCCTTCTTACTAGACAAATAGCGTTATATTTTGGACACTTTTTACAAATTTTTATAAATTATATCCTATGTGTTATTCTGATGTATAAGCTATATTACTGTAAAGTTTCATTAAAATCCATTAAGTTGTTTTTGCGTGAAAGACCCACAAAGATTTTCACAAACTTTCACCTTTATAATATATATTAAATTGTCATGGAAATTCCCCTTCTCCTCTAGCTGTTAGCACTTCCTCTTGTGTGTGCATGGTTTCTATATTAACGTCATTACAATTCTCTTTTTCGAAATTTCTTCCACAGCTTTCCAATGTCAGACACATTTCTTTTATCTCTCTAGAGCCCGGCATTACAGTGGCTTTTTTGAGTGTAGAACTATTCCCCCCCTCCCCATTATTTATAAATGATGAATTAAAAAATCTTACAGATTGCTATTGAAATGAATTTTTTTCTGATCGTTTGATTAAACATATGTACTGGTATACCCGTTCTTTGCACGGGTGAACTGAAAAATTAAACAACACAGATTGAAGGTTAAAGAAGTTTTTAATGAGTTAATTTTACGTGAATTGCAAATTAAACAAAAAAAGCTTTTTGCGTAGCTCAGCTAAACTAAAAAATAGAGAGAAATAAAACACCTTTGTTTAATTTTAAGTATGTAGATCTAATAGCTGATAAAAAGGATTTTTTTATTTATAACTCCCCGTAACACTCTTGAGGGTCGATTTTTGAAAATACCTTCTTAAGCTGATCTCTGCTCCGCACAAAAGTAACACATTGTTAAAAGTTTTGTGTAATGAACGCTTAAAATAGTGTAAATAATTTTTATCTGAAAGTATAATACATTAATATTACTTTCTGTAGTATTTATTTTATGTTAAAATTGTAATATTCGCAAGCAACGCTGTTTCTTAAATTATAATGACGATTCAATGAAAAACATAGCGAAATGTTAACGATAGAGTCAAGTTGGCAAACTCGACTCTATCTCGAACTCGAGCTGTATTAGAGCTTTGTAAGACCCTCCGTGTAGGGGAACGACGCCCGTTAATACTTTATCCACCGCATTAAGGTTTACTGCAGTTTTTTTCATACAATATATTTTTTTGAACTACTACATTTAAAATTAAGGGATATACATAAACAAAATACTCCACTATGGAAAATATAATCCGTTAGAGCTAATAAATTAATTAAAGATATTCCACTGTAAAATTAATTATATGTACCGTTCACTTAAAATAAGTAGTCAAATCACATTTTCTAAGGTCTTCATTAACATACAAAAACATAAGAAACTTGAATTTTGACAAACTATTTTTTCCGCTAAAATACTCATCATGGAACCCGTGCTGCCATATATCTTGGAAGAGTGGATTTCAAAGAATATTCCTGCTAAGTATTGGTAGAATATTCCTCCTAAGTTGGTCTAGCTGGTATACCCGTTCTTCGCACGGGTGAATTGAAAAATTAAGCAATACAGTTTGAAGGATACAGAAGTTTTTAATGAGTTAATTTTACTCGAAATGCATATTAAGCGAAAAAAAAACACATGTTTGTTAAATTTTATGTCTGTAGATCTAATAACTGATAAAAATGATTTTTTTTATTTATAACGCCCCTTAAGTCTCTTGTGGGTCGATTTTCGAAAACACCTTCCTAAGCTGATCTCTGCCCAGCAAAAGCAAAACATTCTTACAAATTTTGTGTAATGAACGATTTAAAAGTACTGTAAATAATTTATATTTAGAAGTGTAATACGTTATTATTACTTTCTGTTGTATTTACTTTATGTTAAAATTGTAATATTCGCAGCAACTCCGTTCCTTATATTATAAAGAAGATAGCATAAAACTCTTCTCCATAAAAAATACATATACATGCCATTTTTCATAGTGATCGGTTGAACAGTGTTGGAGTGAAAGGAGGTCATGCATACATGCAAACATCCATTTTTACTTTTTAGATAAACAAATGGCATTAAGGAATCTTAAAGTTCGAATCATTAAAATAGTTTATAGAAAATTTATATGCAGTGAAAATCGTTTAACACAAAACTTAGAGGGTATGAATTTTTTTTTTCGTGCTAAAAGAATTTCATGTTAAAGAATACTAAAAAAAACCCCATATATTTAACAAAATTAAGTTTATTAGAGTACAGTTTATTTACATAGATACGTATATACATTATATAACTGGTGCCGCGACTTCGTCTACGCAGGATTAGTCCTTCGAGTAGCTTTTATTTTCTTCTCCAAGGTTCTCTATCTATCTATCTTTATACCAAAATTCATCAAAATTGGTTCTACGGTTTAGTCGTGAAGGCGTAATAGACAGACAGAGTTACTTTGAGAGACCCTTGTTCCATGTTGTGTAATGTATGTAAACTGAAACCAAGTATTTTTGATGATCTCACTGATAGGTATTATAAATCCTATATTTTGTGTTGATAGATGTACGGCTGTATATGATGATTGATAGTAATGCAAAAGTTATAGGTAGCTATTGCAATATACTCTAGCATAAACATGCAGATTTTGTGATTCAGAAACCCTTGAGCAAGCCACGTAGTCCATGGGAAAAACACGGCGAGCCCAAATGTATGCCTGCTACCTTTAAGGTTTGGCCTTGCGATTTGTTGATAGTCAATGAAAATGCAACTTTTAATGGGAACTGCAGGCGTTTAAAATTAAATAGTAAGTTGTTGGGTATGATTGGGATGCGTCGTATAAGAACATTGTCTCCCTTGGCCTCTCCAGTTAAGATTGTGGCTACTCCCCCAAACAACACATGCTTGCAGATTCCTCTTTCCATTTAAGAGCACCGCAAAATCTGCATTCTTTATTCATCGCTTCTATTTTTATGAACTTGTGGCTTTCGTAATCAAGAGTTTCGCGCGTCATACTCGAATGCAGCTTTATCGAATACCCCCCACATGTTTCTTGTGAATATTAGACGTCGCTGTTGTGCCCTTTCAGCAACAGCACGTTTGCGAGATTCAGCGGCTTCAATGGTTTCTGTATCTCTCTGAGACGCCATGTAAGTTGCATGCTGAAGACGCCGAGCTTGGGACTGTTCGGGTGTCTCAGCAGCCCGTTGAGATGCCAGATATTCTGCCTGACGTCGACGCCGAGCTTGGGACTGCTCTGGTATCTCAGCAGCTCTGTGAGCTGCATCACGCTCCGCCTGTTCAAGCCTTCACAGTTCGGCTTGCGGAAACGTTTCGTTAAATCTAGCTACTTTCATAGCTCGAGCTGAGCTGAATTAGAGCGTTGGGAAAGATTAGACTTACGCTTTCGCGGCATAATTCTTAGTAGGTGCTTTTTTTACACTTCCAAAAAATACACTACGGCAGTTATTATTTTTATACTTAAAAATGCAATGCCTGCCTATTCAGTTAAAACTATAGCGTTATAATTAACTACAAACCACAAACAAAGTTGCAAATTTTTCCAAATGATGTAGTGTGGTGTGAAAGATTTAACTTATCTAATTTAAATACCAGAAGCGATGAAAGTAAGTTTTATTCTGAAATAAAAAAAATAGTGATTACAAAGCAAAAAATTAGAATCGAGCACGCAGTGGTGCATGGCGTAGACAAAACAGAGGGGAACGTTTTACTTCATACATGAAAGATAGAAATATGTTGACGTGGCACTCTAGAAAAGCTTGCAGATGGCAGAATTTTTTCCTACTAACAACCCCTCCCTTCAAAACTTAGTTTTATTCTGAAATAAAAAAATAGGCATTATTCTGATCACAAGAATTAATTAGAAGCGAGCCCCTTGCGTAGCCAAAACAAAAAGAGTTTTTCACAAACAAAAGATAGATATATGTTGACGTGGGCTTTTTTTGCAGCGCACGCTAGAATTGCTAGCAGATGGCAGAATTTTTTTCCTACTTACTTGACAAATATCGTTATATTTTGGACACTTTTCACAAATATTTATAAATTATAGTCTATGCTATAAATTATAGCCTATGTGCTATTCTGATATGTATAAGCTATATTACTGTAAAGTTTCATTAAAATCCATTCAGTTGTTTTTGCGTGAAGACTAACGAAGATATCCACAAACTTTCGCATTTATAATATTATATATATATATATAATTATATAATATTATATATATATATATATATATATATATATATATATATATATATATATATATATATATATATATATATATATATATATATATATATATATATATAGTTGTGGCATGCAGCCAAAGCCAAGCAGTCTTCGCGCGCAGGCGCATCAAAGTAAAAGCAGAACTGAAACTTGTGAATTAGTGAAAGTGAAACAAAAACTTTTAAAACATTAGAGCAGAGAAAAGGAGAACGCGAGAGGTGCGCGAGCAGGCGTTACCTTCTGCATAACATTGTCAAACTTATCTACCTTTTTAATTAATTTTTGTTTAATGTTAAAATAAAATAGAAGATAGACCAACGTCTTGGACCCCTTGTTGTCTCCCACAAATTATGGGGGCTCGGCCGGGATGGATCGATAAACTTTCGATTTTGAACCAAAGTCTGGACAATGAACAACAGCGTCCGTGAAGGAGACGCTCCGCCATTTTTCGGAAACTTCGTTCAACCTGTGTAGAGGTTAAATTTTTCAACTTCATTCCACCTGTGTAGAGGTCGGAACAAATAACAAAATAACCTGTGTAGAGGTATATTTTATCAACGAACCATCGACAAATATTCCGCCTGTGTAGAGGTTGGAAAACCCATCGACGAAAATCCCGCCTGTGTAGAGGTTGGAACTAATTCAGTGTGAATAATCCGCCTGTGTAGAGGCCGGAACTACAATTTCAAGATATTACCTGCGAAGAGGTGAAATCAGTGGAATCGAAATTTTTCTTCATTGGATACATCGTACGTGCGAGCAACAAGGGAGCCGGAAAAAAAAAGGTAGGATCTTTCCATTTCTAAAATGTATAAAAACGCTCTTAAAGAGGATTTCATAAGAGTTGTTGAGAAGCTAAACGGTACTGTGGAGAATACTGACACTATAGTTAAACTAAAGACTAAAATTGAGAACAGTAGTACATTTGAAAGTGATCCAGATTTCGTTAAAACTTTTTAATTCAAAACTGTATAGATGAGAGGGTATCGCGAAACAAAAGAGAAGTAACTTCAGGAAAACAGAAAATTGAGCTCGCGAAACTACAGTTAGCACAGTTAGAAAAAGAAGTCGAACTTCAAAGGGTTAAAAATAAAACATTAAGTTTAAATCCTGCAGCTAAATTCGAAGAGAAACAGTTCAAAACTTTAAATAAGGAAACCGCAACTCATATTGGCATTCGAGAAGCAGAAGATTGGTTTAGGCCTATTGATTTAGCTAAAGAGTGTGATATTTATATTTCATCTAGAAGCGGATCACATAAAGAAATTCCTATTACTTATGGATATACCCAAGACCCCCTTTAAAAATAAATCACAAAACTTTAAAACAAAAAAGATTAAAGAGAACTATCCCCAATATCTTGAAAGAGAAAAATAAAAATTGCTTTATATGCGGTGATTCATCTCATTGCGCAAGAGACTGTGAGAAGCGTTTTAAACCTAAAGAATCTAATGACCACATCCATAATAGAATAAATGTGAATACTTTGAAAATCGAGAGCGAAAAACAAAATAGCGAAGAATGCGCAAATCTTCGATACGTAAACATTTTTGTGGAAAATCAGCCCGTAACAGCATTGATTGATTCAGGTTGCCAGATCCCAGTTTTAAATTCCTCACTAATTAGAGTGCAAACACCTTCCGAAGAAATCATAACATTAAGCTCATGTTTTGGCGAAAAGCGTATGGTAGAAGTTAAACCCATAAATATTTCTCTTAATCAACACTCTACTAGCTTAAGTGTGAGAACGGCGATATCACCGACCTTGACCGAAGAATTTATTATACATCCCAGTGTATATTCTGAAATAGAGAAACTAGGCCACGCAAAGAGCGATGTTTTATTGAGTGAAAATGAATCCTCTTTAGGTGCTCATGCTTATGCTTATTCAAGTGCTATTTCTTTTCCAAATGTTTCTGTTTCAAATGTGATAGAAAACTCTAGTTATGATTTGCCATATGTTAAGAACTTTAATACTAGGAATGATTTGAGTTCTCTAATTAAGGATTATAAATGTAATAACATTAAGAGTACTAAGTTAAAAATGTGTATTAAATTGAAAAATGATATTCCTGTGTGTCAGAGAGCCAGACGTTTATCTTGTTCTGAGAAATTACAGGTAAACAATCAAATTGATGATTGGTTACGACAAGGTATTATAAAAGAGAGTGTTTTTGATTATTGTTCTGATATAGTATTGTGTAAGAAAGCCAATGGTGCCATGAAAACGAGTTCCGTGGAATTTATCTCCCAATCTCCTACCCCTTCACCTATGAATAGTAATTATCGACGGTTTGTGTTGCTCCGAAGGATCTTCCAGCCCTGGCAGTGGAAACGAAGGAAAAAGAGAAATCGTTTTAAACAGACGTCCAGAACTCTACAGAGGAAAATATCGATGCGTTCAACCAAAGATCAACTTGTTGAAAAAGATGTTCTTATGCCGGTGAAACATAATGTTTTCCTGTGGAACCTTCCGGATGTCGAAGAGATGCCTTCACATGATGGAGAAACTGTCTAGTTCAGAAAAATCATGATATGTTTAATCTCTATATATTTGTCGTATAGTCCTTGTCTGTTCCGTTTTTTTTTTGTATGTTTCAGATTCTCCTCTGGTCTCCATGGAAATACCGCTGCGGACAGCGTACGGTCAGGCTGGCCGTTGTGGCATGCAGCCAAAGCCAAGCAGTCTTCGCGCGCAGGCGCATCAAAGTAAAAGCAGAACTGAAACTTGTGAATTAGTGAAAGTGAAACAAAAACTTTTAAAACATTAGAGCAGAGAAAAGGAGAACGCGAGAGGTGCGCGAGCAGGCGTTACCTTCTGCATAACATTGTCAAACTTATCAACCTTTTTAATTAATTTTTGTTTAATGTTAAAATAAAATAGAAGATAGACCAACGTCTTGGACCCCTTGTTGTCTCCCATATATATATATATATATATATATATATATATATATATATATATATATATATATATATATATATATATATATATATAAATATATATATATATATATATATATACAGTCGACTCTCGATAATTCGAACTTTCGATAATACGAACCTCTCGCTAATTCGAAGTATATGCTCACCCCCTAGAAAAACTCTTGATATTTCGAACTAAAACCATACGTTTTCGTACTCTCAATATTTCGAAGTAAAATTTGTGGTTCGCCAGACTACAACACGCGATAATTCGAAGTTATCCGATAAAACTCTCGATAATTCGAACCTTCAATATTCTGAAGTTAGATTCACTTCCTGTACCTAATTATCCCACGAGCGGTTTTTTTATTGAGCTTATTTTCAGTCAAAATTGTCCATGTTGATAGAATAACTACTTTGTTATATTTTCGGTATTTGCTAAGCAGAATTTTGATTTATTTCTAAGCCATCTGTTTTATCTTTCTCCTTTGATACCCAAGCGTTAGATGGATAAAGGAAAAACTGCTTTCTTTTTATTCACTGTGCAGTAATGAGTGATGCTTCTTTTTACAAGTATTGCACAATAATTTTGATTTGCGTTGAGTATTTATTACTAATAATGAGTCACATTTAAACAGATGTTTTTTTTAAAAAAAATAAAGCACTCAAACTACATCCAAGATAATTCAGCAGAATCATTTTATGGCAGAAAATTGAAAACGAGAAATAAAACCTTTATATAAGTATGTACGAGGCAAAGACAGGAGAGACAGGGATTTAACTTTATTCTGTTATTTTTTTTAAAAAAAAGAGCGGTAATGTGCCACTAAGAATTGCTCCACGTGCCATATTTGTCGACCCCTGCTATTAAGTATACCCCGTAGCTGAGTGTGAACTGTGAATACGCCTTATGTTCATTTTAGATTGCAAATTTTAAATTAAAAATATTATTTTACTAAAGTTGTAGTGATTTACGTTTTCTATCTCTTTTAATTTTGATAAACCTTGGGCCACTACTTTACTCCTCACCTCAGTGTCGACTTATCACGCGAAAGAAACGACATGTCTTCTTTTAAAAAGTACAAGTGCTTAACAGTTTCTGAAAAGCAAAAGGTGATAGAATCAGTTGAAGAAGGTGAGAGGAAGGTCGATGTAGCCAAAACATTTGAAATCCCACTGAGCTCGCTCTTCAATATTCTGAAGAATAAAGAGAAAATCTTTAGTGCATCTTCGAGTAGAGTGAGAAAACGCGTTAGTAAAGGTAATTTTCCACGTCTTGAACAGTGTTTAGTTTCATGGATGAGACAGTGTCGAGAACAGAATATTCCGATGGGTGGCTCTTTATTGAAGGAAAAGGCTAAAGCATTCGCCAAAGAATTAGGAATCGAGTTTTTGGCTAGCGGGGGATGGCTTACAAATTTTAAGAAAAGGAATGGGATAGTCTTCAAAAAAAATGTGCGGGGAAAACTCAAGTGTCGACATTAACGTTTGTTTCAAGTGGCAGAACTCGCTTTCGGATCTAATAAAGGAGTACGAACCCTGTAACATTTTCAACACGGATGAAACTGGACTCTTTTTCAAGTGTTTGCCAGAAAAAACATTTACATTCAAAAAAGAAAAATGCCATGGAGTAAAACATAGCAAGGAGAGGTTAACTATTTCACTGGCTGTAAACATGGACGGCTCAGAAAAGATTACTCCTCTCATCATAGAAAAATCTGCAAAACGTCGGTGTTTCAAGGGCATAAACTCGTTCCCTACCAAATACCGCTCGAACAAGAAGGCATGGATGACCACCGAACTCTTTAATGAATGGTTGATCTCACTGAACTCTGATATGAAAAGAGAGAAATGACATATTCTCTTATTTTTAGACAACTTTACTGTGCACAATAACGCACCACCTTTATGAAATGTGAAACTTCAATTTTTCCCTCCAAACTCAATCTCAAAACTTCAGCCACTCGACCATGGCATCATACATAATTTTAAAACTTTTTATCGGCATGAAGTCGTCAAAAGCGTTTTGGATAACCTCGAAAATCAGCAGAATGTAACTACTATTTCTATCTTAACAGCTTTGATCATGATTGACAAGGCTTAGAGAGCTGTTACTCCTTTGACAATTCACAGCTGTTTTAAAAAGTCAAGCTTCCCCTCGTCGAATCTGGTTGATGTGGACGATACACTCACTGAATTTAATGCTGGACCATCCCTTTGGGAAGCTCTTCCAGAACAAGATTTGACGTTTGACGACTACGTGTTGGTTGACACGGACATTGCTGTATGAGGAGCTCTATCTGACGCTAAAATTGTGGCTTTGGACCACAATAATACAAGAAAGTGATGAAGACAAATCGGAGGAGTTGACTCCGGTAACTCTGTCAGGAGCTAACGTGTCACTAAATAAACTACGCAACTTTTTCCTTCAAAATCATGTTGCTGCAGACATTTTACAGGCTTCATTTGTTATAGAAAAATGTATTGACAAAGTTACATTGACTGCCTTAAAACAAAAAAAGGTAACAGATTTTTTAGACAAAAAGGATTAATTATACATAGTATGTATATTCTTTTGATAGTTGTTTTCAAGATATAAGTGTATTCTTTTAATATAGGACTTTTAACAACTTCTGTTTTATTTTTATACTGTATAAAATGTACTTTAAAAAATTATGTACAATTTTTGCAATATTACATAGTTTTAAATTTAAATGAGTTAGAAAAAAAAACTTCTCTGCGTGTATTTTGAGAGTTTTTTCCTACTCTCTTGATAATTCGAAGTTATTCATTGGTCCCTCCAACTTCGAATTATCGAGAGTCGACTGTATATATATATATATATATATATATATATATATATATATATATATATATATATATATATATATATATATATATATATATATTTATATTATCACAGAACGCAACCCACGTGTACTCACAAGTGAGTTAGGGAATATTTACGTCACACTGTTCAGCCACACGAGGGTTTTTGACGACGGACATCGCCATTTTGAACCATGATCAAGTGATGAGGGGGACTCCTGAGTTGGCATCCCTTCTCCTAACTACCCCACCACACCAACGGGAGGACGTTCGAGCCTCCGACAGATTTAACGTGCATCGCTCCCCTACACGGCGGGTTTTCAGAAGTACTGGGCTCGAACTGCTGACACTCCAGCCACGAGTCCATTACCTTGACCACTAGGCTAATACGGCCACGTGTGTATTCAAGAAGAGCAGAACTAAGTAACTGAACTAAAATTACAAAAATATATCGCTAGTATGTAAGTTTGATTGTCCTAACATCTAGTGTAAAATGAAATAACTATCCACTTCTAAATTATCTAATCTTCTAATTATTCTATCTTATCTTCTTCTAACCTATCCACTTCTAAATCCACTAAATCTACTTCTAAATTATATACATTAAAAATTGTAATTCTGGATCTCATTTTGTTGTTGTTGTTGTTATTTATGCCACCTGATAGACAGTAACATCAAATCAAGGTCCTCGAAATCCATCACGACAAAGAGCTACATATACGCCAGTCGTTAGTGGAGCCTGTAGTGTGGAGCCCCATACGGATGACAGGGCAATTTGGCTCAATTCCACCCCAATTTTGAAGGAGGTCAGAGCCTCCCCCTATCTTCCCCCTTCAGCAACTTTGAGTACGGATGGCTATTTAGAGTATCCCCATGCCGTGAAGGCACTGTCTATTTACAAACATCTCCGGGATTCGAACCCATGCCCAATGGCAATAACCACTATACCGAATGAACGGCTAGACTCTCTCTCTAATTCAGCCTAATAAACTGAACTCAGAGGCACAACACAGCCCATGAGGGCTAAGGCTTACTGTGCTTATCTCAGTATATGGGGTGTTAGACGCTGGGGTGCATGTGTAGATATTTAGGTCAAGTGGTCAGTCTGACGCGAAACCCCAGCGTTTAAATTCCAAGCAAGTTTGGTACTCCTTTTTCGACCCTCTGAAGGGATGAAAGGTTGAGTCAACCATGCCCAACCCGGGATTTGAACCGTGAACCTGTAGTGTGGAAGCGCGTTGAACTACCACTCAGTCACTGGGCTAATTTAGATAATACTATTTATAGTATTGTAAGTATCTATGAATACTATAGATAGCTCTCAAATTAGCTATCTATAGAATAAGCTATATTTTGGTTGTTGTTACTGTTACTAATGCCACCTGATAATGAAATTCACCATGGCAAAGGGCTAAGTAATACCTGTCATTATCCGTAGCTTTGAGCACCATACAGGTGACAGAACGATTTAGCTCGGTTTCACCTCAATTTTGGGGGAGAACACCTTGGGGTGGTCAGGAGCTTCCACCTCTCTTCCCCTTCTATCAACCCTACGAGAGGGGTTGTGGCTTGGTGGCCTCCATGCCACGAAGACACTAAACATTTACAAACATCCATGTCTTCTCCGGAATTCGAACCCAGGCTCAACGGCACAGCAGTCAGCGTTGCCAACTACTATACCGGATGGGCGACGCTATATATAGATAATATATTATTTTTATAGAAGCATTTTTCATAAAAGAAGAATGTTTTGAAAATATACCATACAGTTTCACCATCTTAATCAAAAGAAATTTCCAATTAAATAATTTTTATTGTAATAAAATTTTATACATATATTTTGACTCTAAATATTAAAAGAATTTTTTTTCTGTACACCTTTATGCAAATTCACTGGCTCCAGCGCAATCGGATACCTTAAAATTCAAAGCGAGATAATTAATTAGATTTACGTGCTCGTGCACTTGTATGCATAGACGCGTTTATGTGCGTGCATTTTAGGAAAGCACGCACGTTTTAGGACTCATAGTATGTTTAAGGAAAATTCAAGAACTTTTGTTTAAGATAATATAAAAGAATGTAAGTACAAAGTAGAATTATTCGATAAGATCTGAATTTGGTCCTGTTAACATTCATTTCATTTTACAAAAAGCTTCGGATGCATTGATTACATGCATTCAAAACTAAAAAAATCAGATAAAATTCTTTTTGATAATGAGTAATATTTTATAAATTGCATAAAATCAACGACAGCCTTATCGCTTAAAGTCAAAAAGGAGACTTAATCCTCAACATTTCTTGTCTAAAGATACTTACTGTCCATAATAGGCACTAGTAAGAAGGTTCCAGAACTTGTGTGGTGCATATGGTTTGTGCATATGGACTAAAGATTGTGCATATGGTTTTGCGCAGAGGTGTAACACGTCAAGTGTTACTTAATATGTAGACACAGTTGTTCCTTTCAAAGTAAGCACTTTTTTTATTTCGTATACATTTGATATGAAGGAATTGTAACATTTTTTTTTTTGCCAGAAAGGTTTTGAATAATGTCATGCTAGTTTTAATTGTGCATACATAAGATTTCAATTTTTTCATAATAATTTGCAAAAATTGAATTTTGATTTCGAAAAGTGAAATCATTGTTAAACATATTTGCCACGTTGCAGCAAAATGTATTCGAAATAGTTTGATATCATCAGCATTCAAATTCTAAAAAATGGTGAATTAATTCCTAATTTTGAAGAAAATAATTTTTATTTCTATCACTGAATATTGAAAACAATTAAATTAATTTCTAAGAAATGCATTGTAAGTCTTTATGTTCGAAATTTTTTTTCAACTTAAGAAACATTTAAAGTTATTGTTCTTGGGTTTCTCTAAGTTATTTACAACCCACAAATTAGATCTAAGAAATGTGATACCATTTATTAATTTCTTTGTAATGAACGATTGATATGGATTATAGATTTTCCTCTGTAACTGTAACTTAAAATGGATATTTGAAAATAGAAATATTTTGTTCATATGGGCGCTTTACACTGATTATATAATGGGACCGATGTATATTCCTGATAATATCTATTTAATCAATAAAATTGGCTAGGTTATATATGTTATACGCTACGTATATGTGTTATACTAGTTGCTATATCCTCCCGTTTCGCTGCAAACTTCATGATGTCGTAGGACTATACATTAATTTAAAGTTTTTTATATCTAAGTCCTACCATTAAGTTTTCGAATACGTTGAAAAACAATTTCTTATCATTCGTTTGTTGGTTTAAAACAGTGATTCCAAAAATGGTCTATATCGATCCTCCAGGGGTCTATGCCGGCTTGTAAAGGATCCATATAAGCGAAAAACTAATTTGGGAATCCATGAGGTTCATGGTAGTGGCTCTCATTGAACCAGATCGATACTTTAATTTTAAAAGAAAATTTAATCAAGTAGACATCAGATTTTACTCATTTAACAGATTTATTTACTAAATTTAATGAAGTTAATTTTCAGTTATTATATAAAGGACCATTTCAGAGTTTCTACCAAAATTAAGCTAATGCGATATAAAATTGGAGGTTGCAAATTTTCTAAATTTGTCACACATAATCTATCAGGACGTTTTAATCTACGTTCAGCCTTTAAATGCTCGTTATTCAGATTTTTAAACTAGGTTCGAGAAGGCTTTTACTATGGCAATACCATGGTGGACAATCAATTCATACGGTCATATTGAAAATAAGAATTTCATATTAAAGGGTGTTTTTTTTAGAGGTATAGAACTTTAAATTGCAATAAAACAACGATGTATTATTCGATTGACATGAATTTTTTTTATTCGAAAGATAATCTTGTGGCATTACATTTTAAACATGATTTCTAGCATATGACTGCCACGGCTGGCTCGGATGTAGTCCAATCTGGACGTCCAATTTTCGACGACTTTTTCCAACATTTGTGGCCGTATATCGGCAATAACACGGCGAATGTTGTCTTCCAAATGGTCAAGCGTTTGTGGCTTATCCGCATAGACCAATGACTTTACATAGCCTCATAGAAAATAGTCTAGCGGTGTTAAATCACAAGAGATCTTGGAGGCCAATTCACAGGTCCAAAACGCGAAATTAGGTGGTGACCAAACGTGTATTTCAATAAATCGATTGTGGCACGAGCTGTGTGACATGTTGTGCCGTCTTGTTGGAACCACAGCTCCTGGACATCATGATTGTTCAATTCAGGAATGAAAAAGTTAGTAATCATGGCTCTATACCGACTGTAACGTTGTGGCCTTCATCGTTTTTGAAAAAGTACGGACCAATGATTCCACCAGCCCATAAAGCGCACCAAACAGTCAGTTTTTCTGGATGTAACGGTGTTTCGACATACACTTGTGGATTAGATTCACTCCAAATGCGGCAGTTTTGTTTGTTGACGTAGCCATTCAACCAGAAATGCGCTTCATCGCTAAACAAAATTCGCTTATGAAAATCGGGAACAACGGCAATCTCGTTTTGGGCCCATTCGACGAATCTAAAAGCGTTGTTCAGGCGTGAGTCTATTCATGATGAATTGCCAAACCAACCTGAGAATAAATCACTTGACAGCTGTTAAATCGGTCGCCATCTTGGAAAGTAATGCCAACTTAAACTTCTATACCTGAAAAAAAAAAAACACTCTATACAATAGTAAGTGATCGGAATAGACCGTAACGAAGATCTTAAAGTAGAATTTTAAAAACGGATAAAAGCAAGTTTTGCTTTAAAGAGACATAACTGTTATTTGCCGCAAATTATGGAATATAGTGAGAAAATTTTTAATTGCTTTTCCTAGTGAGGAGTTTCGGCGCGGTGGCCAATCTCCAGAACAGAAGAAAGAAAGACTGGGAGAAAAAAACTGGTCACTACTAACAGAGGAAATTTAAGGTTAAACCTGACAAGACTGATACCAAATGTTAAAAATTTGTTAATCAAGTACCACATTCATCCCTCCCAATAAAATCATTTGTTTGTTGTTTAATTATTTTATGTATTGATTAAATTTTAATCTAATTAACTGGCATGCGCTTCTTTAGTTCTAAACACTATACTTAACTACAGTTAGAAATTTAATTCTTTTTATGTAAGTAGTTGTATACTAGCTGTCAAAAGGATATCAAAGTTGATAAATTTGTAAAAATTTAGTATTAAGTAAGCAGGGGTCTACCCCAAACCGAAAAACACGCCAAGGGGTCTATGAGACAAAAATGTTTGAGAACCTCTGATTTAAAAGAACAGGACTATAATTTCTAAAACAGAAGTACATTAAATTTTTATGCCTCTGTAACTCCTCTATCTCGAAGTCGATTTCCTCGAAACCCATATTTTGTGGATTTCTGCTCAACAAAAGGAATATAATTATCAAGTTCCAAATCTGTAAATCTAATATTTTAAAAGAGATAATACTTTTATGTATAAAACACTTTTGACTCCCGTAATCCCATTTGGGAGTTGATTTGCGCAAAACTCTTTACGAATCTCTTTTCAACAAAAGCAATGTGCCTGCCAAATTTTAAGTCTGTAGATCTATTATTTCCGGAAATCTCGTGATGAGTGAGTTAGTAAATCATTTTTATACTTAGCAACAAAAACTCTGGATAAAATATAGAAAATCTAATTTTAATTGCCAAAAGTAGTGCTTTAAAGGGATGTTTATATCCTTTATTTATACTAGATTATCTTGCTTAAATAAATTCTTCGATGCGTTTTGAGAAATTAAATAAAATTCTGATTAGAAACAAAATATATAGGGATTTTAAAAATTGCTATTTTTTTTCCTCGAGCGAATTCAATTTTTTTTAAAACTTACAAAACTCTTATTAGACCAGTTTTGACATATACATCTGAGACTTAACAATAACAAAAGTGGAAGAAAATCGAATGGCATCTTTTGAGAGAAAAATACTTTGAAGTACACTTGGAGGTGTAAACGTTAACAGTAGCTGGAGAAGAAGATACACAATTTTGAATTATACAGAATTTATATATAAACAACTTGGCATCAGTAAATACATAAAAGTAAGTAGAATGAATTGGATGACCCATATAATTTGAATTGCAGATAATGTTGTCAAAAAGGTACTGCAGTTCGAAGTCACTGGGATTCGGGAGCGTGGAAGACTAATGATGAGATTCAGTAGCGTAACAGAAAATATTAAGGTCTCCCTGCAAACTCAGGTTTTGGGCCCCAAGCCCAAATACGTACCTTGTGTCAGTCAAGCTTTAGGCTCCCTAGAGTCACTGGGTTCTCCCGTCATGCGGGGGTGTACGTTACGCTACTGCTGAGATTAGCAGACTCGGTGAAATGAGACTTTGGGATTATAAACGAGCAAACTTGGAGAACAAAAGTAAACAAGAGGTCATTTTGGATGAATCTTTAAAGGAACGGTACTGGCTCACGGGGGCCAGTCTTGACAGATATGATGATGATGATGAACTTAATAGAGAATTTCCAGATAATTAATTCATTTAATTTGCAAAATTGAATTACAGAATAAGATTATTTTAAACTAATGGCAACAATTGAATTGCCTTCTCTAAGTGTTATAAATAGAAAAGACTTAAATATTCAAATACATATATTAATATATGTTATTAAGTATAAAATAAAGATAAATTAGAGGCTTAAACATTCCTGATAAAAGTGTCATGATTTAATTGAGATTAGTAGAATAAGCTTTGGGAATTCCCCTCTCGCTATATAACTGAAAGAAATGTATATTAATCTTATCAATAAAGAAGTGAATTAATTTCTTCACCTTAAAGACGAAATTTCTGCGTCAAAATAAACTTTTAATTAAACACGTCTAAGAGTACATTTATATCCTATCACCTATTACGCTCTCCGAAAAATGGCTCTCTGGAGATTTACTAATTGTAAATAATCATTTCTTTTATATTATAATACGAGCAATGTGACTGGAATTCAGGCAAAAACAAACATTTCTAACTGGAACAATATTCTCATTTCAACATAAGTATAACTTTTGTTGATAACGTCCATTGTATGCTACAGGTTTGAATGATTTTGTTACTTGAAGAAAAGAAACAGTGTTTCAAATATATTAATTTACATGTGGATGATTTCCCCTTTCTCTAATACACGTATTTAACATCTAGTTTTAATAATCCCCTTAATATAAACACAAATTACTCATTCTAATCTCAACATTATTTACTTTGTGAAATACAGCGATATGTAGTAAAAATGTACTGATTTTACTAAAGATGCATTCATATTTTCCCGTTAATTTCAAAGAAGGGATCATGTACAAAATGTGATCTTGTTAGATGATTTCTATAATTGTTAATTCTAACAGTATATTTAAAAAGGTAGAAGAAATTACATTTTTATACAGTAATACCCCGAACTTAAGCAATAGGCAGAACTGATTAATAACCGCGTTAGTCGAACTCGCTTAAGACAGGATAGAATTTTGTATATAAATACATATAAATCATTTTTAGTTGAGGCCGGTGACGAATGAAAATAATAATGAAGAATATACAATTTTTCACACTTACTTGATTATCACTCCATAATTTCAACGTAGTTTCCATTTGAGTGATGATACCTTTAAGAATGATAATTGAATTTGAAGTCGGGGCATTTTTCACTGCTTCCAGCATTTTTCTTGACTGTTTATAACCGTTCTGACTTCCATTCCGTTAGATAAAACTTCTTCGCTATTTCACAATTTTTTTTTATTTAATAATGTTAAGTTTACATTATAAAGATAAAGTTTTTCTTTTGTTATTTGAAGCAGTTATCAGTCAGTTCACCCTCGTTTGGGTGACATAGCCGTTTCTTAAATCTAATGTTTGTAACACGATAGAACAATTTAAACATGTAACGTCATGGTGAGGAGTTTTGAGTCGGGGCAGATTTAGTGTGTCTCATCTCCTTTGCACGACGGGTCTTTAATGCCATCAGAGCTAGTGCCCCTGCCTTGAAAACATCATTCGTGAATTCGCGACTAAGACAACTCGTCAAAGAAGAAGGCAAATAAAAGCAAAGTAGAACTTGAAATTTTTGCCGTCAGTAATTAAGTACTGCTTTCTTTAAGTATTGAGGCCTCAAGAGAAAGAGCAGCATTCTTTTAAAACTCTAAAAACATTTATTAAAAACAGATAAAATCACACGTAAACACAAGATATTTAAAGTAAAAATGAGATACAGTGAAAAACACTATCACTAATCTTAAACATGCATATTATATCGTCGGTTCCTTAGACGAACACTTTCCGACAATACTTGTTTAGTTTGATGTACGGAGGTGAGCAGAATGTGTCCAGATGGGACATTGTAAACTTCCAAAAGAGACCGTGCATTCTTCCCTCATGCCTGGGAGAAAATAAAGAGTGTTTTTTTCAAGGTATAGAAGTTTAAGTTGGCATTACTTTCCAAGATGGCGACCAATTTAACAGCTGTCAAGTGATTTATTCTCAGTTTGGTTTGGCTATTCATCATGAATAGACTCACGCCTGGACAACGCTTTTAGATTCGTCGAATGGGCCCAAAACGAGATTGCCGTTGTTCCCGATTTTCATAAGCGAATTTTGTTTAGCAATGAAGCGCACTTCTGGTTGAATGGCTACGTCAACAAACTACGTTGGAGTGAAGCTAATCCACAAGTGTATGTCGAAACACTGTTACATCCAGAAAAACTGACTGTTTGGTGCGCTTTATGGGCTGGTGGAATCATTGGTCCGTACTTCTTCAAAAACGATGAAGGCGACAACGTTACAGTCAATGGTGATTGGTATAGAGCCATGATTACTAACTTTTTCATTCCTGAATTGAACAATCATGATGTCCATGAGCTGTGGTTCCAACAAGACGGCGCAACATGTCACACAGCTCGTGCCACAATCGATTTATTGAAAGACACGTTTGGTGACCGCCTAATTTCACGTTTTGGACCTGTGAATTGGCCTCCAAGATCTTGTGATTTAACACCGCTAGACTATTTTCTGTGGGGCTATGTAAAGTCATTGGTCTATGCGGATAAGCCACAAACGCTTGACCATTTGGAAGACAACATTCGCCGTGTTATTGCCGATATACGGCCATAAATGTTGGAAAAAGTCATCGAAAATGGGACGTCCAGATTGGACTACATCCGAGCCAGCCATGGCAGTCATATGCCAGAAATCATATTTAAAATGTAATGCCACAAGAGTATCTTTCGAATAAAAAAAATTCATGTCAATCGAATAATACATTGTTGTTTTATTGCAATATAAAGTTCTATACCTCTAAAAAAACACCCTATAGATGTGAGCCGATTCCGAAAACGGCCTTGATGTTGCCACTCATTTCCCTTTTCCGACACTCAGATGAGTTTAGTCTCAAAGCTGTATAGAAAGAACACTCCTGTGAACAATTTCTTTTGTCTCGTCCCTTCGCACATGTAGACCGTGGATTACATGAATTAAAAGGAATGTTGGCCCGTTATGATAAAGACATACCCTGAAAAATATTCTCAGTGTCAAAGTGATTGGTCAATTTATAGACTCTCCATATGGTGGGTTAGGTGTTAGATACGATGACGGAGTTGATCTCAGTCGCGCCAGCTTATTGTCTCAAAGAACCAATGGAGTTGGGACGAAGACGCAGAGCGCCTTAAGCAAATCTTCCCTTACATTCCACTCATTAAAGGGTTAAATTAAATATGAGGTATTTTAGCAACCTTTGCACCACTTTCAATACCATACTTATCTCCTTGAAAAAGCCTACTTCAACATTCTTCTTAACGATGCTTGTCTGGAAAGTATTAATAAAATTATATTTGTCTTCTCTTAATAACATAATTCACTATTACTCGAGAAATAAGAGTAAACATTTCAATTAGGTTTGTAAATGTTTTAGAACTGTCAGTGGTTTTTTCCTACATGCGCTCTCTTGAAAAATTCCCGAAAACAGAATAAGTACTGATATTTATCCATAAGGTGAAATTTGTTTTATTTATTTTTTTTTGCACGTTAATGTGTACTTAAAAGTTTAGATTTCAATAAGGAACAAGGAAATGTCCTCGAATACTTTCCTTTGCTCTTACTTTCAGAGAAATATGCAAATAGAACTCTTTCTTTAACATACAATAAACGCTCCTGCGGTACTTAAGAAAGTGATAGAAATTCAAAAACTGGACTCATTTAAGGGGAGTCAAAATGCCAATCGTTTGTTGGGTCTTCATAGGATTCAGTACGGACGGAATTTTTATTGCACATTTGGATCCAACACAAAAGTTCTTCAAAAATGTTTTACTTTTTGAATTAAAATGTTCATCGTGTATATTGCCGCCCCATCTACTGTGGTGGTTATGACACTCGGCTTGTAATTGAGAGAGCTCGGGTTCGAATCCAGAATAAGGCATGGAATCTTCGGGGGGGGATCAATCGGACTTTCGCCTGAAATGGATTCCCGTCTTGAATGAAAAGCAGCGTATCCTTCCTGTTTTATGCTGGGATCATCGTTTGTAATAAAAGTACAGTCGAACCTCTATATAGCGAATTTTTCTATCTAGCAAACCTTTTCCTAGAACCAAGAAAATTTCACGATTTTCTTCGTAAAATAACCTCTCAATAGTGAAGCGCATTTTCTATATAATGACCTTTTTCTCTTTTGATCCAATATTTTTCTCCCTATTTTTGAAGTATTTCTGGACATTTCGAGCTATTCTCTCTTTTAGCACATTTTATGGTGGCCATAAATCTTGAACTAGTTTTATTAGGTGCCTAACTCGCCGAGAGCACTAGAATTCTGGGCATTTTATCCAAGATTTTGACCAAGATTGGGCATTGCAACCTTTAACCCCATCACTGGAAACATCTTCGAAATCTTCCTTCACCCTCAGAGGAATGTATCCTTGAACTACTTTCCGTTCATTTGTATAATTGATCAGTCGTACTGGCAACTTTGTTTCTTGTAGCTCAAAAATATCAAAACCTAAGTGCTTGAGCCTCAAAGAAAATTTTTTTAATTCTTCAAGAAGTGGATAAAGGCGTCAAGAAACTTTCAGTTTTTCTTTCCTTTTTTGTAGGTAAGATGTATTAAACAAATGTATATTAATTTACTACAAGGTGTGAATGATTACTTTTTTTAACATATATTGTTTATTAATTTAATACTTGTTTCAGTGGTTCATGAAGAAAATTGAAAGATGAACCTCTATATAACTAATTTTCCATATATCGAACATTTTTTCGGGATTTAGAGGCTTCATTATATAGAGGTTCGACTGTATATTCTATGTTTGTGTTGTATGTGTCTGTTCATCTATCTTTCGTCTTTCGTATGTATCCCAATATGAAACACATGGCAACAACAACATCGTGAATATTCAAACTATCATGTTTATCTGAATTAAAATATGAAAATAATATTGCTAAGAAAAATATAAAGAAAGTGGGTAAAGATCGGTCTTTTTTCGCCCAATATAATCATGAAAATTCAAAGTATTTATTGGATTTATATTATTATATTTAGGTGAACTTTAAGTATAAGTCTTTACTTTCATTCTCTCTAAAATAGTAAGGGGAAAAAATAACAAGTCACATAAAAAAAGTTATCAAACTTGGCAAATTCGTTGTTTTGTTATTTTAAGCGCTTTTTCTAACTTTCATTGAAAAAAAAATGTTAAGCGCTTTAAGCACCACTATATTTTTTGGTCTCAAATACACTCAGGAACATTGAAAATAGCGACCCAAGAAGGAAGCTAAGTACAATCGCGAAACTTTGCAAATAAGTACAGCGTAATGTGATATGCAAATGATTCAAGTTTTGTGCCAATACGCATGTTCATACACGCCGAGGTGGCGCTACAATCAGGAAGAGGGTGCTATATAAGCCAGCGCAAATTCGAAGATTCATAAACGTGACGATTACCCGCCGATTGTAGGAAGACTTTGGTAAGCGAAACAAGCCAGGTAAACGTGCTAGAAGACATTTCTCACAGTTAAGCGAGTTTGAGAGAGGCTTATCATCGGAATGAAAACTACAGGCTGGTTGATGCGCCGTGCTGCTGGCCAGGTGGATCGTTCGGAGTGTGTCGTTAGAAATTGTTGGGAGCAGTGGACACGAGAAGGTACCCACGCGCGGAAAACCGGGCCTGGAGCGACCAGGAAGACCACGAGGAGAGAGGATCGAAAGATCGTGCGGCAAGCACTTGTGGACCCCACAGTGACTCGTTCAACGATACGAGCAGACGTAGGCGTAGCAATTGTTCCATAAACAATTTACAGACACCTTGCATAAGCAAATTTAAATCCAAGCGCCCTTTCCGTGCACTCCCTTTAACACCGTAACATCGGCAACTGCGTCTACAGTGGTGCCAAGCCAGATCAATGTGGAATGTCACAAATTGGCCAAAGGTTGTGTTTAGGGATGAATCCCGGTTTGTTTTGGGGACAGATGATAACCGTGTACGGGTGTGGAGGCGCCCTGCTGAGCGGTACAATCCTCCTCACACCGTTCTACGTCACACTGCCCGCACAGCTGGTGTAATGATCTAGGGGGCCATATCCTATGGTAGCCGGTCCACTTTAATTGTGATGCGTGGAACCTTAATGGGCAAACGTTCCGCTAATGATATTCTTCAACCCCATGTAGGATCTTTCCTAAATGGTCTCCCAGGGGCAATTTTCCAGCAAGATAATGCTCGTCCGCATACAGCAAGAGTTGCTCAAGACTTCCTATGTCATATTCAGACTCTTCCATGGCCGGCCTGCTCTCCCGATTTGTCCCCTGTAGAGCACGTGTAGGATCGGCTAAAACGGCAGATGCCATCGTGTCACTCTGTACATGATTTAGAGTTGGCTGTTCAAGATTTGTGGGCCCATCTGCCTCAGGACAACATAAGGTGTCTAATCAACTCAATGCCTGAACGTGTGGCGGCATGTATTGCAGCTGGAGGTGGTCCAACGCACTAATAAAGTCTCCCAGTATTTGTGTCGTTGCACACCCTGTATTCGTTTAATTGTCTTGTTTTTGAGATCAAGTGAATCTCTCATCTGTGTCATTATGTGTATTAAATTTCATTTCAATCCGATGCTTTCTTCTTTGGTCGCTATTTTCAATGTTCCTGAGTGTACTACGAGTACAATAATAAAGCTTTTAAACTGACATTTATTTGTTTTGGTGTATCGAGCACGTTGATGCGATACGAAACAAAATAACTTATCCGCGAATAAGTCAGATTTTTTGGAGCTTTTAGAAGAAATGAATCTAGTACCTAAAATGCCTGCATTCCTAGACAAACAAGCCCAGTTGTCTATAGAAGATACTAACGAGACACACATTTGGTGACATCGATTCGTTGGGCAGTTGAAGCAGTAAACTGCCAGCTCAGGAAGTGTAGAGCTATAAACAATATTATACCAAATGCCCAAAGACCATATATTGCAGATTATGTTAAAATAGTCTGTGCAACTCTTAATGCTTTCCATCCAGCAAGACTTAACAATATAGAGGGGACTACAATGTAATTGCCCAAGGAATGCAGAATTTAGTGAAGAATCCTAATTACTTACTACAAACAGTTGAAAAAAATGGCCGAGAAAGAAAAAGGGCGATAGGGACTTTGTTAAGTGACTCTGATCTTCCAGATTTTCTTCGATTAACATGGAAAGAGAAACGATATTTAACTCTTGGGATATATCAGCTTAAGTAAAGCCGATCCACAACACTCACGAACACCTTAATCAATCAGGGCTGTACCATCTTTATGTAAATCGAGAAGATTGTTCAACTCCAGTTGAGATACACAAGTTCAAAAGTATATAACATGCGGATAAAACATGGTATATATTATAATCCAAACATTGAATCGTAATAACAGTGCAAAGTTGGTGCTAGAGTTGTTGGCTGCTGTGCACATGTTGCATCTGTACTTTGGTACTTAGGATACCGGGGCTATAATGACACTCAGACAAAAGCACCAAGTCTTGGATATTCTGATACACTTCAAGGCGCTGCTACTGGATGGTTCAGTGATGATTCAGCAAGTGAAAGTCAGAAGGAAATATAATCGAAGACATTTGTTGCAAATAGTTTAACATTGTTAATTTTCCCCTGTTTTCTCCATTTAATAAAAGATTTTTTAAAAAAACCCTAACATTTTTCAATTCGACTCAGTATCAGTGTTAAAAGAAATACATATAATATGAACAGGCTGATGGGCGAAGAAGGCCTGATCTTTACCCGCCTCCTTTGAAAAAAAAATGAAAGAAATAATTTGATGCATCGATATTTGAATTTAATTATTAGTACAGCAGAAAAAAAATACTACAGTTTTTTTTTAAATTGGGGAAAAATTCAATACTAATGTAATCTTAATTTTGAATTTTCAAATTAATAAAGTTATCAATAATGGAACTGTTATTTTTTTATTAAGAAATAAGTAATGTTATTTTTAGAATTTATAATGGTTTTTAAACTTAATTGATTTTTTCGGCTTAATTTTATAAAAAGATGTAAAAAAATTGTTTTGTAAAAATGAATATATATAAAGTGAGTGAGTGTGTATATAAACATCGCACTTAAACGTGAGCTATTGACGACAGACCTCGTAATTTTTAATTGTGGTCAAGTGATGAGGACGAAACCTGAGCTGGCACCCTCTTCCTCCTAACTTCCACACCACACCAACGGGAGGACTTTTGAGCCTCGACAGATTCAACGTTCATAAGTCTTCTCTACATAATGGGTTTTCAAAGGCACCAGACTCGAACTCATGGCCCGCCTTCCATGAGTCCGTGACCTGATCACTAGGCTACTACGCCCACGTGAAAAATAAATGTACCGTAAAATTCGGCGTAGAACAGGCATCGCCGTATAACGCTCAGCTATACTTTCAAGCTGAAATTTTTAGGTATATTCGCACTGTAACGCGAACCTCTTTTTTACAAAGAAACTTGAAATGAATGAACGTAATCTTCTTATGTTGAGCTCATATATTCGGGGCATTATTCTATAGGCTTTATAAAAAAAATAGTATATTTCTAGAACTACAACCCTTTAAGTTCATAAGCCAAGAAAACATTTCAAATGTTAACCGAGGCTTATAGAGATGAAACTCTGTCTAGTACACATGTATTCGAATGATAAATACAAGAGAGGTTTTCAGGGGTAAGGATCAGTGTAGAAGAAGATCAACTTGCTGGGCTCCCAAGGTCTGTGATTACAGACAAAAACATAGCCGAAATTCGTGTTACGAGAGGGTTCCTACTTACAACAAGGGTCAGACCATTAATCAACACAACTACTTTGAAGTACTAAAAAGACCGTGAAAAAATTAGGACAAAAGACCAGAATTGGATGGCTGTTGCACCAAGAAAATGCATCCGCTTACATGACCCTATCTGTCAAGCATTTTCTGACCAGAAAAACATTACCGTTGTAATGATCTTACCCCAGATCTCGCTTCCTCATCATCTTTGTATACCTAAAGCTGTAGGAGGTAACGATGAATGACCAATATTATCCATGATAAATCTAATTTATTATTATTATCAATGATAATATTCCAGAACAAGTAATCTATAAAAGGAACACTTGGAGTGATATAAAGAGAGTAATGGCTATACGTGAATAAGCACACGAAATCCGAATAGATTATAATATCAATCCTATCCTCTTAATTCTAGATTCACTAATTTAGTAGCTAAAATCCGTCCTTTTGTCACGATGCGTAATTCTAATTCTTACCATAGCTACACTGTGTTTAGCTGCTCCGCTCCACAAGAATATGGATCTGCAATAGATCCTCACTCCCCTATCTGATAATGTATTTTGGCGCTGACAAGTGGAAGACCTGATTGGGGAAAACAAAGTTCACTGAGTTAGTTTAAGTGATCTGATTGACTGGTAAGGTAATGCAGGCGAATGACTGACTTACGATTATTAAACTCTAACTTTATAAACACTAACTCTAATTTGCATCTCATGGTTTCTTCTTGAGAGGGATGGCTGTGAAATAAACGCGAATGCTAGCCCAAAGATTCGTCAAGAGGATTAGTAGTTGAAAGTCGCATAAAGCCCGTCACACTGTGATAAGGCATCCACCTTATGCACCATGAGACTTTTTGTTGTTGTCATGTGTTTTTTATCTTGGGAACATATATACATTTACAGATGTCATGTTATAGAATATATACATTTATTACAGATGATGATCCCAGCATATAACAAGAAGAGGTGCGCTGCTTTCCTTTCGAAACGGGAATCCATTACAGGTGAAAGGCCGACTTCATTCCCGAAAAAGATGCAACCATGTCTTACTCGGGATTCGAACCCATTCGGTTACAAGCCGAGGGTCATAGCCACCATACTACCTGGGCGACCCCATGAGACTTTTTTTATTTTCTACAGTTAAAATCTCGTTGAAAGGAAACCTATTTTATCTCAGTTGAAGAGGTTCAGCAAAAACGGACTCCCAAAACTCGCTCCAGAACTGTTATTAGCAATAGGAGCATCGAATGTAGAGCTGTGTGAATAAGGAAGTGAACTATTTTTTGAGGGTGATATTGTCACGGAGAACAGATTTTGTAAGTACATTGGTTTGGTGGAACAGTCTCGTTTTTTTTGTGTCCCATTTCAAATAAATGAAAAAATCATGTTCAGGGCATCAGGTCCCCTGTGCAATGCTCCTTGTATAAAACATTACAAAAACCTAGAATTTGGACAGTATAAATTTTTCGTTTACTACATAGATATTTATCTCACTTTAACGCACAAAACGTTTTGTATTTCACAAACAAAAACTATATCGTTGCCAGCGATAACATCTACATAACTTTGTAACAATTCACATTTTGTTATTCTTCCGAAAGAAATAATCTCAATGAATACAAATCGTTTAATGAGATTGCAAGTCCAATGCGTCATCTCATTTGCAACGCTTGGTTGACCAAAAACTAATTCCAGATACTAATTGTCCCTCAACCCGATTAAGCCTACCGCTATCAATTCCTTCCGTCAACACGAAAACATGAAAGAATTTATGTTTTTAAATGGGTTCATGAGCCAGAGCGTTAAAAAACAATAATTTCCTCGTATCCCACTGATATTTTTCGAACGTTTATGTTGTAACCTTCGAAGGTCAAAAAGCTCGACACTGAGTGTTCCTTTCATTTAGAACCGAAAAGCCTCCGGCAGGACTGGTCGAAAGTTGGGATTAAAGTATAGTATTAAGCCCGACTTACTACTAACATCAAATCAGTCAGGTGTGTTAAGCCGATTAAAGGCCGTGATGATCATTGTTTTTTGAATATTGTAAGGTCACTCACTAAATGGGCTCTTGATTTGTGTTTTGGTAGCGGGCGTCACAGACTTCATTGTGGTTGTGAAGTGAAATTGAAAGAAAGTAGTTCTGTGGATCTCGGTTATGTAATACAAATTCACAGCAAAAAAAAGAGGAATTTATGTGCATGTGAAGATGTGTCTGTACATCCAGGATATTAATGAATATTGGATTCCACGCAAGAGGGTTGATGTCAATGATTAAAAAAGTAAGTAGATAATTAAAATATTTTCTTTATGTGTGTGTCTATGATTACTATATAAATTTTTTTGGAAGTCAATTCCTACTTAGGTGAACAAAGAAAACATTTATTTTAGTTACTTTTTATTAAATAATTGCAATTAATATAAATATGTATATACATATGACGAATCACAATATTAAGTGGCAAAATAGAAAGCGATTTTCCTT
The DNA here is from genome assembly GCA_019973935.1 of Trichonephila clavipes. Classification (NCBI taxonomy): domain Eukaryota; kingdom Metazoa; phylum Arthropoda; class Arachnida; order Araneae; family Nephilidae; genus Trichonephila; species Trichonephila clavipes. The sequence goes on from BMAU01021369.1 coordinate 3,073,924, forward strand.
TTTCCTTTCTATCTATGGTGTTGGACTGTTATTTTTGTTTGATACTATTTATTCATTCATAAATCGCATTCTCAAAAATTAGGACAACCCAGGTAGGATTCGAACCCACGACCTTAAGTCCAACGCGTTATCCATTGTACTACAGGAACACAACGAGCGATTTTCCTTTTTATATAGGGTGTTGGACTATTATTTTTCTTGGTTATTGAGTGAGTGAATATTAACGTCGCACTGTTCAGTTACACGAGGGCTTTTGGCGATGGACCACTAATATTGAACCATGGTCAAGTGATTTGGACGACACTCGTGCTGGCACTCCCCTCTCCTAACTGCCGCACCACACCAACGGGAGGACGTTTCAGTTCGCGACAGATTTAACGTACACTGCTGCCCTATACGGCGGGTCTTTAGTGGTACTGGGCTCGAACTCATGACATGCCTACCATGATCCAATACCTTGACCACAAGGCTACCGCAGCTCCTTTGTTTGTTATTATTTATTCATTAAGTTTAACTAATGAATTAATATTTGAAGAAAATGCATTAACATGATATGTCATCCACTGCATGTTTAAAAAAATGTATTTAAACTTGAATAGACGAATAGAAAGTATTGTACTTACAATTGAAAATTTGAAATAGATATAGGGAAATTGTGAACTAATAGTAAGAATTCAAAAATAACATGTAACTAACTCTTTGAGAATTTGGTTTTATTTTAAATTAAGTTAACTAGTTCAATTTATGTAAAATAAAAACGAAAACTCAAATCGGCATTCGTAAAGGTAATGGACTCGTGCCCGGCGGGTAATGAGTTCAAGCCTAGTACTGCTGATGATTCTCTGTGTAGGAGGAAAGGCGATGCACGTTAAATCTGTCGAGGCTAAAACGTCCTCCCGTTGGTGTGGTGGGGAATTTAAGAGAGCGAGTGCCAGCTCAGGTGTCGTCCTCGTCACTTGACCATGGTTCCAAATTACGACGTCCGTCACCAAAAGCCTTCAATTAGATGAACAGTGCGACATTGATATTCACTCACTCACTCGTAATACAAATGTGGCCGTGGTAGCTTTGTGGTTATGGTTACAGACTCATGGTCGGAGTATCATGAGCTCGAGTCTCCTTTGTGACATAGTCTATTGTCGTGAATCCCCATCTTTCGATAAGTGTTATGGTTTCACCAGCTGGTCAAGGACATGTACGACGTCATCGATTGTCCCTGCATTTTTATGATCCACCAGCTGTGGAATGACCAGTGCACGTGGCCATGGGCCATTGTTTATTGTCTGAACTCAGGGAGTGAAAAGAGACAGTCGGGTCGCCATAATAGTAAAGTAGAGCCGGCGTCCCATTGACAATAGGCGAAGCCTATCTCAAAATAATCATGTCATCTTTTCTAGGGTTTTGTGAATGGAATACTAGAAACAGGTGGCGTGATGGACAAGTGTGTCCAGATGTGGACAAGGAACTATGGCGCCTTGGGCTAGACGGCTCGGGTGTGTTTTGGCGTGTTATGCGCCAATAAGAAGAAGGAGGAGGTCAAGAGAGACTTTGGTGACCTGCGAATAAGAAGGAGCGAGGGGCGTGTTGTGAACACACCCCTGGTGTTTAAAAAGAGGACCGGGGGAAAGGAGAAGGAGGGGGAGAAAAGGACAAGAGAGTCCGGGAGAGAGAACGGACGGAAGAAGGAGGAGAGACGGAAAATAGAGAGAGAGGAGACGGAAAGAGAGTCGGAGAGAGAGAGAGAGAGTGATGCCCGCCTTGAATGGAAAAAAGGCCTGAGTCCGGAAATTGGAGTGAAAAAGACGATGAACGCCGGTGGCGTTGAGTATGGGAATAGGAACAGAGTACACCGGCTTGGCAATATTACTTCATTAAGAATTGTTTATCAAATAAACAATATTTTTTATATTATATTAGCCTGTAATCCTTAATTATTGATGGATAGCTACTCACGACGTTACACCTTGTCACTGAAGATCCATCGTGTAGAGGGAATGATGCACGTTAAATCAGTCGAGGCTGAAGTCCCTGGTTCAAAGTGGTGTGGTATACAAGTTTGGATAGTGGGTGCCAGCTCAGGTGTCGTCCTCGTTACTAGGCCGGCTTGACCAACGGACCATCAAGGATTCATTGCAGGTTGCTATAAAATGCGATGAAAAGATAACTCTCACCCAAACTAAGAAATAAAAGATACTTTGACATTTAAGCAATGTAATCCTATATAGAATGTAGTGTATGCAGGGAAATATAGGCTAGCTCGAGCAGATATTAGCATGACTTTCTACATATTGGTGGAGTTTAGCGGAGTCAGAATTTGTTTTTTAAATGTAGAAACTTATTATTTTATAGCAGTTTCAGTTTTGAGTCTGATTTTCTAACGATGGAAGAATACATATTGAGATTTACTAAAATTTTATTGCACATGCATTCTGATGATGAAATGGGTAGGGATAAAGTGTAGTGGTAGAATTTTATACGTATGGGTAGTAATAATATGATAACAATCTTTTATCTCTTCTTCTAAAATGGGGCTGTGGATTGGTATTTAATCTTTGCAGACCTAGTACATTCCCCAGAAGCTTGTATTCCTTTTTAGTGCGGCACCATACAGGCGATACCAATTACCGCAAGTAATTTTGACGCCCACTTTCCTCCCCAGATGGAGACACCTTAGCTCTGGCAATCCAAACACACTCAAAGGATTTTTTTCATTCCGTATAATCATACGGCTTGGCCGCTGTCGATTTTCTGCATCACGAAAATACACCGACTTTGGGCGAGGTCTATTCTACAACCTTGAGTGCAGAAGGTCAGCTACATAGCAGCACACCACCCTTCCGACTAGCAATCTTATTTTCTTTAACTCAGTGCTTCTCAAACTTTCAATACTTGCGACCCAATATTCAATCACAATTTTCATCGCGCCTCCCGAAATACAGAAACGATGTATTGAATTAGATAATACGAATCTTTGACGCTAAAGCTACAATATGACTTTCAACTCTTCGCCACCGGCGTATATAAACGTCTCGCTCAGCCAGTGCGTATTGTCCCCGGACGTATGTACTTCTTTCCGAAATGTGTTCACTACTATCCATAAAATTATTCCGAAGTCTTTGGAATGCAATAAAATGACCTTAACATTGTTTGAGAAGGATTTAATTATTTCAGAGGATATATTTTCTTATATATATATTCCTTTTCTCCCTCCTCCAAAATGCACCACATATGCGTGCGTGCGTGCAACATGGTGGCACTAGGGAGTGAATCGCGCAATTTTTAATCTGCAGTTAAGGGATTGATTATAGGTTATAATAACGTTCCAGATAAGTGTTAATTTTTGCATATAATTTTATATTTGACCAACCAGTGCGGTCACTGGTAATTGTTAAACTTGTTCTTATAACTTAGTATTGTTAAGATAATTATAAAGTTCATTTTGTGCAGTACTGATGCATTTATAAGTGTAAATGTATTTTTTATCATTATGACAGAATGTATTTAGTTTGTTTTGCTTTTAAAAAATTAATAATTTTTTGTTTTCGATTTTTCAATATACTCGCACCCCCCCTTCTAGAGTAATCACGATTTCCTAGGGCGGAGCGCCCCACAGTTGGAGAGAAAAGCGCTGCTTTAAGTTTAAAAAACCAGGTCTGATAAGAGAACCGAGAAACCATGATATAATTTTCTAAAAAGTTTCTATCAATAATGGATCCTGCTCTCCAGTAACTAGCGATGCCTTATATCCGGAACATTTTAGCAGTCTCGATTCATTTTAAAGCTACTCGAGTTCCACTGTCAAAAGACTGCTTGACGTAAAATCTGTCAGGGCTTAATGTTCTCTCGTTGATGTGAATGTTAAGAGAGAGGGTGCCAGTTCAAGTGTCATTATAATTTACATGTATTATACAGTTCAATTTTTTTGTTCCTGTTTTCGACAAATTCGTTCTTGGTAAATTTATCTATGAATATTTCTCATCAACACTTATAAGGTCCTCAGATTTTTTATAAGCCTGCAGCTACCTAGAAAGTTGAGTATTTAGTTCTAGTGATTGTTACTGAGTCTTCGTAAGAGACAACGCCTTTCTTCTCACGAAAAGACTCCAGTCTAGGCATTCGTTGCGATATTTTTCTGCGAGAGCTTGCAATAATGTACTATCGCAACCGTAGTAGGGACATTACATGAAATGAAGCGCATGGGTGCCAATTCAGCACATACGGCACATGCGAAATTTGGAGTTGCCAACTAGGCGAGTTATCTTGAATGTTAGCATTGTTGCGATAGTACATAATAAAATTATTACAGCATCACGAAAATATTTTTTACATAGAGAGATTAATGAGAGCTAAATACAGAAATCACGTGTTGTAGCCTCGGTTTTAGCTTGCCCATACTAGTAAAAAGAGTTAAATAACTGGCTAAATAATTTAGCTAGAACCTTGAAATTGTGTACATATACTTAGGAATGTTGCATAATTAAAATGATGTAATAAAAAGTTCGATATTTTGATCATTTCCATGTTAACCTATCTCTTTAATCAATTAAGTATTTCTAATTATGTAAAAAGGTATTATTTCTAACAAATGCACTTATACACTTATAACAGTCTCAAAGGAAAAACAGTTCGTGCGTGTGTGAGATTTCTTTTTAATTAATTAATATTTAGATGCAATGTTTGACATAATTGCAAGTTTTAATTCACAGAATCTCCTTATGCCATAGTCTCTTGAATCTTTTATAACTGTCGGAGAACTAATACTTTATTATCCTTTCAATTTCCCTTAGTGGATGTTACTGCTAAAATTTTTAACACCAGGTAGTATTTTCAGTTTTTGCATGTCTCTTAAAATTCTTGAAATATGCACAGCACTGCTGAAGATAGAAAAGTAAGAGAATATTAATGTTGCACAGTGTTCAACTTCACGAGGGCTTTTGACGACGGACCTCGTAATTCTGAACCATGGTCAAGTGAAGAGGACGACTTCTGAGCTGGCACCCCCTCTCCTAACTACTGCACCACACCAACCACACCAACGAGAGGACGTTTGAGCTCTCGACAGATTTAACGTGCATTCTCCCCTACATGGTGGGTCTTAAGTGATATTGGTCTCGAACTCAAGACATGTCAGCCATGATCCGATACCTTGAGCACTAAGCTACCACGGTCACCCTGAACATAAAAAGTGGTATCATTTTGAATACTTGCAACAATCACTAATAACTCAAATAAGAAGTTTCCTCAATTCAAAGTAGTAATTCAATTCCTACACTATATATATACATAAACTCACACTCTTTATATATATATATATATATTTATTTATCTTGGTGAAATTTTCAATTGTTAATAAAATACACTTTAAAGCGCTCAATTGAGCTGAAATTTTATATACATGATTATTTTGGATGGCAATACAGTTCTTTAATTATCATTAATAAAATTAATTGATTAAAATTAATTATTTAAAGAATTACAAGTACCGCCCGTTGGCATCATTTTTTGCGACTTAGCGACCCTTTTGGCGACTTGGGTCAAAACTGGAAAAGGTTTTTTTCTCACTTTTTAAAGCATTCAATTGCACTGAAATTTTATACACACGATTGTTTAGAATGACAATACGATATTAATATTTATATTAATTGTAACTATTTAATAAAAAGTAGCTAAAATAAAATTTTTCTTTGGTGATCTAAGTAGGAATTGACTTAAATTTTATTATTTTATATACTCTCTCTCTACTTGTTTATAACTGTTGTTGTTATTGTTTCTCATCCCAAATGGTGTAGATTAGCTACACCATCTCCATAAAACCAAAAATCGTCAAATCAAAAACCCAAAAATGAAATAGGATTTCCTAAAATTACTTCAATAGTAAAATTCAAGCAATTATGAATATGACTTGGGAGAGGCCTGATCAGTCTCGTACCCATAACACTCTGGAAAGTGTTTCCGGCTCTGTTGAAAAGTAAGAGATTTGATGTGGCCACTAAAAAGCATGATAGAGCTATGTGCTGATTTCTAGGAATATTAAGTTGGTGACACCAACGAGGTTTTATCCCAAAATACCCAGGGTGAGCAGGGGTTATTCTCGAAAGAACATTCAATTCTATCCTTTTAATAGAGGAAAATTCGGAAAAAGTTAGACACACAAGTGTTATTTTGCAAGGGGTCAGCAGTGGCAGACTTAGCCAAACTATCAGCTATCTCGTTACCATTCAATCCAATATGGGGGGACCCATTGAAAGTATATAGAGTGTCTAGAAGAAAATTGAACCACGATATCCAGAATATTTAGACTTGCCATATCCCAAACAGTTGTCCAACGAAAAATGCGCTTGTATAGAAGCACGACTGTCAGTTAAAATCCAAATGTCCCTGAAGAAAAGGCCAGAAGCAGTATCATTAAAATGCAATAAGTTCAGACCTAAAAACAGAACAGCAGTTATTATTCCTAATTTTCTGCACACTAATTCTTTGTGCATTGCACTAGAAAAGATTGGAAGGAAAAGTCAGCAAGTATTTACCCTTGAAGAACCCATCTGAAGGCCCTCCCGTTACAAATCTATTAGCTTAACCCTTTATCTACCGCATTATGATTTACTGCAGTTTTTTTCATGTAATATTTATTTTAATCACTGCATTGGAAATTATGGAATATGCATAAACAAATTACTCAACTTTGGGAAATTTTATCCATTAGATCTAATTATAATTAATTAAAGATATTCCATTGTAAAATTAATTATATACATTGTTCACTTAAAATAAATATTCAAATCGTTTTCTAGGCTCTTCATTAACATACAAAAAAATAAGGTATCTAACTTTTGATATTAACTATTTTTTCGGAACAAAAATGACAATCTTCGCAATCCGATAAAAACGCCGTCAGCTGAAAACGCAATTTCTGCTATAAAACTATTCGCCTTTCCCGCTAAAATACTCATCATAGAGCCTGTGCTGCCATATATCTCGGAAGAGTGGATTTAAAATAATATTCCTGCTAAAAAAAGTATCTTCAGAGTTTTCGTAAATATGGTTATTCTATGTAATTTTTTGAAGTGAGTGGTACTTATAAGTACTAGTACATTGATTTAAATGCAATGAAGTGCATAAAAAAACCAAAAAAAAAATTAATAAAGATGTCTCTGAAATATTAGTTTTCGGATTTCTGAAAGAATTTATAAATGTTTTATGAATTTATGAAAAACTACAAAGGAGAAAGAGAGAAAGAATTAAAATAGACATTAAAATATTTTCGAAATTTCTAGTAAAAATATAATCCCGGAAAAATGTATTAATTTTTTATCTTTTGTCTGCACTTTGTTGTCTTAAAATATGTGCATTAGTCTACGATTGAAGAGGAAAAGATAGAATTTCTATAAAATTATAATGTTACGTTCGCGGACTCAAAATAACTTATAGAAGGTAGAGCCTTAGGATATTCCTACATATACATACCATTTAATTTGATGGAACATTCTTCCCAAACCACAGCTCTTAATGATGCTTCCAGCCAAGAACATAAATAAAAACTGACGGGAAGGGCTGCACCATTTATCTTTTAAAGAGCACTGTAACTGACCTACCAATTGATGAGATTCAAGGAAAAAAAATGTTTGTTAAACGTTGAAAGAAACAAATTAAGTTACAACAGAGAAAAGTGTTCGACGAGAAAATAGTAGAAGAAAGACATTGAAAAATAAAATGTCGTATTTTTTTTTGCATTAAGAAATCATTTGTTGTAGTTTCTCAATGAAAATAAATAAATATTTATATAAATTAAAAAATGTTAGATGTATACTAGATATTGCTTTATTTTATAGTTTCACAATATTAGTTAACCCTTTATCACCGACGGTACTTATAAGCACCACTCACTTTAAAATAACCAATTTTACGAATATTCTGACAATACTTGGCAGGAATATTCTTTGTGAAATCCACTCTTCAATGGCAACACAGGTTCTATGATGAGTGTGTTTTAGCGGGGAAGGCGAATAATTTTATAGCAGAAATTGCGTTTTCAGCTGACAGCGTTTTCAGCGGATTTCGAAAATAATCATTTTTGTCCCAAAAAATAGTTAATGTCAAAATTTAAATTTCTTATTTCTTTTTTTATGTTAATGAGGACCTTAGTAAACGATTTAACTCTTTATTTTAAGTAAACAGTGTATATAATTAATTTTACAGCGGAATATCTTTGATTAATTTATTAGCTCTAACGGATTGAATTTCCCAAAGTGGAGTATTTTGTTTATGCATATCCCTTAATTTTCAGTATAGTGATCCAAAAAAAAAATATTGCATGAAAAAAACTGCAGTAAATCATAATGCGATAGATAAGGGGTTAAACATCATGGTAGTTGATCATCTTATTTAAATTGATATCATTTCGCACATATTTCGTAATTTTTCATTTGAAGATTTGATTACAATTTTTGATTAACATCTTAAGTGGTCCATTTTTTTACAGAAAATGATTAAAAAAAGTCACATTTTTTTTATTGTTTATAAATAAACCATACTAATCTCCGCCTTCACCACACACAAAAAAAATGCCGAACGAAAAGCATTTCAGTACCATAGACAAACTGCATAACCTTTTCAAAATACTAGCACATAGCACTACACCATAAGAATTAAAAATAGCGCAAATCAAAGAAAGAACGAAATATCAGTGCCCGTACAGGGTACGGGCAAACCATTTGAGGAATTAACGTCGTTATCTAAAGAAACACGAGAGCTAATGCTAACTTGCTTCTTAATTTTGAACGTCAGTCCAGTAACAAGGACGACACCTCTAAATTCCATGCTAACGTTCGGACTTTCAGTCCCTACAAATTTAACATGCACTAGCCCTCTACGCGGAAGGTCTTCATTGGCACCAGGACTCGAATTCATGACTCTAAGCCCATGAGTTCGTAACCATAATCACTTCGTTACCGCGGCCACTTTGAGTGATAAGAATGGCATCGTATTTAGTTTTTCACACTTTAAACTTTCAAGTTAAGTCGAATCAGAAATTTGGAATTTATTTTAATGTGCACCAGACTTCATTATTCTTCACTGTTTGCCTTCGGAGTTATAACACCTTATAGATTTTACATTTGTAGTAATGTGTTTCTATCATAAAATAAAATTTGTCGCGTAATTCATGTAATGTAAACGTAGAAGTGCTTTAATTTACTCACTTCAGTTTTAAATTTCAGTTTAAATTATATATATATATATATATGTATTATTTTACATAAATATATACGTATATTTATGTAATGACGTTGGACGTTAGTTCATAAAATATTACATTTCATTTTCATGCTTCAACAAAGGATTAGAAAGAATCCCACATCCAATCCTCTAGAACAGGGGTGTCCAAACCACGACCCGGGGGCCGCATGTGGCCCGCCTTGAATAATTTTGTGGCCTTCGAGATTCTTTACAATTTTACAAAATTCGACTATTTTGTACAATATTTTTTGTTTAAAAAGTGTTTTTTTAAATAAATCCCATAACTGTTATTATTTTATCACGCTGCTTCTGTTCCTACCAATCTCTTTCTTTTTTCTAAATTGAAATTTATCAAAATTAAGTCGTGCTGAAACTTAACGCACGAACATCTGCAACATCAATTACGATACGCAAATACTCATTCATTGAGATCAACTTGCAAAAACTAAGTGAAAGAGTTGAGAAACAGATATCTCCCTAATTAAATCAATTAAACATTATTCGACTATTGCATTATTATTATACTATCTATGTTTGTATACATGAAAAACAATTAAAACAATAATATATCGGTCTGTTTTAAATTTTCTCTCCAACAAATATTTGTAACGGATCCAAATCTAATATACAGAGATACATATTTTTATATGCGGCCCACGGGATTGTAAAGTTCTTCTGAAGTGACCCGCGAGGTCATTTGGGTTGGCCACCCCTGCTCTAGAAAGAGGTGAGGGGGAGTCCCACTTAGTTCGAAGCTAGGAATTTTACTATTACTTTTATTGGTGTGGGTGGACAAACAACCGGTTTCAGAGTGGCGGAGGGAAACGTCCCTCTTTTCCATTTTATGGGTATGTATGTCCGAATGAAGACGAAAAAAGCCGAAGGAGCGTTACATTTCCAAGCGTGACGTTAATTCAAGTTCACTCTCCAGCAAATCGCGCCAATAGAAGTTATTATTTCAAAAAGTTCGTTATCTAGAAAATGCATTTCACTATTGGGACGTTAGCTTATGAAGTAAATCGTGAAATTTTCTTGGTTCCAAGGAAAAGTTCGCCACATAGAATAATTCGCGATATAGAGTTAGTAATATGAAGGTTCAACTGTATATATATATATGAAATTTTTCTCAAAATAATAAAATAATTGAAGATAAATACAAAAACAGGAATGAAAATGAGAAGCAGTAAAAAAATTAGATTGAAATACGAAACATACCAGTCCACGCGAATTACTTTTGTGTAAATTGTTTTTGAAAATAATGATCAGAGAAGCAAGATGTCAAGGAAAAGTTCACCACATAGAAAAATTCGCGATATAGAGTTAGTAATATGAAGGTTCAACTGTATATATATATGAAATTTTTCTCAAAATAATAAAATAATTGAAGATAAATACAAAAACAGGAATGAAAATGAGAAGCAGTAAAAAATTAGATTGAAATACGAAACATACCAGTCCACGCGAATTACTTTTGTGTAAATTGCTTTTGAAAATAATGATCAGAGAAGCAAGATGTCAGAAGCAAAAAATACAGTTAATTGAATTCTGAAAAACTAAGTTTTATTAAAAATAAATTTGTTAAAAATAAAAATACTTTAGAACTTTAAAAGTTGTCTATGCTTTCAAATCTTGGCATTTGAGAATTTGTAGTTTAAATGATAGTCAAAATGCCTCATGTTATTTATAGTAAGCGAAATATATATAATTATACAAATTACGACACATTCATATCGAAAACTCTTTTTTCTCTTATATGGAATTCTAACTTATTTTTTTAGGATGCTTCTACCAAACCAAAAGTCAATATATATCAATTACACGAAGGACAGTAGCTGCAATTACCTCTTTTTAGACTTGAAAAATGACCTTCAAAGTGATATGACGCATAACACGAGAGAGAGTAGCATAATACTGCATATTTCTGACGTTTCGCTAAGCAAAATATTGCAATAATTTTCGTAAAAATATCTGGAAATGTCATTAAGAGTATTAAAGTAAATAAGATTCTATATATGAAAAACCCTTTTAAGGAACATCACCCACATGTTGATTTGATTATTTTTGCGGTAAAAGTTCATAAGGGCAGTTAGAAAACCATGAAGGCAATACCAAGCTATGAATTTCTAGAGTAGATACCCTTCATATTGTTCCATCTGGATTCCATGAGCCCAAAGAATAAAACTGTTCTATGTCTCTTGGCAAAAGTATAATTGTTTGCCTGTCACATGTTCTTTTTCTTTGGAAAATTGCCCAGTGTAACGTTTGAAAGAATAACGGTAGCGTATTCTTGGTGAATTAAAATAGGGAATTTATTTACGTCACAACTATTGAAAATTATTTACAAAATGATACATTAAAGTTATTAAAATTAATTAGATTGTTAGAGTCCACTATTTTGTGAGAGGAGGTTTCGTTGGTTACCGCTCCCGTGCAAGTTCAAAGCATCTCTCCTCCTCATCTTCCGGTCGGGTCGCTAGATTCCTCGGGGTCAAACAGGGGTTGCGCTGGATCGGAAGCTGCACGTGTGGGCGTCGAATCTACAAAGAAACCGACACCAGATGTTGTTGTTGTTTTCGAGACGTGACGTTACAGCTCGCCCCTTATGAACTTTTCCGTTGAGAAAAGTTTAATGGGATGACGATGAGACAACTGACAGATTACCGACACATCCCTTCATCAAGCACCACTATATTTCTGAGCTGCAATTTTAATTACTAAAGAAACGCTGAACTAAATTTGAATTACTTATTTCTAGTGAGTGAGTGTTCTTGCTAGGGAACTTACACAAATCCATATTACGAAATAGCAATGTAAGAGAACATACTATACATTAAATAAAAATACAAACACTCCTATCACAATGCCTAGTATCAATTATACTAACAACATGTTATATCAAATGCCTAGTGTAAGACCTTGCACATAAAATATTCTTCGCCACAATACTTAAATAAAATTATACTAACGACATGTGTTGATATGATATGCGAAGTGTACAACCTTACACACAAAATATTTTTCACCATATGCCTCTTGCGTAAACTAAATACTCATGTATATTTTAAAACCCTTTACACAAAATTAAGCATATTAATACATTTGCTTTTCATGGCTTCATCTTTTGACACGCATCGCCATTCGATATGATATACAGTACTAGTAAATAAATAAAATTTAATACAATTATTAACCTTTAACTAAAAACATAAGCAACAATTATTATTCATGAGCAAGAGATCATTGTTAACAAACCCTAATTATCTATCACCGATCTGCTGAGACTATCTGCATTTTTGTGACTTTTACCCGACCGATGTACAATTCTAAAATTATATGGTTGCAAAGCCAAAGCCCATCGCATCAATCTAGGGTTAGAACTAACATTTCTATTCAACCACACCAACGGGTTGTGATCGGTCATAACTAAAAATGAATTTCCATCTAAGTAATAATGTAACCTTTTAATTGCGAAAAAACAATACTAGCACATTCCCTTCTCCGTCGTACAATAACGCTTCTCTACCTCTGAAAATTTCTTACTCAGGTAAAGGATTGGATGCTCCTCACCTTGTTCAGTTAATTGGGTTAAAACTGCTCCCATACCTGCGTTCGAAGCGTCCGTTTGAACAATGAATTCTCGTTCAAAATTTGGCGCGTACAAGACGGGCTTATCAATTAGTTTCCCTTTTAGTTCTCGAAATGCGTTTTCACACTCGGTCGTCCACTTAATTTCTCCCTTCTTGCTCTTCCCTTCAACGCATCCGTCAACGGAGCAGCAATTACCGAGAACAGATTTATATATTTTTGGTAATAACCCGCTATACCTAAGAAAGCACGTATTTGGGTTTTCGTGCGAGGGGTAGGGAACTCTAGAACAGCCTGAACTTTGATCTCGGAAGGAGTGCGAAAACCCTGACCCACAATGTGACCCAAAATTTGACATTTTGTTGCGCAAACTTACACTTTGAAGGTTTTATCGTTAACTTAGCTCTCTTTATTCTCTGCAGAACCGTTTCCATATGTTTAATATGCGACTCCCAAGTATCTGAGAAAATTGCGATATCGTCTAGATACGGGACAACGAAATCCTCTAGTCCGTTAAGTAATTCAGCCATGAGTTTACTAAAGAAATATGGAGCATTCTTTAATCCGAAACTCATCCTTAGGGGTCGGTATGTACCAAAGCTAGTACAGAAGGCTGCGTATCGCTGTGCTGTTTTTACTCAAAGGTATTTGCCAATATCCTTTAGATAAGTCAAAGACGGTAATAAATTTAGCCGCCGATACTTTTTCTACGCGTTCTTCGATATTCGGAAGAGGAAAATATTCCGTTCTAATGATCCCGTTTAATTTCCTGTAATCTATACATGGACGAGGTTCTTTCCCAGCTATCTCAACTAAAATCATAGGAGACATGTAATCCGATTCTCCTACCTCAATGATTCCTAATTTTAACATTCGGTTAATTTCGTTTTTTAAGATTTCATTTTGTCGGTGCGACATTCGATAGGGCTTCGTCCTAACTGGTTGATCGCTAACTAACTGGATTTCGTGTTCAACCAGATTAGTTAAACCGGGATTGTTTGAAAACATTTAGAGTATTTATTTAATAATTCGCGCAGTCGATCCATTTGTTTGTCGTGAAGGTGTTTGTTCAACTCGCTAGCCTGATTACGTCCTCGAAATCATAAATGAGAGAATTGTTTTCTAAGTATGGGATTTCTAACTCCTGGTCTGCGAAAGAGTTTTTTGTTTCATCATTAATAATTACGTTAACGTGTTCTGGCCTTTTGTAATATGGTTTTAGCATATTTATATGATAGATTTGAGATGTTTCGCGTCTGCCGGGGATTTCGACTAAATAGTTCGTTTCCGAAATTTTATTTAAAATTGTCCCGGGACCTATCCACTGCACTGCTAATTTATTTGCTCTGGATGTAGCTAACACTAGACTAAATCTCCATCCTTAAATTCACGTTTTACTGCGTTTTTGTCATACCAAGTTTTCCGCTTAACTTGCATTTCCTCCATTTTATTTATAGCTACTTCTTGACATCTTTTTAATCTATTTATTAACTTAAACATATATTCAGTGACGAGATCACCCCTTCTTCCGGTTCCATCCAATGTTCCATTACTAACGTCTCTGGGGTTCGCAAATTTTTCCCATACACCAACTCTGACGGTGTATACCCTGTACTTTCGTGGGATACAGTTCGTAACGCTAAAAGAATTGACGGAAGATGTTTGTCCCATTCGAGCCTGCATCTAAACATAAGACTCGTAAGAGTCGTTTCAACGTTCGATGAAATCGCTCAACAGGGTTACTCTGTGGATGATACACAGAACTATGCCTGACAAGTATTCCGAATCTTTCAAAAACTTGGTAGTCAGAGCACTAGTAAAAGAAGTATCCTGGTCACATTGTATTTCACGGGGAAATCCCATCCGACTAAAGATGTTTAACAGCGCATCTGTGACACTAACGGAACTAATATCAGACACCGGAATAGCTTCAGGAATTTTGAAGACATGCAAATGGCCGTGATAAGATATCGATTCCCTTAGATGTGATCGGGAGAGGCCCACATGCATCAATATTTAGCTTAGTGAAAACCTCCTGAATAACAGGGACCAATTTTAGTGGAGCTTTCTTTTATCATTGGGCTTCCCAGCCCTCTGACACTGATCGCAAGTTTTTACAAACTGTTCCATATCTCTATAGCAATTCGGCCAGTAAAAATATCGGTTTAATTTGTCTTTGATTTCGTAATTCCCAGGTGTGCAGATGTTCCCTCATGACACAATGATTTAATAGGGTCGCGCAACCCTTCCGGCACTACTATTAACTTCACCACGTTACCTAACTTATCTTCACGATTTTTGACCAATAATTCCTTCTCTAGCGAATAAACCTGATTGGTAACCTGCACTTGACTGGCTGCCTGTTCGTATAAGGGTTTAATCTCCTCGCTATTTTTTTGAGCATTGATTAAATTTTCTCGCGTAACCCTTAGCAGCGCTAATTCCTGAACATATTCCTGAGTGCAGGTATTAAAATTTCGTCCTCTGCATCCGAAGAAACAATTATAACCTCATCTTCCCCTTTTTTAGCATCACCACTATCTATTCCCCTTTCTTCTCTAGCCGCTTTGACTTGAGACCTTGTTTGACAGCATTCAATATTTTCGACTGGCAGGAAATTATAGCCTAAATTTCCTTTTATTAGCTCGGCCGTTTTATTTCCAAGCAAATATCGACCGTGTTGATTTAAGTGATTTCCACAAACCGCTGCCTTAGTCTGCACCGTTCCAAAATTTCCGGAAATTTCCACGACCGCCAAAGGTAAACAAACTAATTCTGGGCTTAACGGTTGTTTTACCCAAACATTTTCACCAGAGAAAGAAGAAGGATTTATGTATTTTGCACATACTAAATCTATTGTCGCTCCCGTATCTCTAAGAATGTCTATCTCGTGACCATTCACAGAGCCCTTTGTTGTATATGAATTAAGAAAATCCGGGTTTTCATTTCCTTCAATATTATTGACAGTTTCCGTCGTTTTGTTTTTTATTAATTTAGGGCAACCGGCTTTTATATGTCCAGGCATATTGCAATGATAACATCTTTGTATCACGCGTTTTTCAAAAGTTCTCTCTAGTACTCTCCGAACAGAAGCTCCTAATCTGGGGGAAGTTTTCCCAAATCTATTTTCTTTTCCTTGATCCCTGAGTATGTCAAAATTTTATCATTTCTGCCCCACCTATCCATGGGTTTCGAATTTACCTTTCGGACGTCCTCATAATTATCAAAGAGTTCTGCTATTTGAGTAGCTGATTTAAGGTTTGCCCAATTATCTAAAAATGATCTTTCATACTAGCATTGGCGCGTTTTTTTAATTGATCTACCACCATTAGATCTTTAAGATCTTGAAAGGTATTTATTTCTAAGCCAATCAGCCACTCATCTAGATAATTCGTAATTTCAAAAGTGAAATCCTTCCAGGTGCTATCGGATTTTTTCTGGTGTTGGACAAATTTTTGCCGAAAGACCTCCGGACTTAACTTGAATCTTTTAAGTAATAATTTCTTTACATAATCATAATTTTCGGCTTGTTCCTCCGGTTCGCGAGCAATAAATTGCACGATCTCTAGGGGTAACAAACCCAATAATTGCCCCACCCACTCTTTTCTTTCTATTGACGCCCTTTAGCCTGGCGTTCAAAGATCACTAGATATAAACTAATATCTGACTGCTTAGGATCGAAATCTGGGATCAATTTTTTAAGTCTAAATTAGAGGTTACAGAACATGCATTTGTAGAATCGTTTGATTCATCGTTTACCCTAAATCCGGATTCTATTTTAAACCTTTCTAAATCAAATTTCAGCTGTAATTTTTCTCTTTAATGCCTGCTCCTTTACTAACTCCTCCAATCTCATTTTTTTCAGCCCTTTCTAACTCCTCTAATCTCATTTTTCAGCCCTTTCTAACTCTTCCAATCTTTTTCCGTTTGCAATGATAGTCTCATACAGATTTTTAACAAATTCCTCTTCATAACCTTCACTGTTAGTGATTGCAATTTTTATGCTAGGGACAGTCATATTTAAAGTGGCATTTATTCCTAATTCCTCAGCAAGTTGCAACATGTCTTGCTTTTTCCCTTTACCAAGGAAAGCCATTTTTTTAAACAATATCAAATAAATGTCACGCTAAATTTTGCACTATTGTTACTATTCTCTATTAATACAATAACACTGGTCCCATGCATACACAGAAATACACAAAGAAAAACTTAACACTAAAAATAATCAAAAATCATTCAAGAGACTTAAAAACACAATAAATCTTAAGCTAAAATTGCACACAATGCTTGAAATACAATTACAATTCTCTAGAAACAAGATAACACTGTTCCCATGCAAGAAAAACACTAAGTATTTCAAAATTTCTAAAGAACACTTTAACCAAAATTCCTAATACAATATGCAGTTTGCAACTCAAAAATATAACAGTACTCACCCATTTGAAGTACTCAGCTTGCTGTCAGAAGCAAATTATGTGCACTAGTGGTACGGCTTCCGAAAATCGCTTTTCCTTCGGACACTCTCGCCGTTAACACTGTAGATCAGTTTGATCTTCTATGAGCAGGACGCTCTCTTTCTCCGAAGCTGACTTGAATCGCAGCACGGCTCTTCCGAAGATCTCTTTTTCTCCCTGCGTTGCGGTCCGTCCGTAAAAATCCAAAATTTTCCTCCTCTCACGGGTCCTGAATGCTAACTTTTTATCCCAAAGCGCTGCCACCAAAACTCTAAGCTGTAACGTTTGAAAGAATAACGGTAGCGTATTCTTGGTGAATTAAAATAGGGAA
Source organism: Trichonephila clavipes (assembly GCA_019973935.1). Taxonomy (NCBI): domain Eukaryota; kingdom Metazoa; phylum Arthropoda; class Arachnida; order Araneae; family Nephilidae; genus Trichonephila; species Trichonephila clavipes. The sequence goes on from BMAU01021369.1 coordinate 3,091,528, forward strand.
TTTATTTACGTCACAACTATTGAAAATTATTTACAAAATGATACATTAAAGTTATTAAAATTAATTAGATTGTTAGAGTCCACTATTTTGTGAGAGGAGGTTTCGTTGGTTACCGCTCCCGTGCAAGTTCAAAGCATCTCTCCTCCTCATCTTCCGGTCGGGTCGCTAGATTCCTCGGGGGGGTCAAACAGGGGTTGCGCTGGATCGGAAGCTGCACGTGTGGGCGTCGAATCTACAAAGAAACCGACACCAGATGTTGTTGTTGTTTTCGAGACGTGACGTTACACCAGTAACTGAGGTCCCAGAGTTCGAGTTTTCATAATTGTTTCTCACCTTACTGCGTTATATTTCTAAGCTCTTGAGGAAACTTAGTCTTTCATACTCACTGTTTTCATACTCACTTATTTTTAGAGAATGATTGGGGAGAAGTTGTTAAGGTAAGTCGAGAATTAGTTTTCAAATAGAATTGCTTTTTCTTCTGTTTAGATGATTGTTAAAATTGAAAACTTTTTTGGGAATAGGTTCTTAAAGGTTTTGCATATGATATCGTATTATTCCATCAATGTGAAAAATTGGCGCCAAACTGTAAGATACATGACAATAAAAAAGCACTATCCTAGTTTGTATTGAAAAATGTAAATAGTTGTGCATTTACGGTGATGGTTTTGTCTATTACTCTGGAAAAAAGAAAGGCTGAAAAAAAATTTGGAAGCTTTTTCTTTATTTTTCCAAATAACTTGTATTTCATCCTTACCAATGAATATTTTCAACCTATTTTCGCTATTTATTGTTTGATTTATTCTGATTTATTGTGCCTTTAATAATTTACTGTAATCCAGACACCCTGTAAATTGTTATAAATGCCTGCAGGGAAAAAACGCGGTGGCACGTCACTTTTATTTACCTAACACGGTCAGGGAAAAAGATCTCCACTTACTTCATGTGGGCGAGAGAAAGATCCAACCGTAACTTAAATCTTGTAAACTAATGAAAGTGAGCCTCTAAAAAGGTATGAAATATGGACATGTTTTTTAAAATGGATAAAAAATTGTGGTGTGATATTACGACAAGCGAATATAGCCATTGGAAGAGCTACAGGGCAATTATTTAACACAATATTGAGCAATTCTTTAAATGTTTTACATACATATATTTCTTATTATTTGACGAAAAACTGATTTAAATCAATTTGGCTGGGTACTTTCAATCAGACAGGATAGTACGAAAAATTCAATTATTGATTCGGACTTAACATTTTGATCACACATTTTATAAGCAACTTACCCCCGAAGTTTCTATCTCACTGTCTTGCCTACTAAGGGTGTGGGAGGAATGAAAGCAGAACTAGAGAATTCCATAATCACAATTATTTATTTAGTCAAACAAACTAACCAACAACAATCTATTCCCAAAGTGAATGTCAAATGAGTAGCACGGAGAAAGCAATGATTATTAAGCAAATATGCGGAATAAACTTTTAACTCAACCTAATCTATCGTTGATAACTAACCTCAAATCTACTAATTCAACTCAGTGGCAAAACACCACTCTTAATCTTCACATGCGAAAGTAAACCTTTTTCAATCTTACCTGCGTAGCGAATACAGCTGCTTTCTTCCTCTTTCTTTAGAATTACAAAACTCTGACTTTATATAGTCGAACTAATCTGAATATAACTGTTTCTTCTTGGCTGTGAATGGCTGTGAATTAAACGCAAATGCTAGTCCAAAGATTCCCCAAGAGGATTAGTGAGAAGACGTGTATACATTCGTTACAATTTGAACCAGGGTCGTATCAACAGCAGTATCAACCGCATCAATGATACGGGTCTTAAAGTGTGTAAGCAAGAAATGTTAAAATGATCTTTGGGGTCCAAAAAATGGCGTCATCCCCCAAAGAAATTTTGAAACAGGTTTAATAAGAGCTATCCACGCTAGTGGTTTGAACATTTATTTAATACATATAAAATGTTTCAAAGCATAATTATACATACTTCTAATAAAATATGTTTAAATAACACTGTATATATAAAAAAATAGATAGAAGTTGCTAACAATGTAAAATGATTGGTTTGTTTATATTAACACGGACAGTTATACATGAACGGACCTTATAAATTTGAGCCACGATCAAATGACTGCAGAAAATTCAGAACATTTTAATAAATCACTGAAGAATATGTTTTTATTATGAAATAAGTAGTTGTTGTGGCATCAACCTTGTGAATATTTTAAACTGGATTTGATTTTGTGATTTTGAAGACAGATATCATAATACTTTTAAGTGTTAAGCATAATGTTTTTGATTTTATTTATTCATTTAGCTTAAAGCTGACATTTAACTAATTGTATGTTATCAAAGAAGCTTGTTTTTAAATGTTCAAGAATTTTAATTCTAGAAGAGGTGAAATGTGACATATTTTTTCTACTATATAATTACAGGTTTTATAGCATAGAATACAATATTTCCTAGCAAAATTTCCTTATTCATTGAAAACTCAATATTATTAATATCAGAGAAACTTTGAAAGATTTTAGGTTGTATTTTAACCTAAACTATATATTATAAGTATTAAATCAAAATTTAATTCTGATGTCTGTTTAAATTGTTTTGATAATTCATGAATCAACGAGCATAGCGTTCTTTAAACGTTTCATTTTGGTAAAACTTTTTTAAAAAAAAATATTTTTTATTTGTAGTTAGTAATTAGTTCTTAATAAATTTTTCTTCTTTACTTTTGTGTTAAAATACATAATTTTTTCTAATATCTTCATGAATTTCACACATTTCATAAATATTTATTGCATGTGCTATAATTTCATTCACGAATTAATTCTCAAAAATATTTCAAAATATATTCAAACCACAACTTTAAGCATTTCAGTGTACTACAAGGAATTGGATACATGAACTTTTGAATTAAACAAGGGAAAGTTATTGAGAGAGAGAGTAGTGCACACAAATTATCTTTTTAAACACAAACTCTTAATACATTTAATTGTAATAGATTAATATAATAAAAACTTAATAATTCCCACTGTATTTTTCACGCAACGTCAAATACTTATTTGTGTTTCGAGCAAATTTCTAATACTAAAGATTACTTTCACTGTAAGAATGTATTAAAAATTTTTAGTTCGAGAAAAACAAATTTTTTAAAGATAATGAGTCAGTAAATCTCCTAAGCCCCTTGACATAAAAAAATCGAACATTAAAAAATAAACAGTTACTTTTAGTTCTCAATAATATTTGGTGCTAATGATGTATGAGTAATTGAAATAATATAATTTTCAATAACCTTTTTTTTTGTATTTTGAAAAATCAGAATCACAGTTTTATTAATTATATTCAGAATTCTACGGATATATATGATACAATACTGATATATAATTTTCTTTAGCTAACAATCCTTCCTTTACCAGAATTTATTCCAAAGTTTAATTCTATTCAAAAGCTCTCTTTTCTTAGGTAAGCAGGGCTCTTATCTCGGGGTGTTTGAGTGATCTTTCTCCACTCCCATTGTGTTTATCGTCTTTGGTAAAGAGAGTTGAGCCTCCCCCAGGATCTCCTAATAATCTTGTCTTTTTTGTGGACCTTTTTTAACCTGAACTTTTCCTTTTTAACACGCTTTTAAAGGCTTCACCTGTATGTAACGGAATCTTTAAACTCGATTTTTACCCACTTTAAAAAATCAGAATAATTCAAAATTTTGCTCACTTGTCTAGGACTGATGACAATACAATAATTTTATAATTTTGTTGTATTGTTCTGATCAGGATCATCAGGATTAATGATTTCTCATTTCCTGATTTGGCAACTAATTCCAGATCCCATTTCCAGATTTAGGAAATCCACTAAGATTAAGTCACAACTCTAAAGTGGATATAATATAAATACAACAAACAAAATAAATGATAATCTAAGAAACTAAAAAAAAAACGCTTTTATTGTAAATCGAACTAAAAAATGAAAAATAAAAAAAAATTTCGTTTAAAAAAATTAAAGAACTGGGGCTTTTATAGTTTTAATCGAACTGAAAAGTAAAAAATAATTTTTAATATAAGAATAAAATTGTTAACCAAGAAATTATAATGTCATTGGGGTAAAAGCATGGGACACTCTATATCAGTTGTTATAATTTCTTACTAGTTCTATTCCGAAATGAAGAGTTGGTGTAAAAATGTAATACAAAGCGCCTCACGCTTTTATCCCAATAACATTAATATTTTCTCGTTAATCATTTTATTCCTATATTAAGAATTATTTTTTAGTTTTCAGTTCGATTCACACACGCACACACTATACAAGTGTTTTTTTTTAGTTTTTTAAACTATAATTTATTTCATCTCTTATGTATCAATCTCAGATATACATTTGTAACAATTATTTATTTGATACATTTGTTTACTAGTGAAAGAGACTTTGGCGCAGCAAAAACAAATACCTCCTTTCATCCGATAAAGAATTTAATATTAATACTAAAATAAAAATTCAATATTTATTATGCTATGGACATAAGCACTATTTAGTTCTGAAAGGAATACAAAAGTATTGCTGCTTCATAAAAAGTACAGTTATCAAATTATCAGATTAAGGGTAAAAGTACATAAGAAGTAAATAAAACTTATTTACTATGGCAAAAAAAAAAAAAAAATAGTCTCAAAATGAATAGAGAAGAGTATGACAGATAAATTACGAGATGTACTTACGCATTTAACTCATAAATGCTACATTAGTTTTAATGTCGAAAGTGTTTTTATTGCTATTGCAACATGTTATTCGACAACAACTTTGTCTCAAAACGTATACATTGTATGAAAAAGTCACTCAAATCATCTTGAATACAAGCCCATTTGATAGATTTACTATAAATATAGTTTCCAAGTTTTCTTCTTGTTTTATTTGGAGAAAGGTAATGATTTCATTCATCATATTGAAGTCGACATGTATGTATTACCACTCAATGAAATTACAGATCTTTTTATTGCATCATGGTATAAAGAAAACCTATTTTTGTCAATGGAAGTTGTTTTGAGATATAAACTGTTTTTAAACGGCAAAAAGAGTCGTCGCAAGCATACACAGAAATAAAATATGTATTATTTGTACTAACATATCTAAAAAAAGGCAGAGGGAAATGGATAGAGAATTAAGTGGATATTCAGGGTAGCAAACAATAAAATATAAGAATAGAAAATGCTCAACTTGTTTTGATGTGTGGAGGTAAGAATCAATCTATAAATATCCGTTATTTTTTCCTTGGATCACTTAGACTTGAGATATAGGCTTTGATAACAACGCAGTGCTTCACACACTTTCGATATTCGCGACAAAATATTCAATCATAACTTTCATCGCTTACCCTCCATACAATAACAATGTATTGAATCAAATAATACTATTCTTTGACGCTAAGACTGTGACGGATCTATCCGCGTCCTTCCTAACAACAATTCCTCTTGGGAAATCTTCGGTCTTTTAAAATTATTTTATTTGCAACGAACCCTCTGAAGAAGAAAAGAACGTGATTATTCAAATTCGGTCTGTTATATATTTTGTCTAGGCTTTCAAGCTAAAGAGAGAGAAAAAATGAGTTAGATAGGATAGATTACTGGCGGATCAGATACTAATCAAGTTGATAGTTACGCAGATATTTGATAATTGCAATTATTGAAGTGACGATTGGTCACTAGAGATTAATTAGCTAGGAAAGTAGGTTCGAACCTAAAAGTGTATTGTTATTCAAAGTCTTTTCATACTTAGCGTACCTCATTATTTATCTACGTATTGCTTCAATTAGGTGTATCTCTTACTTTAGATTGCTTGAACTTGTGTTGTTGATTGTGTAATAAATAAATTGAGTAATTTTGGATATAAATGGCTAGTCTTCCTTCCCTTTCTCCCACATCTCTAGGTGTGGATGAGTGAGTGAGTGAATATTAACGTCGCATTTTCCAGCTACACGAGGGCTTTTGGCGACGGACCACGTAATTTTGAACCATGGTCAAGTGACATGGACGACACCTGAGCTGGCACCTCCCTCTCCTAACCACCACACCACACCAAAGGGAGGACGTTTCAGCTCTCGGCAGATTTAACGTGCATAGCTGCCCTACAAGGCGGGTCTTTAGTGGTACAGGGATCGAACTCATGGCATGTCTGCTATGATCTGATACCTTGACCACTGGTCTACCGCAGCCCTAGACGTGAATGAGAGAACCCACAAAGCTACAATACGACTTTAACCTTTTTAGTGACAACGGCGAAAATAAACCTCTCGCTCAGTCAAAGCATTAAATTTCTGGCCGTATGCATACGTCTTTCCGAAGTACGATCTTTTCTGTTCGCTGCTATCCATACAATTAGTCCAAAGGCTTTGGAATACAATAAAATGACCTTGAAAGTGTTTGCGAAGGATTTACTTATTTCAGAGGATTTGCTTCCTCTCCCCAAAAAAGGTGGCATTGGGGAGCGAATCACGTAACTTTTAATCGGCAGTTAAGGGATTAACCGTAAACCGTACAAATTATCAAGACAAGTGTTAGTACAAGCTCATGGGGTCACTGGTAATTATAAAAACTTCTTCTTAACTTAGTATTGCTAAACTAATTATAAAATACATTGTACAGTACTGATATTAAAACTTCGTATATAAACTTTTTAAAGCCTTCGAACTTTTTTTTTTAAAGTTTTAGGTCCTCCAGAAATATATTTTTTTGGTATTATGAGTACTAAAATAGAGACAATTTATCTTTACACAACTGTCCCATTTTGTAAAACTTTATTTAGAAATGGAATAATTTTAGAATTGAGAATAATTTTAAATATTCCCCCTACCTCCCAGTTTTATGGAATATCCTTCAATTGATACTCCTCAATATTTTATTAGATTAGTATTGGCGGGATTTTAGAAGCAAATACGAGGAATAATAATGTGTTTATATCCATAGGTCTTTCCTGAAACAGTTTTAGAAACGAAAGAATAAAATTTCAATTCCCCTAAACTTTACTTAACAAACTGAGCGCATTAATAACATCACCTGTTATATCTTGCAAACCTTCTGGCATCAATGGCGTTTTCCTTGTTGTTCTCCGTGACAGTTATTTAACTAATAAAGGAAAACACATCAAACAATTAATTGTTAATGTCCATCTGCAACGTATTCCCTTAATTAATAGGAAATAATTATCCTGCTTTTGTGTCATAATCACCAGGGCTTTTACATGAATTGTTTTCTTTCTCGCCATATGCAGAATAATACAGAAACATTGTTTCAATGTCGAGCGTTTCCCGAAGGACGTCTACTTAATATTCAGCTTTGAATTCTGTTGCATCATAAAAAAAGAGAGAAATGGCTTGATAATATTTTTTTGCATTCCTTTCACGTTTTACAGGTTAATAAACACAAGCGATTGTTAAAAAGTTTGATTTCTTTAAATGATATATTTATGAGAATCATTGTTTCATAAATGAATGCGATACTATATCAAATGTGCTATCCATTGATCAGGTTTAAAGTTATGAAACGTCTAGTCTCCAATGAGATACTATTGTTTTAAGTTTTGATGGTTTTTGTCTGTATTAACAATTTCACGTTAATGTATGTATTGTTAAAAAAAAGGTTACAAATTTGTGAAATCTATATAAATAAAAATGAATGTTTCTGTGTGTGCCTATATGTCTTTTATGCTTTCCTAAAACGTTCATCCGATTGCAATGAGACTTTGGGGAATGGTTGGACGCATGCCCGCAAAAGTTTCGAGTTAGTAAAATTGACCCCTAAGGGGCATTAGAGATATATATTCCCATTTTTGAAGTATTGGACCTACAAATTTGAAATTTTTAGTATAGGCATGCTCCTTTCATGGAGTAGAGGTCCTCTACGAAAACAGTTTTGCGAAAATTGACCTCCAAAGGGCGTTGCGGGGGCTTAAACATTTCCGTTTTTGAACTTAAAGTGCAAGCTTATCCGGAGGATAGAAACCAGGAACTTAGGATCCGAAACCGAGAAACTTAACCACTATACCAAAATGATCACTTTAGTACGAAGGTTGTTACTGGCTTATATATAGATGATACCGCTTCAAAGTATTAGACCTGAATGCTGGAAATTTGTTAGGACCGTTCCTTTCATGCAATAGAGATCCGATACAAAAATGGTTTTGAGAATCGACCCTAAAGGTCGTTGCTAAGTCTTACGGGCCGTTACAGATAAATAATCCCGTTTTTTGAACTTTTAGACGTACAGACTCGAAATGTGGTTGGCATTTTTGTTGTTTTTGCTAAATATGGATCCACTAAGAACGAATAATTGACACCTATTCGGATGGGGGAAGTTGCTGGGACCTACTTATAAAAAAAAAATCGTTATCGAACTACTACTTACCATAATGAAATTTAGTATGCATATTATTTTTATTGAATGGGAATTCACTAAGAAATGATTTTATGGAAATCGACTCCTATTGTAGAGAGGGAACCTTTGCGGTGTATTGATAAAAAATACCCATTTTCGAACTACTAGACCTGCAGTGATGAAATTTGGTATGTATGTCTCTGTTGTTGAATTGAACGAGTTTATTGAACGGATTTTACATAAATCGACTCTCAAAAATGGTTACTGGAGCTTATTGATAAAAAATTACGTTTTAGATCTATTAGATTTAGACTTGAAATTTGGCAAGCATGTTTATTTGATTAAGTAGAGATCTAAAAATGAGTTTTGTGGAAGTTCACTTGGGAGGGGGTTACGAGAGAGTAAAAGATGATTAGCTACTTCAATTTTAGAAATTACTATTTGGAAGTTCTGTTTTGGAAGCTTAAGAATCTTTTTTAAATCAAGAATGATAAGAATATTTTTCAATGAATACAATCGAATTCATTCTTAATGCTAAGATATCAATAATTATATATATATATATATATTATATATATAGTATATATATATATATATTATATATATATATATATATATATATATATAGTATATATATATATATATATTATATATATATATATATATTATATATATAGTATATATATATTATATATATATTATATATACATATATAAACATATAAAACAACATATATTCATGTAACATTATGAAATAACAAGGGACCCGGGCTGGTAATGGCTAGTTTTTTAATAAAAATATTAAATGGGCTAAAATATCGTGTGACTTCAAAGTTACATAACCGTAATCACGTCTTTCTAGCCAATCAGCTGATGCATTTTACTGTAACCAACTTTTCTTTTTTACAGAAACTTCCTTTTAAAATACACTTATTTGTCAACATTAATAACGGACATAGGAAAGAAAAAAAAATCTTCTTTATTCAAAAATACACGTATAATGTATAAGAATTTTTTTTAAAATTTTGAACATATTTTTGAAGAATCTTAAGATTTGAACATTTTAAATCAATTATCTAATTTAAAATTTTACTTAAATTTTACAAGTAGAACAAGTATAAGTGTGATGTCAGTTTGTTTTGAATTCGATGGTGAATACGTGATTGCATTTATCATGTGACCACTATGAATATAGGCCATTTTAACTCTAAACATGTATTTTTATTAACTAATCTTTACTGGATCATAAGGTTGCTAAGAGTAAATATTAGTTTGTAACTGCTTGTTTTAGTTTGCTTAGACGTAAAATATAAATAAAAATCATAAGAAAAATACATAACGCTGTAGTTTATTTGGATCAATGTACAGTTTTTATCAGGCATTTGTATTCCTTTGTTTGAATATACTTCATTATTACACTAAATTATACTTACCGAATATCATAAAACGTATGAGAAAATTGAGAAATATATTACTATACTACGATACAATAAACTGAAATAAGTAAAAGGAATACAGCTGGCGAATGTTTTATTAGCGTCAATTGATATGACAGTTTTTTTTTCTTTTCTAAGCATTCCTGTTTACGTAATTGCGTTCAATAAGAGATCCATTTTGATGTTCTGTATAAAAGTTGTAGATAAGAATATAATTAAATGCGACAATCTCTCTCTCTCCAATTCTAAAAGGGGGGGGATATTTTCCTTTAGTCGTGAAAGGGCAACCTCCCCCCCAATTGTGTCTCATACTGAAGAAATCGTACATTTTATTAATTAATCATAGCTGTGTTAGGTTCTGGTGGATTAGGTCTAAAAGACTCTCTTAAATCAGAAGTACCATAACTATGGTAAAATGTATTATATATATATATATATATATATATATAATATAAATATATTATAGATAAACTCAAACTCAGTGGGCGCAACAGTCCATGAGCGACAAGGCCTACTGTGCACATCCCTGTATACGTGACCATTGCACGCTGAGGTGCATGAGCAGGTGGTCAGTCTGAAGCGAGACCCCCATTGCTTAAGTCCCCAAGCAAGCTTTTTTTTGGTACTAATTTATCAACCCACTGCAGTAGGGATGAAAGGTTGAGTCGACCTTGTCCAGCCCGGGAATAGAACCTGAACTTGTGGTGTGGAGGCGCAATACACTACCACTATATATATATATATATATATATATATATATATATATATATATATATATATATATATATATATTGTGGGATTTTGGTACAGTTCTAGGGGTATTCAATGATCACACTCGTTTTTTGCTAAACTAACGTTTAATGCTGGACAAAATACACAGTTCTATTCACTACTCCAGACGTTTAACACATATAATAAAGTACTTACATTTCTATCAAACACATCTGGCTTCTAATGCAGTTAAACTTCACGATAATGTTGAGAGTGACCTACGCGTCTCTCTTGTGAACAACGGGGTGGTGGGTCCTTACTCGGCCACCGTTCTCGTCGCTCTTTCTTCAGCCTCGGACCATCGACCTTCGAGTCTAGCGTCCGTTCGCTGAATCCCCTCTCCTTCGTTAACTCCTGGTGGCTGCCTTGACAGCGCCCTCTATAGAATGTTCATGTGGAAATTTCCTATATATATATATATATATATATATGTGTGTGTGTGTGTGTGTGTGTGTTTGAGTGTTTGTGTGTTTAAAATATCAACAATACTTATACTCATGTAGTAATTTACCAAACCGAATCTCAACGTAATTTGTTCCATTCCTTATCTTTAAATGAAATTTCCACACAGCTAAGTTTGAAAAAAGAATTACTCTCTTGGAATAGGTTTTTTACTCTTTTTTAGTCTCGCTTTAGAAGCATAAATATAACTTCAAAACTTTCTTTTTTCTTTCTACTAACTTTAATTGATATTTCAGGGTATACTTTAGTAATCCTAATCAAAAATCCTGTTTTACCTTTTCGCTAATGTTGTGTTTAAGCAGTAACATCACGATTCTTTCTCAAATCGAGGTTATATCAAATAATGTCATAAAGAAACTCCAGAGGTTAGTTTAAGGGAAACACTCGTAAAATCCTTTCCAGAGTTTTTATTTGAATAATACACACACAGTGTGATAGAGTTACACATTTTTTTTTACTGATGATAGATCCCTTAAATGCTCAAGTCCTAATAAAGTTAGATGTTTTGAACAGATATTTTCTTTTAAATGTGAATTTTTGTTTCTAAATTTTGATGAGTAATTTTATTTTTCGCGCAAAAACTAAAGAAGGGTATTCTGGAATATTATTAACTTATCCTGCCAAGACTAAATATTAAGCACAAAATTAAAACATTGGTATTTAAACATTCAACCATTGAGCACAATGGAAAGAAAAAGCTCTTGACAAATGTAAACAAAGTTAATTACTTATTCACGGCACACGTGCTTGAAATTTCGAAGCATTACTTACGCTTCTAGAAGCTTCGATGCCGGAAGAACCTGTTTAGAGCGATTGCACTTTACGCAAGGCAATCATATAGTTTACTATGAGACAAGGTGCAAACATTGCTAGCCATTATACTCGAAGTGAACCCGGTGCATGACCTTTCACCTTTTCAACGTTGAATATCCACTTTTTCCAATCATTCTAAAACTACCTTTATACCACACAGGGGATTATTTCTTAAGAAGCTAAAATAAATTATGAGAGATTTTGAATAAAAGTCGCTTATTTTGCCTTTTACAGAATGGTTTGCATTGATATGCACACGGTGTGGGAATTATTTAACTCTTTTTATATTTAAGAATTACTTTCTAAACTTTTCTTTGCTAACTTAAAAAAAAACTTCTTTTCTGGGACATAAATCGTAAATATCTTTTAATCAGAAGTTCAGTTCTAAACAAACTGTTCAGTATTATATAAATCAAAATTTGTTTTAGTCTAAAAGCTGAATATTGACTTTCATATACATAAAAAACTTAACACAAATTCAATTTCGATCCTATTTAAGATTTAAAGAGACCACGGGAAAGCCCAGTGGCCATGTTCATTGGCTCATTCACGTCATTGCTTCGGTCGATTCGTGAGTTTGAGACCATATATCATTGAAAATCCGCCTTATAGAGTAGCCATCGTAGCCTACTTTTCAATGCAACGGACTCGTGGCCAGCGTATCATGAGTTTGAGTCTTGTACCACTGAAGAGCCTCCGTGCACAGGGGGCCGATGCACGTTAAATGTGTCGAAGCTGAAGCGTTCTTCAGTTGGTGTGGAGGATAGGAGAGGGGGTGCCAACTCAGGTGTCATTTTAGTCTCTTGACCCTGGTTCATAAATTAAAAGGCCCGTCGTAAAAAGCCCCCGAGTAGTTGAATAGTGCGACGTTAATATTCACTCATTCACTCACTGACCTTATAGAAGGGTTAATGCCGTCGAGGCTCAAAGTTAGTGGCTGGTGTGGACATTTAGAAAGTCTTTAAATCAGCGTTTCTCAAACTGTGGGATTGCGCTCCTCTAAGAGGGCGTGATAATCCTACAAGGGGGGGTACGAGCATGTCGAAAACAAAGGATTTTAAAAACAATATTAATTTACTGAAAGAAAGCAAAACACAATACATTTTGACATAACGAAAAATAAAATACATATTTACACTGATATAATATACTTATAAGTGTACCAGCTGCATGGCCCGGCGTTGCACGGGCTATCTCTCTACTATTATATATAAATTTTCCCTTTCTTTCACAAAATCAGAACTTCTAATACTCATTTTCAAAATGACTTCCCCCCTCCACCGCTTTGCCTAGCGTTGCTCGGGCTTTCTATTGACTTCGTGACACCAGCATTTCTGTGTGTGTGTGTTTGTACGCGCACAATATGAGTGATTTCTAAAATTATGTCAAAAAATTTCCCTTTTTCGAAATTTGCTCCATTCCACTTATTTTTGATTTATAAGACAGGGTTCTTTCCCCTCTCTATAGCCCGAACACGGTTTTTTTAGTGTAAAATTATTGTTCTATCTTCCCCTCCTTCTCACAGATAAGATATGGCTTCAAATTTCGATGTATGACTTGTAAAAAAAAATATTGTGTTAGAATTTAAAAAAATTATTAATGTGAAGCAATAATAAAAAGAAAACGATTCTGATGCTAAGAGTAAAGCTTTAAAAAGTAGAGTAATGCGAAATTGAAAGTTCCTTCCTCCTCAGTTTCGAACCTGGGAACTTCCGTTTCATAAAGCAGCCGATTAAACAATCGCGCCGTCGGTTCCTTCGGGGAAAGCACTGAATTGGGCTTCAAAATAAAGGTAGATTTTTTTAATATGTGACAAATCTATATGGAACTTTATCACTAACCTTCTGAGACGTCTTTTTTTAGGGAAATTTAATTCCCTACCTATTTCCAATCAGCTCCAAAAAGAGGACAGGGATTCCTTATTATGCAGATTAGTTAAAGTATTTAAGTCAAACGGAATAGTAAAGTAAAAAGCAGTAGCAGAGAGAGATTGAAGCAGGAAGGTATAATAGTGAAGTTAGAGATTTATTATTGAAGATTTCTAGGTGGTTAAATTAATCTCAGGAAGAGCTGAGCTGCAGTGTGGTAAATATTGATTTATAATTAAAGTCTCATTAAAGCTTTATATTAAGAGTGAGATTAAAGTTAAATGTTCAATAGGAATATTATTGAATATAATTCTGGGATCTCTTATTGCGGTAACCTGTGCGTGATCGATATTCTAATTGTTAATTAATTAGATCATTAAATATTTAAGTTAATATAAAGGAAAGTCCATTTTAAACCTCATATATCTATTTTAAATTATTTGTTATTAAAAGTCTTTGATTCTATTTGGGAAAGATAACCAAATAAAGACAGTTATTCAATAAAATGGCTACAGGTTCTTCTTTGACTCAAAATCATTCTCGTTCTCAAAGTGAGATCCAAGGGGATCTTCACAAATATCCCATTTCGTTATTCGTTAAAGTAAAAGATTTTTTTTCGGGCTTCATTTTTATGTTAATGCTTTCAAACTTCATATAAATAATAGACGATGTACTTTTTAATTAACAAAGAATTCCTTTAGTAATGAAATAATAGAAATAATCCTTTAAAAAACATATATATATTTATTAAAATCAAATTTCTGTAAGTATTTAATAAATAAAAAATTACAGCTAGCTATTGAAACTATTGCTTTTGTAATCAAAAAGTATGAAACAAAAATAAAGAATGTAATTAGAATTAATTAATTATTACTGACATGTTAGGCCATTTTTTTCGTATAATTTTACAGCCACTCGAAACGCAAAAGTACATTTTTTAAAAGAATAGTTTATGTATGGAAATAAACAGAAAAATAGAAATTTTCAAAATTACAAAATTATTAGATCGTGTTTTAAAAACTTCTGAATAAAAAGAAGTTCCGAAAATATTTGAAAAAAATTGTAAAATAATTAAATTGAAAGAAAGATATTGTTTTTTTAACCATAATTTTTAAGATATTTTATCAATCTTTGTACAGATTACGTATAATATTGTTCTACACGTGGAAAAAAAGGAAAGGCATGAACTATTTTTTAGTGTAAAATATTATTTTCATTAACGCAAAAGAAGGTTCATGCGAAACGACTTATAATTCGTATTCAAAAAAAAGGAACCGATTTCGACTCATTTTTTATTTAAAAACATTGTAAAATAATTAAATTGAAAGAAATATATATTTATATAATTTATTATATTAATTTTTAAATAAATTTATTTATATGCAAAGTTTTGTTGTTTTGTAAAAACAGAATTTCTTTCCGATATTCTCTGCAGATGGCGCCACGATTCATTTTAATACGTTTTAAGGTTTTTAATTAATATCTTTTTAACTATTTGGAATATCGGAATAAAAATGGTCTAAATGGATTCCTCGGATCATTCCCAAAATTTTGATACCTTCTGCTAGTTTCAGCGTCTTGTGGTTCGAGAGAAAATTGGGCTACATTCATATATACCGACATACATAGATACGTTTGTTTACTTACGAATTTTAATATATAAGATCAGTACTGCGCAATGTATTTCACCATTAGTTCAAAAATACTATGTTAAGAGCAAGTTTAATACTTTTTAGTGACCCCATGGGCTTGTCAAAAATTTTATTCTTTTCTGGATAATTTTTACAGTTTATAATTAAAGTCGTATCGCAGCTTTAGCATCAAAGTACATTATTATTGTTTTCAATACATTGTTATTGTATAGAGGGCCTCGATGAAAATTATGATTAAAAATTGTTCCCAAATATTGAAAGTTTGTGAAACACTGCTTTAAATGTATCGCGTTCTAGGTACTTGACCATTGCTCAAAATTTCGTGGTCCACCACCAATAACTTTCACTTTGCTTTTTAATGCGACTTTAATAGAAAATCATTCAATGTTTTAAGAATATATATATTTTTAAATTAACACTAAGATACGAAGGCTATTAGTATGATAGTTTTCTTATATTTCCTCCCCCCACCACCAATGTGTTGACTTTCAATGAAATATGCACTTCGTAAACGGGATTCAATTTTCACACTGTTAGCTACAAAAGAAAACAAGTTTTTAACTTAATAGTTTTGTAACATTACATTAACAATTATCAAAACATTTTAATTCGTATATCGATACATGTTAATGTGTAGTGTGTCTTTTATACTTTCCTTAAAAGCGATTCTTTGAGAGCCAGTTCTTATAAAAAATAAATCTCTGAAATTTTTAATCTGATCTCAAACGTTCTATATCTCCGAATAAAAGACGTAAGGACTTCAGCTACTTTTTACGTGTTTAACCTGTTTCAAAATATTTGGAAAAGCCAGTGCAAGAAGGCGAATACGACGAATGAATACGAAGTGATTAAAACTTTTGTTCCTTAAGGGAACAAAAGTTAGCAAGTAACATTTTGATCTATTTTATGGATTAAAAGGTTTTATAATGCTTTAAAAATACAAAAAAAAAAAGTTTTTGCACAACTTGCAATAATTGAACTGTAAAAAAACATGAAAAAAATTATGGGTGTGCTTATGACCAAAAATAGAAGTGAAAACTTCTATTATTGGCATGAGAATCCAGTTGTTCGGATGTACTACTATTTCTTTTACAACATTTTCGCATGCGGGAGTTCTCTTTTTCGTGCCCATTCATGGGTGAATTTATTTATTTCATCCTTTTTCTGTAAAGGGCAATGATTAAATAATTATACATTTTAATATATTTATGTATGAGTACATTTGATTTATATATAAATGTCAATTAGTCCAATTATTTAAAACTATTTAAATTTATATTACCTATGTAAGTTATATTTATATAATAAATATGTTTATATGGTACTTACGTACTATCGCAAAAATATCAACGTTCAAGATAACTCGCAAAGTTGGCAACCCATGTGTCGTACTCGCTGCATTGGCAACTATGTCATTCCTTTCATATAATGTCACCAATACCGTTGCGATAATAAAAAATACTGTTTATATAACTTATATAACTTCATATATTATGTAACACTAAGAATACTTATGCCGTGAGAGTCGCTTACTTTTCTTAATAGTCTCTAAGCAACCAAAGGAAGAGGGTTTGTACTTTTTCACAATTATTGCTTTTATTTTCTCGTAATCTCTTAGTTGTCATCCCTAATATAAACCAAAATATTTTTTGGCAACTTTCTCTACAATTTACTTCATTAAAATTCGGATTTTAATTCTTTTGACACATTTTTGTGCTTAAATGCTCTTTCTTTAACTTAACTCAGCGGCGCAACGGGGACTGCGGTAGCCCAGTGGTGAAGGTATCTGATAATGGCAGGCATGTCATGAGTTCGAGCCCAGAACCACTAAAGACCCGCCGTGTAGGGCAGCGATGCACGTTATATCTGTCGAGAGCTGAAACGTCCTCCCGTTGGTGTGGTGTGGTAGTTGGGAGAGGGGGTGCCAGTGTCGTCCACCTCACTTGACCATGGTTCAAAAATACGTGGTCCGTAGCCAAAAACCCTCGTGCAGCTGAACAGTGTGACGTTAATATTCACTCACTCACTCACAGCGGCACAACAGCCCATGAGGTCCAAGGCCAACTGTGCTCTTATCAGTATACGTGACCTTAGACCCTTAGGTACATGAGCAGATATTACGATCAGATGGTCAGTCTGACGCGAAATCCTTCGTTTTATGCTCCAATGCAAGCTTGGTACTCATTTATCGACTCACTGAATGGATGAAAGATTGAGTGGACCTTGACCTGCCCGGGATTTGAACCTCGGACTTGTGGTGTGGAAGCGCGATACACTACCACTCAGCCACTGGGCTTGACGTTGATATAACTCCTGTAAATAATTTCGAGCAACTAGAAACCTCTTTCTACTGAATCAAAAAATAGATCTCATGTTTCATCTTCGATCTCCTTTTCTTTTTCCCAATTATTTTCACTTAAACTCCTCTTCTCTCGTTCACTTTCTAGAGTTGAGAGTAAGTGGGCTGCATGGCAGTAATATTTAAATAAAGAAGATAAAAGTGTGCATGAAATTTTTACTTTAAAAAAACGCGCCTAAAATGTTTTCAATTCAAAAATAAGCTGGCTTTACTGACCCGAGCACGATTGCTGAATTATAGCCGAGTAAATGCAATTGAGTGTAACGCACCCGAACCTGACGTTTAATTTAGATTCACTCTTCAGAAAAACCCTCTTAAAGAAATTGTGACTTCAAAGATCAGACTAAGTAATTATAAGTCATTTATCAGGTAATAAAAAATTATATTAAAATGTTGATTCCTTGGATGCAGATATCTAGAAATTATTACGGGGACATAACAAATGCAAAATTCACAGCTGAAAATTCATGCGTACAATTTTTCTGAAAAATTCAAAATGAATGGACGATGTGATACTTATTGAAAATAGTATATAAACCTCTACAGCCTAATCAGTAGACTCTAAGACAGGAGTCGGCAACCTTTTAGCTGTTTTGTGCCTAATCAATCCACCAATATAGTTCAGCGTGCCCCACAGCAGAGCAAGTTTGAAAGATTTCGATTCCCGCGATAATGCCTGCAGTTAAAGAATAGAAGTCTATAATATATATATATATATATATATATATATATATATATATATATATATATATATATACAATTTTTTTAAATATTAATTTAGCATCATTTAAAGATATTTCTTAACATAAAAATAAATAGCATCAAACATATTTATTTCTTCAACAAAAATAAAAAATTAAATTGTACGTATATTAAGGTATCCGACTACGTTCAGAACCATGATTTTAAAAAAGCACATAAATGGATAATTTTCATGATATTTAGTGTCACTTAGATTAGAATATATGCATAAAATTGTTTTAATGACATTTAGACAAAAAAATTTATTTAAATATAATATTTTGGCAAAAAATTAACTTAGAATAATCTTTTTTCCAAATGTTCTCCTTTTGTGAAAAATTATTTTATTATAATAATATTTTGCTTGTATATATGTAACTCAGACCTCTCTACAGAGGCTCAACTAGAATTTTTGAAATATATAATTTAGAAGAGTGGGTTTATTCATATTTTACGACACACAACAGAGGGGAGCAATTTTAAGAAAAACACCAATAATTATTTCAATTGGTGGTAACTCGGAAAATAATGTGAATTTTTCAAAAGTTCTAGTTGAGCCTCTGTAGAGAGGTCTGAGCTATATACAGGCAAAATATTATTATAATAGAAGCATTTTTCACAAAAGGAGAACATTTAAAAAAAGATTGTTCTAAGTTAGTTTTTCACCAAAATATTGGATTTAATTTTTTTTTGTCAAACTCTCCTTAAAACAATTTTATGCATATATTCTAATCTGAGTGACACTAAATATCACGAAAATTATCCATTTATGCGCTTTTTTAAAATCACGGTTCCGAACGTATTCGGATACCTTTTAAGTACTTTTAAGAATATTTATATATATATATTAAAATAAGAAATAGATAACATAAAATATAAATGTTCTCCTTCAATATTGTTAAGTTAAAAGGTAAATAAATAAAAATAGTTTCTTTGTGGACTCGAAATTTTTTTCATATGAAGAATTACTTTTTTAGCTAGATATGTAGAACCAAAAGCTGAAAATAGAGTACAAAAGCAACTCTCTTCAAACAGTTAAATCTCTCCCCAGCAATGACATTCAATAATTTCCGAAATAGCCATAAATTTATCTTTGGAGTTATCTTTCAGATTTTCTCGTCTTCTCTTAAATGTCTGTATTTCTGAAGGTGTTTGTCAAATAAGGTCCATCACACAAATTTATCAACTTCCATCCACTCAAATATTGACAAATTTGTTGAGTATTGCAGAGGGCCACAGAGAATTGTTCCGCGTGCCACATGTGGCACGCGTGTCATAGGTTGCCAACCCTTCTCTAAGGCATTGCGGGAGGGGATGTGACACTTGTCTAGCTTTTGACGAAATCTCCTCTATTAAAAGGATAGATTTAAATGCAATTTAGAGAATACCCCCTGTTCACCCTGGGTGTTGTGGGCAAAAATCTCTTTGGTGTCACCAACTTAATATTGCTAGGAATCAACAAACGGCTCTACCGCACTTTTTTAGTGGCCTCATTAAATCTCTTACTTTTCAGCAGTGCCAGAAAGTCTTTCCAGAGTGCCATAGGTGTGAGGTTGATCAGGCCTCCCTCTCTCTCAGTCATATTCTTAATTTCTTGAGTTTTACTATTGACGAGGTTTTAGGAAATCCTAATTTATTTGTGGACTTTTTAGCAATTTTTTGCTTTATGGAGATGGCGTAGCTAAGATACACCATCTGGGATAAGAAACAATAATAACAACAACAAGATATAGCGCAATCTATCTTTACAATACATTTTGCAGAAGTATAGACTTAAAAATCAATAGAGATTTGTATGTGTGTGTGTGTACAATTATTTTTATTTAATTAATAATTAATTTTTTTACACATGCAGGCAGTAAAAACGATAATATGACAGCCATAATAACGTTTTAATATAAAACAATGAAATAATTTTCGGGAATTCTTTATACTTTATTGTTGAAGTTAATACATTTGAATCATAAAACTCTTAAATCTAAATGTCTGTTTATATCAATCTAGAAATTCGGCAGCATCTTGCTTTTGTTAAGTCAGATTCCGCTAATAACGGGTTTCCCGAAAATCGACTCCGAAAGGTAGTTGCGGGGGTGCTGTATATATAAAAAAAGCGCCACATTTTAAAACATGTTTGGCAGACATGTTTCTTTTGCTGAGTAGAGATTGCCTAAGAACGGGTTTCTTGAAAATAGATTCTCAATGACGAGAGGGGTTATTATGGGGTCATTAAAAAGGAAAAAAATTCTGTTCTTGAGCCAATAAGATCTACAGACAAGAAATTAGACAGGTATGTGTATTTCATTGAGTAGAGCACTGCCAAGAACGGGTTCCACGAAAATCGACTGTCAAAAGAGGTTACGGGAGTGTTATAAGCAAACATTTCTTTTTTTGAAGCTATTAGCCTCATAGACTTGAAATTTGGCAAGCGTGTTTATTTCTCTCTCTCTCTCTCTCATTGAACAGAAATCCACCAAGAATGGATTTTGCAAAGATCATTTCCACATCGGTGTAAAAGATAATATTTTGGATAATAGTTATATATTGTCGGCTGGGTGGCGTGGTTGGTTTGTCGCTGGCCCTCTGAACCCAAAATTGCGGGTTCGACGCCGGCCCAAGTCGATGGATTTTCATAATGCAGAAAATTGACAGCGGCCATGTCGTATGATTATACGGCATGTAAAAGATCCCTAGTGGGTGCTCTAGGCAAAATTAAAGCCTAGCAAAGGTTCACATCGTCAGAGCTCAGGTGCCTCCCTCTAGGGAGGAAATTGGGCGTCAAAATTACCTGTAGTGATTGGTATCCGCCTATAGGGCACCGCACTACAAAAAGAGATACCTGCTTTCGATGAATGTACTAGGTAGATTGATGAACTCTGTTAATAACTGATCATAATCTGCCATTAGAAATAAAAATATTTATATGCTCACACTGACCGATGAACTTGGGAATTATTTGTTTTACTACGTCATTTTATTCGTTAAATAGTTATTTCCTTAGGGTTCAATTTGAAACTTATTTAAGATTATTCAAAATATTAAATCTTCACCTCAATAATTTTTTTTATTTTTCAATCCGAAAAATTAAACAATACATATTAAATGGTGATGAAGTTTTTGATGAGTTAATTTTAAGAGAATTGTAAGCTAAGCAAAAAAAAAAAAAAAGATTTTTTTGCATATCTCAGCTGAACAAAAAACTATATTTGTCAAATTTTAACTCTATAGGTCTCTAATAGCTGATAAAAAGGAATTTTTTTATCTATAATGTCCCCGTAACTTCCTTGTGGGTAGAATTTTGAAACCACCTTCCTAACCTGATCTCTGCTCAGCTCAAGTAACATATTGTAACAAATTTTGTGTAATGAACACTTAAAAAAATGTAAATGATTTATATCTGAATTTGTAATACGTTGATATTACTCTATGTTGTACTTGTTTTATCGCTTATTACATTATAATGGCGATAAAACCAAAAGTTAGCATCTTATTTTGACGACCATGTTGGCAACTTGGTGATTGATTGAACGGTGCAGAAGTTGATATGCTGTAGCGTCACCTAATTGTTAGATGCAACAAAGAGGATAACACAAAAACCTTCTCCACACAAAAAAATTTACATGCCAAATTTTACAGTGATCGGTTGAATGGTACTGGAGTGAAACGAGGCCGTCTGTACAAACATCAATTTTTATACATATAGATGTGTATCCTGTAGTGTATTCTATGTTTATTAAAAATATCTAGGGATATTTATTTGGGTTTTTAAAAACTTATAGTTTCAGTTAACTGAATATGAATATGTTATGTGTGTTAATTAGACTCATCTTTGAATGGTTAGGAAAATTTAAAAAATATCTTCCTCTGTAATACTTTTTTTCTTCAATATTTTCAATTTCCTGTGTAACTTTCTATTTAGGTCTCCCTCTTGAAACATTCAGAACATGTGTATCTTTTCACTTTGAACACAAAAAAATAACATAACTGTTATCCTAACAAAATATTTATCTGTCAGATCATAAGTGTGAAAAATAGTATCCAGTAAGTTACTTTCCCCCCTGTTAATAGCTTCTCAAGCTTTTGTCACTTTAACATAGTTTCTGATGTGTTTCTGGTGATTTCGACATCTTGAAAGTCAAGTCTCTGTGTACTTGGATTTTAAGACAAGCCAAATATCTCTCAGTGATAATATTTATTGTTTGTTTTAGATGATGGATTTCCAGAATAATGCAAAAAATATCGATAACGACGCTTTAGCGTGTCACGAACCTCGGTTTTTATTCCTTATAATTTGCTTTAACCATTTCCTCAGTTACTCGAAAGGAAATCGAGGGTGACCGTTCATAGGGGAAAATATTTTTCTTACTTATAACATTAAGGTTTTGAGTAATCAAACTAGGTACACACGAACTTTTTTAAGAATAAAAACGATGGATTCTTTATCGCAGCTAAACGTAATGGCTTTTAAGTTTCAAGAAGTGTAAAAGGTAAAAAGTCATGTCTTGAAAAGGCAAAATAGTTTTCAAAATCAATATAACTGATGTTCTTTGAGCATTTTCTTGAATTATAAATGAAATCCAACGTATTGATTAGATGATTTGAATGACAATCGAACTAGAAACTACTTAAAAGCTATTAGTGGTCGTACTTCACAATTTTAAGCAACATTTAAATGACATGGAAGAGGTGTAGGTTTTCTGATAGGTGTACATAGGTGTTTCTGAGTTTTCACATAGGTGTTTCTGAGCTTTCTTTTTCTATCTTTCATAGAAGTACACAACATAGGCTCTTCTGTGACTACTTACATAGGAGGCACAGATCTGAAAGATATCTCTATTTTAAAAACAGTGACATACAGTATTTCAAAAAACGAGTTTTAAACTTTACAGGATCATAAAAGCTTATGACAGCTTATAAATTTTCAATTATGGGCCACAGAGAATGACTTTTTTCAAAGAATTATTTGCCATTATCGGGGAATTTGTTTTCAATTGTTCACATACACGTTATTATTGCACAAAATTATACTTAATGAATAACTTAAAACAAGGGAGAAAACACAATATATTCTTACACGACACAATAAAAACTGGAATAACGGCTCTTTTTATCTTTTTTCTAAGCGTTCCTATTTACATAATAACGTTCGGTAGCGTTCTTCATTGATATTCTTTTAAAAGATGCAAATAAGTTTATAATTAACTATGAAAATCAATTTTATAATGGGAGAAAATGTCTCATTAGTTATCAAAGGCGTAATAGGGATTAGGGCTAGAGCCTATGGTTCACTTTTAAACAATCTCAACTACGAGCTTATGAACATGGTATTTCAAATATCAATAATTCTATCACAAATATTTGACTAATCTCGAGAAAAAGATAAGTTGATTGATTTTATCAATGTCTCATTTCGAAGATTGGAAAGGGTTATTGTCGAGAGAGAGACGTTGTGTAAAGAGAGTTACATAGTAGCTTATACGTAATTATTTTGATCCATGGTTATATAGTATATACGAAAAGACACCATAGTCAGTCCTTACCTTTTTTCCTCCGTACTACACCAGAATTTTAAATATAATCTGAATTTATCGAATAATAACGCCCATTATTTTTAATGATTTGATTTAATTTTATAATTAAATTTACATCACACTGTGAATCAACACAGGTCTATTGGCGAAGAACCTCGTTGTTTTGAACCATGGTCACAGGGCGAGGACAACTCCTGAGCTGCCAACTCCCTTTCTAAGTTCCCACACTACACCAGCAGGAGGTCTTAGAGCCTCAACAAATTTAACGTGCAACATTTCCTCTACGTAGTGTATCTTTAAAGGCATTAACTTTCGAGTGAGTGAATATTTACGTCACACTATTCAGCTACACGAGGGCTTTTGGCAATGGACCTCGTCATTTTGAAACACGGTCAAGTGACGAGGACGACACCTGAGCTGGCACCTCTTCCTCCTAACTACCACACCACACCAATCGAAGGACGTTTGAGCTCTCGACAGATTTAACGTGCATCGCTCCCCTACATGGTGGGTCATCAGCGGTACAAGGCTCGGACTCATGATATGCTTGCCACGAGTCCATTACCTTGACCACTAGGCTACCGCAGGCACACATTAAGTTTCGAACACTTGATTAGACAACGCTGGCAATGAGTTCGTGACCATGACAACTCGACTATCAAGATTTGCTTTAGTTGACATGAAAACAATTAGTCGTAGCCTTTCGTAAAAAAAATTATCTTGCTCATTACAATCAAGGCACAGGTTGAATAATAAACATCATGCATTTATGCATATATAATACCTTAAGATTTCAGAAATATATATTGTATTGTTTTTATATCATTTAATTTTTTTTCTGGGAGGGAGGTCTTTTTTATTACAAATGAACTCTAAGATTTTTAATTGTTTTTAAGCTCAAAAAGGTATTCCTTATAAAATCGTCTTACTTAATTAACAAATGTGTTACACAATAGCTCTTAAATTTTATTTATGCATCAGTAATATGTTATATGCTTAAGATATCATTTATCACCATTTTTAACCTTGCAATCATTAAAACACTTTGAACGCTGTTAATTACTCTGTAGAGTATCTAGTATTCAGTATAAACTAGATAAAGTTTTCAAATCATTTTTTCGTTAGTGAGTTGTCTTTTTACAGATTTTATATGATTGAGAAATCCCAGCGAATGAAAAATGAGTTTCTTCAATTGTGTATGACATCATGTCCACATTATTTTAAATGATGTATACACTTTTTTTTTAAATTTTAATGTTATAATCTACGTTCGTTTAAAATGACGTATCTGGTTTACTCAGCCAAATACGTGACTTTTCATGTAAAGTAATTATAAATCAAAGTAAAATTTTTCGCTACCACAAAATTATTTCTTAGAACTGGTTTTAATGAGTGCCTAAAATTTTTCTAAAACCACGTAATCGTAAATTCTATGTCTAAAAGAAACTTTATACACACAAAATAAAAATGCTATAGAACTAAAAATACTTTTTTACTTAAAGTATTTTTACTAATATGTGTGTGTGTGTGTGCCTTTTTCTTTTTTTTATGGGTTTCCTTATTTGTATAGCATTTCGTTTTCAAAACGAGTTAGTTTGCAAGAAAATATTTAAAAATCGACTCAAAGATTTGGCATTCTCTCTCAAAGGATTAAAATATAAGAACTTTTAAAACATTTAATTTAACATTTGATGCATTAGATATCAGCGTTTGGAAATTATATTTGTTCAAAATTCTTATTTTTTGCAACCCCTTTCGATTAGTTAGCCTTGATCGAAGTTTCTAAAAACACTTCTCCTGATGTAATCTTTTACTGATACCTAAATAATAATTCCTCTTGAATACCATTCCTCTTTTAGTTCTTGGATATATGATCAAATTTCACAGCTCTCGCTTAATATATATTCACAAATTTATATGTACTGTTTATATTTACATCATTTTACTTAGGATCAGTTTCTAGTAAAGACCCATTTGCAACCCATTTTCAAAACAAGGAAAATGTGAAGAAATGTTTATAGTTATTGAATTTTTTTTCTCGAACTCTAGCCACATATACTGATCAATGCACTGACCAAAACAGTTCTTTCCTTTTTCTTTGTTTAAAAGGCTTATGCCCCTCTCTGAACTGTTTGTGTAGTAGCATGGTCAAGAAGTTCTTAGCGATTTCATGGTTCAACAATAATTGCGTAGTTTTCAGTTGCTTTCCGTTTGCAATTCTAGAGTCACGAAAAGGCTTACTACTGTAGAATTTACATAATTTTTCTGCAGGAATAACTTTTTATGCGAAGATTAAATCAGAAAAACAAGACGATAACATTTCGTGAAGGTTTCTCAATCGAATCAGCGCAAAGCACTGTTATCTGGTTTTAGAAGTTTCAGTTAATGATACCTAAGGATGTGTTCTGTAAATAATTTTAATATTTCTGAACAATTTCGAGACGGAAGAAATACTGGCAAGGATATAATTTCTTGCAGCGTTACTGAAGTAAATTTGTGGAATATGGTAAATGGCTAAAATTGGTTAAAAAAGTTAGTGTTCTTCATTTATCTTAAAAACTTTTTAATTTGGCCTACTTGTAATTTCAAAATATGAAAACAAATGAGGTTACCAATTTAGAATGTTAAAAAAAGGCGTTTTATTCAATTTGTAATATAAGTTCCCAATCTCCCTATATATTAGGTTGGGGAAAAAGAAATTGATTATTTTTTTCGGTAGATGGCTGTAGTGTCGATATCTCGTGAAGAATTGATCAAACAATTTCAAATTTATGCTCGTTGTAAAGGTGACAATTCACACTAAAAAAATTCTTTTGCTGTTTTTTGTTTGATCCATTCAGTTGTGAGTTACAGGGTGTTAAATCGGTACATTTTACAGTTTTTCTTTGATAAAGATGAAAATGCAAGCCAGGTGGCTGAAATTGTAAATGATGTTTATGGTGCCGATACTGTAACAGCTCATTACGTGCAATCTTCGTTTGGTCGATTCTGATCAGGCATTTTGGATGTTAAAGTTGCACCTCGCACAGGCAGGCTCGTCGTCAAAAATGTCGATAAAATTACAGAAATAATCGGAATTGACCGGCATGTTAGTAGTCGTAGCATTGCTCAGGAGCTAATGATTGACCTAAAAAGAGTTTTAAACCATTTGCGCAAAGTTGGATTCAAAAAGAAACTCGATATTTGAGTGCCACACTAATTAACACCAAAAACATGATAGATCGAATTTCCATCTGCGAAGCCTTGGCCAAGTGGAATGAAATCGACCAATTTCTTAAGCGGATGGTGACTGGGGATGAGAAATGGGTCACATACGACAAAATTGTGTGAAAATGATCGTGGTCAAAGCGCGGTGAAGCATCTCAAACGGGGGCCAAACCAGAATTAACCGCCACGAAGGTTCTACTGTGTGTTTGGTGGGACTATAAAGTAATCATTTATTATGAGTTGCTTCCGTAAGGCCAAATACTAAATTAAGATCTCTACTGTCAACAACTGGACCGTTTGAAGCTAGTGATTGACCAGAAATGGCCAGAATTGGACAACAGAAAAGGCGCTGTGTTCCATCAGGACATCGCCAGGCCACACACGTCTGTAGTGACTCTCCAGAAACACCGGGGGCTTGGTTGGGAAGTTTTGATGCATCCACCATATAGTCCGGATCTGGCACCAAGCGATTATCACCTTTTTTGCGCTTTGCAAAACTTCCTGATTGATAAGAAATTGGGATCAAGACAAGATTATGAAAAACGATTACAAGACTGTTTCGCCAATAAGGACCAAGACCTCTATGAGAGAGGCATTATGAAGATACTTGTAAAATGGCAACAAATTATGCTACAACATGGTGTATATTTGATCCAAATCGGACAATCCGAAACATGTTAAATAAAGTCATGAATTCCATGCAAAAATAATGGATTTCTTTTTCCCCAACCTAATATATCTTGCTCAAATTTTCAATCGTTAATAAAATAAATTTTAAAATGCTCAAATGAGCTGAAATTTAACATACGCGATTTTCTTTTTAGACGAGAATACGGTTATTTAATTGTAATTATAAAAATTAATTGATTAAAATTAATTATTCAAAGAATTAGATGCAGGAACGTTAGCATCATTTTTGGCGGTTTGTGTCAAAACTTAAAAAGGATTTTTTTCTCACATTTTAAACTGAAATTTTCTATAGACGATTGTTTTGGATGACAGTAGGATGATTTAATTATAATTAATTAAATTAATTGACTGGAACTAATTAATTAGAGAATTACAAGTACCTTCACGTTGGCTTCATTTTTAGCGACTTGGGTCAAAATTTAAAAAGATTTTTTTTTCTCACGCTTTAAAGCATTCAATTGAACTGAAATTTATGCCCACGATTGTTTGGGACGACAGATTGACACAATATTTTTATTTTGTCTTTATATATATATACATATTTACATTAATTGTAATTATTTGGTGAAAAGTAACTAAAATAGAATGTTTCATTGTTGACCTAAGTAAGAGAATTGACTTTATTTTTTTTATATTACTTGTTTTCTTACGATGGACTTTTGGAAGTTAGGGGATAAGCCCTTTTTCACGGATGGATTCCCTATCTAACGAATCCGAGACGTAATCTTTATCTATTGGGAGATGAGGTTTGAGCCCATTAAACCCCACTCTTGGGTTCGCAACAGTCCATGATATATTATTAAAATGTGATAACTAATTATTTAGACCAATGATACTGAACCTGTGTGGGATTTTTACCTTTTCTGAGTCGCCTAATCATGGCCCATTGCACTGAGAAATTCAATTATTTAAGAACAATGTACTAAACATTTAGCGGAAAATTCTATCAATCAAGCAATCCAATCTATCAATTTGTTATTTTGACAGTAGAATTCAAACAAGAGGCTTGGTCATGGATGAGAGGAAATCGGAACTACTCCATAACTCATTAAACATAGGCTGTTATTGGTTAATAACTTCACTTGAAGCTACAAAAACATGACAGCAGAGTTTGAGCCTTATTCTACATTACTTCTACATCAGATCCAATTCCTTCATGTGGTAATTTTTGTTGGAATCAAGAATCGGATCTGTTACCTGTTTGTCATAAACTCATTCCTTTTGTAACCAGCTATTTATTTCGAGACAAAACCGTCTAAACTACAAATATTTAATTTTTTAGACCATGATTAGATACAAGTTTCCCCACTCATAGACTACTACTAATAGCAAGCATAATTAGCTTGAATAATGAATCATTTGTTTACATTCTCGTCTAAAGGATTGTCGAACTCATTTGGCTCTCATTAAGAGAAACTATGTATGCCCAAACAATGCGTTGTTTATTAACCACCATTAAATGTACGAAATCCCCCGACAGAAGGGGTAAAGAAAAAGGTGCCCCGGATCCTGAATGTGGCATGTGTAAGGTATGTTGTTTGTTAAGGAAAAATACTCCAAGGGACGTGTTGGGTGTGGCTATTGCTAAAGGGCGGGGCATAACCAAAAAATGCACGCGATCGTGTCACAATGCCAATCGATTCCATAACCTTAAATTTAGATATGTTAATCGCAATTTGCAACTAGAAATGTCGTAGTGCGTATCCGGTTTGAGTAAAAAATGAATACGACATACTAAAATGGCTAAAATGATGAGCTAATAAGCGCCATTAATTCAGTTATACTTTCAATTTGATTTTGAAAGAGCTTTTTCTAATAGTATTTTATCTTATTTTATAAAAATTGTATAAAATATATATATTACTGTGAACTTTAACAGACCCTCTGTTTGGTGAATTAATTAGTTCGTGGGAATTCATGTTTCTCTGAAACCAAGTAAGAGTTATTGGCGTAAGCAGTGAAGTTTTAAGACCTCATGATACTGGGCCCATATATGCAAAAATATGCTTTTATCTGCTTCCCTCTTAAGTTAACAGTATATAGCAGGGGACGACAATCTATGGCACGCGTGTCACATGTGGCACTCGATGCAATTCTGAGTGGCACTCTGACATACTGTACAGTTTTGTCATTTTTTGATTGGATGTGTGTGTGTGTGGAAATTCATAAATTTGTAAAAAAAAAATATATAGACCTTATTAGAAAAACATCTTCAGAATTATGAACATTTATTGAATAACGAAAAAATCTGAAAGGTTCTAAATGTAAAAAAATCTAAAACCTAGAAAATATAAAGATAAAATTATAGCTATTTTGTATATTATTGAATCTCCTTGCTGGGGAGGTTTAATTGTTTTAAGAGAAAAAATTGCATATATATACTCTGCTTTCCTCTTTTGGTTATGCATATCGAGCCTTTCCTCATATGAAAAACATTTCGACTCCGCAAAGGAAATGTTTAAAACAACTGAATGCTCTGAATCATGTCAAATGGAAATTTACACATACTCTGGATTTTGCTATATGAATGTAGAACACTACAAGAGCGCTAGGTTCGCATTAAAAATATTTTTATTTACCTTTTAATTTAACTATAATGAAATAAAATACTTATATTTTATGTTGTCCATTTTTATTTTAATTAATATGTTTAAAAATTCATATTATGTGCACAGTTTTATTTTTTTAGTTTTTTTTTAAAGAGATAAATTAGATTTTAGTCTGTTTATTATTTTTTTTATAAGAAATATCTTTAAATGATGCAAAATTAATACATAATCAAACTGTAAAGTTCTATATAATTGCTCTCTATTCTCTCGTTCTGCATGTATTATCGCTGGAATCGAATTGTTTCAAAAAATGTTCTACTGTGCTGCACGCTGAATCATATTGGTGCATTGGTTTGGCACGCCACAGCTAAAAGGTTGCCGACCTCTGGTATATAGCATACGTCGTCAAATACTCATATAAACGGTAATCCGTAATAAGTAAATGTGTTTAACAATCTCACAAACTAGACACAAATCGAATAAATTTGTTGCCGCCTTTCGACTAAATAAGTAATGATGGTATATGGTAGTAGGTCTAGGCCACAGGTTCTCACCATGGGCGATAATGCACCGTTTGAAGCTTTCAGGGGGACAGAAAAAGACCCAAAGAAAATAAGGGGGCGTAGAGATGGCCTAGAGGGGCTTCGAAAAATTAACCAACTATAGTCTAAAAAAAGACAAAAAAAACCCCCTCTCTGATTATATACTCGTACTAACAAAAGTAAACTCTAATACTCTGTTGTACATACAATGCACAATGTTAAATACATACAATGTTGATTGTATGTATTTAAATCATTTCTATCACGTGTACGAAAATTCACATATTTCGGTAGTTCGGGAAGCGGATGAAAAAAATCACATTAAATTAAATGATCCATTAAATTTTTATTTCTGTAGTGTACATGCTGTCTTAGTGATCAGTAGGAAAAATGCTTCGTCCATTACATTTCATTACGTATATTACCCAAGAAATATAATTAAATACGTTAACCAGGAATTAATGTTTGTATCTGAGTGTATTTCTCTATCTCGCTCTCTTGAATTCCTCAAAGTGAGCCATTTAAAAAAAAACTCGTTTGAATTTAATATCTAATAGTCTGAATTATTTTGACTCTTGTTCTTTGGTGGAACTACAATTCCAAACAATGACTGGATTCGTATCAGGCATGAAGCTCGTGATCCTGAATACGGTCTTTATTCAAATGACTATACGGTATTTTATTTTTTAAATATTCTCAATCTGCTATTAGAAGATATCAAAGTATCCTCAAGTTTAAAATTCAGCCGATATCATTTTTCAATTCCTCTATTAGTTCACACTCTCTCTCTATATATACCTTGTAGTGGATGACACTTGATTTTAATACAGTTCTTTCAAATATATTAATTCATTAAATAAATTTAATTATAGTTTAAGAGATACGTTTCAGCCGATATTATTCCTATGTATGACAGCACCATTGGATACAACAGCTTTTGTTAAATTTGTTTTAATTTTACCTGAATAATCCACATGCTAGTTTACGTTAGCATTCCTTTTACACTGGTTTTAAAACAAATTCTTGCCTATTTTTTTCAACTTTTATTAAAAATTGTAATTAAAAATTCAATGTGGTTAAACGGTTTATAACGTTAATTCAATAGGTGTTTTGCCACTTTATGTTGTAATTCTGTTATATGCATGCAGTAGAACCTGTTTTTGTGCGGGGTTTTTTTCGAATTTCTTTTTGTGCGATTTTTTATGTGCGATCTTTTTTTTATGCGGTGTATGAATTTCAATGACTTTGGTGCCACTGTAATGTTTTATATCTATTTACTAGTGGCGTAAAGGAGAATGTTGGGACCCCACCCCATCCCCCTGAAAGTCAGGTTTTGGTCTTGATATTTTATAAGTTGGGTAAATACGTATTTAGCGTTAGTCAAGCCTTGGGCCCCTAGAGCCCCCGTGGCAGGACTCAATAGCTTTGGCTCCACTGTAATGTTTTCTATCAATTTAACAGTGGTATAAAGGATAATGTTAGGACCCTCCTCTGAAAGTCAGGTTTTGCCTTTAATATTTTATAAATTGGGTAAATACGTACTTAGCGTAAGTCAGGCCTTTGTCCCCTAGAGTCCTCTCCCCCCCTCGTGATTCGGAGGTGTACGTTACTCCACTGAAATGTAGACACTTCAAAACGCTCTGTTTATTTGTTATAAACAATCTCCCGACAATGCGTATTTAGTTGCTTTCTCTCAACGCTCCAGCAGCCCACACTTGATTGAAGACGAACTTTCAATGACAGTGACATTATCAATAATTTAATCCCCTCAGGGGCTCACCTCCTTTAGGTGAGTGCGGGTTTCACGCTCCCGAGGTACCCTAGTGATCTTTCTCTTTTCCCTAGGGGTTTACTGTCTTTGGTAAACACGGGCGTCACGAACCCGGGGAACCCTAGTGATCCTTCTCTATTTTCGGCCCTCTTTCTTGCCATTCCTATTTTCCTTTTCTTCTTTTCACGTCCAGACCACAGATCTACATTCAACAATGTACTTTGGCGCAGCATAGCCAAAATTGGCTCTTGTGCCATTAAACCCCACACTCACTCACTCACTCACTCAATAATTTAATAGATTATGAAGACGGACAAGAGCAGAAATGGATTCTTTGAGAGTCGATCAAAATATGCAGGGACCCAGCTCCCCAACAAATTAGAAAAGCATTTTATTAAAATAGATACCAATTAAGAAAGAAGTATAAAATTCCGAAAAGGGCTTCAATCATGTATACATGGTTATCGTGACATTTGCAAGCAACTGACCACCCGCGCGACCTTCGTCATAAAAACTTATCTCTTACTTTATGTTGCCAAAAAATAAATCAATAGAAATATTGTATCTTCAAGTGACGAAAGCGCGATTTTGAACTTATTCATTACAGGGTTTTGGATTACGATGAGTAGCAATGAATTATGTATGTGCATTTTGAAAACTTGTCCATGAATATAATGAGAAACTATATGTTTTTGAAATACTTCCATGTGTAATATTTAATTATGTATTCGGTTATGGAAGTACTCTTACATAAATTTCGTAAATAATTGACATATTTTATAAATGCGGCTTTTTATGCGGTCCCAATCCACCGCATAAAAAAATTTTCTGTAGTATTTCCAAGAATTATATAGTTTATTTTATGTAAGAATTTATGAAATTGTTGAATATTTTTTGTGCGTTTATTTTTATGCGGTCCCTATCTACCGCACAAAAACAGGTTCAACTGTATACATATTTATATTAAGTGTAAAAATAATTAATAGTGTAACTTTTAATTATTTAATCTCAAAAGTAACTAAAATTAAATTTTTTTCTTTGTTGACCTATGTAAGAATTAACTTGAAAAATATTTTTTTATATTACTTGTTCAGAATTAATTCATGTAGTAACGGTTTTGCGACTTCCAATTTACGAAAGAATACCTTCTATATAAAAGCAGAAATGCTAGAACAGAGAGGTCACCTATAGATTTATTTGTCATGATCGCATTATTTTATTTTAAATACGTTTGCCATCCTTAAATTTTATTTTTATGAATTAAATTTAATGCTTTTTCTTTAAAAAAACCCCTGAGAAACTCGGGATAAATGCTTTACAAGTGAACTTTTTAAAAGTGCACAAACATCCATCTTTGAAGTAAATGCACCAAATTAATTTCTTTTATAATTTTTAATACTTATAGGCTTTTTTTAATATATTTGATTTAGTGCATGTCAACTTAAACCTCAGCTACAAATAAATATCAATGCTTAAAAACATTTATTAAAAGTATTAAAATTCTGAATTTTTTTACTTCATTTAGCGTTCAGTTAATTTTAATTGCATGTTAAAAAATGAAATTGGAAAAAAAACTGAGATAAAATGAATTGGAATATTCATTTAAAAAGAAGTAATATAACACCAGTTACTATACGATATCTACATGCTATAGACCTCATAATCTTGAACCATGATTTTTTAAGTTGATGCCTCTATCTTATTATCCACTCCATATGTCAGGATATATAAGGCTCAATCTCATTAAATAAGCAGTAGTTCCCGCATTATTATCTAGGAAAAGTCCTTGAAACCCTTCTGCGGCGTACACAGACTAAATTTAGGGGAAGGGTTATAATTTTAAAAACTTTTAATGAAATCGATGAGACACAATGTTGTAACTAAGAAGTAAAAAATCTGTTCGCCTATGGGAAGGGTTTGAACCTTCAAAACCAAACCTTGAGTGACATTCACCCCCGCAATCCATGTTTCGTGGGGGGATGGGGCAGGATTCTAGGAGAGCCCAAAGTCTGTTTGACGCTAAGTACGTCGTGGGGCCCAAAACCTGACTTTGCAAGGTGAGGGGGGCTAATATTCTTTGTTGCGCCACTGTCTATGAACACCACTGATTGAAAATTTCAACATCAGCATTCAAAAAGCCCCCATTTATGTCCAGTTATTAACTGCAGCCCCTAATCTTCATTAGAATTAAATTGTAATCTATCTACAAGACTTCTAAAACTATTAAATAAAATAATAAATTTTAATAAAATATATTAATTTGCAGAACACGCGTATTATGTAATCAAGTCTAAATTCAATTATGTTCTTTGCTTGTTTCTAATCTTGTATATATTAAAAGTAAAACTTAAATTAAAAGAGAAAAATATATTTACTTATAATTCAAATGGAAAATTTGGGATTAGTTTATACAAATATACGTTACATTAAATCCACCTTTAATATAATTTACAAGTGGTAAAACAAAATATTTCCACTCCAGATTTTTCTTGGAATTACTTATTTTAAGGCAAATATTATGTAATTAATGCTATTTTATGAGAGTAAAAGTTGGAAATGAACGGTTTTTATGCATCCCTTCTCAAAGGGCATTCGATACATAGTTCATGCCTTTTTCGTGCAGATTTGCAGTTGCCCTTCCCCAAATCATTTTCCCCTGGAGGTCTAATAAAAGTGTCTCGCCGAACCGGTAGTCACGCATTTCCTCCCACCCCAACACTTTTGTTTCAATCTCTGGTGTTAATATCTGAGCTATTTTTAATCCAAAAGGAAGCTTTCTATTTCTTTGAACTGTTTAAAAAGTAAGTTTCAAGTCAGAAGTATCAGTGATATCCTTGGAAATCTATTGCAGGAAGGAGATGAAATACACAAAAACTATAACAGTGTCGTTTTTGTTTCGCTTTTTCATTCAACGAATTTGTCAAACTGAGTAATCCAGTTATAGAAAACAGATTTTAGGAATGCCACCCATCCGGTATGGTGGTTAGTCACGCTGACTGCGGTGCGGCAGGGCCTGGGTTCGAATCCCGGTGAAGACAGGGATGTTTGTTAATGTATAGTACCTTTGCGGCATGGGGGTACTCTAAATAGCCTTCGAAACGCAAGTCCTCTCATGTTTGAGGAAGATGAAGAGAGGTGGGAGGCCCCTGACTACCCCCAGAGTGTTCTACCTCAAAATCGGAGTGGAACCGAGCAAAATCGTACTGTTACCTGCATGGTGCTCAAAGCTACAGCTAACGACTGGCATAAAATCTTGTTCTTCGACGCGATACATTTTTCGTGGACCTTAATCTAATATTACTGTAGATCATTTAAGGTACAACATAAGTTGAAATAACAGATTTCAGGAATAATTATAAATTCCTCAAAAGTCTTAACCACAACGCTCTGAGTATTATATATTGCCCAGATTTATTATAATGTATATTTCTTTGCCTTTGAATGACCTGATTTGGAAAACATATGTTTCCCAATACGTTTAAAATTAACATGAATTTTATTTTAACCATGGCTTGAAGATCATCCACTTCAAAACGAATAACAGTGCATTTAAGTAAATTATTTCATGTAGTAGTATATTTTCACTTCCCTTTAATCTCTTAATGGAATTTCTAAGC
This sequence comes from Trichonephila clavipes, assembly GCA_019973935.1. Taxonomy (NCBI): domain Eukaryota; kingdom Metazoa; phylum Arthropoda; class Arachnida; order Araneae; family Nephilidae; genus Trichonephila; species Trichonephila clavipes. Next base: position 3,127,890 of record BMAU01021369.1, read on the forward strand.
AAACTAAAAATATTCGGCTCAAATAAGAAAAAAAATTCGGTTATGAATAACCTTTATGAAAAAACATCCTAAAAAATTAAAAATCAGCACCTGCTCTTTTTTAGAGCTTTGAAAATCTTGACATTATCTATTGTTCACTGTGAGAAATTGAATATTAACGTCCTCTTATTCAGATATACAGGAGCTTTGGACGTAGAGCCTCGTAATTTTGAATAATGGTCATGCGACGAAGACGACATCTGAGCTGGCCCCCCTTCTCCTAACTTCCATTCCATACGAACTGAAGGTCGTTTGAGCCTGGATAGATTTAACGTACATCATCTCCTTTACACGGCGGGTCTTCAGTGGCTCGAGGGCTGTGGTAGTCCAGTGGTCAAGGCATCGGATTATGGCAAGCATGTCATGAGTTCGAGCCCGGTACCACTAAAGACCCGCCGTGTAGGGCAGCAATGCACGTTAAATCTGTTGAGAGTTGAGTCCTCCCGTTGGTGTGGTGTGGTAGTTAGGAGAGGGGGTGCCATCTCAGGTGTTGTCTTCGTCACTTGACCATGGTTCAAAATTACATGGTCCATCGCCAAAAACCCTAGTTTAGCTGAACAGTGCGACGTTAATATTCACTCACTCTTCAGCGGCTCTTGGTTAGAACTCATGACAAGCCGATCACGAGCCCGTGACCTTCACCACTAGGCTACTGCGGCCCCATTATAGTTCACTGAGATGTTTTGGTTACGTTTACAATTTAGTATATTGTAAGGTATCTAACTAGTGCAAAAATTACGGTACTTACATATTATACCGTCGATTAGTGTCGTAAAACAAAAAGAAGTCGCCAAATGCTGCAACATGCAGCCAATAATGGAAAATGATTCCCGTGAATTCTCGAACACAATAATAATTACAACAGAGTAATTACCAGTCCAAAAATGTCTCCAAAGCTATGTCTTTTAATTTTGAGAATTTGATCGACAGCATAATATGTAAGTACATTTTAATTTTCTAGGTACTAATTTAATTTTACTGATAAATATGGTTTATTTTAGGTAAAATCAACGCGCGTAGAATTGAATAAAATAAAATAAATAATTTATACTCATTGAATGATGGTGTGAAATTTAGACTGGCAATCCCAAAACAGCGATTACTTAAATATAATATTTTCAGTATACAATGAAATTTGTTTTAATTCTCAATCAAAACACTAAAACTATTTTTCTTTTTATTGAGTAATTTTGCTGAAAAAAAATTCTTGAAGTGGCTATGAATCTAATTATTGTAATGAAAATTCCTATACTTTATATTTAAATATTAATAAAGATTTTAGATAAATGTTGAAAAAGTATTATTTAACTTGCTATGTTTTGAAGAGTTGATCCGTTCTTTTTCTTTCCTTAATACTGGCATTTTCGGATTGAAAAAACATCTACAAATTTATCCAATTCCTTTATCTTACAAAATCTCTTTGTTTTTGTTTATTGACGGATTCCTGTTATTGGTTGTCCTCCAGAGTCAGATGAAGTCAGACAAGATCCATAAGCCCCGGGGTCGGCATTAAGTCGATCGCGATCGACCGGTGGACCGTCAAGACATTTTGGGGTGACCGCCTTCGCATAAAACATTAGACGCGCATACTAAAAGAAACACAGGGGATTATCAAGGTAACGGAAACACCTGTGAATAAAACTTCAACCCAAATTTGAGACGTTTTCAAGAATTTACTAGACTAGAATCATACAAAAGTTGCGTTTATGGGTTATCCATTTGGCAATGTTGATGTGAACATTATAACTAAATATATGTCACATGTTCTCTTTATCTCTCGAGGAAAACAAGGCTCTTCTCTCTCAGAAGGACGTAATTTGTAAAAAATAACTTTTGGAATCTATTAGTCGAAGTAAAGTATCCAAATTTTAAAAAAGTTGCAATTCATTTAACATCGTTCTTTCGCTCTACCTACCTGTGAGAATCTACATTTCAACGAAGAACATAATTAAGACAACATATTAACGTTTCACAGACGACCGCCTAGAATCCAGTGTAAAATTAGCAGTTAGCAATTAATTACATACCGAGGTATTCAAAATTGGGGCAGATAAAATGAAGACTGTAGTCTAATGAGACTATAGCTATAAGAACTCATTTTAAGTGAAAATTATATAATTTGTAATGTATTGCGTGTGAATTGTTTGAAAATGCATTACTTGATGTTAAAATTTATGGGTATAATTTATTGTTTGTTTTGTGCGTTTTACTTAAAACGCAGTTTTAAAAGAGTAAGTTTTTCTGCTGCAGGTATGTAGGTAATTATACATATTCTCTGTATTTATTATTGTTGTAGTACAAATATCGTGTTGAGCTTCTTTTTCTTATCCCACCTACGTCGCAGGGTGGCCTGCAACACCTTGGAAAAAATTAAAAGGGGACCGTGCCATCTAAAAGTCTGCCCACCCCTGCATTAGACAGTGGACTCAAAAAAAAGGTCGAGCACAAGAAGAGAATATGTATTGTTGCGTTTTCGAGGGTTCGAAATGATTGAAGCCGAAGAGCGGGATCCAAAACAATTTTATTCTTTGCCAAAACAGTCCTCCACAAATTGTAGAACAGTTCGAGAAATTCACGTACAATCGATGAAAATACTGATAACACAGATGCAATACACTAACAAAAACAATAGTAAACACTCAGCACAAAAATAATAACTCAATAAAAGCAATAACACACGCACTATGCAATCGTCTCTCTCAAGCAGAGAGGTATCACTTGCATGAAAGCTGAGATCTGACTGATCTGACTAGCCGGCCCGGGCCCTTTTATACCTTTCGGTCAGAAACCTCTCGCACTTGCCAGAATAATTTAGAAATAGAAAGGTCTAGAAAAATCCGGAGCGTACGAGAAAAGCTCAATACAGTAATACATTCAATACAATAGGGTTACAATGGGGATATTAGGAGCAGGGTTGCCATGGTCGCCAAGCTTATCGCCCACATTTGGCGACATATCGCCACATTTGGCGATATATCGCCAAATTTGGCGCCAAAAATTAAGTCGCCAAATCCGTCGCCAACTTGGCGCTAGCTGCAATATTTGGCGAGTTTACCATTTAAACCAATGTTAAAGCATGGGGGCCGTGCAATGCAGTGGAAATGATATTACAGGTAAACAGGGTTGAAATCACATTAGATACGACAAATTAAACTGTAAAAATGAACACAAATGAGTAGAAACAATTAGAATAAGACTAAATTCGTAACATTGCCCCCTCTCAAGAACTGCACGTCCCGGGCAGTACAACCCTTCATCAGACGTTAACATAATAATAAAGCAATTGATTAAAAACAATTAAATGAATATGCAATAATAAACATGTAATACATAGTACAAAATAAACACCTAATGCATAGTACAAAATAAACACGTAATGCATAGTAGAAAATAAACACTTACAAAACAACAAACAAAATTATTTACAAGATTATTTACACACTAACTTATTTATACAAGACCATGGTCAAAATAAATTACACAATAATTGACACACTAAGAATTATGGCCATAATATGGAGCAAGCCTGTCGTAATGAACGACTCTAGGCTTCGAATTCGTTGACTTACGGATCCGGATTACGACGTCGTTTATTATCTTTAAAATTGTATAAGGACCGTCCCAATGCGATTGTAGCTTAGGAGAAAGTCCTTTGCGTCGAGTCGGGTTGTAGAACCACACCTTGTCACCTTCCTTGAATTGATGTCCTGTGGCTTTTGTGTCGTACCGAGTCTTCATCTTCTCCGTCCTCAGGTTGATCCGTTCTCGAGCCAAATGGTGTACCTCTTCAAAATGTGCCTGGAGATTCTGCACGTACTCCTCAGGCGATGAAGGTGTATCCGGAGGGCGACCAAACAGCAGGTCACAAGGGAGACGAAGATCTCGGCCAAAAAGCATCTGGGATGGTGAATATCCGGTAGTTTCGTGAACGGCGCTGCGGTACGCTAGCAGAAAGAGAGGAACTTTCTGGTCCCAGTCTTGTTGGTTCTTGGAGACCATCAGTGAGAGGTTATTCAGGATGGTACGATTAAACCTCTCCACCATGCCATCTGACTGTGGGTGCAAAGGTGTGGTCTTGGTCTTGTCAATTCCGAGTAGTTCACAGACCCCCTTCAATACCGCAGAGACGAAATTTCTTCCCTGATCGGAATGAAGTTGAAGAGGTACCCCATATCTCGATATCCAGTGCTGCACTACAGCCTCCGCTACGGTGGGGGCTTCCTGATCCGGAATGGGGTACACTTCGGGCCATTTCGTGAAGTAGTCCATGACAACAAGTAGGTACTTATTACCAGACGCAGTCCTTGGCAGAGGTCCCAGGATATCGAAAGCGATACGTTCGAAGGGTGCTCCAACATTGTAGCGATGCAGCTTCCCTCGGCTACGTATCTTTGGCCCCTTCCGAGCTGAACAGGCATCACAGGACTTGCACCACTGTTCCACGTCAGCTCTCACTTTACCCCAGAAGAATCGCTCTCGAACTCGGTGCAAAGTTTTCATGACACCGAAATGACCTCCTGTTGGGCTGCCATGCAATTCTTTGAGTACCTCTGGGATACGAGATCGAGGAAGTACTAATTGCCACCTGAATGTCTTTCCATCCTCTGATTCGAATTTTCGGTATAGAACACCATTCCTGAGATGTAGAGAATTCCAGAGGGCCCAATACTGCTTAGTTGTAGGACTATAAGCCGAGATGTCCTGCCAACTTGGTTTATTGCTGGAAGACTCCATAAACTCTATAAGGGGTTTAATATCAGGATCCGCCATCTGGTCTTCTCGAACTTTCTCGTCACTCCAGGGATCGGGTGGCGTCGCTGTTGAAGTTGTTATCTGGCGTATAGCATAGTCATATTTGGTCTCTACTCTGGAACAATGACGACAATTTTCTGGGCATGGTCTTCTTGAAAGGGCATCAGCATTTCCATGCGAGGAGCCTTTACGATGTCTGATGTCAAAGTAATACTCGTTGAGCCGTTGTATCCATCTGGCTACCTGGCCTTCAGTATTTCTAAAATTCATTAGCCAGGTTAAAGAGGCATGATCGGTACGTAGAAGAAATTTTTGGCCATAGAGATAGTGATGGAAATGCTCGATGGCTTTCACAATAGCCAGTAGCTCTTTTCGAGTGACACAATAATTTCTTTCCGGTTTCGATAAACACTTACTCCAATAAGCTACGACTCGTTCCTGGCCATCTATTTCCTGAGATAATACTGCTCCGACACTCTCATTACTGGCATCAGTGTCCAAGATAAATGGCTTGTCCGGTTGTGGATATATTAAGATCGGTGAAGACGTCAAAGCTTCTTTAAGCTGGAGGAAGGAATCTTCACATTCTTTTGTCCACTGAAACTTTTGTTTACTTTCTGTTAGCTTGTGCAAGGGTCTTGCGATGTTAGAGAACCCTTTCACAAACTTTCGGTAATAAGTACATAGTCCCAGGAAGCTTCGCAGCTCACGGAGGTTTTCAGGGCGTTTCCAATTCTTTACGGCGGACACTTTTTCGGGGTCCGTACGAACACCTTCTGCAGAGATGATGTGTCCCAGATAATTGACTTCTTTCTGGAAGAACTTGCATTTTGAAGGGTTTAGCTTCAAGTTAGCGTCGCTTAATTTTGATAACACCTTCCGGATATTTTGAAGATGTTCTTCAAACGTACGCCCTCCTATTATGACGTCATCCAGGTAAATAAGGCAAGCTTCAAAAGTCAGACCCTTTAGCACGGTCTCCATCAGGCGCTCGAAAGTAGCTGGCGCATTGCAGAGCCCGAACGGCATGACTTTGAACTGCCATAGTCCTTGGCCGGAAGTGAATGCTGTTTTTCTCTATCTTCGGGATGGATCTCCACTTGCCAGTATCCGCTCTTTAAATCTAAAATCGAGAACCATTTATGACCGGAAAGGGTATCCAGGGTGTCATCTATCCTTGGAAGAGGGTAGCTGTCCTTCTTGGTGACGTCGTTAAGTTTTCGATAGTCCACGCAAAATCTTGTGGAGCCATCTTTCTTACGAACCAAGACGATTGGAGATGCCCACGGACTCGAAGACGGTTCTATGATGTCATTTTCCTGCATCTCTCGTAGTAGTGTTCCGACCTCTTCCTGTTTAGCAAACGGCAAGCGTCTTGGGTGCTGTTTAATCGGCGGATGGTCTGCTGTATCAATTCTGTGTTGTGTCACTGTAGTATGGCCAATATCGCTACTGTTTCTAGAAAACACGTCTTCAAATTCTTGGAACAGTCTTTCTGCGGAGCATTTCTGTTCGGGGACAATTCAGCATTTTCTAGAAGGTCAGGAGTCAACTGTTGAGGCGAGTTGGATAGGAGCAAGCTCGAACTTTTGCAGACACACGTTACTGGACTGCAGGTTGCCAACACTTCACCTTTCTGGAACACTCTAGGTTTTTCAGTTACGTTGCAAATTCTTACCGGGATAGTTTTTCTGGAAAGGTCCACTAGCGTCGAAGCTATTAGCAATCCATTCGCTTTATTTTCCGCAGTTCCAATTAGGCCAGAGTTGAAACTCACATCGTTACCGATGTATCCAGGTACTATGATTTCAGTCCTTGGGGGAATGGTAATATTCTCGTTAGCGGTTACCTGTCGAATAGATTCTGTCCTGTGTTTAATTTTGAATATAGTGACTTCTTCGTGTATGGAACGTAATTCGTTCTTGTTGAAGTCTAGAGTGAAACCATGCTCCTTTAGAAAGTCCAGTCCAAGAATGAAAGGGTCTGCAATATCTGCGACATACACAGCATGTTGGTAGGTAGCGTCTCCAAACTTGATCTTGACTTTTAATTTTCCGTGAATATCAATCTTTTCCCCGTCACGGTCTGTAGCACCACGCGGGGTGGGGTCCAGATAAGTTTCTCTTTTAATTTTTGAGCCAGATCGTTCCGAATGATAGACACATTGGCTCCTGTATCGATGATCATGTTGCAGGGAAGCTCGTTAACATGTCCCATTATAAAAATTCCATTCTCACCGGTACTCTTTGTCGAAATTTGACACACTGGAATGTGGGGCTTTCCAAAATCTGGCAACCTCCGCCCCACGAGATGGTCATTAATTAGTTTTCCGACACCTCCTTCTGGAAGGCGCTTATTAGTTTCAGCGCCTTGGCGTGCCCGGCAGCTTCTCTGCAGATGCCCTTCTCGACCGCAGGTCCAGCATTTAAGGGTCTTCTTCCCGTCTGCTTTCTGGGACATCAAAGACTCAACTCTATTCAAGAAGCTTCTCATCTGTCGCTCTAACCGCTCCACACTTGAGTTCGACGTGTCCGATTCGTTGACGGCTCGTATGGGGTGTCTGTCCTTTCGTGTTGCTTGCTGGGCTGCCTCGAATTTCATAGCAAACACTAGGGCCCCCTTTAAGTCCTTGAGATCCGCCATTCGGAGAGCTTTCTGGATTTCCGGATCACGCACCCCGTCGATGAAGTGTTGCAGCGCCAGGACTTCTCTTACTTCAGTCGGACAGTCAGAAAAACGCCAAGTGAGAAAGCCTCTCGACGTCCGTCGCCAGTTCTTGGAGCGTTTCGGACACTTTCTGCTGCCGTGACTTCAGCTGGAGTCTGCTGTAATCCTTCACACATTTCTCTCCGAAGCGTAACTCCAGAGCATTAACGAGAGCGTCGAAATCCAGCCGCTGTGTTTCCGGCAAAGTTTGCAAAATGTCAGCAGCGTCGGCTCGAAGAGAAGCAGCTAACTGGCAGGCCTTGGTCTGGGAGTCCCACTGGTTTGCATCCGCCACTATGGAGAATTGGGTTTTATACACCTGCCAAGAGGACTTTCCGTCATATGTAGAAAGCTTGATGGAAGGCTTGGAAAAAGGAGCTTGAAACTTAAGTTCATCCCCTTGACCAGTCATGACTTTCTGCTTCAATTTCTCTAGGTCACTCCTGAACGAGATGGAAACTTCTTCTACCTTTTCGAAAATTTTCGCCTCTAGTTTGCTCTCCATATCTTCGAATTTATTTTCAACGGACTCGATTCTTCCTTCCATTTCTTCAAATTTCTTGTCCATAGTCGTCAATTTGTCGCCAATGCCCTTCAAATCACTTTTCAACTCTTCCTTGTTCGCGGTCAGTTTGTTATTCAACTCGTCCATATTGGCGCTGATCTGCTCGTTTACGTTAGTAAGCTTTCATTCACTTCGCCCATATTGGCGCTGATTCTGCTCGGCGGTAAGCTCCGGTATTCACTTCGCCCATATTGGCATTCATGCTGGCGGTCAACTCCGATTTCATTTCGCCCATGTTGGCATTCATTTCAGACAATTTTTCTAGAAGAGTCTGGAACTGGGCCTCCATCGCTCTTGTTGTTGGCATTCAACCCCACTTCTGACACCAATTGTTGCGTTTTCGAGGGTTCGAAATGATTGAAGCCGAAGAGCGGGATCCAAAACAATTTTATTCTTTGCCAAAACAGTCCTCCACAAATTGTAGAACAGTTCGAGAAATTCACGTACAATCGATGAAAATACTGATAACACAGATGCAATACACTAACAAAAACAATAGTAAACACTCAGCACAAAAATAATAACTCAATAAAAGCAATAACACACGCACTATGCAATCGTCTCTCTTTCAAGCAGAGGTATCACTTGCATGAAAGCTGAGATCTGACTGACTGACTAGCCGGCCCGGGCCCTTTTATACCTTTCGGTCAGAAACCTCTTGCACTTGCCAGAATAATCTAGAAATAGAAAGGTCTAGAAAAATCCGGAGCGTACGAGAAAAGCTCAATACAGTAATACATTCAATACAATAGGGTTACAATGGGGATAGGGTTGAGACAGGGTTGCTAGGAGCAGGGTGCCATGGTCGCCAAGCTTATCGCCCACATTTGGCGACATATCACCAATTTGGCGATATATCGCCAAATTAAGTCGCCAAACAAAGTCGCCAAATCCGTCGCCAACTTGGCGCTAGCTGCAATATTTGGCGAGTTTACCATTTAAACCAATGTTAAAGCATGGGGGCAGTGCAATGCAGTGGAAATGATATTACAGGTAAACAGGGTTGAAATCACATTAGATACGACAAATTAAACTGTAAAAATGAACACAAATGAGTAGAAAAAATTAGAATAAGACTAAATTCGTAACAGTATAGATCTTACCTTGTGAGATCCTTACAACTCATTTTGTGTTCGGGAGAAGCTTGGGTATCTTGACACTTGGTCTAGATCAGGAATGTCCAACACGCGGCCCGCCAATACGTAAGTTACGGCCCACCGATTCTTTTTTAAAAATTTACATTATATTGTTGCGTTTTCGGGGGTTCGAAATGATTGAAGCCGAAGAGCGGGATCCAAAACAATTTTATTCTTGGCCAAAACAGTCCTCCACAAATTGTAGAACAGTTCAAGAAAGTCACGTACAATCGATGAAAATACTGATAACACAGATGTAATACACTAACAAAAGCAATAGTAAACACTCAGCACAAAAATAATAACTCAATAAAAGCAATAACACACGCACTATGCAATCGTCTCTCTCTCTCTCAAGCAGAGAGGTATCACTTGCATGAAAGCTGAGATCTGACTAACTGACTAGCCGGCCCGGGCCCTTTTATACCTTTCGGTCAGAAACCTCTTGCACTTGCCAGAATAATCGAGAAATAGAAAGGTCTAGCAAAATCCGGAACGTACGAGAAAAGCTCAATACAGTAATACATTCAATACAATAGTGTTACAATACCGCGATAGGGTTGCCAGACAGGGTTATTAGGAGCAGGGTTGCCATGGTCGCCAAGCTTATCGCCCACATTTGGCGATATATCGCCAAATTTGGCGCCAAAAATTAAGTCGCCAAATCCGTCGCCAACTTGGCGCTAGCTGCAATATTTGGCGAGTTTACCATTTAAACCAATGTTAAAGCATGGGGGCCGTGCAATGCAGTGGAAATGATATTACAGGTAAACAGGGTTGAAATCACATTAGATACGACAAATTAAACTGTAGAAATGAACACAAATGAGTAGAAACAATTAGAATAAGACTAAATTCGTAACATTGCCCCCTCTCAAGAACTGCACGTCCCGGGCAGTACAACCCTTCATCAGACGTTAACATAATAATAAAGCAATTGATTAAAAACAATTAAATGAATATGCAATAATAAACATGTAATACATAGTACAAAATAAACACCTAATGCATAGTACAAAATAAACACGTAATGCATAGTAGAAAATAAACACTTACAAAACAACAAACAAAATTATTTACAAGATTATTTACACACTAACTTATTTATACAAGACCATGGTCAAAATAAATTACACAATAATTGACACACTAAGAATTATGGCCATAATATGGAGCAAGCCTGTCGTAATGAACGACTCTAGGCTTCGAATTCGTTGACTTACGGATCCGGATTACGACGTCGTTTATTATCTTTAAAATTGTATAAGGACCGTCCCAATGCGATTGTAGCTTAGGAGAAAGTCCTTTGCGTCGAGTCGGGTTGTAGAACCACACCTTGTCACCTTCCTTGAATTGATGTCCTGTGGCTTTTGTGTCGTACCGAGTCTTCATCTTCTCCGTCCTCAGGTTGATCCGTTCTCGAGCCAAATGGTGTACCTCTTCAAAATGTGCCTGGAGATTCTGCACGTACTCCTCAGGCGATGAAGGTGTATCCGGAGGGCGACCAAACAGCAGGTCACAAGGGAGACGAAGATCTCGGCCAAAAAGCATCTGGGATGGTGAATATCCGGTAGTTTCGTGAACGGCGCTGCGGTACGCTAGCAGAAAGAGAGGAACTTTCTGGTCCCAGTCTTGTTGGTTCTTGGAGACCATCAGTGAGAGGTTATTCAGGATGGTACGATTAAACCTCTCCACCATGCCATCTGACTGTGGGTGCAAAGGTGTGGTCTTGGTCTTGTCAATTCCGAGTAGTTCACAGACCCCCTTCAATACCGCAGAGACGAAATTTCTTCCCTGATCGGAATGAAGTTGAAGAGGTACCCCATATCTCGATATCCAGTGCTGCACTACAGCCTCCGCTACGGTGGGGGCTTCCTGATCCGGAATGGGGTACACTTCGGGCCATTTCGTGAAGTAGTCCATGACAACAAGTAGGTACTTATTACCAGACGCAGTCCTTGGCAGAGGTCCCAGGATATCGAAAGCGATACGTTCGAAGGGTGCTCCAACATTGTAGCGATGCAGCTTCCCTCGGCTACGTATCTTTGGCCCCTTCCGAGCTGAACAGGCATCACAGGACTTGCACCACTGTTCCACGTCAGCTCTCACTTTACCCCAGAAGAATCGCTCTCGAACTCGGTGCAAAGTTTTCATGACACCGAAATGACCTCCTGTTGGGCTGCCATGCAATTCTTTGAGTACCTCTGGGATACGAGATCGAGGAAGTACTAATTGCCACCTGAATGTCTTTCCATCCTCTGATTCGAATTTTCGGTATAGAACACCATTCCTGAGATGTAGAGAATTCCAGAGGGCCCAATACTGCTTAGTTGTAGGACTATAAGCCGAGATGTCCTGCCAACTTGGTTTATTGCTGGAAGACTCCATAAACTCTATAAGGGGTTTAATATCAGGATCCGCCATCTGGTCTTCTCGAACTTTCTCGTCACTCCAGGGATCGGGTGGCGTCGCTGTTGAAGTTGTTATCTGGCGTATAGCATAGTCATATTTGGTCTCTACTCTGGAACAATGACGACAATTTTCTGGGCATGGTCTTCTTGAAAGGGCATCAGCATTTCCATGCGAGGAGCCTTTACGATGTCTGATGTCAAAGTAATACTCGTTGAGCCGTTGTATCCATCTGGCTACCTGGCCTTCAGTATTTCTAAAATTCATTAGCCAGGTTAAAGAGGCATGATCGGTACGTAGAAGAAATTTTTGGCCATAGAGATAGTGATGGAAATGCTCGATGGCTTTCACAATAGCCAGTAGCTCTTTTCGAGTGACACAATAATTTCTTTCCGGTTTCGATAAACACTTACTCCAATAAGCTACGACTCGTTCCTGGCCATCTATTTCCTGAGATAATACTGCTCCGACACTCTCATTACTGGCATCAGTGTCCAAGATAAATGGCTTGTCCGGTTGTGGATATATTAAGATCGGTGAAGACGTCAAAGCTTCTTTAAGCTGGAGGAAGGAATCTTCACATTCTTTTGTCCACTGAAACTTTTGTTTACTTTCTGTTAGCTTGTGCAAGGGTCTTGCGATGTTAGAGAACCCTTTCACAAACTTTCGGTAATAAGTACATAGTCCCAGGAAGCTTCGCAGCTCACGGAGGTTTTCAGGGCGTTTCCAATTCTTTACGGCGGACACTTTTTCGGGGTCCGTACGAACACCTTCTGCAGAGATGATGTGTCCCAGATAATTGACTTCTTTCTGGAAGAACTTGCATTTCGAAGGGTTTAGCTTCAAGTTAGCGTCGCTTAATTTTGATAACACCTTCCGGATATTTTGAAGATGTTCTTCAAACGTACGCCCTCCTATTATGACGTCATCCAGGTAAATAAGGCAAGCTTCAAAAGTCAGACCCTTTAGCACGGTCTCCATCAGGCGCTCGAAAGTAGCTGGCGCATTGCAGAGCCCGAACGGCATGACTTTGAACTGCCATAGTCCTTGGCCGGAAGTGAATGCTGTTTTTCTCTATCTTCGGGATGGATCTCCACTTGCCAGTATCCGCTCTTTAAATCTAAAGTCGAGAACCATTTATGACCGGAAAGGGTATCCAGGGTGTCATCTATCCTTGGAAGAGGGTAGCTGTCCTTCTTGGTGACGTCGTTAAGTTTTCGATAGTCCACGCAAAATCTTGTGGAGCCATCTTTCTTACGAACCAAGACGATTGGAGATGCCCACGGACTCGAAGACGGTTCTATGATGTCATTTTCCTGCATCTCTCGTAGTAGTGTTCCGACCTCTTCCTGTTTAGCAAACGGCAAGCGTCTTGGGTGCTGTTTAATCGGCGGATGGTCTGCTGTATCAATTCTGTGTTGTGTCACTGTAGTATGGCCAATATCGCTACTGTTTCTAGAAAACACGTCTTCAAATTCTTGGAACAGTCTTTCTGCGGAGCTTTTCTGTTCGGGGACAATTCAGCATTTTCTAGAAGGTCGGGAGTCAACTGTTGAGGCGAGTTGGATAGGAGCAAGCTCGAACTTTTGCAGACACACGTTACTGGACTGCAGGTTGCCAACACTTCACCTTTCTGGAACACTCTAGGTTTTTCAGTTACGTTGCAAATTCTTACCGGGATAGTTTTTCTGGAAAGGTCCACTAGCGTCGAAGCTATTAGCAATCCATTCGCTTTATTTTCCGCAGATCCAATTAGGCCAGAGTTGAAACTCACATCGTTACCGATGTATCCAGGTACTATGATTTCAGTCCTTGGGGGAATGGTAATATTCTCGTTAGCGGTTACCTGTCGAATAGATTCTGTCCTGTGTTCAATTTTGAATATAGTGACTTCTTCGTGTATGGAACGTAATTCGTTCTTGTTGAAGTCTAGAGTGAAACCATGCTCCTTTAGAAAGTCCAGTCCAAGAATGAAAGGGTCTGCAATATCTGCGACATACACAGCATGTTGGTAGGTAGTGTCTCCAAACTTGATCTTGACTTTTAATTTTCCGTGAATATCAATCTTTTCCCCGTCACGGTCTGTAGCACCACGCGGGGTGGGGTCCAGATAAGTTTCTCTTTTAATTTTTGAGCCAGATCGTTCCGAATGATAGACACATTGGCTCCTGTATCGATGATCATGTTGCAGGGAAGCTCGTTAACATGTCCCATTATAAAAATTCCATTCTCACCGGTACTCTTTGTCGAAATTTGACACACTTGAAAATGGGGCTTTCCAAAATCTGGCAACCTCCGCCCCACGAGATGGCCATTAATTAGTTTTCCGACACCTCCTTCTGGGAGGCGCTATTAGTTTCAGCGCCTTGGCGTGCCCGGCAGCTTCTCTGCAGATGCCCTTCTCGACCGCAGGTCCAGCATTTAAGGGTCTTCTTCCCGTCTGCTTTCTGGGACATCAAAGACTCAACTCTATTCATGAAGCTTCTCATCTGTCGCTCTAACCGCTCCACACTTGAGTTCGACGTGTCCGATTCGTTGACGGCTCGTATGGGGTGTCTGTCCTTTCGTGTTGCTTCTTGCTGGGCTGCCTCGAATTTCATAGCAAACACTAGGGCCCCCTTTAAGTCCTTGAGATCCGCCATTCGGAGAGCTTTCTGGATTTCCGGATCACGCACCCCGTCGATGAAGTGTTGCAGCGCCAGGACTTCTCTTACTTCAGTCGGACAGTCAGAAAACGCCAAGTGAGAAAGCCTCTCGACGTCCGTCGCCAGTTCTTGGAGCGTTTCGGACACTTTCTGCTGCCGTGACTTCAGCTGGAGTCTGCTGTAATCCTTCACACATTTCTCTCCGAAGCGTAACTCCAGAGCATTAACGAGAGCGTCGAAATCCAGCCGCTGTGTTTCCGGCAAAGTTTGCAAAATGTCAGCAGCGTCGGCTCGAAGAGAAGCAGCTAACTGGCAGGCCTTGGTCTGGGAGTCCCACTGGTTTGCATCCGCCACTATGGAGAATTGGGTCTTATACACCTGCCAAGAGGACTTTCCGTCATATGTAGAAAGCTTGATGGAAGGCTTGGAATAAGGAGCTTGAAACTTAAATTCATCCCCTTGACCAGTCATGACTTTCTGCTTCAATTTCTCTAGGTCACTCCTGAACGAGATGGAAACATCTTCTACCTTTTCGAAAATTTTCGCTAGTTTGCTCTCCATAGTTTATTTTCAAATTTGTTCTCTATATCCACAAATTTGTTTTCGAATTTATTTTCCACCGACTCGATTCTTCCTTCCATTTCTTCAAATTTCTTGTCCATAGTCGTCAATTTGTCGCCAATGCCCTTCAAATCACTTTTCAACTCTTCCTTGTTCGCGGTCAGTTTGTTATTCAACTCGTCCATATTGGCATTCATGCTGGCGGTCAACTCCGATTTCATTTCGCCCATATTGGCATTCATGCTGGCGGTCAAGTCCGATTTCATTTCGCCCATATTGGCATTCATTTCAGTCAATTTTTCTAGAAGAGTCTGGAACTGGGCCTCCATCGCTCTTGTTTTTGGCATTCAACCCCACTTCTGACACCAATTGTTGCGTTTTCGGGGTTCGAAATGATTGAAGCCGAAGAGCGGGATCCAAAACAATTTTATTCTTGGCCAAAACAGTCCTCCACAAATTGTAGAACAGTTCAAGAAAGTCACGTACAATCGATGAAAATATTGATAACACAGATGTAATACACTAACAAAAGCAATAGTAAACACTCAGCACAAAAATAATAACTCAATAAAAGCAATAACACACGCACTATGCAATCGTCTCGTCTCTCTCTCAAGCAGAGAGGTATCACTTGCATGAAAGCTGAGATCTGACTAACTGACTAGCCGGCCCGGGCCTTTTTATACCTTTCGGTCAGAAACCTCTTGCACTTGCCAGAATAATCGAGAAATAGAAAGTTCTAGCAAAATCCGGAACGTACGAGAAAAGCTCAATACAGTAATACATTCAATACAATAGTGTTACAATACCGCGATAGGGTTGCCAGACAGGGTTATTAGGAGCAGGGTTGCCATGGTCGCCAAGCTTATCGCCCACATTTGGCGATATATCGCCAAATTTGGCGCCAAAAATTAAGTCGCCAAATCCGTCGCCAACTTGGCGCTAGCTGCAATATTTGGCGAGTTTACCATTTAAACCAATGTTAAAGCATGGGGGCCGTGCAATGCAGTGGAAATGATATTACAGGTAAACAGGGTTGAAATCACATTAGATACGACAAATTAAACTGTAGAAATGAACACAAATGAGTAGAAACAATTAGAATAAGACTAAATTCGTAACAATATACATACATTATATATATATATACATACATTATATATATATATATACATACATTATATATATATACATACATTATATATATATACATACATTATATATATATATATATACATACATTATACATTTTTTGGCATGTCTTCCCAATATCACATAGATGATTTTATGCGTGGCCGAACTATTGGAAAGATCGAAGAAGGGCGAAAAATAACAGGTGTTTTCAGGGAGTTCGACATCGCTCACAGCGTTGTTTCACGGCTGTGGAAGTCATTTAAAACTACTGGAATGTGTAGTAGACGGCACGGGGGAGGTCGTGTTAGAAGTACGACGCCTGCAGAAGACAGATATATCGTCCTATCAGCAAAAAGGAACAGGCGCACCACAGCTCAGCAGGTGGCAAATCAGTTTCTTGCTGCACCAGGAAAGCATATCTCCCGAAAAACTGTTGCCAGACGTTTGAGGGGAGGAGGACTATACGCACGCAGACCTGTTGTGTGTGTCCCATTGACCAGACAGCACCGTACTGCCCGTTTGCAATGGTGTCGTGGGCATCACAATTGGACTGAACAGAACTGGGCTTGCGTACTATTCTCAGATGAGAGTAGGTTCAGTCTGGCATCGGATTGTAGACGCCAACTGATCTGGCGCGTGAGTGGTACTGCTTATCGTCCAGAAAATATTCAGGAAAAGGACCGATATACGACATGCAGTATCATGGTGTGGGACGGCCTCATGATCAATGGCCGCACGCACCTACATGTGGTTGTGAATGGGACTATGACTGGCCAACGATACATTGATGAAGTTCTACTTCCTCATGTTCGTCTTTTCCGTGGTGCTGTCGGTGATAAATTTGTTTTTATGGATGAAAACGCAACATGTCATCGAACACTCGCTGTTCACGATTGTCTAGACAGCGAGGGTATTCAACGTCTCGTATGGCCAGCGCGTTCTCCAGATCAAAACCCCATTGAAAATGTGTGGGATGCATTGCTGGTCGAAACTATCCTCCGACAAACAAGAACATCCTCATCCGTGCACTCACAGAGGAATGGGATAAATTGCCTCAACAGCTGCTGGATAATGTTGTGCAAAGTATGGTACGACGTGTGGAATGTTGCATCACACTCCACGGTGGACATATCCCCTACCTATACCTTTCTTTAAGGTGCCTGCTGACTTTTAGATGTATTGTTCCATTTCTCTGTACGCAGATCAAGATGTTCACAGTTCAGATGTTTCACAGCTTTTGTACTTTCCAGAACAATAAATACTCTTTATTCTAATGTCTGAACTGTGTGGCAACTATATTTATCCTACTAGGCCTCATGTCTCGCTTAATGTTATGCTACATAGCAATTTGTGATCCGTCCTTAGCAATTGTCCAGCAGTGTATATATATATACATACATTATATATATATACACATACATTATATATATATATATATATATATATATATATATATATATATATAAAGAGTGTTTTTTTCCAGGTATTGAAGTTTAAGTTGGCATTACTTTCCAAGATGGCAACCGATTTAACAGCTGTCAAGTGATTTATTCTCAGTTTGGTTTGGTAATTCATCAAAACGAAGCATGGCGTAGATTCGTCGAATGGGCCCAAAACGAGATTGCCGTTGTTCCCGATTTTCATAAGCGAATTTTGTTTAGCGATGAAGCGCTCTTCTGGTTGAATGGCTACGTCAACAAACAAAACTGCCACATTTGGAGTGATGCTAATCCACTATAATGTATATATCTATATATATATGTATATAATGTATGTATATATATATATATACATACATACATTATATATATATATATACATTATATATATATACATACATTATATATATACATACATTATATATATATATACATACATTATATATATATATATATATATATATATATATATATATATATATATATATTTATAAAGAGTGTTTTTTTCCAGGTATTGAAGTTTAAGTCGGCATTACTTTCCAAGATGGCGACCGATTTAACAGCTGTCAAGTGATTTATTCTCAGTTTGGTTTGGTAATTCATCAAAACGAAGCATGGCGTAGATTCGTCGAATGGGCCCAAAACGAGATTGCCGTTGTTCCCGATTTTCATAAGCGAATTTTGTTTAGCGATGAAGCGCACTTCTGGTTGAATGGCTACGTCAACAAACAAAACTGCCGCATTTGGAGTGATGCTAATCCACAAGTGTATGTCGAAACACCGTTACATCCAGAAAAACTGACTGTTTTGTGCGCTTTATGGGCTGGTGGAATCATTGGTCCGTACTTCTTCAAAAACGATGAAGGCCACAACGTTACAGTCAATGGTGATCGGTATAGAGCCATGATTACTAACTTTTTCATTCCTGAATTGAAAAATCATGATGTCCAGGAGCTGTGGTTCCAACAAGACGGCGCAATATGTCACACAGCTCGTGCCACAATCGATTTATTGAAAGACACGTTTGGTGACCGCCTAATTTCACGTTTTGGACTTGTGAATTGGCCTCCAAGATCTTGTGATTTAACACCGCTAGCCTATTTTCTGTGGGGCTATGTAAAGTCATTGGTCCATGCGGATAAGCCACAAACGCTTGACCATTTGGAAGACAACATTCACCGTGTTATTGCCGATATACGGCCACAAATGTTGGAAAAAGTCTTTGAAAATTGGACGTCCAGATTGGACTGCATCCGAGCCAGCCGTGGCAGTCCTATGCCAGAAATCATATTTAAAATGTAATGCCACAAGATTATCTTTCGAATAAAAAAAATGCATGTCAATCGAATAATACATCGTTGCTTTATTGCAATTTAAAGTTCTATACCTCTAAAAAAACACCCTTTATATATATATATATATATATATATATATATATATGCCTGTTGTCTGTTCTTGTTTTAAAATAAATCCTTTTTAATAATAGAAATGTCCTTTAGATTAAAATAGATTTATATTTTACCAAACAGTTTCATTTGATTTTAATGTAGTAAATTACTTTTTTAATAAATTTCGAATTGCATTATGCATATCCTTTAGTATGGATGGTACATGATTCTCTGTGTGTGCGACTTTCGTTTCTCTTCCTTTTCTGTTTCTGCCCAAAATGCAAGAGGCAGTCAGATATGTTTTTTTGAAGCTTAAAAAATATTCAGGACGGTTAAGATAAAGGAAAATATATACTTAATCGTTTGCGAGTGACAGCACTATCAAATTTCAACAATGAGTAACGAAAGATCAATTCAATAGGAACACCGTAGTTTTCAAGAAAAGAGCAACTGTAATATTTCAAACATTATTTTATCATTGCATTATTGTATTATATAGACATTATTATACTATCCATTTCTGTATACATGAAAAATAATGAAAACAATAGTAATAATTCATGGTGTTTTAAATTTTCACTCCAATGTTTTTTTTTTCCAAATCTGATATAAAGGTACATATTTTTATGTGCGGACCACGAGACTATAACTTTTTGACGAAGTGGCCCGCAAGGTCATTTGGGTTGGACAACCCTGGTCTAGATCAGATTTCTTCAAACTCTTTCCGCTCATGGAACCCCTAGAACTTGAAGGTGTTTTCGTGGAACCCCATTCCATACGCATACTTCAAAGAATGTATCTCAAAATATAATATTTCAAGTAAATCAACAGGTTATAGGCACTTAATGTAATAACGATTAAAATTATTGCATTTATTATTAAATTCTAATATATTTTTTAAATATAATTTACCTATTATATTAATTTGTGATCCAAGTGTCACTTATCCATGCATTATATTTAGTAACTGGGATATACAGTCACTCAAAAAAGTATTGGGACACACTACCAGTTCAAAGATTTTTATCGTAATATTTTACTTAAACATACAAATGAAACCAAAAAAAGTAAATGTTTTTTTGGTAAATACACATAATAATAATTTGGAGAAAATCCATACATTGATACAGTTATGGTTGAAGTTGAAAAAAAAAGAAATCGAGTTAAAAAATGTGCTCAAAAAAGTATTAGGACTCTTCCAAATAATTTAAGAAAAACAATTAAAACTTAGAAATTAATATTTTGTTTGGCCGCCCTTGCTTTTATGACCTTTCGAGGTCTATTTGGCATGGATTGGATCAATTTTTTGCAAAACGATCTATCGATTTTGGTCCATTCTCTCTACGACCAAATATTTTCTTAAATCCTGCTTGTTAGAATTTGGTGCTCAGATAGTTTTTGCTGCAAATAATCCCACACATGTTCAATGGGATTAAGGTCTAGACTTTTTGCAGGAGTATTAATAACGCTAGGATAGTGGTAGAGGACCCATTACTTGAAAATATCTGCAGTATATTTCGGGTCATTATATATATATATATATATATATATATATATATATATATATATATATCTTGGTACAATTTAAAATATCCTGAGATTCCCAGCTTGCTCGTACTTTGCTTTAAATTTCACTTGAGAATGTCAAGATAGACATATTCATTCATTATACCATCAATAAAATGTAAGTTCTCGACTTCAGAGTTTGCCATGCAGCCCAGACAATTTGGTTACCCCCTCCATATTTGATAGCAGGCCGTAAAATTTTGACATCCATTGCTGTGTTTGATTTCTGCCAAATTTTTTGCTTGCCATCCGATCCGATAGTGTTATATTTGCATTCATCAACAAAAATTACATTTTCCCGATATTTTGTTGGCTGCCTTACATACATTTTAGCAAATGCCAACCTAGCTTCTCTATTTACTTTGCTAATGTAGGGCTTTCTTTGAGGTATTTTGCCATGAATTTTATGTTTTCTTAAAACATTTCTGACATTTTCAGGATTTACTAATTTCTCAAACCTACTTTTACATTACAAAGTCATTTTTACTGCTCTCGTTCTTGGATTAATGTGTATTTGCCTCACAATCCCCCTCTTTTCACGTTCATTAAATATCCTTGGGTGCCTTGATCATTGCTAGTTTTTAACACAATTTGTTTTCTTGAACCTGTCAATGATGTTAAAAAAAGTAGACATACTCAATTTCAAGATTTTTTCTATACAGTGAACTCATTTCTTCTCTTTCCAATGACTTATTACGAGATTTCGCACACCAACCAATATATCCTTATTTCTTGGCATTTTTTCTATAAATAATCTTATCTGTTGAAACGTTTATGTTTAAACTTCTGGTCTAAAACAGTGGTGTGAAATTAAATTCTATTAATATATTTTCTATATTTGTTAAGTTTCTCATTTCTAAAGTGTCCCAATACTTTTTTGCCCTTGAATTATATTTGAAAAGCTAGATCAAATTATATTATATAATACTAATAAAATTTTCCTTACATACTGTACACCAAATGTTAAAATATTTCTTAATTCATTTTGTTTTTGTTTTAATGTGATAAATATTTTTATAAATGGCTTTACAGTTAAGCATGCCAAGTGTCCCAATACTTTTTTGAGTGACTGTATGCTTGCTTTATTTTACACAAACTGTAGAAATCTTGGTCAATTAAGATTAAATTCAATCGCATTATGTAATCTGAGTTTAATATGTTTTATACTTTGATTTTGTATCCATTTACGTTGGGGAAATATATTTCCCTTAAACACAATATTCTGAATAGCATTTAAATATTTATAGCTGTGATAATCCCGTGTGTTTTGCATGAATTTGCAACCTAAAACTTAGAAGCTGTTCCTTCTTAAATTTAGATTGTAACATCGAATCTGTTGCTATTGATGCGACGCTGATGATAACTTATTTAATTACTTTCTTTTCCTATCCTAAAATACTAATTTCTTAACTTCCCAGGTTCTTATGTTACATCGCATCATGACTTAAGTTAAAATTAAACACTAATATTCCATAGACACAATACAGTACTCTAAATCAAAAGGCCGGTTCTTAAAGTAACAATTAATTTTATTGAATTATCGTATTTAAATTTAAGTAACTGTACATATACAAGATTGAGGTTTTACTTAGCTTTGAGAGAGGTAGGCGGGATGGAGTGGATCTTATTAGTTTGTCTCTGTCTCTCTGTGTCCGAGTGTCTCCAAATCGGGGTGCATCCCGTTATATTTGGCGTCCTCTTCACTGCCAAATGCTAGAGCGGACTCTTTACCTTGTCCACTTAATTTTCTCTGATTGGTCCGGGACCAGCGCAGAGTTACCGCACAACGGTCAATGGCATTTTTAAGCGCGGGAAAATCTAATGACACCCCTCGATATTTTATGGGTGCAATACCCCTTCCAGGCGTGGGAACGTAGACACCCTTTGCTGAGGAATTCTCCTTCAGTGGTGGGGAAAGTAAACACATTCCACCAAACTGAGTTCGCAATTTTGAAGTTCTGTTGAATATTCCTAAATGAATCCGCGCCTCCCATCACTATGTCAAGTTGTTTCTTTTCCTTTATTATAATTGTTTTTTCTACAAATGCAAAATGGTGCATTTTTTATTAGAAAACTATTCAGTTTTACAAGACATTGTGCTAACCAAACGAATATAAAATTGTCTCGCGAAATCCGAGATAGTAAACAATAGAATAATCACAATCCAGTAGGAAGTTTATATATAAAGGTAAAACGCTTCAGCATTCTTTTATAATATTAAAATAAAAGTTTTAAAAATTTTGAAAATAAAGTTATTATATACAAATAAAATGTTCAGTTTTAATGAATAGGAGAGGGAGGGTGGATGAGCTTTAGATATTTGTAAAGATACAAATCTCATAGAGAACGTGAATCCATTTTGAAACATATTTATTTCTTCTCGATTTTTTTTATTGTGACTTGTGGTACCCCTGGGTTTCGTGGAACACACACAGTTTTTAGAATTGATCTAGATGGAAGGGAGAGGTTGATATTCATGTCTTCTGAGCATGAGAGGCACTTGATGTGACCACCTCGAAGACGTGAGAGTGTGGTCTGGGAGCCTCTGTCACACTTGAGAGCTAGTGCAAGACGGGAAGTATCACCCACATACCAATGATGGGTGGGAGGCATCCTCTGCTTCAACAAATGTTGAGATTTTTTCAGCGAGTATGGTTATAGAAACTACGGAAGAGGAGAGAGTTGGAAGATAACACCCCCTCCCCCTTTTATCTTGTCAATTCATTGCCGTAAAGGTCAATATTGAATGAGATCCACTGAAAATTGATATCTTTGTGCAGTGGTAAAAGTTTTAGTTTGTGTAAGATGGAGAAACTGGGGCTTCTTCACCAATTATATTAAGGTGTTGGAATGAACTACAGTTATGGGAAAAAATTTAAATATTATCATAGTTTTTAGAATAACCTCAAGTCACATGTGAATTGTTATTAGTTCGCTTCTGAAAAATGGACAAGGGTTGCGGTAGCCCAGTGGTTTAGGTATCGGATCATGGCAGGCATGTCATGAGTTCGAGCCCAGTACCACTAAGGACTCGCTGTGTAGGGGAGCGATGTACGTTAAATCTGTTGAAAGCTCAAACGTCCTCCTGTTGGTGTGGTGTGGTAGTTAAGAGAGAGGGGTTCCAGCTCAGGTGTCGTCCTCGTCACTTGACCATGGTTCAAAACTACGAGGTCCGTCACCCAAAGCCCCCATGTAGCTGAACAGTGCGACGTTAGTATTCACTCACTCACTCACTGAAGAATGGGCAGAAGTCGAGATTCCTCAATCCAAAAGTCTGCTTACCGCAGTCTTATATGTAATTGTAAACAATGGTTAGATTACGAGTTCGATACCTGAGAAAAATAACATCGGAATTAGTATATACTGTTTTCACTTCCAACGAGGATTTAGAAAGCTAATATTCCATTTAATGCGGGGGTCATTTAACTCCCCATACTGGGAAAACAGGACTCGAATCCGTGACCTGAAATGATTATCTCAGATCAAGTAATTCATGAATTAAAATCCTGGGTCAGTAATATTTAAGAATAGAATTTAACAAAGTTGAAAAAATATTTTATTTAAAGGTATATTAACAATATGATATTCAAAACATATGATTTGTAAAGATCAGTATGATCAATAATCGAAGCTCAATACCATTATAAATAAGATTAACAATGATCAAGACAGTGTAGCTTTTTTAAAATACTAGGAATATCTAAGTTTTACTGTCGAGAAATAGATTTCATTTTAAGTCGTGGGAGCAACAGCTGTTAGCGATGGACCTCGTAATTTTGAGCCATGGTCAAGTGACGAGGAGGACACCTGAGCTGGCAGCCTCTTCTCCTAAATTCTATAACACGATAGTCAACGAAAAGAAACCTCATTTAATATATTCGAATATGGCTCAAATTAATCATTGAAATGTAATCATTTTGATCAATTACTTATAAGTTTTACGTGTTTTTATTTAGTTCTTATAGACATTAATTTATATTGAAATAAGTCAGAATTAAAAGTATTTAATCAAGTTTTGATGTTTATGAAATTAATTGAACTCTCTTTTTTTATTTGAAGAAATAATAGTCTCTGTTGCTCAGCAATCAACCAATCAATCAATTCATCAAATCGAACCGAAACACGACAAACAAGACGAAAAATAATCAAATATAGTAAATCAACCTGCCTTGTTTTTCTTAAGTTTGTTACATAGGAAATTTTCTTCTTTTTTGACCTTCCCTTCGG
The DNA here is from genome assembly GCA_019973935.1 of Trichonephila clavipes. Classification (NCBI taxonomy): domain Eukaryota; kingdom Metazoa; phylum Arthropoda; class Arachnida; order Araneae; family Nephilidae; genus Trichonephila; species Trichonephila clavipes. The sequence goes on from BMAU01021369.1 coordinate 3,152,457, forward strand.
CTATGTGCTTTTCCCGCGTTAAAATATTCCACACATGCGCTCGGAATCGATTTTTTTTTCTGTTGGCGATCATAACTGCGTAACCTTCTGCTGCACATCGCTACTGAGTCGGTCATCAAAAGGGTGAAAGCGGCGATTTTAAGAACGATTTCTCGTTTTCATGGTATTTATTACGGAAGGTGGTCTTTCATGGTTGAGCTGCTCATGGACCCGGTAAGGTTTAGTTTGGGTTTTTTCAACAGGTGGTTACTATTCGACTTCTGTTTTGTAAACATTGATATTCTTTATTATTTGGTGGTGTCGATATTTTTTTTTTTGTATTTTTCTAATGGGGATAATTTTAATTTATTATATTATTTTTTCCCTTTCGGTTTAAATAAGGTATTCAAGGTTTCTTAACATAAAATGGTGTTTCAGTTTTCTGTGAAAATATTTGATGAATTATAATTTGTTTAAATATTTGTTTTAAATGCCTTTTAGAATTTAAATAAATTATCACTCATTTTTTTAAAAAAAAAATCGATTTCCTTTATATGCTTTTAGATACATTATATTTCAATTTCTCAAAGCTAAAAAAAAATTAATTTTTTTTAATTTCAAGTTTATGAAAGCTTTATATATGAAGCTTCTTTAAAATTAGTATTCATTGAGCTTGCTTACTTAATGATTGTATATTTTAATAGAAACTTAAGCTAAATAAAATCTAACTATTCAACTGAGTCATTTGAATCCATATTTTTATTTACTAATAATCCGTTGTAATTATATTTATAATTTTTTTAAAGTATTCAACTCAAGCTATGTTAGTGTTGATAATTTTTATGAAAGGAGAAATGCGTTTTAACGCAACATATTGATTTGTGAATTCAACAGAATTTATTGTTTAAAGGTAACTGTGCATTTTTAGCATATCAGCATTCCAGTTTTTAAATTTATAAACATTAAAGTCTCTTAAGTTTAGGCAATGTATTAAAAATGAATATATATTATGAACAAAATCAAAAATTAAAGGGGGGGTGCGACTTTTGCACACAATTGGCCCATGTAAATATATGCGAATGTTGAATGTTCAATCGTACGGGGATGTAAAAATATATGCTCCCAAAATTGTTAAGTATTTGTATCAATATGTGCAATTTTGATTTTTCTAACATAAATTTTGAAGAGATCTTGGGTGTCCGGGTGCTGTGTCCGAGATTAAAAATTCTTTAAGTTCGAATTTATTCCTTTGTAGCTTCGCTTAGTCTTCGGCGCAGGATGAAAGTCGATCTTAAAATATTAACGCAATAACACAACTATTTTTATTTTGATTTCCAAATGACCGGATTGATTTTCTTTCTTTCCTTTTTAAACATCTGGGTTTTTCTGCTTGAGTAAACTAGTAATGACCTTAATTTTAAATCGGATGTTGAATATCCTTTGTCAAGCATTGTCAATTGGTTTTGGGAGGATTTACGTCCAGGGTCAACTGATCCATACTTCGATAAGAATGTTCAATTAAGTTTCTTTTGTAAAATATGTAAATGAAACTGATTTTAAAAGAATATTCTCAACTTGTAATAATTTCAAATAGTCAGGAAATGAATAATTTTGTGGCATCTTTATTCGCATCGGCAGATTCACGAGTAAATTTAATATTACGCGTAAGAAATAACTCATTTTAAATCGTCAAACCAGCCGTTATTTGCTTAAAACACAGTTTCAGTACCTTCATTTAATTTAGTCTTCTAACCTTCATACAAATTAAGAACCTTATCTTGAATAATTAAAGAAATTAGAGGGGCATTATTTTGCTGTGTTTTGGCCATCAACTGATGATGACAGATCTCTCCATTTCATCCAAATCCATGTCGTGTCTTCTGGAAACACAATCTTTGAAGATATTCTTCCCCAATTTTGTACATATTACTTAATTTTATTTTTTATAACTGAAAGTTTATTTACTATTGACAGAAATATTTGACGTCAAATTTTTAAAAGTGTGCAAAATTCGAGGGCCGCTTGGAATCGTATTGGGAACGAGTTTTCAACTTCTGGCACTTCGAAAATTTTTTTTGAAATGGGTCTTTTAGAAAAACTAAATTTAAAAATATATATATACAGTTTAACTATCGTAATTTTAATTCGATTATTCGGAAAAATCCCTGTAAAAACTTATACAAACTTGTTAAGTTCAAGAATCATTAAATTATTAGTTTTTGAGATTAAAAATTTAACGTCTAATTTTTTAAAAAAAAATGTTCGATATATTTTATTTTATAAGTTAGAATTTAGTTTTAATTTTCATTGCCTTTATTAAAAAGTTTGAAAATTTATTTCTTCAAAATTTTCCAACTAAACATATTTTACTCTTTTTGAAATAAAAATCTGTCATTCACAATTTTTGCTTAAAATCCAAAATTTAAAAATTTCTATTTTTTTCGATACTAAATAGAAGTTCAACAGCTTTAAAAAATGGTCTTTTGATGTATACCTTAAAAATGAAGAGTTTTATGATAAATTAATGCTTTATATGAAATCGCCTTAATACATAAAATATTCCTGTTCAATTTATAGTTCTCATAAATTATAATGTAACTTCAGCACTCTTGTAAAGTAAAGTCCTTTTGTTTTATTTTTAGAAATTTTTAAAGTATAAAAACATGCCCCTTTTTTTTGTACAATGATTGTAATATTCAATATGAAAAAAAAAAGTTTCTCTTGAGGCCACGTGTATGCAGTCGCAGACTTTATAGCTGCAATATTGAAATTGAGTTCAAATTTCAAAACAGATCAGTGAAATGAGTTGTTCCAAGTAATACATTAAACTGAATCTCAAAGTTCTTTCGTATAATAAAAATTAAACTGCTCATTTGGAAATAAGTTTTGGGTACGAGAGGATTATATATTGAATTTAATTTTCCTCTTCAAATGTTGACAAAGACTATGAGATAATTTTCCATTGTTTCAAATTCGCACACACACATATTTCCCACCATTCCAGTTTCATTGGATTCCGTTGTTTCAATGGATACAATCGGTTCAACCAATCATTGTAAAGCTTGTGGTAAAAATCGTAATGATTTTGTAGATTTGTTTTCAGTGTTTCCTGTGTAATATTATATCATTCGGAAAAATAGCCGGTAAAAAGAATTAATACAATATTCCATAAATCTTTACCAAAATAAATTTTGTCGTATTTAATCGTATTGGATAGATTCTTTCAACAATTGAAGATCAATAATAGTGAAATCGGTGACGTGATAGCCGTAAGAACATTTCCCAGAAGAATAGTAGCTGCGGTCGCCAAGTGGTCAAGGTAACGGACTCGTGGCTGGCGTGCCATGAGTTCGAGCCCAATACCACTGAAGATCCACCGTGCAAGAAAGCGATGCACGTTAAATCTGTCGGAAGTTCAAACGTTCTCTTGTTGGTGTGGTGCGGTAGTTAGGAGAGGGGGGCAGCTTGGGTGTCGTTCTCGTCACTTGACCATGGTTCAGAATTACGAGGTCCGTCGCCGAAAGCCCTCGCGTAACTGAACAGCGCAACGTTAATATTCACTCATTCAGAAGTAAGAATAAAAATTCATATTATATTAACATTATAAATATTATTGATTTTTTTAAAAACAAATGGGTGTGCCAATTAACGGTCAAAATAAACTTTAAAAAGTGGTTCAGCAATATAAAGAATTTTGATAAGATCAATTATCTCTATATGCCACGTTGTGTACTGAAATAGCAGAAAATCATTACAATGCTCATGCATAAAGATAACAGCATTTGGCGACTATTTTTGTTTTGCGAAATTGGTGGATGGTATAATGGGTTAGCACCAATTTTTATACGTAACATTAATAGAACTTTTGAGCATTGCAACGAACAAAACACACTTTTGAAATTAAAAGAAATCTGTCTTAAAATAATTGTATTGACATTTACAGAGTCGAAATCAATCTAGAAATACAAATTTTTTTTTTATAATGGGTTGCATGTTGGCAACTTAGCTTTGCAGACACGGAAAGTCAACAAATGTGAGCCGTTTCATAGTGGCGCACCGTCTAGTGGCGAGCACCATCTCGTTACAAATTTTGACGCTTGAACTACTTTTTATTCCCACTCTCGTCGGATGCTAAATATTGATATGGTTTAATTTTTTCCGAGAGTACCAGAGCCAAAAGTTGATACTCAAGCAATCTTTTACGTACCATATAATCATGTGACATGCGTGCCTACGATTTTCGCATCCAGAAAATCTGTAGAATTCAATCGGAATCGAACCCACAACCTTTGGCTTAGCTGCGTGGGATAACTTCACCCAAATGGCTTTCTGTGAAAATATACATTCATTCCTGAAATACACGCGTCAAGAATATGATGATCGGAACGCATACTGGCATAACATTGATACTGTGAAAACTCTACCTAAAAATTTTTCTTACCACAACTGACAGAAAATTGCAAGGCACGTAAATGACTCTTGTACATAATTTCGAGCAACCAGGAACCATTTTTTCTTTTCATAAAAAGGTTCTAAATGCAGTTAGAAATGCAAAACAATGCCTTTGATTTTTCCTTCTCCTACAAATATTAATTCTGAGTAACACAGCAGTAATAATATAAAGTAATTTATTTAAGGAATAGTTGAAACTTTTTGTGTGTGTAGAACTCACTGAATAAAACAAAGTTGCTCAGATATCTGATGGAGTTTAAATACAATAAATGGATAGATTTAAGCTTATGTGAATGTCATCTAATTCCTTCAAAAAAACTATTTCAATTCAAAATCGTTCCCAAGGAGCACTCCCTAATGATGGCGCCAAATAAGTCGCCATAACTCTTGAAATCTTTGACTAATTTTCGTTATGCTGTTAATCACTGATTATAAATGATTGGTATGGGTTAGAAACTATCAGATTAAAATAAATGTAAAGTTTAAGCTCTCTGAATATTTTTGACACAAATATTTGGTATTAAATACTATTTTCTTCTTTGAATCATTTTTTTTTCAATTCCTACAATTAGTTCATACTCATCCTATATATACTTGTATAAATATCTTGTTCCAATTTTTAATTGTTAAAATATTTTTTATTCATCCATTTAAGTTCAAATACATTTTTTTCAAACTTGTAGTGGATGACACTGGATGTCAATACAGTTTTTTCAAATATTAATTCATTAATTTAATTAATGAATAAATAGTACCAAACGAAAATAATAGTCCAACACCCTACATAAAAAGGAAAATCGCTCGTTGTGTCCTTGTAGTGCAATGGATAGCGCGTTGGACTTCTAATCCAAAGGTCGTGGGTTCGAATCCTACCTGGGATGGCCAAATTTTTGAGAATGCGATTTATGAATAAATAGTAACAAATAAAAATAAGTCCAATACACACACACCATAGATAGAAAGGAAAAAGGAAAATCGCTTTCTATTTTGCCACTTAATAGTGTGATTCGTCATATGTATATGCATATTTAGTCAGATAGGTAACATTAGCCACACAACAAAACAACATATGCATATTTATATTAATTGTGTTTAGTTAATAAAAATAAACTAAAATAAAATTTTTCTTTATTAACCTGAATGGGAATTGACCAAGACCAAGTGATCATTTTCTACTTTCAAGTATTGAGATTTTTTTTAGATCAAATCTTATTCTTAATATTTATCCCGTTTTTAAAATATTGAATGAACTCTTTATATATATTAAAGGGCAGAAGAAACCATACTAAGTGCGCTTAAGGTATCCGACTATGTTCGGAAACATGATTTTAAAAAGGCGCATAAGTAGATAATTTTCATGATATTTAGTATCACTTAGGTTAGAATACATGTATAAAATTCTTTTAAGGATATTCTGGCAGAAAAAATTATTTAAATACAATATTTCGGTAAAAAATTAACTTAGAATAACCTTTTTTCAAAATGTTCTATTATAACAATGTTTTGCCTGTATATAGCTCAGACCTCTGTACAGAGGCTCAACTATGATTTTGAAAAATTCACATTATTTTCAGAGGTACAACCATTTAAAATAATTATCGGCGTTTTTTTTCTTAAAATTTCTCCCTTCTGTTGTCGTAAAACGTACATTAACTCACTTCTGTTATGTTTCAAAAATTCTAGTTGAAAATCTGTACAGAGGTCTGAGTTACACTGGCCTCAAAAAGTTAAGGTACAACATGTTTTTCGAAGCTCACCATAAAAAAAAATGGCAGTAACAATAAAATGCATAGTTTACATGAATGATAATAACGAACACTTTAAAAACATTAATGCAAAAACGATTGCTACCACTTTTATTTTATAGAAAAGAACGTATATTTATGAGTGAAAGAAAAATATGCAAATATCAAGCTTTCGTACTTTTGTGTGTAAGTTGTGTTGATTTTCAACAGTTGTTGGCAGTTTCGGTGACAATAGTCAATAAAGTTTAGAAAATGTCTCAGAGACGTCGTTTACCCAATTCGTTAAGGTGGCGGGCAGTTGGATGGATGGAAATGGGATTGTCGCAGGCTGATGCTGCTAGACGTCTCAATGTGTCTCGTAGTGTTGTTCAGCGACTTTGGGATCAATACCAATCCGAAGATTCTGTGTCCAGAAGACCTGTTCCAGGCCGACCACGAGCTACAACACCTGCAGAAGACCGTTTTCTAGCTCTTTCGGCACGAAGGAGAAGAACCACTACTGTGCCTGCAGACCACTTTCAAGCATCAGGAAGAAGAATCTCCGCTACTACGGTGCGAAATCGTCTTCACAATGCAGGTCTGTATGCAAGAAGACCAGTTGTGTGCGTTCCCCTCAACGGACGACAGCGAAGAAATCGCTTATGCTGGGCAAGAGAACATGTTTCTTGGACGCAGCAACAATGGGCTTCTGTGCTGTTCTCACAGACGAGTCCAGATTTACAATGGAGAGTGATTCAGGGCGTCTACTGATCTGGAGGGAACAGCGCACTAGATACCATCAATCCAACACTGTTGAAAGACACAGTTATAGAGGTGGTGGAATCCTGGTTTGGGCAGGGATCTCGCTCGGTGGCCACACTGACCTGCATGTGTTCCATGGAGGAACCGTAACTGGTCTTAGATATCGGGATGAGATCCTTGATCCATATGTCCGCCCCATATGCTGCTGCTATTGGTAACGACTTCATTCTGATAGATGATAATACACGACCTCACCGAGCTCGGATTGTTGAGGAGTATCTGGAGGATCACGTTTTGGAACGAATGGAATGTCCAGCTCGATCTCCAGACCTGAATCCGATAGAACATCTTTGGGATTATCTTGGCAGAAAGGTTGCTGCTTTAAATCCTCCTCCAAGGTCATTACATGAGCTGAAACAAGGCTTACTCTGTGTCTGGTCTTCGCTTCCTATTCCGGTGTCCGACAACTTAATAAACAGCATGGGAAATCGATGCCGCCAATGCATTCAAGTTAGGGGTGGAACATTCCTTATTAGAACCCATTTTTGTATTGTTTTTATGCCATTTTACCACATAACACTGTGATGTGCTGTTTTCTCCAAGAATGGACTTTTCCGCAGAGATTGCTTTTTTTGTTATAAATCGTTTTTGCAATACACTTATACAAATTTCTATGACGCATTCAATAAAAAACTATTTAATGCACATATCCTCCAAATTTTTTGTTTCAACATTCATTCATTTGCAAATTACACAAAAACCCGGTTGTACCTTAACTTTTTGAGGCCAGTGTATTTACAGGCAAAATATTATAATCGAAGCATTTTTCACAAAAGGAGAATATTTTGAAAATGCGTCATTCTATGTTCATTTTTGTCAAAATATTGTACTTAAATAATTTTTTATTGTAATACTATTCTGAATACAATTTTACATACATTTTCTAATCGAAGTGACACTAAATATAATAAATATTATTCATTTATACGCTTTTGCAAAATCACGATTCCGATCGTATTCGGATACCTCAAGACAATCTCCAAATTGACTGACGTAAGATGCGTAGGTGAAAATTGTTTTTTCTCGTATAACTGTGTTTGTCCAAAATTCTCGATATATTAAGAATGAACTGTCGTATCTTGGATCGCTACAGGTCAAATAGATAAGCTGAATTGATTTTGATCTCCAAAAATGATTGACATTCATAAATGAATATTGACATTTTCAGATCTAGAACAGATGTGTTGCGCTTTCATAATTAACGTTCTTGAAATTTGTGACGTACTTGGTAAAAGATCTGATCTAGGTTTTTTTTTTTTTATTAATTTAAATAAACTAGTCACGCACACATTACCCACCTGCTTCGTGGAGGTTATCATATATTGTATGAATATATATTGTTTTTAAGTTATTTTGATCTCAAGATTAAGTTATCTTGGTAATTAAGCTTTTAATGTATTGTGAAAAATATTCCTGGATTTCGTTCTAGATTTTTTAAAAAAAGGCCGTGGTAGCCTATTGATCAAGTTAACGGACTCGTGGTCGGTGTGTCATGAGTTCGAGTCTAGTACCACTGAAAACCCACCATGTAGGGGAGCGATGCACGTTAAATCTGTTAAGAGATCAAACGTTCTCCCTTTGGTTTGGTATGTTAGGAGAGGGAGGTGCAAGCACAGGTGTCGTCCTAATCACTTAGCTACGGTTCAAATAACGAGGTCCGTCACCAAAAGCCCTTGAGTAGGTGAACAGTGGACGTAAATATTCACTCGCTCTTGATTTAAAAGGACAGCCCTTGAATTTCAAAAACGGAAGTATGTATATTTATCTTTTCGGAGTTGATTTCTGCAAATCTTATTTTTAGAGGTTCTATAATCATCAAAAGAAATATACTTGAAACTATAACTCGAAAACGGAAATAAGTTTTATTTATACTTCACTCCGTTAGCCATTTCCAAATTTTAAGTCTGTTAGTCTAATCATTTAAAAACGTGAATTTTTATCCGTAAAATCTTAACCTCCCTTAAAAGATTTAAAAAAAACCAATCCTTAGTAGATCGCTAATCAACAGAAGAAATATGTTTACCAAATTTCAAGCTTGTAAGCGTAGTAGTTCAAAAACAAAATTTTGTTTACACCACCCTACGGTATCGCCCTCTCTCTCTTGGAAGTCGATTTCAGCGAAACTCGTTCTTAGTGGATCTCTACTCAAAGAAAGAAACGTTTCCAAACTTCAAATCTGTTTGTGTAATAGTTGAAGCCCAGTGGCCGTGTGTTAATTTATAGCACTTCCTCACCCCTGGCCCGGGGTTCTATCCCCCGGTTTGGCAAGGTTGACTCGGCCTTTCATCCCTTTAGTGGGTCGATAAAATGAGTACTAAGCTTGTGCTTGGGAACTAAACATTGAGGGTTTCACGTCAGGCTGGCCACCTGATCGGAACATCTGCTCATGCATCTCGGTGCCCAAGGCCCTGTAAGCTGAGTTGGGCGCAGTAGGCCTTGGCTCTTATGGGCTGTTGCGCCATTGAGTTTAGTTTTGGTGCAATAGTTTAACCACTAGTTGTTGTTTTTTACAATGACACCCGACTTTTTGAGAGCTTCAAATTTTTTGAATTTTGAGAATTATATCGTTCTTTGGTTTTCGTAGCTTCTTTTCAATCCATTTGATGGATTCATGTATGTGTTTTTAATTTCTTCCTTGGTATGCGCATTTTGCTTATTCAATCGGCCGTTGAGGCCTACAATGACGGAAATGCTCCCTATACTCCATTGCCAAACGTTGTTCAAAGTAACAACTTGATGTACAACGATCAAAGAGGTCTCTAAGCTCAAATAATCACTCCAAGTAATATTTTTTAAAGACGGAATACAACTGATAAAATCATTCTGCACTCGTCTTAAATCTTCTCAAAAATACAAATTTTTACATTATGATTTTGAACATTTTTATCTGTTTCTCTTGTTACAAATCAAGCCGTATCGTTCGAAAAAAACAAACAAATTAAACAGGCAATTCACTTTTTAAAAATTCCGAAACAAATTCCAATTTCCTTTCAAATTGATTCAAATATTGATTAATATCTTTAGGATCAGAATTACCAATGAACTTGCATTGTGGATTATGTATACACTTTCCTGAATGGAATGAATAATTATGGCCTGTAACGTTGTAAACTAGCCTCAACACATGGTAAAATAGACTCATTTATATTGTCATTAAATTAAAGCTTTAGTTTGTCATTTAAGCTTCTAACTTTTCTTCGGCATCTTTTTTTTTTGGTTTCTCGTTAATTTGTTCACTTCAATCATTATTTATACTAGTAAGTAATGTGAAAACGCCTCATATTCTGTATTATTTGGAATATCATTTCACAATTTAATAACTAAATAGTTATCATCTGTATTTATACTCGACTTTAAATAAATTTTATTTTTTATTTTGATACGAGATGAGCAGAAATTTAACGTACTTTACAAGAATAACTAATTATTTGTCACCCAACCGGTATAGTCTTTAGCGACGCTGACTGCGGTGCTGTAGGGATAAGGTTCGAATCTCGAAGACATGGATGATTATAAATGTATAGTGCCTTTGCGGCAGGGGGGGTACTCTAAATAGCCGTCGAGCCGCAAGTCCTCTCGTGAGGTTGGTGGAAGGGGAAGAGAGGTAGGATGACTCTGATACCCCCAGGGTTTTCTCCCTCTAAATTGAAGTGGAACCGAGCAAAGTCATGCTGTCACCTGCATAGTGCTCAAAGCTAAGGCTAACGACAGGCGTAAAAATTCTAGCCCTTAGCCGCGATGAATTTCGCGGGCCTCGATTTGACTTCGTCAGGCAGGTGACCTTATTCCGCGTTAAACTCGTGTGGCAACGATATCCTAGGTGTCAAGGTAACGGACTCGTGGCCGGGGAGTGGCGTGTCCTGAGTTCGAACCCAGAACCACTGAAGACCTGTCATGTAGAGGGGCGATGCACGTTAAATATGTCGAAAATCAAACGTCTTCCAGTTGGCGTGGTGTGAAAATTAGGAGATTTGGGTGACAGCTCAGGTGTCCTCCTCGTCATTTGGCAATGGTGCAAAATTACGAGCCACCGTAACATGTCAAAACAGTGTTTCTCCAACTTTTAATATTTTTGACCCAATTTTTAAGAATTTTAATCGCATCTCTTCCCCCCCTCATACAATAACAATGTATTGAATGCAATAAAAATGTAAAGCTACAATAGACTATAATTATAAAGATTACAAATTATCAAGATAAATATTAAATTTTGTATATAACAAGCACATAGAAGGCGCTAGTAATTAAAATTATTTTTAATTTAGTATTGATAAATTATCAAAAACACAATGTACGGTGCTGATACATTTATAAGTATATTACATCAGTTTAAATGTATATTTAATTTTTAAAATTGCAGAATGCATTTTGTTATGTTTCCTTTGAGTAAATTAATACTTGTTTTAATTTTTTTATTTTCAACTTTACAATATGCTCGTAGGGATATCATGCCCGCTAGGGGGGTAGGCGTCCCTCAATTTGAGAAACGCTGTGTCAAAGTAATAAAAGCAATACGAATTTTTCTCAACTTACCTGGCATAAAAAAGGTAGAATTTTAATCGCTGGGAATGTAATAAATAAATTATTTTATACCAAAAGGCTTTTATTTAGAAAAATAAAAATGTATTGAAATCTTTTATGTTTGTGTAACCTAAGACTCTAGATGACTGTAAATAATTTGACTTAAGTAATAAAATTTTATTGTTACTGACCATAAATGCGTTCGAAACGTGATTTTGAAAAAGAGGATAAATATATATACTTTTAATATTTAGTATCACTTCAATTGCAATATGCATGTAAAATTATTTTAAGAATATTATATAATAAAAAAATATTTAAATTCTCTCTCATTTTGTTTGGAAAAAAATGAAAAAAAATACATATTTTCAAAACTATCGTATTGTATGGAAAAAATACTTCTATAATTATCTTATAGCTAAAACGGCCGCGGTAGCCGAGTGGTATAGGTATCGGACTGTGGCTTGCTTTGTCACAGGTTCGAGCCCAGTACCACTAAAGACCCGCCGTGTAGGGCAGCGATGCACGTTAAATCTGTCGAGAGCTGAAACGTCCTCCCGTTGGTGTGGTGTGGTAGTTAAGAGAGGGGGTGCCAGCTCAGGTGTCGTCCACGTCACTTGACCATGGTTCAAAATTACGTGGTCCGTCGCCGAAAGCCCTCGTGTAGCTGAACAGTGCGACGTTAATATTCAATCAATCAATCTTATAGCTAAGACTTCTCAACAGAGATCGAATTAAAATTTTTGGAAAGGGACACTAAATATCTCTAAACAATTGTTCATTTGTTCGCTTTTGCAAAACACTGTTCCGAATTGAGTCCGGATGCCTTAATATTTTTTAAAACAATATTTGTCTCGTTTATATTGAATGCTTACTATTCAATAAAGTCTTTCGAATATGAGTAACATGAATCGTAAGCTGTGAATCTGTTTTTTTTTCTCAAACTATTTTAATTTATCTTAATATTATGTTATTTTTTTCTTTTTAGATATACATCTAATATTGGCCTTGGCTTTCATGAATAGTTGACTTTCTACGAACATGGACATCCTTGCTATCAGGACGCTTCTGCTGCTGACCTTTTCCCCATTGTCGATTGCCATTGTCCAGATAAGTGACTCGGCCATCGATTTAGAATCCCTAACGAATGGCACGCAGGAGGACCTAAAGAAATTTGAATACTCCCACGCGTACCAGACCCAAGAACAAGTTCTTAACTGCAGCGACTACAGCACTCGGAACGATTTCCTTATCTTGCATAATGGAAGTTTATATCTTACAGAATCGAATACCTTCCACGACCGTAGTCGCTACTATGTACAAAATGGAACTGCATTTCTATGCATGGAAGACGAGTCGGATTCTGGTACAAATTCTGGCAATGGCTTCAGCGATGAATTTCTCGTGTGTGGTCATTTTTTGATCGAGCCTGGTGAGTATAAGGTCCTTGAAAATGGCGACGTTTATATTGAAGTATATTCAAAGACCTATGGTCCAAGAGATTATTACTTGAAAGAAGGTGTCGGAGTCTATATCTGTATTCCATCTTTCGAAAATAAAACGAATGGAACTTTTTTTGATCACTATAACAAGTTCTCGGATGCCTTTACTTATGTGACCGCCACTGGAATTGTGATTTCCGTCATTAGTTTGATGTCCCATTTGAGTGTCTTCTGCGTGATTCCTTCAGTTCGTAACTTACCAGGTTGCTGTTTGGCGTCTCTGAGTTTGTCGCTGCTGATGGCCTATATCTGTTTTTTAATCGTTGCCATGGTGAACACTGGATCTAGTTGTTCAGATTTCGGACTCTGCATTTACTACTTCTTCTTGACGTCCTTCTTTTGGATGAATGCCATAGCCTTCGATGTCTGGCGTTCGTTCCGAGTGGTCATAAAGGAACTAAGAATTTCTAGTCACAAAGTACCCTGGAGAAGATTCCTAGCGTATTCACTGTACAGTTGGAGCATCCCCGGTATATTGGCTCTGCTGGTAAGGGTTTTAGACTCTTCTGATATTCTATCTGAAGATTGGAGACCGTCTTTCGGGAAACAGCTCTGTTGGTTTGGAAAACGCAAGGCATTGTTGACCTTCTTTGCAATGCCGTTGATTATCGTGATGGTTCTCAATGCCGCGTTTTTCTTGGATGTCAGCTACGTTATAAGCCGTGCCACCCTAAAAACTAGTCGATCACATGAAGCAACCCTGAAGAAAAGATTTTTCATGTTTATGAAACTCGCTCTGATAATGGGCCTCACTTGGATAGTAGGCCTCGTAGCTGGGTACGCAGACTACGAGTTCTTGTGGTACATTTTTGTAATACTCAACACACTGCAAGGACTTTTCATATTAGTTGTATTTTCATGTAGCTCCAAGGTCAGAGGATTGTGTTGCAGAAAATACAGAAATAGTAACCTAAAAAGAGGAAGTACATCAGTGAGGACAATTTCCCAAATATCTGCAACGGTTTAGAGAAATGTTTACTATAGTCAGGACACACATTGCATTTATCGTAGCATGCAGTTTTGTGTAATTTTTACATATTTGGCATTGTATTTCATCTGTAGTGTTTTTATATGTAAATATTTTTATGAAAATCGTAAGATTTCAAATCATGATTTGTAAGTTATTGTATATAGCATTTTAGTGTTTTCGCACAGTTGAGACTATTTAGTACATGTAATAAAATTGTATGCAAATTGATGTTCATTGCCTTTTACTAAAAAAAACTATTTTAACGTAGAATGTTTTACAGCTGGATTGGAACGAAGGGGTAACGAGATGAAAAAACTGAAATACTTAATGGGAACCGTTATACGATTACCATGGAAACACATGTCCCCCAATGCCTTTTGTCTGAAAGTGTAAAATTCATAAGAGGAAAGTCAAAAAGTAAAAGGAGTTTTACAGTTTCTCTTCCCAGGGTTGGGCAACAGGACTGAATGAGGGATAGTCAGCAACATTTTTATTCAACGTGTCACTCGTCTTTCCTCGCAGTCGGGGGAGTATAGAAAATCGTTCGACATGGCAACTGCATTGTCGATCTGCACCCTGGAGGAAAGGAAGGCAGTGATTCGCTTTTTGTTTGCGAAAGGTGTCATACTTGCGCTGGATACCGGCCATCCCTTCCCTCATTGTACCCTTAAGACTTGCACAAGGCTGCAGTAGCCCATTGGTTAAGGTTAAGGTCATGACAGGCATATCATGAGTTCGAGCCCAGTAGCACTAAAGAACCTCCGTGTAGGGAAGCCATGCACTTTAAATCTGTGTAGAGCTCAAACGTACTCCCGTTGGTATGGTGTGGTAGTTAGGAGAGGGGAGGCCACCTCAGGTGTCGTCCACATCGCTTGAACATGGTTCAAAATGACGAGGTCCGTCACCAAAGGTCCTCGTGTAGTTAAACAGTGCGACGTTAATATTCACTCACTCACTCAACGACCTTCACATTGTCCTCAGTGGTTAGGGTCAATGGACTTCCCGATCTTTCGTCGTCTAATAAAGTTCTTCCGTGTTTGAAGCTGTCTGTCCATTCGTGGATCTTGCTTCTCGATAAACAGCTGTCACACGATACTACGCTTGCAGGCTGCGAATAATTTTCACAGGTTTCACACCTTCTGCAAACAGAAAGCGAATCACTGTTCTCCTTGGTGTAGATCGACAATGCAGTTGCCATATTGAACGGTCTGCTACATCCAAACTACGATGGAAGACGAGTGAAACGCTGTACAGAAGTGATGCCAACTACCCCTGATTCAGCACTGAGTACTAGCACTGTTGTCAGGCTTTGGAAGGAGAAATTGTAAAAGTCCATTTACTTTTTGACTTTCTCTCTTCTAATTGGTGTTAAGGTAGGTGACTCATTTCCGGCTTATGATTCAAGCCTGGTGCCGCTCGGGACCCAATGTGCAGAAGGGGCTTATGTACGTTAAATATGTCGAACCTCAAACTTTCTACCAATGGTTGTTGTGTGGGTTCCAACTCAGGTGGCGTCCTCGTCACTATACCATGTATTAAGGTAATGGATAGCGCTGTTTCAACAGTGGAGTTGTGTAACTGTAACCCCATGAAGACGGGGTAGTGATAAGTGGAGCGTTAAAGAGTTTGAGTGGATTGGCTGAGGTGTTAGGTGTGAGATTTTAGTTTGTAATGAATAAGGTGTGAGTAGAAGTTTGTAAATGAAGTATCTGTTATTTAAGAGGTAGATTTAATTGTGGATATATAACGTAATCGGTACACTTGGTGTTTCTTACATTGTTTCGTTGAGTCTTTGAAACGGTATTTGTAACAAATATTTAAAATGTAACGTGTACAAGAAATGTAATGTAAAATTTCCCTATTATACATTACTTTTTAAAGGGATTTGTTAAAGATTGTAAGAATGGGGTATCATGAGGTACTCGATGGATCCCTCTTTCTCTTTCATTGTTTATCAAAGATATTTTTATTTTACCAGTGCGCTATTTATCTTACTTTCTTACATTTGAATCTGTTTATCGAAATCACAAGCTCGCGATATTTTCTAACTTAATAAACATGAGGCACACATTTTTTACCACAGTATATTTCTTATGAATAAGATCAACCAATCAATATTTCGATTTGAAATATTTTTGAAAATCTTAAGCTTATATTTTTGTCCGGTGATATCACGGGGCAAGACGCCAAGCCTGCTTGTTGTCCCTGCAATGGAATCCAAGATGGTGGCCTAGCGGTATTAAATTGTCAGGAAAGTAATTTAAAAAAATTGTTTTGAAATGCATTGAAATATATTTCAAAAGAAGAATATAGGAAGAGATTGAGAATAACCAAGATCATTGAATAAATAATGAATAACAATATAATATAATAAAAAGTTTCAAGTACTAATAATATTATGCTGTATACAATAATCATCCTATAATATAAATTAATGGTAATTATATATAATCATATAGTATTGTTGACAAATTATGAATAATAATTATTTAGCTATAATTATATAAAAATGAACAAAATCAGTGCATCGTAATATACAAATTATTCATATGGACTCATACGACGTAATAATTATAAATGAATAAAATAATTATAAAGTAATGATTATAAATAAATAATATATGTAATAACTATAAATAAATATATAAAAAAATCTATTATAAACAACGAATATTATCATCATTATTGCATATAATAATAGTACTTTTATATTAGATTATTAATAAAATAATTGCATAATATATATTAACATTAATAAAGAATATCATTTAAAAATTAACGGAAACGTGCAATATTTTCAAAACTGCAAAAATATCAAGGTAACTATATTGTAATGTTATCGCCCATATTGACGAACATAAACAACGTGGCTAGTGCCCCGGGATATCAAACTTGTTCGTTTACTATATGCTATACAGGCTTTAATGCTGTACAGGTAATAAAAATAACTGTCGAAACATTATTTTAAAAAAATTAGCTGGGTTTTAAATTTGTTGCATATACATATATTAGTGTTTTTCAATTTTTTTTTTTAATTTGGTCCAAAATACCTCAGGAGTTTTATATTAAGTAAAGGTATTTAATAAGCTTTTGGTTACATTTAATCTAAGTATTGTGTCAGCAAAATGTTTTAAAAATGAAAATGTTTTCTTAGTTTGAATAAAAAGAGGCCACGGTAGCCTAGTGGTCAAGATAACGGATTCGTGATTAGCATGTCACGAGTTCGAGATGTCAAATCTGTCGCGGCTGAAACATCCTTCTGTTCGTGTGTTGTGGAATTTAGAAGAGGGGGTGACAGTTTAGGGGCCGTCATGGTCACTTGACCTAGGATCAAAATTCCGAGGTCCGTAGCCGATGCTAATATTCACTCGCTCATTCCCATGTAGACTGGCTGACGTGTGTAAAAAAATCTGCCGAGGGCTAAAGTGCTCACATTATCGGGGGTTAAAGTCTGGGAAGTGGCGGCAAACTCATTTGTCATCCTCTTCGCTTACCAAAGTTTTAAGTTAAGAGTTTAAAAAAACCGAGAATTGGTTTATTAAAGAAAAGAAACTTTAGACATCATAATCTTCCCATGGTTAAAAATAACCGTACTTTTTAAGACAATAGCGCCTTTAGATAGGGGAACGTATAATAGTTGAGGTTTTTCTGACTCACTGTTACCTTTAAGTTAAATGGCCTTTCCTTCTACTTTTATATACTTTGATCGTTCTAATCTCTCAATGTGTTTTAGTTAAAATCCCCCGAATCGCGAATAATCATCGTATGATCCCGATAATGAAGGACTGCCACTTCTCATGCGTGAATTGTAAAGACTCGACCTTGAGTTGTGACAAGCTGTGCTATACGGACGGCTACCTCAGTTACGAAACATGTGTAGCGAAACCTTTTCGGCGAAAAGAACAATTTGTATTGCATGTAGGAAAGGAGGCAATCTAGAGTTATATATCTTGTACATAAATACAACCGAGTAATTTCACAAATTGTTTTTATTTGAATATAAAAAAGTATTTTTTGCTATTAAAATTTTTCGTCGTTTCAGGGTGTAGTGGGATTCTGTAGTCACCATCTCCCCTTTTACGTCTTACCATACATTAGGTAAAAATAGAGGTTACCAAATCAAGGACAAAAAGGATTTTTCTTCTCCCCCCCAGGTCCTAGAATACCTTGGCGATTATCTCTCCTTTCAATCTTGCACTCCAGGATTGTGTTTCTTATCCTTACTTCCTTCATTTAACTTCCTATATTCTTTCTTTTTTTCTTGCGACTAGATATAAAACTAACGTTATATTGTAATGATTACTAATATCATATACTTGAATAATATTGACTTAAGGTATCCGACTACTCTAAAATCATGAATTTTTTCAAAAATTGACCAAGATTCTTTATGATTTTATTTTATAGGCCATCTTATTAGCTTAATAAAAATACCAAGTTTTTTATTTTCTACTCAATAGAACAAAAACTACAAGTGTTTTAGTAAGAGCAGATGCCATAACTTTACACAAGATGTCAAACTTTAAAAAATGCGTTTTACTCGAAATGTTTTTCGAAAAGCTCAAACGGGGACAGCGATTGCTCAAAGGTTTTGGAAATAATTCGCTGAAATTTTTTGTGTATGTTCTGTGTAACACTAAAAGTGTTTTGACCTTTAGATTTATCAATCACTGTTTTATTTCAAAGTTTACAGTTCTTTATGTGAATATAATCACTGTTTTTTTAAGCAATTTCACATAATGATTAACATTAAAAGCTCTATTTTTTGTAAAAATTAAAATATATCTTATTGTGAAGGTAATTTCAAACATGAATAAAAAGTAACACATCAAAATTGAAAAATTGAGAATTTGCTTATAAAATATTTGTGTTCAGAGCGGGCCCGTTAATGTAATTTTTTGTACATTTTCACCAGTTTTTTCCAATTTTAATAATTATAAATTTTTTTTTTCTATTTTCAGTTTTAGATTTGTTTTCTTAAAATATACAAAAATAAAAAAAATCTAAAAATCACAAAAAAGTCCCCATATTTCCATTTTTTTTTTTAAAAAAAAAGGTGCCGTAAGTAGTCGGATACCTTACCGAAAGCTTAGCGCATATTGGGGTACCACTTAGGGTTTCTGATTTCCCGGGAAATCCTAATCGTCATTTCCGGTATTCCCCAAAATACATTAAATTCAAAAAAAAAAATTAAAACATGTTATTTTTAATTGACGTTAATAATTTATAGAAAAATAAATTCTCTCTCTCCAAAGTTTGTACTCATTTATATAATGTGCTAAAAATTCAAAAAAATATAAAATATTTTAATTAACCCTTTTTAAAGTGTGATTTGAGACTATGCTTTTATTACCCAGCCTTGTTCTTTGCTTTATTATGAACAACCCCTGCAGAAAATGCTCTCTCAGCTTCAACTAATGTCTTAGAAATTGTTTTCAAAGCCTCAACCAGTTTCATGTTTGAAGATCGATTTTCAATTATTCATTTCTTACTAATATAGCTTCAGTATCAAAGTATAGTGTTACTGAATTCAATACATTGTTATTGTATGGAAGGGGAGGGGGCGCGTTGAAAATTATGATCGAATATTGGGTCGCAAATATAAAGGGTGTTTTTTTAGAGGTATAGAACTTTAAATTGCAATAAAACAACGATGTATTGTTCGATTGACATGAATTGTTTTTTATTCGAAAGATAATCTTGGGGCATTACATTTTAAATATGATTTCTGGCATAGGACTGCCACGGCTGGCTCTTGCTTTGTCACAGGTTCGAGCCCAGTACCACTAAAGACCCGCCGTGTAGGGCAGCGATGCACGTTAAATCTGTCGAGAGCTGAAACGTCCTCCCGTTGGTGTGGTGTGGTAGTTAGGAGAGGGGGTGCCAGCTCAGGTGTCGTCCACGTCACTTGACCATGGTTCAAAATTACGTGGTCCGTCGCCAAAAGCCCTCGTGTAGCTGAACAGTGCGACGTTAATATTCAATCAATCAGCCACGGCTGGCTCGGATGTAGTCCAATCTGGACGTCCAATTTTCGATGACTTTTTCAACATTTGTGGCCGTATATCGGCAATAACAAGGCGAATGTTGTCTTCCAAATGGTCAAGCGTTTGTGGCTTACCGCATAGACCAATGACTTTACATAGTCCCACAGAAAATAGTCTAGCGGTGTTAAATCACAAGATCTTGGAGGCCAATTCACGGGTCCAAAACGTGAAATTAGGCGGTCACCAAACGTGTCTTTCAATAAATCGATTGTGGCACGAGCTGTGTGACATGTTGCGCCGTCTTGTTGGAACCACAGCTCCTGGACATCATGATTGTTCAATTCAGGAATGAAAAGTTAGTAATCATGGCTCTATACCGATCACCATTGACTGTAACGTTGTGGCCTTCATCGTTTTTGAAGGATTCCACCAGCCCATAAAGCGCACCAAACAGTCTCGTTTTGGGCCCATTCGACGAATCTACGCCTTGCTTGATCATATTTAAAATGCAATGCCACAAGATTATCTTTCGAATAAAAAAAAATCATGTCAATCGAATAGTACATCGTTGTTTTATTGCAATTTAAATATCTATACCTCTAAAAAAAACACCCTTTATAAAGTTTGAGAAGCACTGGTGTGAGTACTTACGTTATCAGCGTAAATAAAGATATCAGAATAGTCGTACTGGTAGCCTACGAAATGATGTTACTCTGAAAACTAAGCTGTGGCCGCGGTAGCCGAGTGGTATAGGTATCGGATCGTGGCTTGCCTGGTCACGAGTTCGATCCCAGTACCACAAAAGACCCGCCGTGTAGGGCAGCGATGCACGTTAAATCTGTCGAGAGCTGAAACGTCCTCCCGTTGGTGTGGTGTGGTAGTTAGGAGAGGGGGTGCCAGCTCAGGTGTCGTCCACGTCACTTGACCATGGTTCAAAATTACGTGGTCCGTCGCCAAAAGCCCTCGTGTAGCTGAACAGTGCGACGTTAATATTAAATCAAATCAATCAATCTGAAAACTAAGCTACTTTTAACTAGCGAAGTGATTTTTGACAGGAACTGATCAAGACTAACACGATTTTTTTCTACGACAAGCTGTAAAAGCTCTCTCCAATTCTGTATCTCTTATTAAACACTTACCCCACTGCTGGGAGACGTTTCTCCTTCCAAAGAATTCGGGGGTAAGCGATCGTCAATTCCAGCCATGCTGTCAGCTAAAATTCATATTGGAGGCCGAAATCCACACAGTCCAGTGAAAATTAACTACCAAGGATTATATCAGCGCCGTGTCATTCTCGGGAATACAAATGTATCAAAACCTTATGATTTCCCGGGAAAGAAACTAGTGCAGAGGTACTCAACCTTTTTTACTGCTGGACCGCATACATGTCAGCTATTTAACGCGGGCCGCATCATATGTTAGCTATTTCACGTGGGCCGCATCATATGTTAGCTATTTCACGTGGGCCGCAACATGAGGATAAATAGGGGGGGCGGAGAAATGCTTTAAGATCAAGATAGCATTGGAAATTTAAAATGTGAAAAAATAATCAAAATATTATGACTCCTGTTTTGCTTCTTTTTAATTAGTATTTTTTATATTTTTTATTTTTGTCACCAACACTAAATTAGAAGCATTTAAGAAACACTTCTTCGCAATTTCTGCACCTCTCAGTAAACGGTTTCTCATGTGATTACCAATAATATAACAAACTTCATAGAATCTCTTTGTTACCGCTGCGGCATTACGACTGACAAAAACACTTTGTTACTGTTGCAAAGATTATGCAAGAAAGCCTGTTTATATCACCTCTTGCAAAAGATTTTCGAGGAAAAGTGTCATTGAAGGATTTCTGTTTATTGGTATTTTTTAAATGCAGCACTTTCGCGACAAATCAAACAATTACTGATCATTGTTTGTTTTTCACTACAACATAGTCAACCCGTCTTGAAGAGATTTTCGCTTGCAAGCTATGAAATATTGTTAAAAATTAGCTCCACCCATAACACTGTCATTACTCTACTGCTGTCTGTCTTGTCGCTGTCTGTTCTCACTAACATTAACCAAATAGAAAAAGAATATCAATTCGTTTCCGTACGACACCGACAGCAAAATTGATATATTTGATTTCTTGACAAAGAATTTCTCACCAAATTTTTAATACAATATTCTTAAATAAGTGAATTTCTCAGAGTACTGAACCATCACCGGGCCACTTAAAAAGGCTCGGTGGGCTTTAGGTTGAGTATCGTTGCTCTAGTGCCACTGAAGTGGAGTCATGTACTGTGGCTGAGGCACGTTAGTTCTCTCGAGGCTTAATCCTTTCATTAACAGGGTGTGGAAAGTAGTTGAGAGGAGGTTTCTAGCTCAAGTGTCGTCATCGTCACTTGGGTATGGTTCAAAATTATGAGGTACATCACCAATATTCATCGTGTCGCGTGCTGTCTCACTGTGCAACGTAAATTAAAATAAATGAAAATGTTGTTGTGTGTTTCATACTGGGATATATACGAAAGACAGATGAACAGACACATACAATACAAAAAGAGAAGAACACAGACTTTTTATTACAAACGATGATCCCATCATAGAACAAAAGGGATGCGCTCCTTTCCATTCGAGACGGGAATCCATTTCAGGCGAAAGTCTGACTTATTTTCCCGAAGATAAATCCACGTCTTACCCGCGATTCGAACCCTGACCCTACGGCTCTGCAGTCAGAGTCACTATACCGGATGGGCGGCTGCTGCTATTATATTAAGTCAATGGTTTTCACATTGTGGGGCGCATCTTCCTATGGGGGCTTGATAATTCTACATAGTGGGGGTGAGCATATCGAAAAGTCTAAAACAAAAAGATCATTTAAAAAATTATTTATTTAATAAAAGGAAGCAAAACAGAATACACTCTGACTTAATAATAAAAAAATTACACTGATATAAACGTGTCAGAAAGGCACAAGGTATTTGGTTATTAATTTATCCATACTAAATTAAGAATAAGTTTAATAAGTATTAGAGTTGGGAGAATGTGATAGAGTATACAAAATAATTTTGTTTCAATGCAGAAAAAATTCATCACCTACCCCTGCCCAAAATTCAAAGAGTGGTTTATTGCTAAACTGCCTTTTGATATCGATACTTACCCTGAAATCTATGAAGATTTCTTCTTCGGCAGTGGAGACCCTTCTGTATCAAGGTACCTGTATATACTTGCGGCCGCGGTAGCCGAGTGGTATAGGTATCGGACTGTGGCTTGCTTTGTTACAGGTTCGAGCCCAGTACCACTAAAGACCCGCCGTGTAGGGCAGCGATGCACGTTAAATCTGTCGAGAGCTGAAACGTCCTCCCGTTGGTGTGGTGTGGTAGTTAGGAGAGGGGGTGCCAGCTCAGGTGTCGTCCACGTCACTTGACCATGGTTCAAAATTACGTGGTCCGTCGCCAAAAGCCCTCGTGTAGCTGAACAGTGCGACGTTAATATCCAATCAATCAACCTGTATATACTTGGTAACTTCTTTAATTAAAAATTATTTTGTAATCTGCTCCAATTTAAAAATTTAGCAAATAACATGATATACTTTTCTGTTATTTGAAAATAACTTTCTTAAAACATCCATTACTTAAACGTAACATGTACGAAATTTCATATTTATCTTGATAATTTACACGATTTATAATTTTGGTCGTTTTGTAAATTAAACGTCAAATTAAATTATTATTGCATGCTATACATTTTTATTGTAAAAGGGGGGACGATGAAAATCATGATTGAAAATTGGGTCGCATATATTGAAAGTTTGAGAAGCACTGTATTGAGCATATACTCACACAAATATACATACAATGCTAGAATGGAATTACAAGATACTCATGCTTAATGTCGGAAAATATGATTTAAAATATAAAAACGATTTATCAAATAAAAAAGGATTAGTTATTAATTGAATTTTGTTGATAACTTATTTGCCAGTGCACGTTTGTAATAGTGATTCTATAAAATTTTGACATAATTACTAAATGAAAAAAAAATAAACCAAAAACTATTGATTTAAATAGAAACGAAAAATATAATATTAAATAAAATATTAATAAATATTATTAAATAAATAAAATAAAATATTTCTCTATTTGCCTGAATTCTCTTCCACAAAAACTTTGGTTCTTTTTCTTTTACTTTCTTTCTTTCATTTTTTTTTTTTTTGACAAAAAGTTAATTAATGATACCATTGAATGCAATCTACAATGAGCTTTTTATCAACACACACAATTATCACTTTCTCAAAAAATCCTTCAAAATTTTCATCATATTGACAATATAAATTTGTGTAGTTAATGAAACTGCAAATATAATTTCTTTGAAAGTGGTGAACTCTCCATATCATATATAAAAAGAACTTACACCATTTTCAAAGCAAACGGCTCATTTCGTAAACAACAGTTTTGCTTCACAGTCGTGCTGCCATCTATTGACCACAATTGAAACAAAAAAATTAACTCGATAAATAATTTCAAATTAAAAGTCGAAACGTTCTTTATTTCTGTTTCTTTCTTTCTTTCCTTTTTTTATTCATACTCTCCTCACAAGCCAAGCGTTGCAAAATTACCCAAGCTCTCACCAAGACTAGACTTCAAGTGTCAGTCATATTTAATTCCAATAAATCTCCTTAATTTTGCTTTGTTACATCAGATAGAAACTCAATTTCAGTGAAAGGAACTTAAAGAATAAAATGTAAAAATGTGTTTTTAAAAGAATAGGACGAAACTCTGCCTATTAATTTAAGACATAAAAATACTTGAATATTAATACTATGTTTTGAAATTACTACACTCTTGAAAGTATTATATTTAATACAGTATTATATAGGTTCAGTCGGCCAGTCGTTTAAGGTTTTTGTTGGTAGTTAAATACCACAAGAGAAAAGTAGACTGATATATTAAATGCTGATTCAGTTTAATGATAAATATAATTAAAAAATAGGAAAATGAGATAATTATATGCATACTATATTATTGTTAAATAAGACCAAATACATGACTTGTACTAAATCATGTTTTAACAACTCACACTTTAAAATTGGAGTATAATTTTGAAGTTGTCGATAGTTTCACTTATTTTGGTTCGGAAATTAACAATAGAGATGAATGCACTACTGAAATCCAAAAGAGAATTACTTTGGCTAATAAATGTCTTAATGGAATACGAAAATATATATCTATGAAATAGAATTTAATCAAAAGAAAAACAAAAAGGTTCTATTGTATAAAAATCTTTTAAGATCAATATTAACTTATACATGTGAAACCTGGTCCATGTCTCGAATAGATGACAACATGATAAGTATTTACGAAAGTAAGATTTATTTTTGAAGGAACTCAGGAAAAAAGAACGTGACGAAGAAGATCAAATTTCGAGCTCGATCACTCATATTATCAACTTCATCAAAATACAACGAATTAAATGGGCAGGCCACGTTGTCAGAATGGATGAAGACCGCACCAGTTTTCAATACCCAACCAATTGCCACACGAAAAAAGGGCAAGCCAAATCTTAAATGGATTAATGGTCCAGAAAAAGATCTCCGAGTTTTGAGAACTAAGAACTAGAGAACAATGGCAGGAAGAAGGTTGGCCTGGAAAATACTTCTTGAGAAGGCCAAGGCCCACCCTGGTCTGTCGAGCCACTGAGGAAGGAACGATATTATTGCTAAATATTATGAAACTATTTCCTTACAGAATATTCAAACAATGCGCCAGTGTGTGTAAGAAGCTAAAGACAAAATTATGTGCCAAATGCCACATAACGCGGTATCATGTGATGAGTAAAAATATTCATCATGGGGAAAATAAGAAACAAAGCATTAGGTTTATTTGTTTCTTTTTAAATTGTACTAGAAAAATATTTTTAAAAAATTACGATGCCATTATTTTAAATATGTTCTAGAACAGGGGTTGCAAACTTTTAGCTGTGGCGTCCCAAAACAATTTACTGTAGTAACGGGTGTTGGATGAAGGGAAGCAGATGAGCTTGGGTATGTTATTCCTCTTTCAACGAGAACTTAGTTGGGAGTAGTGTATTTAGTTCTATTTGTCAAAAAAATAATTTTCGTCTATATTTTTAAGTTCAGATTAGTAGACTTTTATCCTGTTGTATCTTGCAATGAAAAAATCCAATGATGGATTTAATGAGTTGCCCCACAGTTGTAAAACTAGCTAGTAGAAAAAAATATTATAAGGAGTGAGAGAAGAATAAAGAAGTGTGAACTTACCTTATGTGTGTGTGAACTCTGGATGCAATTTCTTTTCATTTATAATATATTTTAATCGTGATGCCATAACTAACACAGTAGCGATTAAAGTTCATCCTGAGCCCTTGGGCGCCTGCTCCAAGCATCCAGTGGATAAACCAGCACTGAATTAACATCATACTACCCATATGATTCAGCTACCACATTGTAGGACATCTTTAAAATAATTGGATTCCCACGATCATGCATGCAGAGTTGGAGAATAGAGGTCAATAATATAGACACATTTAAAGCTTTATTACATAATAATTAACATCATACGACGTTTTTTTGCTTGATATATATTGAATCTTCGTTTTTCCAATTGTGAATGACGATGAAACTGTGATTCAACAGAAGTTATCCATCCTTTGTATCTACCTTTGTATAACATTAAATACAGAGGCCAAGAACATTTTTTTCGTTTTTCTATAGTCTTAACAAACATTTGATGACAGACAGGAAAATTAATTTTTTTATAGCCAATTTTCTTTATCTGACCTTAAATTATCGATTGCTATATCTATAGTTTCTTTGCCATAGGTTTTTGAGGAAAAGAATTTTCTACCGCGATAATTCTTTTCAGATTCTTTTTTTCTTTTTCATTAAGGACTTCTTTTCGTTCACATTTCTTTCTTGGAGCTTTCGATCGCGAGCCAAATTTTATTTGTTTTTGAAGTTTTTAGATAGTAATACAATAGAAAAATATCTTTTTTTTGATTTTTAAATGCTTTATTATTTACAGAATTTGAATAACCATCCTTCAAAACCTGTAAAATTTCGTTCCGGGTTTGAGGATCTAATTTCAGTACCGTAATTTACACCCACAAATAAAAATGGTTAGATTGGAAATTTAAATGTTCATTTTTCAAATAAAACCAGTAGCAAAACGATATAAATTCATCATAAATAGTTATATGCTTTTAAAATTGGTCATACTTATTTTAAACCAACCGATACGTATAAGGAGATTGTGAACTAATAATAGGAATTAAAAAAAAGCAATGGCCTATAAAAGTTATGTGGACTGAAATTTCGAAAATTATCTCTTGTGAATGCTAACGGAGGAAATATCTGCAATTCTTTCATTTTCCCGCACTAAGCAAAAAAGTTTCCAGAACCTATTCACATCCTTCCTTAATTGCTTACTCTCATAAACATTCAACTTTATTACGCAGAAATTTCAACTAATTTCCTTTCCTGGAATACATTGAAATCTAAGCGGAAAAACAATGATCAGTTTTGGCGATAGGATAGTGAATGACAGGAACGTAGATTTTTACTTTTTTGGAGGAAAAGTAACAGATTCAAATTAATTCTAGAGCTGCGTTGTCTCTTCTAATCTTAGTTCTATATATGGAGAGAGAGTTAGTGTTATAAAACACTTAAATACACAGTACAGCTTTTACTGCCTAGTTGAATTATTTTCAAACTGCTTACTTTCTTTTAGACAAACGAATACTATATATTATCATCGACTATAATTCCCAAGACCCTTGTTAATATTTCGAAATTGATGATGCACTCTCATCCTTCTAGAAGAAATGCGTTATGTGACGTAAGATATTTTGAAATCATTAGTTTTATACTTGCTAAAATATTTTGATATGTATGCAATATAATAATAGATATAAATTTTTATTCGTTATCTTTAATTTAAATCCTATTAAAGTATTTGTACTGAAGATGATGCAAAAGTACCCCATCTTTTCCCTCCAGATACTAAACTTTCCCTGCAGACTTAATGCAGCTCTGTCTAGAACATAGGTTCCCAAACTTTTCAACTCCCAGACCCCTTGCCATATTTTTTTGTTTGGGGTAGACCCCTGCTAACCTAATATTAAATTTTTGAAAATTTATCAACTTAAAAGTCTTTTTGGCAGCTGGTACAGCTCTACTTGCTTTAAAATATTTAAATTTCTAATTGTAGTGGTTTACTGTTTAAAACTTAAGAAACACGAGTTAATTAAATTAAAATTTAACAATTGCATAAAATAAGTGATCAAAAAACTATTTATAATGGGAGAGATGAAAAGGTGCTTCAATAACAAATTTTTAACATTTGGCATATACATCTTACCAGGTTTAACCCTAAATCTCCTTGGTTTTGTATATATAGTGTTTAGTTTTATTCTTTCTTTCTTTTTTCATTTTGGAGATTGGTAACCGTTCTGAAACTTCTTTTAATCAAGAAAATTAATTAAAAACTTTCTCACAATACTCCATAAATCGGGATAAATAACAGATATGCTTCTTTAAAGCAAAAATTGCTCTAACATCCGTTCCTAAACTTAACTCTAAGATCTCCGTTACTGGCTATTCTGATCAGTTTATCTTGTAATATGACTTTTTTTCGTTCAGTGTGACGATATGAATTCATTGCCTACTGTGGTAATTACCATAGTAAAAGCATTCCCAAACCTAGTTTCAAAATATGAATAAACGGCATTTAAATTTTGAACATAGGTTTAAACGTCATTTTCCTGACAAATTGTCTGTGGCCTATTGAGAAACAGGGAAAACTCGTGACGTCCAATGTTATACTAATTTAGCTTAATTCTGGCTACATACGCTGAAATGAGGATCCTTGTTTTCAATAAAATTTATGTTTTCACCTTGTAACTCCAAAATGACCTCATTAACTTGAGTAAATAAATCTGTTAAATAGGTCCAATTTTGTTTCAATTTGATTAAATTTTCTTTTAAAATGAAATTCAAGGCGTTTAATCAGAGCCTGCATTGCAGACCCCCATTTATATCCTATGGATACCTAAATTATTTTTTCATAGCCATGGCAGGTCGTCATAGTCCCCTGTTGGTCGATACAGACCATTTTGGGAGTCATTGGTCTAGAAGAGTGGTTTCCAAAGTGGTTCCTACGGACCCCCACGCGTAACCGATGTTATTCAGGAGATCTGTGAAAAATTAAAATTGATTTGGGAGTCCCTGAATAACGAAAAGGGGTCCACGCAAGGGTTAGTATAAAATTTTTAAAAAAATTGAGCCATTTTTATTTTTATGGAAATTTAAATAAATAAAACAATAATTCATTTTGATATTCAGAATGAGTGTTGAACCCTTTTGCGCATGGACACTCAGATCCCAAACATAGAAGAATCCATACTAATACAAGAGCATCTTATTAAAAAATTCGCAAATGAGGGATTTAAACCAATGTTTGAACAAGGCTACCACACATTCTGGTTACAAAAATAGATCCCAATTTTATGTCCTGCATTACGGGTTATTGTACAGTACAGTCGTTGTTCAATTTGGTAGAGCGTAGATTCAATGCTGTAAAAAACCTCATCTAAAAAAAATAGTGTTTGTGGGGATTTGCGGTTGCTACTCACAAACATTGAGACGGACATAAATATACTCATAATATCTCGTCATCTAAGTCATTAATTTTTTAAATTTTATTTTAAACAAAAGTTATAATTTCAATAAATAACTTTTTAACAAAGTGGGATCTTTTTTTAAATTAGGATTTTTATACTGTGCATTTATGTAGCTTTTTCCCTTGGGGGAGGGGGTCCTTGGGAAAGTTTTGACTTTAAAACGGAGTCCATGGGCAAGTTTTGATTGCAAAAAAAGGGTCCTTGGGTAGAAAAAGTTTTGGAACCACTGGTCTAGAACCACAGTTAAAGTCTCTAAATAAATTAAAAGTAAAAAAAAAACTTTTTTAAAAACAAGCTTTTATTTAAATATTCTGAAAAATTATCTCACGACAAACTTTTATATAATAAATTGTGTAAGGACGTTATAAGTTGATAGCAAAAAAAGTTTTAAAAGAAAAGTTTATTTTAATCTTTTCAGAATATTTAAATAAAACCTTGTTTTTTAAAAAAGTTTTTTTACTTTTAATTTATTTTTTACTTTTTAGTTATCACTGGACATGTTTCTGAGTCTGTTCATCTCATTCAACGCATCATTGTTGCAAGGTCGTTTGACGGTTAATTTGGAACAGGCTAGCTCAGGAGTACTCCATCTTTTGTCCCACCAGACCACGTACACATGATAGATATTTCACTTGGGACTCGGGATTAAAAATTTGGTATTTTTTGAAAAATCGTAAAAAAAAAGGTTTTGGCATTTTATTTTTTAAATGACTAATTCTAAAAGAAAAAGCCTGAATTTTCTTAGTGCTGAATATCGATTTATTAACACGAAAAAAAAATTCATGCAGAACGATTTAGAAATCATTTTCATGAAAACACATTAATTTTGACTCATTTTTGAAAAAATCGTAAAAAATAGAAAATATCATTATTTTTTAAAAATAATTATACTATATCGTGGCGAAATAAACGATTTTTCCGATTATGTAATTATTTTTTTGTCTCGGTTTGATAGAAAGATTAAGAGGGTTTTTTAAAAAAGGTCGAAAAATCGAAACTGCTTTAGGCTCAATCCGATAAGCTGCTCGGCAGAATGAAAAGCTAACAGGGGTAAAAGGTTTTTAATTAATATCTTTTTAACTAATTGCGATATTGGAATATAAATGGTCAAAACATGCATTGTCATCCAAACTAAACGTCTATACAAAATTTCAGCTCAATCGGTTGAAGACACCAGCTTCAAAACTGAGTTGCAAGATTCCACCCGAACAATTTACATTCCAAGTTAAATAAAAACTTGTCAAAAATCATAAATCATGGCATTTGGGGAATTTACCAGTTCGCTATTTATTCTGACTTTCCCTTTTTAAATATGGTTGCCTCCCTAAGTTTTTGGAGCATTGCAAGTTATCACCGTACATTTTAATTTATATTGATTATTAATTTTAAAATAATTTATGCAATTATTTTATTTATAATTAAATATAAAAATTATATATATATTCTTTATTTATAATTATTTTTATTACATTTATTTATAAATATTAAATATGTTATATATGATTACTCTTGTATATAATTATTATTATATTGCATTATGATCATTTTCCTTTTTTAATTAATGTTAAATTGTATGATTGTTCTATATAACAATTACTATTAATATATATAATTACTATTAAATGACATATTCCATACTATTATTATTAGTTGATATAATTTCATTATATTACATTGATATTCATTATTGATTGATATTAGTTATATATTTTTAATTTATTCCTATATTATTCATTTGAAATATACTTCAAAACAGTTCTTTACAATTATTTTCCTGACTATTTTCTACCACTAGACCGCCATCTTGGATTTTATATCGCTCGATAACAAGCGATTCCTTGATCGCGCCAAACAGCGCCTGGCGCTTAGTACCTCAATATCAAATTTGTTCCAAAAATGCGTTCAGTATAAGGCTTTTTCCTTAAAACGCCAACTTATTTACAACTTAGGAGTAATCATTCATTTCTGTAATATGCACAGAAGGGTGAATCATGGTTCTGTGGAGGGCAAAAAATTATAAATTGGAATCTACCTATGCGGAAATTATGTTCTATGGTATGAAGCTTCGGAGAAAAATTGTAAATAAAAATATATTCAAATTTTTTTTAACATTGCCTCAGAGTGATTCAATTTTTGGTAAAAAGTGGGAAAATGCTCAATTTTGGTTGGATGAATTTAGACTTAAATAATTAACCAAAAGAGTGAGGATTACTGATAGTGTACAATGTACACTGCAACATTTCATAATCTAGGCCTTTCTTTCTCGTCATCGGTCTGCAATTCAATTCCAAGTTGTTTTTCTGTCTTCCCCGCTTTATCGTACGCTTAAACTTTACACTATGTTATTTTTTAAAATTTAATATTAAAGAAGCTGTTAAATATACCTGATATCGTACTACGTAAGTGTTCTCTCATTTCAATAATTGTTAAAATGTACCAAGATGCCGTTTCTTTCTGATAAAAATTACTAACTTTTTACCATAAGAGAGCTAGCTAAGCTTCATGCTTATTGTAGCAGTACTTAAAATAAAAAATGTATTTTTATGTTATCTATATACTAGAGAGCATCTTTTCCATAACGGTAGGTTTTGAAATTCTGAGAGAGGAAAAGCTTTCAATTCACTCCCCTCCCACTCATAATGAACACTCCTGCCTAAAGAATTTACCTAATTTTAAATTACTTTTATGTTATATTAAATGTTTCTGGTTATCTATTTCAGGCTATAATAAAGAATCGTTAACCATTTTCAATTCTAACTCACAATTTTAAAGCATTTGTATGACGTGGTCAACACTTGAGCTGGTACCCCATGCTAACATGCTAGAATTTTGAGTTCCAACATATTTAACGTATAGAGCCCTATAAACGGAAGCGAGTATTTAATGGAGGAACTAATTCATTAGTGAACTACTCGCCAATTTTTATTTTGGCGCGTTTTTGAGATCATGCCAAATAAAGTTTTGGGGCTCAGTAGTTTTCTTATCCAGTATGTCGGCCAAACACTAAGAACTCGATATGAAAATAATTAAAAAGAATTGCTTCTATTTTCCTGATGAAGCAATTTACAAAGATTTTAAAAGAGGCGAAAAACATGTTAAGCAAAACTGTATTTTCCTTTCCTTTTGTAGGAAAAAAAATGAAAAATACGAGTAACACGATTTTAAAAAATAGAATTCAAGAAATTTAGGAATGCCTTACAAAAGCAGATAAAGTTTGAGAAACTGAATATGAGGAAAATAAAAATGTTTAAGAAAATTCCAAGCTCCCTATAAATCTTATCTTAATGTTTAAAATTAATTAGTCAAGAGTAAAATTGAAATAAAATAAAGGGTTAATTTGCAATTTGATGCCAGTGGAAAAATAATTATGCGTGCTAGATTTAGAATTGTGGCAAAGAAAATTTGTACTGTTTAATCCACGATAGAACATATGCCCACCAAATTTTTCATCCGGTCTGTAAACAATTTTCAATTTGATGGTTTACTTATCACATTTCATGACAGCTAAAAAATAAAATCTTAATTAAGAAATGAGAGAGAATAAAACCCGAACATTTCTAATTCTGCAATCGTTTTGGCTCGTAAAAATTGAAATTGCAGCCCTATTATTTTAAAAAATCCTGGTACTGCTTGAAATATCCATGTTCCAGAAGACAGAAGACGAAAACTGCAATCAAGAAAACTTAAAGTATCGGAATGGTTAAATAGAATTAAAATTCTCTGAAAGTAATAAGATTACCCCACCCCATTAAAAGAAAATATAATCATAACATACTTTATTAGGATGACAACTACAGTACCAAACATTAAGAATCAAACTATCCATATTATAGTATTTTCGCCCAACGGCGATTATCAACTTGGCACGTAGCGTACTGATATCAAATTGGTACCATAGCTAACATTATATAAATAAGTATAACGACAAATTGACTCATTTTAAAAGTATTTTATTCATTTCGTCAAATTTAACAATTGACCACTAAAACACGTAGTGTTTTCAACAACGTACCCTTTTAGGTGAAAGTTAAAACTATACATGATATTCAAAATAAAACAAAGTTAGTTAAAAATGTAATAAAAGTCTAGAGTACTATCGGAGGAAAGATTCCCAAAACATATTCACATGAACAATTAAAAAATTTTTAGTTAAAACCACTAAGTAAAATTGTAGGTTTTTGCATTACTTGCATTCTAATGTAATGTTTAGGTAAAATGTTTGAATAAAATAATTTACTCTATAAAAATTATTTATCTCTACTAACAATCCAAAGATGTACCTGTATACAAAAAAGTTAGCAATTTAAGAAGCGTATGCTCCTTGTATCTTGTGTCAAGAATACACGAATTTTTATTTTCTTCCAGCAATTTTCGAAACGGTGGATGCCTAGCTGCCAGAATGGCTTTATGAGCATGAAATAGTTTGCCACTTTCACAAGCAATCAACAAATCAGAGTGTTGTGGAGATAAAAACAGTTTCTTTAAATCGGAGCTCAAATGATCACAACCGGGGCATGTGTAAAAATTCAGATGTTGAGTATTCTCATGACGAATTTCAGAAGTTTCTTTTGTACCTCTGCTAAGTCTAACTTTAAAAGCTATCTCTAATGTATTTCCCCCGAAAACAACAATGTTGTGCTTTTTGGCGAACAATTGCCTACTTAAAAACAACATATTCCTACGCCGAGTTACGTTGGGAGTCAGAAAATGCTCGAATTTCACGGAATTTCCGTGTTCTTTTTCGGGATCTTTGCAGATTAATCGATAAGAACATGACAGAATAATAGATTCGATACAAAAACAGGGTGAAGTAAACTTGCTCTCAAATACAAGGCATTCTCCTTTTCTTTCAACATATTCATTTCTGCATGAAATAGTTACTGTTCCACGTCTATTGGGAAAATGCATTTCTTCATTCAGGGAGAAATTTCGAGAGCCATTTTGATCCCTGAAAAAATCTTTTAGTATCCACAGAAACCGTTTCAGGTAAAATACCCAATAAGTGTCGGCTTTAGGAAAATCTCTCCAAGCGAGCTGCTTTTTCAAATCTGTCAAATTAAAGACTTGAGCTGCCGATTCGTATATATTAATTCTTGAAAGATTCGTTCTTGCTTGACCGGAGTAAGCATAATGAAGCACTTCTTCAATTACGTCGGCTGAAATGTAGGGGATTCTGATTCTACCGACAGTATGTGTGAAATCCAAAGTTTCGACATTTAAAAGTTCTGGAGCTCTTGCATGTAGAACAGCCTGGTGAACTTTGAATTCCCTCGAAAAGTCTCCACTACCAGCGGATAAAATTGTATCGTAGAACAAACCTGATTTCAAAAGATATAAAAGATCTAATGAAAGCCTTCGGTCCACTAAAGAATGAAATGAGTCATTAAGGCGAAGGAAACTAGGATTAAAGACACAGTTAATTTTTAGCCAATTGTCATGTAATTTCCTGTCAAAACTTACTGTCACACTATTACTCTCATCGTGGAAACGGTCCATACAGTCAAACCCAGTTTCTGTTATGGTCTTTGTTGTTTCTATGCCACTACATGACACATCAAACTGGATATTCACTAGTACCCTTGCTGAATAAGGTCGTGGTGCACGATGCAATGAAACTTTAAATTCTTTTAATTCCTTGGGTGATACGAGCTGGATTTCCAAGTACCAAACTACACCAGGTAGTAGTGGAGTAGAAAATTTAGGGCTCTCTATCCTTTCGTCAATACACAGGTCGAAATTTAGCAGGTCCCTCTGGAAATGACACTTCTTATCTTTCCCGTTGCCTAAACACTTTCTTAAATCCCCTTCCATTTCCTCGACATGAAAACATGTCCACTTACTAAAGACAACACTCCGAGAAAATCACGCTCTAGAGTTTTTCAAAACTAGGAATTATGGGATCGTTACGTTTGGAGGGGGAAAAAACGAAATTATTCTTTCTTCAAAAATTATTATTAAATTTGATAAAATGGGGATAAAAAACGGACGATTAACAATTTGAAATGATTTTTATTCGATTTAGTTTTATAAATTTGGATGGAATTTTTTTTCTTTGTCAGATGTTTCGTTTGACGTTGCGTTAACTCCTGAACTGCCACTGCCATATATATATGTCTCACTAAACTGGTGCGTCAAATGCCCTGGACGTATAAATATGTTTTTCCGAAATGTGATCCTTTTCTTCTCGCTGCTGTCAGTGAAACTGGTCCAAAGACTTTGAAATGCAATAAGTGACCATGATCACGGTCGGTGTGTCTTGGGTTCGAACCCAAGTGCCCCTGAGGATCCACTGTATAATGGGGCTGATGCCTTTTAAATCAGTCGAGGCTCAAAGTCTTCCCTTGGCACCATGAGTCACGGTAATGGTCTTGTGGTTGGCGTGTCACGAGTTCGAGACGATAACCGCTGAAGATCCACCATGCAGAGGAGACTGATGCCCATTAAGTATGTAGAGGCTCAAATGTTATCCCGTTGGTGTAGTGCAGAAGAAAGGAGAGGGAATGCTATCTCGGGTGTTGTCACTTGATCATGGTTCAAAAATACGAGGTCCATCACTGATAGTCCTCTAGTAGCTGAATAGTGCAACATTAATATTCCCTTACTCACTCAACTTGGCGTCGCGTGGGAGGTTGAAGAAAAGGTTCCAGCTCAGGAGTCATCTTCGTCACTTTACAAGGATTCAAAATTGCCTCCAATAGCCATCCCGTTGCTGTACAATGGGACGTTAATAAAAACTCACTAACTACCTTTGTATTTCTTTCCGAATTCTCCGTCGGTATGGGTGGACGTGGTAGCCTAGAGTGTTCACGTAGCTTTCACGATAGCCTAGTGCCACGAACTCGTGACCGGCATTTTCGAGTCGCAAATTCGAATCCTGATGTTACCATCTTTTAAATGTTATTGGTGCCACAATCCGTTCTGTCTTTGACTGTGGAAGTCGGCTTTTTTTCTTTTCTGGCAATGGCAACGGACAGAAGCTGGAGCCGATTTGCAATGCTGCCTTGCGTTTGGCCCTGGGTCTCCCAAGAAGTGCCGCGTTGGATTTGTTAGGAGCAGAGTCTGTGGATGGAAGTATTGGTGCTCGCCATGGTTTCCTTTGCCAAATATTTATAACGAAGCAAATAGCATTAAAAGACTGGTAACCGAACGCAAGGTTATTTTGGAATATAAATAGTATTTTTTATAAATATAGAGAAAAAAAGAGATCAGTATTTGTCAAAAGACGATCAACCTGCTCCAAGAATTATATACAGTTACTCCCAAAATTGAGGGTACACCTACTTTTAAAACGGGAATCAATGTTTCGAATGAAAAAATTATATTAAATGAGGGAAATAATTCAAACCTTTAAGCATAGATACGTTTATTAGATCATAATTCATTATTTTGAATGATAAAAAAAATATTTGATAGTTTAAACATACATATAATAACTTATAAAGAAAATTAAGAGAAATTAATAGCCACAAAATTGAGAGTACATGCATCTATTTTCCTGCATAAATCATGAATAATAAAGAGTTAATATTTAGTAGCATAACCTTCCAATCGCCGAGGCATCAATTCCACAAGATGTCTAGTGATCTCGGGAGCAATATTCAGCCATTATTCTTGCAATACCGATTTAAATTGTTCCTTGCTTGTAATTTGATGTTTTTGCACAGATCTCTCAAGATGGGACCAAAGATTCTGGATAACATTTAAGTCTGTGGAGACTTAAGACTGTTAAGACTGTGGAGGTGTATTAAGTTGATTCCGACAATGATAAAGCAGCCATACTTTTACAACCAAACGCAGTGTGCTCGGGGTCATTGTCTTGTTGGAATGGGAAATTCGACACCAGTCCCAATTTATCAGCACTTTCTTTCAAATTATTTTGCAGTATATTAAGATAAGCCATCTTGTGCATGATTCCATCAATGAATACTAGCTTTCCCACCCCCGACGCAGTCATACGCCCCCAAACCATCACCGACCCACCTGCGTGCTTCGCAGTAGGAATTGTGTATTTTGGGTGGTGTGAGGTATTTGGCTTACGCCACACCATACGACGACCGTCACTGCCGAAGATGTTGAACTTACTCTCATCGCTGAAAATGACTTCGTTCCAAAACTGTTGAGGCTTTAAAATAGGTTCTTTAGCGAATTTCAATCGCTTGACTCTATTCCTCTTACCAATTAAGGGCTTTTTTTCGAGCTACTCTACCATTATAGCCAGCCTTTCTTAGGACTCTTCGTACCGTTCCTGCAGAAACATATCGACCTAAGTTATTAAAGGTACTGGCTGCAATTTTAGGAGCACTAATTTTAGGATCAATCTTCACTTGATGTACAACTCTTCACTCGGTTATAGAGTTCATAATTTTCTTTCTCCCTCTTCCTTCGTTATTTTTGCCAGCATACCAGTCTTTTTAAATTTTTGCAGGATTTTTTGGATGCAGTTAACACTTCGACCAACTACTTTAGCAATATTCTGCTGGGATTTACCTTCATTTGACAGTTTAATAACAAGTTTTCTCTCTTCGATCGTCGTTTCCTTCCGATTCTCCATTTTAATCAAGACATCAAATTACAAACACAAATTTGTTATCAGATAGCCTTTGAAAGCCTTCCTTTATTATAGATCTATTATCAAATTTCTATTTAAAAAATTACTAGTAGTTTTGCATAATGATTAAAGAAGTGTACCCTCAATTTTGTGCCATTAAAATAGTGTAGTTTTTCTTTCGAACCTTCATATTTTTGTTTCAATCAATTTCTATATCTTACATTTAATGTTATTTGGAAGAGTAATGTATGCATTTTGAATGTACAAAAGTGCGTTAACATAGCGTATCAATTTCTACACCTAGTGATCCAATGGTGAATTCGGAATTAAGTGTACTCTCAATTTTGGGAGTCACTGTATCTCTAAAGTAGATATTCTTCAATAGATCCCTCCTCCTCCAATCTACGAAAATCGCAAAATAAACATCTATACTCATGAACTTCCATTACAAAACAAGTATCTTCCACATGACATAGTACAAAATATAATTAATGATTACATTCAGCTAAAATTTAATAACAATATTATAATAGCAACCGATGGTTTAAATAATACTAATCAAACATCAATAAGAATTTTGATCCCTAAGAAAAAAATTCGACAAAATTTCATACTGAAAGAAATGATTTCAATATTCACAGCTGAAGCTATAGCCATATGGACTGCGTTAAAAAACTGGGTTTCTGAAACAGAAAATTATATCATCTTGACGGACAGCTTATCAGTCCTAAAAAAAGCATCTAAAATATTAATAGAAAATCCAATACGATAATATTAAATTTAAGTTCAACTTTACATCAGTGCCTCCAAATAGCTCAATCAATTACATTCATTTGGGTACCAGCTCACAAGGGAATAGGGATTAATGAAGTTGATAAATTAGCTAAAGCCTCTCCAGAGCCGTGGAATATTATTTCTTGGATAACTTGGGAAGATCTACATACACATTTAAAAAAAAACACAAAAATAAAAGTGAAGAAATATAGAAAAAGAGCAAAATACATAAAAACTATTTTTATATTTCTCATCTTGAAAAATGGGACAGGCAGCAAAAAATAGAAATACAGAAGTTTTAATCAATAAGTTGCGAGCTAAAAAATTACCATTAAATGATATATATTTCCTTTTTAAACAAACAGATTCTCCTTTGTGTGCAGATTGTAAAGTACCAGAAACTAGTGAACATTTTATATTAAACTGTATCAAATACAAATCGCAGCGTGAAATTTTGAAAACTTTTATCTCCAACCACGGAGAATGGTCTTATTCCTCAATAGCGAAATGTAAAACAATAGAGCATGTTCAAAAAGTTCAAAACTTTCTGACATCATCCAATAGATTCTAAATTTCCAGCTAATAGTTTTTCAATACTCTACTTTCATCAATCTCAGTTGAAGCACAACGCAATAATTCGAATTACTGATGGACAGTGCAATCACGAACTGTGCGTTACAACTTGGATTAAAATCTAATCAAAATTTTATCGGAGCATAAGGCGTTAGCTAAGTTCTCCACTATTACAATGATTTCACTATACTGAACTGAACTGAACTGATGTTACTTTGGCCAAGTCTCCACTATTAAAGTGATATCACTGTACTGAACTGATGTTACTGAAGACCCTCCACGTAGAAATTGAACACTTCTTAGTTCAGTTAAGTTCAGTACAGTGATATCACTGTAAAAGTGGAGAATTGGCCAACGCCTTATGCTCCGATAAAATTTTGATCAGTTTTTAACCTGAGTTGTAATGTACAGCTCGTGATTGCATTGTCCATCAGTAGTTTGAATTATCGCCTTGTGCTTCGACTGAGATTGATGAAAGTAGATTATTGAAAAACTATTAGCTGGAAATTTAGAATCTATTGGATGATGTAAAAATTTTTTCAACTTTTTGAACATGCTCTATTGTTTTACATTTCGTTATTGAGGAATAAGACTATTCTCCGTGGTCGGAGATAAAAGTTTTCAAAATTTCACGCTGCGATTTGTATTTGATACAGTTTAATATAAAATGTTCACTAGTTTCTGGTACTTTACAATCTGCACACAAAGGAGAATCTGTTTGTTTAAAAAGGAAATATATATCATTTAATGGTAATTTTTTAGCTCGCAACTTATTGATTAAAACTTCTGTATTTCTATTTTTTGCTGCCTGTCTGTTCCATTTTTCAAGATGAGAAATATAAAAATAATTTTTATGTATTTTGCTCTTTTTCCATATTTCTTCACTTTTATTTTTGTGTTGTTTTTTGAAATGTGTATGTAGGTCATCCCAAGTTATCCAAGAAATACACTGCTGGACAATTGCTAAGGACGGATAACACTATCATCCATAGCAACCACAAAATGAAAGGAAGCAAAATGTAGAAAATTAGAATAAGTGCGGGATATTAGTAAGAAGTATGAGTATGCAATTTTTTTTCCACGTCTGTTCATCATGTGATAGCGTTCATAAGAGCTTTAAAGGTTTTGACGCGTGTGGACAGTTGTTGTTTCAAGTCAAAGTTTTACAGGAAAGATTTAATAGACGAACTTAAAATTTTTGGCATGTCTTCCCGACATTACATAGATGATTTTATGCGTAGCCGAATTATTGGAAAGATCGCAGAAGGGCGAAAAATAACAGATGTTGCCAGGGAGTTCGACATCGCTCACAGCGTTGTTTCACGGCTGTGGAAGTCATTTAAAACTACTGGAATGTGCAGTAGACGGCACGGGGGAGGTCGTGTTAGAAGTACGACGCCTGCAGAAGACAGATATATTGTCCTATCAGCAAAAAGGAACAGGCACACCACAGCTCAGCAGGTGGCAAATAAGTTTCTTGCTGCCTAAGGAAAGCAGATCTTCCGAAAAACTGTTGCCAGACGTTTGAGGGGAGGAGGACTATACGCACGCAGACCTGTTGTGTGTGTCCCATTGACCAGACAGCACCGTACTGTCCGTTTGCAATGGTGTCGTGAGCATCACAATTGGACTGAACAGGACTGGGCATGCGTACTATTCTCAGATGAGAGTAGGTTCAGTCTGTCATCGGATTGTAGATGCCAACTGATCTGGCGCGAGAGTGGTACTGCTTATCGTCCAGAAAATATCCAGGAAAAGGTCCGATATCCGACATGCAGTATCATGGTGTGGGCCGGCATCATGATCAATGGCCGCACGCGCCTACATGTGGTTGCGAATGGGACTATGACGGGCCAACGATACATTGATGAAGTTCTACTTCCTCATGTTCGTCTTTTCCGTGGTGCTGTCGGTGATAAATTTGTTTTTATGGACGACAACGCAACATGTCATTGAACACTCGCTGTTCAGGATTGTTTAGACAGCGAGGGTATTCAACGTCTCGTATGGCCAGCGCGTTCTCCAGATCTAAACCCCATTGAAAATGTGTGGGATGCTTTGGGGAGGCAAGTTGCTGGTCGAAACTATCCTCCGACAAACAAGAACACCCTCATCCGTGCACTCACAGAGGAATGAGATAAATTGCCTCAACAGCTGCTGGATAATGTTGGGCAAAGAATGGTACGACGTGTGGAATGTTGCATCACACTCCACGGTGGACATATCCCGTACTGATACCTTTCTTTAAGGTGCCTGTTTATTTTTAGATGCATTGTTCCATTTCTCCGTACGCAGATCAAATGAACATTTGTTTTTCTTTCAGATGTTTCACAGCTTTTGTACTTTCCAGAAAAATAAATATTCTTTATTCTAATGTCTGATCAGTGTGGCAACTATATTTTATCCTACTAGGCCTCATGTCTCGCTTAATGTTATGCTACATAGCAATTTGTGATTCGTCCTTAGCAATTGTCCAGCAGTGTAATATTCCACGGCCCTGGAGAGGCTTTAGCTAATTTATCAACTTCTTCATTAATCCCTATTCCCTTGTGAGCTGGTACCCAAATGAATGTAATTGATTGAGCTATTTGGAGGCACTGATGTAAAGTTGAACTTAAATTTAATATTATCGTATTGGACTTTCTATTAATATTTTAGATGCTTTTTAGGACTGATAACGAGGATGATATAGTTTTCTGTTTCAGAAACCCAATTTTTTTTAACGCAGTCCATATGGCTATAGCTTCAGCTGTGAATATTGAAATCATTTCTTTCAGTATGAAATTTTGTCGAACTTTTTTCTTAGGGATCAAAATTCCTATTGATGTTTGATTAGTATTATTTAAACCATCCGTTGCTATTATGATATTGTTATTAAATTTTAGCTGAATGTAATCATTAAACATATTTTGTACTATGTCATCTGGAAGATCCTTGTTTTGAAATAGTAGTTCATGTGTATAGATATTTATTTTGCGATTTTCGTAGATTAGAGGAGGAGGGATCCATTGAAGAATATAGAGATATATAATTCTTGGAGCAGGTTGATCGTCTTTTGAAAAATACTGATATCTTTTTCTCTATATTTATAAAAAATGTTATTTATATGACAAAATCTTGCATTCGGTGACCAGTTTTTTAATGCAATTTGTTTAGTTATAAATTTTTGACAAAGAAAATTATGGCGATTATTAATACTTCCATTCATAGACTCTGCTCTTAATAAATCTAACGGGGTGTTTTTGGGAGACCTAGGGCTAAACGTAAAGCAGCATTGTAAATCGGTTCTAGTTTTTGTCTGTTGCTATTGCTAGAAAAGGAAAAAAGTTGACTTTCATAGTCAAATATAGAACGGATTGTGGCATTAATAATATTTAAAAGATGATCAGATCTTGTTCCTATTTTCGGAGAAGATAAGTCTTTAATGGCATTTAAATATTTGAAACCTTTTTGACGTAGGTAATTAATATGATTTTTCCAGGTGATATTGAGGTCAAAGATGATACCCAGGATTTTAAGACTCTTCACTTCGAGAATAGGTTTGTCGCATATTTTAAGTAATGGAGGTATTGTGCTTCTTTTTCTGGAAAAGTTGATTAGACTGCTTTTTTCTGGAGAGGTGGCTAATTTCCATTTTTTACACCAGACTGAAATTTTATTGAAAGATTCTTGCATTTCGCCTATTGTTTTATTCCAATTTGTACCACTATTATATAAAAATATGTCGTCTGCATAAACCAGAAGATGGCTGTCGTGTTGAATTTCAAAAATATCTGCCATATAAATCATAAAAGGAAAGGACTTAAGATACAACCCTGGGGTACACCATAATTGTTTGTAACGATTTTTGAAAAAATGTTCCTCCACTTGATTTGAATTGTTCTCTGATGTAAGAAGTTTTGTATCCATCTTAGCAATCTACCAGAGTATCCAACTTTGATTAATTTAGAAACAAGGACATTTAGCCACACTGAGTCATATGCTGCTTTAATATCTAACGCTACCAAAATAAAATATTCTTTGCGTTCTCTAGCCAATATAATGTCATGTTGTAATTGAAGTAATGTATTAATGCTGCTTCTCTGTGAGGGTAAAAACCATGATGATTAACATGAAAAATTTTGTTTTGAAAACTGAAATCTAGCATTCTACGTAGAATCATTCTTTCTAATAATTTGGCAATTACTGAAGTAAGAGAAATAGGACGGTATGACGAAACACATCCTTGGGACTTTAGTGAGGTTTTATGAAGTTTTATGAAAGGTAGAATAATAGCGTGAGTTCAATCTTTTGGTATTTGACTTGAAGACCAATTGTCATTAAAGGATTTCAGAAGGGGATTTATTGCTTTGATGGGGAGATGGTTTATTGTTTGGAGAGAAATTTTATCATGT
Source organism: Trichonephila clavipes (assembly GCA_019973935.1). NCBI lineage: Eukaryota > Metazoa > Arthropoda > Arachnida > Araneae > Nephilidae > Trichonephila > Trichonephila clavipes. The sequence continues at coordinate 3,196,387 of BMAU01021369.1, forward strand.
ACTGGACTGCTGTTCTTTTGATGAGATATTGCTATTTCTAATTCTTTTAAAGAAAAAGGTTTATTAATATCCTGGCTATTGTCCGGAATAGAGATATTTGGAATACTATCGTTGTTTTGTTTTGCGTAATATTGTAAAAAACAGTTTGCTTGGGATTGTTCGTTTGGTAATATAGTTCCGTTATTTTCAATAATATTAAATGAAGAATAGTTAGGATTCGTTCTATTTTTGAATATTCGGATTATTTTAAAAAGAACTTTAGGAGAAGATATTTTTTCACATGTCTTGTGCCAAAAATTTTCTTTACAGGCTTTGATTGTTCACTTAAGTTTTGTGCTTACTTCTTTATATTTTATCCAGTCTTCTTCTTTAAAGTTTTTCCTTGCTTTATTAAGGAGTTTTCTTTTTTTTTTTTTTGCTCTTAAATGCCCGCATGCTGCTGTCCACCATGGAGTTCTTGAACTGATCTGTTTTTTCTTCTGTTTCTTGAGATAAGATTTGAGCTTTTTTAATTTCTTTTATAATATCTATATTTATGTTTTCATTTAAATTTAAATTTTGTTGAATAATATTGATAAATTTGTTGCAAATTGTTTTTTGTTTAAAGTCATTAGTTGCTGAGCTGTTTGTTCTTTTGTAATTATAATTATAGAGAAGTGATCACTAACAAAATTATCGGTATTTGTGGACCAGGATAAATCATAATTTAAATCTATAGAAGCTAAAGAAAGATCTGTAGAGAGAGAGAGAGATGTAAAAATTCCCGATGAATGGAGATAAGTTGGACTTTTGTCGTTTAATAATATTAAGTCACATTTTCAATAACCCAGTCAAAAATCTTTTTTCCAGAAGCACTGGAATTTTTTGATCCCCATATCTCATGAGATGCGTTGAAATATCCCAATAACAAACTGTGATTATCAATATATAATGCTATTTTAGATAAATTTATGTCTTTAAAGTTACCCGGTGGGATGTATATATTAAAAATTGTGATAGGAACTAAATCTATCTGAACTCTGACTATTAAAATTTCTAAGTCTTCACTAATTTCTGAGAATATTTTTATTGCGCTAATATCTTTATTTAAAACTATCACTAACCCTCCTAACCCACTAACCCTCCACTAACCCTTTTATTTTTAAGATTTCAATTTCCTCTTGATATCTTTTGCAACCTTTATCGTTAGCTTCATGCTCTTCTCCACAAGAGCTACATTTTTTTTATTTCTTTGCAATCGTTTTCAGAGTGGTTTAGTGAGCAAATTCGGCATTTTATTGAGCTTCTACAAATTTTTTGAATATGTCCAAATTTCCAATAGTTTGTGCATTGCCTAGGTTTTTCATAGTAGAGAGTAGTTTTAATCATTTCAAATCCTATTGGAACTCTTTCGGGAATACTGCATCCAATTTGGGTAACTTTAACTGTTTTGATTGGTTTAAATCCAGATTCTGTTTTTTTTTTTTTTTTTGGTAAAACGTTGAATATCAAAAATTGCATAATTGTTATTTTCTAATTCCGATTTTATGTCGTCTATTGTATATTCTGTGTCTATTCCTTGTAATATGTAACTACTAGTTAGGCCAATAAAGGACATTCTTGTACTTATTTTTACACCATTAATTTCTTTAATTTTTAAAGCTTCTTTGGCGGTCTCTCAATTATTTGCTTTAGTTATGATCTCGCCCTTTCTTGTTTTGCTTATACTCAGAATACTTTTTTTAATTGTGAACGCTTTCATTATACTTTTTTTAATTTAAGTGGATTACCACTCTGAAAGTTATTTTCCGATTTTACGAAAATTGTAATATTTGGACTCGTATTTAAATTTTTTCTTTCCGCAAAGTTGGTTAATAATTCTCTATATCTGTTAAATTACATCTATATTTATTTAATAAGAAATTAGAGTTCGTATTTTCCATCTCCATATTATTATCTGGGTGAGGGTAGTCACCCATTTTGTCTTCCCTACTCCAACACTCAAATTTGTATTAATACATTATCTTGTGTAAATACGTAAATTTAAAAGCTCTTTTCCGAAGATAGAATAAAAGTTCTATGAAATATAAATTTCAATAAAAAGAAATTCAAAACGATCTCACCATCTCGAATTCGCTTGAAAAATCAAAATTATTCAATACTTTTAGCACACTCTACAGTCACCCATCAACCCTATTTATTTCTGATTACATTTGGCCATGGTCCGGTTAACGTTAGGGTCCCGAACTCGAGGACGGCGTATCATGAGTTGAGGTCCTAGTATTACTGAAGACCCATCATGTAGAGGGGCAAATGCATATTAAATCTGTCGAATCTCAAAGCCTTCCCTTGAGGGAATGGCGCCAGTTGAAATGTCGTTCTTGCCAATTGAATATGGTTCGAAATTACTAGGTTTTCTCCACCATCCCTCCCATTACTTAAGAAAATGACGTTAATAAACACTCACTCATTCACTCTGTAGTCTTAGCTTAAAGTCCTCATGCTATCCCGACTTTGGAAGCTCCAAGATTGTGGCGCCAGCTCAGGTGTCGTGCTTGTCACTCGACCATGTTTAAAAGTACAAAGTCCGTCAACTTTTTTTTAGCACAGATCATACATAAAAAAAATAATTTAATATTTTATCCACATTCAAAGGAGTTCTATCCTTACTCGGGATTTTTATTCTCTTCAAAGATACGTTGCTTATTTCAAAAACCGCGATATATTTAAAGTAATTTGACTATTTCAGATATTATCTCAGTCGGTTTTGTCTTTGGATTTGTTGTTATTGCTAATGCCACTTGCCCGACGGTGACTGATCGAAACCTACGAATTTCATCGCGTTAAAAGGCTAGTTGTACGGCTGTAATTAGCCGTAGCTTTGAGCACCATATGGATGGCGGTATGGTGGCTCGGCTCCATACCATATTTGGCTCGGCTCCACCCCAAATCTGAAAAAAACGCCATGGAGGTGTTCAGGGGCCTTCCACCTCTCTTCCCCTTCCACCAACTTTACCAGAGGTTTTGCGGCTCGACAGCTTTTTAGAATACTCCAATGCCGCAAAGACACAAGACATTATTACTTCTCCGGGATTCGAACCCAGGCCCTTTGACACAGTATTCAGTGTCACTCACCTCTATATTAGATGGGTGCCTTTGGGTTTACACAGCGAGAGCTAAAAATAACACGATTGCTTGTTTTTGAGCCATATAGCAAGTAATACAATAATTCAGTATGAAATTTTGGTTCTGAATGCGATTTAAATTATGTTGCTAAAGAGAAACGGTTAATTTTATTGGCACAATAGAAATTATTTGGTGACAAGATGCGTCAAAGGCTCTGTAAGTAACGAAAAAGTGTAATTATGTTGCACATAAGACTGAAAATGCAAGATGGGAATGTTAAGAATCGGAATGATAGTAAGGAAATTGAAAATATTATACGTAAAGATTGTCTTCCTTCATTGATTGTTCGTTGTGTGATGTCACACTTTTAAGCAATTTGAAGACTATTGGGGATGAACATGGCAATTTTAAACTACTTTCAAGTTTTCCCACATTTGAGCTGGCAACCTATTCTCCAAACTTCTAAATCATTCCTGCGTGAGGATTTTCAGCCGTGACAGAATTAACGTGCAATCCGTTGGCTACTATTTCATAACCATAACCATTCGTCTACCGCGGCTACAAGATCGTCTTGTGTGAATGAGTAGTACTATAAAGCAACTCAGGAGTATTGGCGACGGTCCGCGATATTTTAAATCGTGGTCAAGTGATTAGGACAATACCTAAGTTGGCATCCCCCGTCCATGCTACCAGACCACGCCAACGGAGGAATCGTGTCACGGCAGAATTTTTTTAGATGATTATAATTTTTAACTATACTGTTACTATATATTTGTTTTTTAATTTTTTTTGTGCCATATTTTTGGTTTAATCTATCCGACTACATTAGGAACAGTGATTTTAAAAAAGCGCAAATGGATAATTTTCATGATATTTAGCGTCACTCAGATTAGAATACATGCATAAAATTTTTTTTTGGACATTTTGAGTAAAAAATTATTTAAATATAATATTTTGCCTGTATATAGCTCAGACCTCTCTACAGAGGCTCAACTATGATTTTTAAAAAAATCACATAATTTTCAGAGTTACAGCCATTTTAAATAATGATCGGCTTTTTTTCTTAAAATTTCTCCCCTCTGTTGTCGTAAAACATGGATAAACCCACTTCTAAGTTATATATTTCAAAAATTCTAGTTGAGCCTCTGTACAGAGGTCTGAGCTATATACAGACAAAATATTATTCTAATAGAAGCATTTTTCCCAAAAGGAGAAAGGCCGCGGTAGCCGAGTGGTATAGGCATCGGATCGTGGCTGGCTTTGTCACGAGTTCGAGCCCAGTACCACTAAAGACCCGACATGTAGGGCAGCGATGCACGCTAAATCCGTCGAGAGCTGAAACGTCCTTCCGTTGGTGTGGTGTGGTAGTTAGGAGAGGGGGTGCCAGCTCAGGTGTCATCCACGTCACTTGACCATGGTTCAAAATTACGTGGTCTGTCGCCAAAAGCCCTCGTGCAGCTGAACATTGCGACGTTAATCTTCACTCACTCACTCACCCAAAAGGAGAACATTTGGAAAAAAGATTATTCTAAGTTAATTTTTGGCTAAAATATTGTATTTAAATAAATTTTTTGTCAAAATGTCCTTAAAACAATTTTATGCATATATTCTAATCTAAGTGACACTAAATATCAGGAAAATTATCTCCATTTATGCACTTTTGAAAATCACGGTTCCGAACGTAGTCGGATACCTTAAAATTTTTAGTTGTTCGATAGAACAATACTCATATGATATATATTGTGTCAGCTTGGTTGCTTAGACGTTTCATGCCTGTATCGTAAGCCTAAGGGTGCGGGTTCAATCCTGGCTGGAGTCAATAGATTTTCTGGATGCGAAAATCGTAGGCACGCATTTCTTATGATTATGTGACATGTGAAGAATCATTTGAGAATCTTTGGCTGTGGTACTGTCTGAAAATTTAATCACAGCAATATTTAGCATCCGACGATAACTTAAATTGAGTAGAGTTAAGCGTCGAAAATTTGGTGGCTGAAGTCACCTCTAGATGGTGCCACTAATGAAATGGCTTGCTCACATGGGGTCTCGCCATGTCTACAAAAACTTAGCTGCCAAATACACTGCTGGACAATTGCTAAGGACGGATCACAAATTGCTATGTAGCATAACATTAAGCGAGACATGAGGCCTAGTAGGATAAAATATAGTTGCCACACTGTTCAGACATTAGAATAAAGAATATTTATTGTTCTGGAAAGTACAAAAGCTGTGAAACATCTGAAAGAAAAACAAATGTTCATTTGATCTGCGTACGGAGAAATGGAACAATGCATCTAAAAATAAACAGGCACCTTAAAGAAAGGTATCAGTACGGGATATGTCCACCGTGGAGTGTGATGCAACATTCCACACGTCGTACCATACTTTGCACAATATTATCCAGAAGCTGTTGAGGCAATTTATCCCATTCCTCTGCGAGTGCACGGATGAGGGTGTTCTTGTTTGTCGGAGGATAGTTTCGACCAGAAACTTGCCTCCCCAAAGCATCCCACACATTTTCAATGGGGTTTAGATCTGGAGAACGCGCTAGTCATACGAGACGTTGAATACCCTCGCTGTCTAGACAATCCTAAACATAGAGTGTTCGATGACATGTTGCGTTGTCGTCCATAAAAACAAATTTATCACCGACAGCACCACGGAAAGGACGAACATGAGGAAGTAGAACTTCATCAATGTATCGTTGGCCCGTCATAGTCCCATTCGCAACCACATGTAGGCGCGTGCGGCCATTGATCATGATGCCGGCCCACACCATGATACTGCATGTCGGATATCGGACCTTTTCCTGGATATTTTCTGGACGATAAGCAGTACCACTCTCGCGCCAGATCAGTTGGCGTCTACAATCCGATGACAGACTGAGCCTACTCTCATCTGAGAATAGTACGCATGCCCAGTCCTGTTCAGTCCAATTGTGATGCTCACGACACCATTGCAAACGGGCAGTACGGCGCTGTTTGGTCAATGGGACACACACAACAGGTCTGCGTGCGTATAGTGCTTCTCCCCTCAAACGTCTGGCAACAGTTTTTCGGGAGATCTGCTTTCCTGAGGCAGCAAGAAACTGATTTGCCACCTGCTGAGCTGTGGTGCGGCTGTTCCTTTTTGCTGATAGGACGATATATCTGTCTTCTGCAGGCGTCGTACTTCTAACACGACCTCCCCCGTGCCGTCTACTACACATTCCAGTAGTTTTAAATGACTTCCACAGCCGTGAAACAACGCTGTGAGCGATGTCGAACTCCCTGGCAACATCTGTTATTTTTCGCCCTTCTTCGATCTTTCCAATAATTCGGCCACGCATAAAATCATCTATGTGATGTCGGGAAGACATGCCAATAATTTTAAGTTCGTCTATTAAATCTTTCCTGTAAAACTTTGACTTGAAACAACAACTGTCCACACGCATCAAAACCTTTAAAGCTCTTATGAACGCTATCACGTGATGAACAGACGTGGAAAAAAATTTGCATACTCTTACTTCTTACTAATATCCCTCACTTATTCTAATTTTCCACATTTTGCTTCCTTTCACTTTGTGGTTGCTATGGATGATAGTGTTATCCGTCCTTAGCAATTGTCCAGCATTGTATATATAGTCGCCCTTTTGAAAAAAATATATATGATATTGTACTCGGATATATTTAATATTTCATTTTAAGATTAGTTTTTACATTAATGAATTTGATTTGTCTAAACTGATAGAACAAAATATATTTCCCTTTCCATTTTTTAAAACATATTCACACTGTTTTATCTTGTAAATTTTAGAAATTATGTTTTATTCTGTTACAATTGTCTGAGTTTTTAAAAAATTAGATTTATAAATTTTCTAATTAAAAAATATTTACAAGCTCGTATAATAATTAGCTAATGAATTTTTGAGGCAAGCATTTCAGTTATGGTCTTTATTCATTTCTTTATCATTAAGTACTTTTGAGCATTCTTTTGTATGTAATGTAGTATATTTAATATGTGTGAAATTCTCCATTTTAAAAATTCGATGTTTTGTGAAATAGATTAGACGATATTAAATCTTTTTTGTATATCACATTTATACGTAATGCTGAACTTGGTTAAGGGTTTAATTTTGTTTATATATGTATATTTTCCCCACGATTTCTTTATATACAGGGTGGTCCCGACTTCATGGCACTAACTTTAAGGGTAGATACAGGACATTGTAACAATCATTTATTGCTTTAGAATGTATTTGTGCAGGTGACAGGTGAGACGCAAGCATGGGAAATAAAGGTAAAAAGGAAATGGAGTTATCGGATGGTTGTGTTGCAGAAAGAGGGTAGTATATGTCTAGCAGCCGTTTAGTATGATGCACCTCTGTTGGGGAAAGCGCCATTTGCAATTGTGTTGACATCTACGATGGAAGACTTTATGTATGCCGAAAATGCAGACATGCTTTATATGTACGGCCGTGCAAATGGTAACGACAGAGCTGCGCTCTGAATGCATCCTGCTCCGTTTCCTGATCGACGAATGCCGGATCTCAGAATTTTTCAGCGGTTACATCGTCAACTTCGTGAAACACGTTCGTTCCACGCCGCCAGATATGATGCTGGTTGACAAAGAGCTGCATGCTGTCCAAGCCTGGAAAAAAGCATCTTGAACGTTGAGGCTGATAGACCAGAGTCAAGTACAAGAGCTGTTGTTCATCTCGTAAGTGTGAGTCATCAGATCGTTTGTAGAGTGTGAAAAAGAAAGTCCCTTGTACCTCTTCCATTTTCAGCAAGCACAAGCTTTGAATCCGGCAGACTATCTTCTCCGAATGCCAGTAGGAGGTACAGTAATCTGCACTGTAGCTGGACAGTTATGAATAGTTAATGTAAGCATATATTACACTTGTCAAAGAGGCTTTCAATAAACACTTTATCTTTCCTTTCGTCTCTTATTTTTTGTGTTTGTACCTTAAAGCATCACTTGCGCCCATACATTCCTTTACAATAAATGATTGTTACAATGTCCTGTACCTACCCTTAAAGCGTGTACCATGAAGTCGGGACCACCCTGTTTAGGGTGGACCAAAGACCTTTCCCTGATTATAAATATTTATTGCACTCAAACTATCATAATGAGAAATATGTTCTGATGTGATTTTACATCAGGAAGGTTGTCGCTATCTTGACAATAGCGAAAATAACACGGAACATTACTTCATTTCCTGAAACCAAAGCACAAATTTAGCTTTCTCTTGAATTGACACCATTTTGACAGAGTGAGTGAGTGAGGGAATATTAACGTCACCCTATTCAGTTCTTCAAGGGCTTTTGGCAACTGACTTCATAATTTTGAGCCGTGGTCAAGCGACGAAGATGACATCTGAGCTTGCATCTCTATTCCTAACATTCATACTCCACCAACGGGAGGATGTTTGAGCCTCGGCATATTTAACATGCATTGTCCCGCTCAGCACGGCGAGTCTTCAGAGGTACTGAGTTTGAACTCATGTTACGCCAACCACTAGTCCGTTACCTTGACCACTAGAATACCACGGTCCATTTCGGACGAAAATGGCGTCTTTCTTACAAATACTCTCAGTACCCCCTGAAGATGCAGTGTCTCGTCATCTATTGCACACAAACACTCACAAAAAACCCATTATTAAAACTAACATATTCACTGATATAAAAACTACATTGTTATATTAAAAGGTGATTTTGTTATGAATTTTTTTTATATATAATCATGACACAAGACATTGGTTCCCCATATTTTGGATTCAGATTTATTTCTTCAATATTTGTGCAGGTTTTTTTTCAGTGATTAGTTGGTTTATATTATAAATGGAATTTTTATTTGCATATAATGTGTTCTTAGAGTTATTCTAAATATGGTATACATATGATAGAGTTATTCTAAATATGGTATACATATACTACGTCCAAAATTATTCAGTTGCCTTAATTTATAACCGACTAAAGATAATATTATCTTAAATCTATATTTAAATTAAAAACAGTATTTCTAATAGTAATCTTATAAGATTTGTAACTCACAAGTTCCTTAAAATGAAATTACGATGGAATTTAGAATTGTTTACTATGTTATCTTTCTGTCCAAATCTAACCATTATTTACTAACGTTATTATTATCATTTGAATAAGGTCTCTAAAGTGAAGAATGGTCCATTTTCGTTATTTCTGAAAACTGTAATACTGCTGTGGATAACAGGGATAATGGAAATTCTCTGTAATAAAACAAAAGATAATGATGGCCTTGCCTTCCGAGATCTGGATACCTTGAATTTTACGTGCTCCATTGATAATAACTGCTTTGAAACTCGTAGAGAGGGAACGGATCATTTGAATCAGTACAATTGCATTTGTGATCGTAATTGTGCCCTCTACGGTTCTTGTTGCCTGGATTCTGAATACAGACACGAAACAAAAGTCACCAAACCCAAGGTCCAGGTAAAATGCATTTCTACTTACGGTCCCACCACCCGTGATGTGCTGATGATAGACAGTTGTGAAAAACCAGGAACAATTAGCAAATTGTGTACTTCCAATGGTGAAGAATGGAGTGACCTATTCCTTTTGATACCAGTCACAAGTAAGGTGTCTAATATAACGTATAAAAACTATTATTGTGCTGTCTGTAACGAGAATCCAAATGCCGACCAACTTATCTTTTGGGCGGTTAAAATCGACGGCCAATTCGATTTGCCCGAAGACCCTCTTGTACCGTCGTTGATGTTCCATCGAGGTATGAAGTCATGGATACTAAAAGAAGATCGAAATATGGATGAACTCAGAAATATTTCCGTAAGTATAGAACCGTTGGAAAGACCAGAAGTGAAGTACTGTAGGAAAAATGTGGTGTCGGAATGCGCCAGTGACTGGACAGACACCGATGTGGAGGATAAATGTTATGCATACGCGTCAATATTCTCTGTCATTCACAAAGACGGAACTAATACTAGATACAAGAATCCTCATTGTGCTGTTTGTAATCACGAAGTTATAATAAACTTTAAATGCCGCGAGTTGCTGTATTTTAAAGTTCATTTTTTCTCAAGGAAAGTACGTCGTTTCGTGATAGAAAATAAAGAAAAGCAGTGCGGGGGAAAGGGAATTTATGATATATTTTCCAAAAAGTGCAGATGTAGTTCCTCAAAGTTTTTATCAAAATGCATGAAGCGACGAAAAAATTGCGTTTTGGGTCTTGGTAAATACCAGAAATAATTTTACCTATGAATTATACTGTTTAAACGATAACTTTTTTTTCAGATAGGAATAAAATGTTATTTAATATTTAGCGCATGATTTTGATTAAAAAGTTAACTCGATGCATGTTAAGAATAAAAAATATTAAATTTTCTATTGAAATTATTTTCATATGATCCAGATATTGTATTGCTTTAGGTTCTCGTGTCAATGTATTTTTAATGTATGTAACATAATACTGACTGTAATAAAATAGTTTATATAGCTTATATAATTATTAAAACTTATTTTTGCGTAAATAAACGCGCGCACGCATACAAACACAAACATGACATAAATATTACTCATTGTGCAAGTTCTTACCTTATATCAGCGTTTCTCAAACTGTGGGGTGCCCCCCCCCTTAAAGAGGTGTGATAACTCTACGAAGGGGTGACAGCACATTAAAAAGTCTGAAACAAAAGATTATTTAAAAAAATTGCTAATTTACTGAAAGTAAACAAAATACACATTCTGATACACTGCTGGACAATTGCTAAGGACGGATAACACTATCATCCATAGCAACCACAAAATGAAAGGAAGCAAAATGTGGAAAATTAGAATAAGTGCGGGATATTAGTAAGAAGAAGTATGAGTATATGCAAATTTTTTTCCCACGTCTGTTCATCACGTGATAGCGTTCATAAGAGCTTTAAAGGTTTTGACGCGTGTGGACAGTTGTTGTTTCAAGTCAAAGTTTTACAGGAAAGATTTAATAGACGGACTTAAAATTTTTGGCATGTCTTCCCGACATCTCATAAATGATTTTATGCGTGGCCGAATTATTGGAAAGATCGAAGAAGGGCGAAAAATAACAGATGTTGCCAGGGAGTTCGACATCGCTCACAGCGTTGTTTCACGGCTGTAGAAGTCATTTAAAACTACTGGAATGTGTAGTAGACGGCACGGGGGAGGTCGTGTTAGAAGTACGACACCTGCAGAAGACAGATATATCGTCCTATCAGCAAAAAGGAACAGCCGCACCACAGCTCAGCAGGTGGCAAATCAGTTTCTTGCTGCCTCAGGAAAGCAGATCTCCCGAAAAACTGTTGCCAGACGTTTGAGGGGAGGAGGACTATACGCACGCAGACCTGTTGTGTGTGTCCCATTGACCAAACAGCACCGTACTGCCCGTTTGCAATGGTGTCGTGAGCATCACAATTGGACTGAACAGGACTGGGCACGCGTACTATTCTCAGATGAGAGTAGGTTCAGTCTGTCATCGGATTGTAGACGCCAACTGATCTGGGGCGAGAGTGGTACTGCTTATCGTCCAGAAAATATCCAGGAAAAGGACCGATATCCGACATGCAGTATCATGGTGTGGGCCGGCATCATAATCAATGGCCGCACGCGCCTACATGTGGTTGCGAATGGGACTATGACGGGCCAACGATACATTGATGAAGTTCTACTTCCTCATGTTCGTCCTTTCCGTGGTGCTGTCGGTGATAAATTTGTTTTTATGGACGACAACGCAACATGTCATCGAACGCTCGCTGTTCAGGATTGTCTAGACAGCGAGGGTATTCAACGTCTCGTATGGCCAGCGCGTTCTCCAGATCTAAATCCCATTGAAAATGTGTGGGATGCTTTGGGGAGGCAAGTTACTGGTCGAAACTATCCTCCGACAAACAAGAACACCCTCATCCGTGCACTCACAGAGGAATGGGATAAATTGCCTCAACAGCTTCTGGATAATATTGTGCAAAGTATGGTACGACGTGTGGAATGTTGCATCACACTCCACGGTGGACATATCCCGTACTGATACCTTTCTTTAAGGTGCCTGCTGACTTTTAGATGCATTGTTCCATTTCTCCGTACGCAGATTTAATGAACATTTTTTTTTCTTTCAGATGTTTCACAGCTTTTGTACATTCCAGAACAATCAATATTCTTTATTCTAATGAATGTCTGAACATTGCGGCAACTATATTTTATCCTACTAGGCCTCATGTCTCGCTTAATGTTATGCGACATAGCAATTTGTGATCCGTCCTTAGCAATTGTCCAGCAGTGTATAATAAAAATAAAATACACATTTACACTGATATAATACACTTATAAATGTATCAGTGCTACATAATGTATTTTATAATTAATTTAGCAATGCTAAGTTAAAAACAAGTTTATTAATAAGTGACTCCATGGGCTTATCATATATATAATTTAAAACTGAAATTAATCTTATTTTGATAATTTTTGTACTGTTTATAACTAAACCTTGACTGTCGATCAAAAGTTTCGCGATTCGCTTTCCAATGCCAACCGTTTTCCACGTAGGCACGCGTACGTGATGTTATTGGGGGAGGGTAGAAGAATAAAAAAGAAAAAATAATCTGGAAAAATTAAATCCTTCGCAAACATTGTCAAGGTCCTTTTATTGCATTCCAAAATCTTCGGAATAATTTTACGGATAGCACTGCACAGAAAAGATCGTACTTCAGAAAGACGTATATATACGTCTGGAGAAATAAACGCTTTGGCTTAGCGAGACATTAATATACACGGGGAGGGGGGGAGCTTAAGAGTTTAAAGTCGTTGTAAACTCGTGAGTTCTTTTCCGACCGTGTTCGAATTGTGACAAGAAAATAATTGCAGACAGGGTTTTGTCCCACTGTTTATTCCACACCTTCTATGGGACATTTCTTAAAATAAAGAATATATTGAGATGTTACAAGATTAAGATACATCGTCCAGCCGTGTCTACTTTTCACGACCCCAGCTTTTCTTCGCTCCCCTCTCTTCCCCGTTCCGAGCTTTTTTCTCCTCCGTCGTTGCCAGATCCCTTTCTCTATATCGTCTCTCGTTCGACCTGTTGCCAGGTGCAGGCAGCTGTTCCTTACACGCCCCACCTAAGAGTAAAATTTGCCCCTTGTGGCTGATTTTACCATATCAGACACCAGGAACAGAAAATTCACAAACCGTGACACAGAAAATCCACAAACAGAACACACAATAATTGCAAGTCAAAAGTCTTGATGATTGTTCTAGTGAAAGTTCCTTAATACAAACACATGAAATAATATGAATAGTTCACCCAATTGAAATAAGTGACTATGTTCCCATAAAGATCTAAACTGTAATGGGATTGCAAACAGATACATAAAAAAACACATTATACAAAATAAAACAATACTAAATATATACATTACAGTTTTTATCTTAATCTAGACAATGTTTATTTCATTAACTCATGAATGTGAATGCTCAATGAGTTCACTAAATCCATATTAAGTCCACAGTAAAAACTTTCCTACGGCTCTAATTTGCCTTTGGCCGGTATAATTTCCGACCCAACCCATCTCACCCATTCTAATACAAAGTTAATTTGTTTTACACGATTTTTCCAAATCTGCATCAGAATGTCTATGTCGACTATTCGAGATACAACAAACTGCTCTAACATTCTTAAAACTTGAGCCGTTAAATTACATCCATAAGAAGTGTATTCAATCTTAAACCTCACTTTAGTCATGTAAATGTCAAACGGCATAACGCACGCGGCATACCCTTCGTGAGAGAACGACAGAAATACCACTTCCACAAATCCAGTACCGTGACCCACGATGCTGCGCTATTCTTTTCTACAAAACCTTCCCTTTTCGACAAAAGATAAATCTCGGTTCTCGAAAATATGTTTAACCAAGCTTCACAGGTTACCTTCGCACTGAGACTAGTCAACGGCACAGCCTCGCCCCACCTAGTGTGAGGATCAACCAGACATAAAATATATTTATGTCCCTTTAAGCTTGGCGGATCAATTGGACCTATCAGATCCATATTCCCCACTTCAAATGGCAATTCAGGCCTTGCCACAGGTGTAATGAGTGATCGGTCTTTAATCCTAACCGATCGAGTGAGCTGACATTCTTTTACATGACTCACAAAAATTTCTTTCACATCGGCCCTCAGACCTCCCAAAAGAAAGAATACTTTATTCGTTCAAGCGTCTTCTTGGGACCCATGTGACTACTGAACACGGAAGTATGCGCTAGTTTCAACACCTCAGTTCTTCTGCACTTCGGAATTACTTAGCTGCCCAATACTCTCCCCGAGTATTTTATCCCTACGAGATAGATACCCATCCACTTCGTAGTAGTTTCCTTTGCCTTCCTTAGCATACTTCCAAGCCAATGCTAACTCGGCACAACACCCTGTTCGAACGAAAACTATCAGCCACCATGATTCCTTTATCCATCTCAGCGGTCACCTCCTCATCCTTAGTACCCAATGTTCCCACTTCATTCCGACATGAAGTAATATTCCTTTGAGAATCCTCAATGTGCTCCTGTGCTTTCTCTGGCAGAATACCCGACGAAACCTCGGTTTCATCTACATTTCCTGAGTCAACCCCTCAGGTCACGAGAGCTTTGAGCCAGTGAATTCTTCACTCTGGGCTCCTCCCAACATATTCAAACCTCTGGTGGAAGCAACACGTCTTCTACCAAAACTTCTGCCAAAGCACATAACACTTGCTGGTGCACCACATTAACCTGGCCACCGGTGGATGACAGTGGATGACAGTCTATTTTTGGGTACCTGGACTGATAAACAGTCCTCAATCCCATATCATGATGTCTGTGATGCAGGACTTGACTTCGTTGGTTTTTTCAGTCTGCGGAGTGACATGTCGGCGATTTGGCTGTGGTGATGGAATCCGGGAGGAGGGGCTTAGAGATGACTACTTGGAGTTAAAGTTTTATACGGTGCTGAGAGCTTAGGACTGCTCTCTCAGTGAATTGGAGGTAGAAGTGAATTTAGCCTCAGGCTGGCTGCCCATGGGGTAAAAGTTAAAAATATATACTTGTCCAGTTGGGTGTGAGATTAAATAAATATTGAAAGAAAAAAATAATAAAAAATTTTAAAAATTTATTAGGGTGCAATAATTAAAAATTATTGCAGGGATAAAAAGCTAAGCAGTGGATTGTAAGAATCTAAAAAAGGATTCTTCTTGGCCTTTAGTATTATCGTTACAGTTGTAATCGTTTAGATTTAACATATTTACATTATTAGTATTTGGCAAATTATCGAAAAAATTTATAGCTAATTTTTGAATATGTGCTTTTAAAACTAGTGATTTTAAGAGCTTTATTTATGCGATCATTTTTCATGTAGCGGCAGGCATTTACAATCATTCTAATATATGAATTCTGCAGAGTATTTAAAATATTAATATTGGTTTTAGCAGCATAACCCCATACTGGACAGGCATAAGCGAGTATTGGACGCATAACGGCTGTATAAAGAAGCACTTTGTTATCTCTACTTAAATGTGAGTTCCGGGAAATTAGGGGGAAAAATTTAAACATTGTTTTTCGAACTTATCGCGAACGTAATATGTGTTGTTTCCAAGTTAAGTGCGAGTCAAAAATAACGCCAAGATATTTGGTATTCTGAGACCAGGGAATTTGTTTATTGAACATTATGAGAGGGAGGAATGGTGCGCTTTTTGGTAAAGATGACGGCACAAGATTTTTCTACATTGATACTAATTTTCCATCTGTCGTAATAATTTTCTAGCAGCTTGAGGTGTTTGTTAATGGCAAAGGTAACAGTCTTTAAGTTTTTGTACGTGGCATTAATGGCCGTATCATCCGCATAGAGACTAATATTTGTTAGTGAGTAGCTGGGAATGTCATTTATATAGAGATTGAACAACAGGGGCCCGAGCAATGAGCCCCTGAGGACACCCTGCAGAGATGGAATGAGAGTTAGATAATGATTCATTTACTCTGATCCGAAAGGATCTGTTAGTGAGATACGAGTGGATGAGGTGAATGAGGGGAGAAGGAATATCGTAAGTAATTAGTTTGAAAGTGAGTCCTAAATCCAAACACGGTCGAAGGCTTTCTGGATATCCAGAAAGACCACTCCCGTGCTCTTCTTTTTTGAAACCTTCCGAAATACTTTCTGTTAGTCTGAGAAGAGGATGAAGGGTAGATAGTTTATTTGTAAATCCATATTGATTAGGTTAATTAGGCTATTATCATTAATGAATTTTTAAGTCTATTAAGAATAATGTACTCAGTTAATTTACTTAAAGTTGAAAGGAGAGAAATAGGTCTATATGAATTAGGAAGATTTTTATTTGTACCAGGTTTAATAATAGGGAAAATGATAGCTTCTTTCCAGTTACTAGGAAAGTGATGAAATTTAAGAATTTTATTGACAAGAATAGTTAGTATGAGGATTAATTTGATAGGAAAATTTTTTAGCATTTTATTTGTGATAGTATCTTTACCGGGGGCCTTTTTAGAGCTAGTATTTTTAATGAAGTTAATAATTTCATCAGGCATGACAGGTTCAATTTGAGTAGAAGGGGGGAAGAGAGAAAGGTATTCACAGCAGAGGTGACAACCTCGTCATCCTGATCGTAGTTGTCCTGCATGCGGTTATTTTCAATGAAGTTATTTTTAATCGTATTAGCAAGGAGGTTAGCCTTCTGCGGATCAGTGACGGCCATACCAGTAGCACAGTTCAACGTAGGAATTTGAGATCTTTTTATTTTTTAAGAACCGCTGTGCCTCCCAGAGGCTATTGTCAGTTGTATTTAGAGCTTCTAGTCTAGCATTCCAAGTATCATTACTATATATTTTAAGTTCTTTTTTTTGAGGTTGGCTTGAGCTCTATTGCATAAAGTTTTATAAAAAGGATTTAAAGTCTGCTGATATCGTTTACGTAGGTTGTTTTTATGCTTAATAAGTTGATTAATGTGATTTGGAGTGTAGTTTTTCGGTGAGCGTTCACTATTGGCTGGGAGGCGTGGCTATGGGTAGCGACGACCGCTTCAGTGAACTCTGTAATTTTGGTTTCAAGATCGTTGGTATTATTAATATTATTCGGATAGTAGTTAAAAAAGAGAAGTTATTATTTAAATTAATTCTAAAATCCTTCCAGTTGGTGGTAATTGCTCTAGGATTTGAGGATTCCACTTTAAGTTTAAAATCGAAATTTAGGAAAACAGGGTTGTGGTCAGAATATAGATCATTAATAGATTTAATAGTATAAGGGTAGTAAAAGTTTTTGATTAAAGCAAAGTCTATTGTATTAGCTGAGTTATGGCCAAATCTTGTGGGAGAGTCAGGAAAAGCTATGTGCAGATTTAAGATATTGGCAAAATTAAAAAGATGCTTGCCTCTGTTTGAGTTTACATTGCACCAAGCGCTATGAGTAGCATTGAATCGCCGAAGACGACACAATGACTACTCGTTTGGAGAAAATATTCTAAATCTATTGTAAATAAGTTATCGTCAGAGGAAGGGGGAATGTAAACAGAGACAATAGAAACGGGGTCATGGTCGAGGGGAGTTAGAATAATGTTAGTCGCTTCAATAGCTTGCATAGGTGGGGTGGGGAGACAGTAATGTTTAAGAGATTTTTTGATAAGAATAAGAGTTCCGCCGGCGGCCGTTGCGTTAGTGATCCTATCATTTCTGTAGCAAGTGTAATTTGCTATTGTAAAAGTGTGCGAAGGTCTCAGATGAGTTTCCTGTATGAGAAAAATATCGGGAGAGTGCTTCTCTAAAAAATTCGTAGCTCTACTCTACGTCTAAGCAGTCCGTTTGCGTTCCAAGAACACAAATTGAGGCCAATGGGGGACTTAACCATTATTATTGTTACAAGAGGCCTCTAATAAGGCGTACATTTGATTTGGGTTATTGTTTGCTCTTTGCACTTGGTTAAAATTATTCATGAAATTAGGATTTGAAGTAGCTATGGCTTGGGTAAATTGAGAAAGTTGGCACAAACATTGCATAGTCATTTGTAGGGTCGCTTGCAAGTTAAAATTATTATTATTAAAAATATTTCCGTTAAAGTTATATCCGTTAAAGTTATTATTAGACTTGTTATTAAAATTTGGAATGGATCTGTTATTTGCAGAGGGATTTCTATTGGCCTCAATTTGAGCAGAATTCACAGGTCCTTTTGGTGCCATCGGTTGTTTATTTTGGGAGTTAAAGTTGGTTGAAATTTTATTTGGATTCGCGGCTTGAGCATAGGATACATTGGGTCTTATAATACTATTGTATACATTAGTATACGAATTACGATTATTCAGGGCAGTGCCCTTAGGGGGCTTTGGGAAACAGGGCATCCTCTCCAGTTAGCCATGTGGCCGTACATTTCGCAGTTGATACAGTAGGCAGTTTCTAGCCTTTCGGTTATTGGGCATTCACGGGTAATATGTCCTCACCACATTTTAAGCAGCGGGGGTTTAGATGACAGTTCTCTGAATTATGATGGAAGTGGTTACACGTGTAGCATTGCGTGACACCTTTTCCGTTGTAACCTTCCACACGAATGCTTAAGTAACTTAGGGTTTTTAAGTGGAAGATTTTTAAATTCTCAATACTTTTGGGAGAGTCACCAGAAATACCGGATAGGTTGTTTACTACGGCGGCCTATTAGCTGATTTACTTTTTCAGGGGTAAAGCCTAGTTCTTCTAAGTCGGCTTGAATTTCTTCGACCTTGAAGTTGTGGGGCAGTCCTTTCAGTACAACCTTGATGGGGCGCTCGTTTTTGGGTTTAATTTCATAAAATTGAATTTAGTTTTTTTAGCAAAAGTTAACAGTTCATGAAATTGTTCTAAGTTATCGGTATAAAGTTTAATAAATTCTCCGGTTGTACGGGATCTTATCTTAGGGAACTTTTCATTAATAATTTTCATTTGACTTCTGACAGTTTCAGTGATTCTAAGCATGACTGGAGGGGGAAGCGTACTAACGGGGTTTTGATTGCCGGAAGGGGTAGGGCCAGTGGCCGATGGGGTTTGGGAGTAACAACGGGAATAGCGTTTTGAGAACCTGTGATTTCTTCTATATTGCTATCACTAGGTAAGGAAAATCTATTTGGGGAAATCGAAATGCTATCATTTGGAATATTTAAAATTTGCTTTTTAGTTGTCTTCCTTAGAGGAGGATATTCAAAGTCCGATTCTTCTTTTCGTTTATTGGAAATCCTGTTACTATTAAGGTTTAATACTTTTAGTAGGAGTTACATCTGGGAGTTTTTAGGCGTAATAATTTTCAATCCTGAATCATGATGAGGGCAGCCAGGGGAAACACAAGGAGGAAATGAGGCTAAATCACTTACCGCCAAGTTAATTGTTTCTTCAACTTCTTGAAGCCCGAAACGGCACGTCTGTAGAAAGGCTCATCCGGGTGGTGATCGGGCATGGCTTGAAGTTCAGCGATGCAGGCCAGCTTGAACTTTTGAAAGTCTCCATCTTTTGCAGCTGGGCTTTGGTTTGTAAAATCTGCTCACATGCCGAAAGAGGTGGAGGAGTTGGTGTTCGTCTGGGCGAGTCGATTAAGTCCATATCCGTGGGTTCGTTTCGATTATCCATTTCCATTTGTTATCAGGTCAAAAAATAGGGGGAGAATTACAGTGTCTGCTCAAGCAGGTTAGCCCCTGACAAGGGCTGTAGAGAATAGATGCACTATCAATATGGGGAGGGGAAAATAACAAGATACTGCCGAATCAATATGCCACGTGGCGGTCGGTCGTAGTAGCAGAGGGAGAGCGTTTGCAGTTCAACCTCACTGGTCAGCGTCCGAGCTCGTTCTATATATGTTAAAACCCTGGCCACCGGTAGCAAGACCAATTGGAACATATACTAAAGGACATTTAACCGCTGACCGAAAAATACCTTTCAAATAAATCGTGGAAGCTCCTTCAACCGATATTCCAGGAACTAAGTCTTTCTTGATAACAGTAATTTCCGTACCAGAATCCACTAACGCATGGACTAACTTCCCATCTACACTGATAGATGTTTTCACTAATTTACTTAATTTGTCTTCAATAGCCCGCCTAGGAATGACTTTACCTAGCAAATCAACTCTAGCAGTGACCGTTCCATCTTCTAATTCTGTCCCTTCCGTTGACACCTTATTCACATTAAGTCTTTTATTATCAACCCCTTTGTTTTTCGGACAATTCTGCTTAACATGTTTATCTGATCCACAGGTGAAACAAGCGAATTTTTTTATTTCAGTTACTTTACCTTTATCAAAGCTTTTCCTAGAAGAAAATTTATCTGTCTTTTTCTCCCCAAATGGCTGTTTACCCCAACTACCATTAAAACTTCTCCTTTCACTATCATTCCATTTAGCTCTCTCAGGTTCATCGTAGGATTTCCCTTTGGAAGCATAAAATATATCACATTGTTTGCCCAAGTCCCTGGGTTTGTACCATTCTTCCCCTTGGAGCACACCAATATGGGTCGCCGTCTCAGAATCCAACATTTCAAACATTTTATCTGCTACGATCAGTTGATTAACTGACTAAAAATCATTCGCACCTCTTAACTTACCGTAGTATAACCACATCGATGTTAAACGGGACGCGAACTGAGAGAAAGTTTCGTCAGAGTTACGTTTGGCCTTTCTAAAATTTTCTAAACATATTTTTGGTGAGGGTTCATACTCCTTGAGCACCACCTGTTTTAAAGACTCGTAATCTTTTAATTCTTCTTCGCCTAGGTTAACTAATAAGTTTGACACTTTGTCTCCTAACATGCATAACAAAACCTTCGGTTTTAACTCGTCGCTAACCATTTCACTAGCAAAAGCCTTTTCAAGACTAGAAAAGAAATATTCCCACCCGTCTGATTTATTGGGTACCTTTACAGTTAAGAGCCTAACCATTTTAACTATTTCATCTAAAGATTTTACACGTGAGGTTTGACCATTATTTTGAGTAGCACTCTGATTAGCGATCCTAGATAATTCCATTTCCAAGCGTAATTTTTCAATTGATAATTGTTCTTGTTGTTCTAGTTTTTTGCTGCTGTTCTGTCTCTCCCTAATCTTTCGGCTGTAATAACTTCCAATAACTCTTTTGCCTCTTCCTCCTTGTAATATTTACTAGAGATTATTAAATTCCTTAAAACAATTTTAGACATAGACGGATCAGGTGACTCATCTAAGTCCCGCGCTAATTGAATTAAGTCAATTTTCTTACTTCTAATGAGAAATGCCATTTTTAATAAAGCTAAACCAAATGCCAAATTACCTTCTGACAAATTTAAATACAAGCACTTAAATGACCTAGTACTATATATTTAACAAGCAAGAAAAATTCTACTCGTTTTTTCTAAGAGTACTTAAATTCCAGAAACACAATACGAAATATGTTTACAATAAAACTTATATGAGACACAGTTATTTGTTACTAATCAGAACGCAGAACCTTTTTCAAAATAAAAAAAACACAATTAACAACATACTTTAGCTACATTACCATAGAATTATTTCTCAAATCTCATAAATCTACTCTTAGTTTCTTTTTTTTTTAATTAAAAGAAGAATCTTATGCAGGAAACAAAAAACCAATATACATATACATCCTAAATTACGACCAAAGGAAATAACCTCAGATTGCATTAAACTATCAAATTAACTGACAAATTGCAACACTTTTACTTAAAATGAAAAACTATCATATAATATTCAAAAAAAAACATGCCATATTCTGAGTCATAAATAACCTACAAAATCTCTTATTTACAACAGTTTAACAGGAATTCCGTCTACTTGAAATACATATACACATTTTTTTAATGGATATTTTTCACCCACTCAAACATCCATTTTTCGCAACCATTATTTCAAGATAAATTAATCTAATTCTTTTTTTTAATTCTGCAAACTGAATTGTTATGCAAAACACTTTCTATACCCAGATTTTAATTTTTGAGACAACTTCAAAGCAGTAAAGAATGCTGATAAAAAAGAAATTATAGTTTAACACTAGAACTCTAAATACCATATTTTACAACATTTAAAATGATACCCTATCATTTCCAGGTAAAATAAGTACACAATTTTCTTATTTCATCTACACAATAATCCAACAACATAGAATATTGCAATAAACCAATGAAATTTTCTTTTTTCAGATATATCTGTTTTTTTTTCTATTTTATTTTTAAAAAAACAAATTAAATATGACTGCATCCCATTACTCTTTTAAATATTCACACAATATTTTAACTTAGGGGAACAATAGCCACCTACCTCGACATGAAAGCTGTTTCAGTACTTGAACACTTTTCAGATCACGGCTCCATTCATCAGAAAATGAAGAAAAATACGACATCTGTTCGTTCATATCCCAACTCGGCAGGTGATGGTAAAACTCCATATGAAGAAGGTCTTGTTTTTTTTTCACTTGAAACTGCTGCAGGGCAATTCCCGGGATGCACGTGGTCATCAACTTGAAGATACACTGCAGGGTTCTATTTCCTTGTTAAAATTTTTCTTTCAAACTGAATGTCCACTAGAACCTTGTTCACAATTATGTAGTACGAACACCGATCAATTTGAAATATTTTGAATTTAACTTCTGCTCCATTGCACCGCACTTCTGACACCAGTGTAAACTCGTGAGTTCTTTTCCGACCGTGTTCGAATTGTGACAAGAAAATAATTGCAGACAGGGTTTTGTCCCACTGTTTATTCCACACCTTCTATGGGACATTTCTTAAAATAAAGAATATATTGAGATGTTACAAGATTAAGATACATCGTCCAGCCGTGTCTACTTTTCACGACCCCAGCTTTTCTTCGCTCCCCTCTCTTCCCCGTTCCGAGCTTTTTTCTCCTCCGTCGTTGTCAGATCCTTTTCTCTATATCGTCTCTCGTTCGACCTGTTGCCAGGTGCAGGCAGCTGTTCCTTACAGTCGTATCGTAATTTTAGTGTCAAAGTATAGTATTATTGAATTTAGTACATTGTTATTGAATGGGGGGGACGCGATGAAAATTAGGATTGAATATTGGGTCGCGAATATTGCAACTTTGAGAAGCACTGCCATATATTCTAATCCTACTTAACATGTACCGAGGAGATGTGCGTTTCACGTCATTGACATTATTTGGGGGAAGTACGCCTAACCTGTGTAATTTGCGTAGTTTTCTGGCCGCTTTTATTATGCATGGTGTGGCACAAAAAAAACGAGACTGGTCCAATAAATCATTGCACTTACAGATTCAGTCCCCCTCCGTGACAGTATCACCTTCAAGGAAATTCCATTCAGCATTCACACACTTTTGCATTCGGTGTTACCATTACTGGTAACAGTTCTGGAACGAGGGTTTGCAAGTCCCTTCAGTAGATTCTCCGTTTTTGTCTGAACCTCTTCAATTGAGGTAAAATTGGTCCCCTTTAAGTAAGATTTAACTGTAGGTAATAAAAAAGAGTCACATGGGTCCAAATTAGGTGAATAGGGAGGATGCCCTATCACTGTTATGTTTTTCTGGTCAGAAACTGCTTGACAGATAGATCTGTGCGAATGGGTATATTGTCCTAGTACAACAGTCCTAATTTTTTTCCTAATTTTTTCACGAAGTCTCTTTAGTTCTTGAATGTAGTAGTGTTGATTAACAATCTGACTACTGATGTGAGGGGAAACCCACTCATATCACAAATTTTGGATATATTTTGGTCTATATTCGCTGACCTTGTTTTCCCAGCAGGTTCATCATCTTCCACACTGACCCTCCCCCTGAAAACCTTTAATACCATTCAAACATATGTACACGAGACAAAAATTCATCTCCATAAGCCTCCGTAAATCTGTGAAATGTTTTTGTGGCTGATTTATTAAGTTTCCCAAGAAACTTGATGTTGATTGGACATTTTCCCGGCAGAATGCAATTGTACGTGTTCACTCAATGACGCTGTTCTCCTAACTGGAGTGGTCGATTAAGGCAAAACTAGCTATATGGATAGAGGAAGTGCATGGAGTGATATTACCGAAACAGTTGTTGCCAACTCCACTCCTTTTCTAAGCTAAGCACATAGTCTCTTTTTTTGCGTGTGTAACACTGTGTGCATTTTCAATATTCCGTGATATGTTAGCCAACAGTGTCGATCATTTTTAAAATGTATCTGTTTAAAACTGCTCTATGTTGTTGGAACCTTGTAAACGTGCAATCATGCTTTGCTGAATATCAGTTAACTTATTAAAGGTGTGTTAAATTCAGACGCAGAAAATAAATTTATAAATATTCAAAGCCACAGGATTCATCAATGGATAACAGCACATACTAACAAAAAGTAATTGGTGGACTTTCCCTTCTATACGGGGAGGAAGTTTGCAAACGTCGACGTAAGGAACAATTATTACAATTATTTAATTCTCATTCCAACATGCGGCATTTTAGGCTGTCGAAAATCGATAGCCTGTCATGTCCCCTACATGGTTAATTCGTGATACTGTTGAATAAGGAGAGATAGCAGCACAGAGGCTTTCTAGAGGTATACGGCATCACATTATCGCATTCGAAAAAAGTTCCAAGATGGCGTTCTTTAAAGGGTAGTGCAACCCCTCACAGGATGAGCTATTAAAGTTGTGCAGTGAAAGTAGATCAAATGTAACCTGCTTTCGTAAGAGATATCATTCCATGACATCATATCAAAAGGTTATAATTTTATGCCCCAATAAAATAAAGAGTGATTTGAAACCCTTGTATTGGCCTCTTCACACAAAGGTCTGAAGAACACCTTCTACAACAATGTAACGAGTTTCATCGCTGAACACTATTACGATGCCCATAATGATAAGCTATGATACCACTGTAGACAACTCTGCCACTATTGTGGGATTAAGGTCAGATATCTTATCCCGGCGTTTCTCAAACTGTGGGGTGCCCCCCTGGGGGGCGCGATAAACCTACGAGGGGGCCGTGAGCATATCGAAAATAAAAGATTAAAAATAAATTATTTACTGGAATGAAGTAAAACAAAATACTTTCTGACATAATAAAAAAATACACATCTACACTGATATAATTTATATATATCATCTGCGATATTATGTCATCAAAAATAAAATCTTCTACTTCAAAACCTCATTTTAGCTATCTTTGATACTATAACCAAATAAAAAATATTTGTTTTGATTTGCAGTAATCCCATGATGAGTGATTTTTTTTTATTACGTTTTCTTTTCAAACCTGAAATACTACTCTTTCAGCGAAAAAGCAAAACCCAGAAACATAATCAAAACAATTTTAGGAAGATAAAATATTCATCACTGTTATTATTATTGAAATATACATTAGTATAACATGTCCAACTAATCCAACATGATAGTATGTCATTTGATGCTCAAAGGGATACCGTAAAGGGAAGAAAGTAAGAAGAGAAACAAGATTCTACTGTCCAAATTGCGATAGTGGGATATGAGCAGCGCCGTGTTTTCAAATTTATTATACGATCAAATTTTGTTTAATAATTTCATAATCATTTATGTTAATGTAAAAGAAAGAAATACAATTTGAGATTCGAGATAAAAGCTAGTTAGTCTAAGCTTTATATAAATAGTTAGTGCGAATTGACTCCAAAGGCCAATGATTTCTACCATACAGAAAGCCAATTATATTGATAAATTACTCATTTATATTTAAATAATTTTTTTTACATTAATTTTTAGGAAATTTTATATGTGAATGATGTTAATATGTTTAGAAAGATATGTATATTTAAAAATGTACATAAAAAATTTATATATTTTTAATCCATAATCCAAGAATAAAAAAAAAGAATTAAAAGTCGGTGCCTCATCTAATCTGTGTCACATGATGTATAAGTACAAATAATTTGGAACAGCAGTCATATGATTAAGACGACACCTGATTTGGAAAGCCGCGGTTCCGAAATTATATTCCCGCCAATGTTAGGAGATAAATCCCTCACTGATTGAAAGGAAACTTAATCTTCAGTTGAATCAAGACAAAAACATGTTGCTTGCCTCAAAAATCCCCATCTAAGGATTCTCAAGGATGGTGACTAATGACTCGGTCACCTCTGCCTCTTTAATAACCTAACAAATGACGAGTGTATTAATTTTACTTTTTTTTAAAGTTTTCATCTAATTTATTTTTTGATAACTTTATTTTTCATTATTTTTGCTTGTAGAAGCGTTTTCGAAAGTCAACTTTTGCTTGTCAAGAACTTTCTTAACCCATCGTAACGTCGTGTATAGCTAACCATCAATAAATTGTTACAGCCTAATACAGTGTTTCTCAAAGTGTGGGGCGCTCCCCTGGGGGGGCGCGATGACCCTACAAAGGGGGGGGGCGAGCGTATCGAAAATTTAAAGATTTTTTTTAAAAAAATAACCGGAAAAAGAAGTAAAACAAAATGCTTTCTTCCATAATAAAAAAATACACACAACAACACTGACATAATTTATGTTTATTATCTGGCTTTTTTCCGTCATCAAATAGCTATCTTTGATCCCAAAACCAAATTAAAGAAAAAAAAAACATTTTGTTTCATTTGCTGTATTTCCTCAATGAGAGATTTTTTTTTATTACGTTTTAACATAAAATATTACTCGTTAAGAGAAAAAACGAAACCCAGACCCTAAAAAATTCTAAGAAGATAAAGAATTCACCACTGTAACTATTATTGAATTACTGTACATTAGTTGTAGAAAAAGAAAAGGAAGTCATGATTCACTTTTCAGCCAGGCTGCATAGTACGTTTGCTAATCATTTGATTGACCTTCAATCTTATGGTATGGTTATTATCAATATTAGTTCCCTCCCATCTCTTTTATGCGTTTGCTTTTCGCTTAGGGAAATTGTAAATAATTGAGTTTTACGATATTTGGAAAAGAATTGATTGGTTTAACATTTCTGTAGGATAATTGAAAAGTGTCTGATTTGCGTCCTTTATTATGGTCTTGTACTTTTAAATCATTTTTATTCAGTTTTATTGCATTTTTTCTCAAATCATCAAAGAATTGAATAGTCCTTGAAAGAACAAAAAAGGTTATACTTTCTATAAATTAAAATATTCACTAGAATTCCGATTTGTATCGTGTACAGTAAAAATAATTCTAAACAAATGATTGCGGTGACTGAGTCCCCCCGCACTACCATTAATGTTAGTATCGAGTACGCGCCTGCTCCCGGGTTAAAACATTTTGAAGTCTTCTCGCTTTAAATGTTAAAAAGTAACACAATTATTTTCATCGGAATTTTATATTCTTTTTCATAATTTAACATTAATTCTAAATGCCAATTGTGTGAGGTTTAAAATTACAGTTCTTTTAAACAGTTATTTACAATTATAGCATTTATCTATTAAAAAAATCATTTTACATTTTTGTATACAATGTAGTGCACGCAGTTTTACTCTCCTTACAGTTCAGCTATTATATCAAGAATAATGTTTTATTTTTTTAAAAAATTAACTCGTGCGAAGAGTTGTTGTTTCAGCCAGTATACGTTTGATGTATCAGTACTGAAGAAGGTATTTTATAAATAATTTCTTATTACTGAATTTGGCCGCGGTAGCCGAGTGGTATGGGTATCGGATCGTGGCTTGCCTTGTCACGAGTTCGAGCCCAGTACCACTAAAGACCCGCCGTGTAGGGCAGCGTTGCACGTTAAATCTGTTGAGAGTTGAAACGTTTTCCCGTTGGTGTGGTGTGGTAGTTAGAGAGAGGGTGCCAGCTCAGGTGTCATCCACGTCACTTGACCATGGTTCAAAATTACGTGGTCCGTCGTCAAAAGCCCTCGTGCAGCTGAACAGTGCGACGTTAATATTCAATCAATCAATCTTATTACTAAATTAAGAACATTATTGGGGACTTCCACGGGCTTGTCTTGTAGAGGAAAGTTTTTCAAAGGAAGGTTTAATATCAGAAATTGACACTTAAAGAGTTATTTTTCTATATTTAGCTGAGATCTATATTTTGTCTTCAAGGCATCCACTGCAGAAAATCCGGTTTGAAAAAGGTAGGATGTTGAAAATGGTAATAGTATACGAAGTGCTTTTGTTTTCAGTACAGATAATTCCTCATCCACCTCTACCCCAAATTCAAAGGGCGATTTATTACAAAATTGCCTTTTAATTTTTCAATGGATGTGAAATCTATGAAGATTTCTTCTTCGGAAGTTGAGAGCCCTTCTGGAGTATCTTGAAATAGATCCCTAATCCACTCGTAACTTGCTACCAAGCTGTCCTCATCCAGAAAAAATACTTTTTAAAATTCTTTGCCAACATAGCTAAATGATTTTACATGTTTTAAAAACAACTTTCACATGTTGTTCTACAGATTTGTAAGTTTTAACACATATCGAGCTGGGGCTTTTTTTCCATCATTTACTTCAGTAGTGGTAAATCCAAAATTTAAGTATTTTTGAGAAGATCGCCTTGATTTAATTTTCGGAACCATGCTCGTTCGTCTGTGTACTTGTTGATTCTTTATTATGGGCGAATGTTTTCTTACGAAGTAAAAATGTATGTATGATATTGTTTTAATCTACTGCCGTAAATACTTAATTACCGTGAATTACAATTAACGTGGAAATTAAAAAAAAATGTACATTCAAGCTAGATTTGGTAGCTATAGGAGTATCAAGTCGACCAAAACTGACTGGAATTGTACGAGGAAAAGCATTTTTACATGTTTTGCGCAGACGTCCGATAGGTTGCCCAGACTCACGCAAACGTACCCTATAATGCCAGATGTGATGGATATGATAGAGAGCGACATTGACTAGACTATTTTTCTAATGACATTTGTGCTTTGAGAAATGAATGCTGAAGGAAATAAATCTTTAATTAAATACATCATTTTGCGATCTGTTCCAATTTAAAAATTAGAGAAAGAAAAATAACATACTTCTAAGTAATATATATATTTTAAGTAATTTTCTTAAAATATATATATATATTACTTAAAAGTTACATGTACACAAAATTTAATATACTTATCGTATTAATTTGTACGGTTTATAATTAAGATCGTATTTTAGCTTTAGCGTCTCTCTCTCAAAGTGCATTTTTATTGCCGTAAATACATTATTGTTTTACAGGGGGGCGAGACAAAAATTATGATTAAAAATTGGGTCGCCAGTATTGAAAGTTTGAGAAACACTGCTTTTAATGTATGAGTGGTGCACAAAGTATTTTATGACTAATTAATTAATACTAAATTAAGAACAAGTTTAATAATTATTAGCTACTTCCATGGGCTTGTCTTACAGAGCAAAGTTTTTGAAAGGAGTTTTAAGATAAGAAATTGACCCTTTGAGTTCATTTTCTATATTTAGCTGATATCTATATTTTGTCTTCTAAGCAACCACCACATTTTGTAATATGTTCCAATTTAAAAATCAGAGAAAGGAAAAATAACTTAGTAATTATCCTATTACTTACCTTTTTTTGCTTAAAAGTAACATATACAAAATTTAATACTTATGTCAAGAATTTGTACGGTTTATAATAAATATTGTTGCTTTATCGTAAAAGTGCATTATTATTGCATTCAGTAAAATATTATGTATAAGGGGGGCGCGATAAAAATTGTGATTGAAAAGGGGGGTGCCAGTATGGAAAGTTTGAGAAGCACTGGCCTAATATACAAATAAAAGCATTGTTTATTTGCTAAACAATTTGTTAATGGAGCAATAGAATTCAGTTCATATGCCAAGCCGGTGCAGTCAGTCTATATTCTATTCTCAACGCCACCGGCGTTCATCGTCTTTCCACTCCAATCTCGAACTCAGCCCTTTTCTTTAGCGCTCTCTTCCCGTCCGTTCCAACCAGGGCTCTCCTCTCATGCTTTCTCCATCCAGGGCAGGGCTTTTCCCTTTTTTCCATCCAAGGCCGGGCTCCTCTCTCTCTCGTCTCTTTCTTTTCTTTTTTCGTCTCTTGAAAAAGAACCCTTTTAAACACCAGGGGTGTGTTCACAACACGCCCCTCGTCCCTTCTTATTGGCAGGTCACAAAAGTCTCTCTCGGCCTCCCTCGTCTTATTTGTGCATAACACACCAAAACACACCCGGGCCGTCTGGCTCAAGGCGCCATAATTCCTTGTCCAACATCTGGACACACTTGTCCACCATGCCACCTGTTTCTATTATCCCCTCCTATCAACACCAGAAAAGACGACATGATTATTTTAAGACAAGCTTCGCCTATTGTCAATGGGGCACCGGCTCTCCTTTACCATAATGGCGACCCGTCTGGCTGTCATCACTCCCCGAGTTCAGACAATAAACAGTGGCCCCATGGCCACGTGCACTGGTCATTTTACAGCTGTGGATCTTAGAGATTCAGGGACAATCGATGGGTGTGAGTTCACAACAATCGTAGACGTCGTACTTGTCCCTTAACAGCTGGTGAAACTATAAAACTTATCGTGAATCGAAAGATGGGGATTCACAACAATCGACGATGTCACACCATTGACAGTAAGCCTGTAGTAAGCCTTGTATTAAAACTGCCGGCTACAAGGTATCTCGTAGTGTATGTTGAAATTTTAGGTTGATTACACATCTCCCTTTGAGTCAGGAATTATTAGAAAGGATGAATGAAAAATTTAATTATCAATTTTTTTATTATTAAAACTATAACTTAGATGATTAGATTACAACGTAATAATTACATATATATAACTGCATTCCAAAAATTAAAAAAATATATTTTATTGTTGTTACTGTATAGCAGAGTTTCTCAAACTTTTTTGCCTCATAGACCCCTTTCCAGGTTTTTCGGTTTTGGGTAGACCCTTACTTACCTAAAGTTAATTTTTTGCCAATTCAATAACTGTTTTTGACAGCTGAATACAGCTAATTACTTTAAAAGATTTAAGTTTTTAACTATGGAAACAGTGCAGTATATAGTTCAGGTGCTTAAAACTTAAGAAAACGCATGTTAATTAATTTAATTAAAATTTTATTATTACATTAAATAACTGTTACATAAAATAACTGACCGACAAACCAATGCTTTTAGTGGGAGGGATGAATCCGGAAATGCACATTAACAAATTTTCAACATTTGGAATCAATCTTGTCAGGTGTGACCCTACATGTCTCCTCGGTTAATAGTGTCCAGTCTTTTCTTTTTTTCTGTTTTGGGGATTGACAAACGCTCTGAATATCCTTCTTAATCGGAAAAACAATTAAAAATTTTCTCGGGACATTCCATAATTTAGAATAAATACAGGGGCATAGCTACCGCCGTATCAGCCGTATCAATGATACGGGGCTCCCAGGCTTCAGGGGCTACAAAATGCCATTAACAAAAACCATAAAATGTGAAAGGGAGCTACGCCAGTGGATAAACAACAGGTGTATCCTTTTTAAAGCCAAAGTTGCAGACAACCATTTATAAACTTTACTTTAAAATCTTCGTTAGTGCCTAATTCTTGTAATCTGACACTTATTTTTTTCAATGTGACCATATGAATAGATTGCCTACTGTGGTATTACCATAGTCAAAGCATTCTCAAAACTAGTTTCAAAATCTAAAAATAGAGGCATTTAAAAGCTGAACATAAGTTTAAACGTCTTTTTCCTGGCAGATTGTTTGTGGTAGTTGAGAAACAGAGAAATTTTTTTACGTCCTATAATGTACTATCTAGCTTAATTCTAGCAAGAAGCGCTGAAATGTGGTCCTCGTTTTAAAAAAATTTATGCTGTCACCTTGTAACTGCAAATTAACCTCATTAAATATAGTAAATAAATCGGTTAAATAAGTAAGTCTGTGGTTTCCCCCTATTGATTATAAATTTCCTTTTAAAATTATAGTCACAATGTGGTTTAACAAGAGCCACTATCGTAAACCCCCATTTACAACTCATGGACCCCCCCAATTATTTTTTTGCTGACGTGGAGCCCACTTAGGGAATCACTGTTGTATAGGAGGAGCTTTAAAGACCTGATCAACGCAAAGTAATGAGTTGTTTAGACACACTGGGCAAAAATACCTAGTTTCCTTTTTCTTTTTTTTCTGCTTTCTACACGTTTGACATAGCTTTGTATTCATACTTTTCTTCTGTATGAGGAAGATGTTCTAAGTAATAAAAATCACCGTTGTATTTGTATCATAGCTGCTGCTTTCTCCTGCATTACTGCCGTCTCCATCAAATAAATGCCCAACTGCTGCTTCCCAAAGTAGACGTATCCTCATCTTTTTATTCCTTCGATTTCTTAGGTTAAGTTGTTGTGTTGAGTCTAATAAACCCTGTTTGACGTAGTCAGATCGAGGCCCACGAAATTCATCTTGGCAAGGGGCTAGAAGTACGCCTGTCGTTGGCCTTGATCCCCATACAGGTGACAGTACGAATAGCTCGGCGAAATTCCCCGAAGGGACGATAGATGGTGACACCACCTATCTCCATCCCCACAATTTTGGCATGGAACTGAAGGGGAGGAAATATTCTCCAGTCCCCTTCACTCGTGAATCAACCCACACAACTTTCGGACCTACTGATTTAACGAGCACGTACTCCGTGTGTACTCGGAGGGTAATTGGTGGCATCGGGCATCGAACCCAGGCCTTCCGGTCTGGAGTCCGATGCTCTAACCCAGTGTTTCTCGAAGTGTGGGGCGCACCCCCCTGGGGGGGCGATGACCCTACAAGGGGGGTGCGAGCATATCGAAAATTTAAAGATTTTTTAAAAAAAATAACCGGAAAGAGAAGTAAAACAAAATGCTTTCTTCCATAATAAAAAAAGTACACACAACAACACTGACATATTATGTTTATTATCTGGCTCTTTTCCGTCATCAAATAGCTATCTTTGATCCCAAAACCAAATTAAAGAAGAAAAAAAAACATTTTGTTTAATTTAATGTATTTCCTCAATGAGAGATTTTTTTATTACGTTTTAACATAAAATAATACTTGTTAAAAGAAAAACGAAACCCAGACCTTGAAAAATTCTAAGAAGATAAACAATTCATCACTGTAATTGATATTGAAATTCTGTACATTAGTTGTAGAAAAGAAAAGGAAGTCATGATTCAGTTTTCAGCCAGGCTGCATAGTACGTTTGCTAATCATTTGATTGACCTTCAATCTTATGGTATGGTTATTATCAATATTAGTTCCCTCCCATCTTTTATGCGTTTGCTTTTCGCTTAGGAAATTGTAAATAATAGAGTTTTACGATATTTGGAAAAGAATTGATTGATTTAACATTTCTGTAATATCAGTGAAAGTGTCTCTGATTTGCGTCCTTTATTATGTACTTTTGAATCCTTTTAGTTCAGTTTTTATTGGTTTTTTCTCAAATCATCAAAGAATTGAATAGTCCTTGAAAGAAGGTAAAGTATACTTTCTATAAATTAAAATATTCACTAGAATTCGATTTGCATCGTGTACAGTAAAAAATAATTCTAAACAAATGATTGGGGTGACTGAGTCCCCGCACTACCATTAATGTTAGTATCGAGTACGCGCCTGCTCCCGGGTTAAAACATTTTGAAGTCTTCTCGCTTTAAATGTTAAAAAGTAACACAATTATTTTCATCGGAATTTTATATTCTTTTCATAATTTAACATTAATTCTAAATGCCAATTGTGTGAGGCTTTAAAATTACAGTTCTTTTAAACAGTTATTTACAATTATAGCATTTATCTATTAAAAAAAAATCATTTTACATTTTGTATACAATGTAGTGCACGCAGTTTTACTCTCCTTACAGTTCAGCTATTATATCAAGAATAATGTTTTATTTTTAAAAATGAACTCGTGCGAAGAGTCGGTGTTTCAGGCAGTATAGGTTTAATGTTTCAGTACTGAAGAAGGTAGTTTATAAATAATTCTTCGGAAGTTGAGAGCCCTTCTGGAATATCTTGAAATAGATCCCTAATCCACTCGTAACTTGCTACCAAGTTGTCCTCATCCAGAAAATACTTTTTAAAATTCT
The DNA here is from genome assembly GCA_019973935.1 of Trichonephila clavipes. NCBI lineage: Eukaryota > Metazoa > Arthropoda > Arachnida > Araneae > Nephilidae > Trichonephila > Trichonephila clavipes. The sequence continues at coordinate 3,230,432 of BMAU01021369.1, forward strand.
TTGCCAACATAGCTAAATGATTTTACATGTTTTAAAAACAACTTTCACATATTGTTCTACAGATTTGTAAGTTTTAACACATATCGAGCTGGGGCTTTTTTTCCCCTTTATTTACTTCAGTAGTTGTAAATCCAAAATTTAAGTATTTTTGAGAATATCACCTTGATTTAATTTTCGGAACCATGCTCGTTCGTCTGTGTACTTGTTGATTCTTTATTATCATCGAATGTTTGCTTACGACTTAAAAATGTATGTATGATTTTGTTTTAATCTACTGCCGTAAATACTTAATTACCGTGAATTACAATTAGCGTGTAAATTTAAAAAAATGTACATTCAAGCTAGATTCGGTAGCTATAGGAGTATCGAGTCGACCTTAACTGACTGGAATTGTACGAGCAAAAGCATTTTTACATGTTTTGCGCAGACGTCCGATAGGTTGCCCAGACTCACGCAAACGTACCCTATAATGCCATATGTGATGGGTATGATAGAGAGCAACATTGACTAGACTATTTTTCTAATGACATTTGAGAAATGAATGCCAAAGGAAATAAATCTTTAATTAAATGTATCATTTTGCGATCTGTTCCAATTTAAAAATTAGAGAAAGAAAATAACATAATTCTAAGTAATATATATTTTAAGTAATTTTCTTAAAATATATATTACTTAAAAGTTACATATACACAAAATTTAATATACTTGTCGTATTAATTTGTACGATTTATAAGTAAGATCGTATTGTAACTTTAACGTCTCTCTCTCAAAGTGCATTTTTATTGCAGTAAATACATTATTGTTGTACAGGGGGCGACAAAAATTATGATTGAAAATTGGGTCGCCAGTATTGAAAGTTTGAGAAACACTGCTCTAACCACTAGGTGTGGCCGCGGTAGCCGAGTGGTATAGGTATCGGATCGTGGCTTGCCTTGTCACGGGTTCGAGCCCAGTACCTCTAAAGACCCGCCGTGTAGGGCAGCGATGCACGTTGTATCTGTCGAGAGCTGAAACGTCCTCGCGTTGGTGTGGTGTGGTAATTATGAGAGGGGGCTGCCAGCTCAGGTGTCGTCCGCGTCATTTGACCGTGGTTCAAAATTACGTGGTCCGTCGTCAAAAGCTCACGTGTAGCTGAACAGTGCGACGTTAATATTCAATCAATGAATCAATCTAACCACTAGGCTACCCACGGCCTAAAAATAAACCATCTGCCACCGGGAATCGAACTCGGGCCTCCTGGGTGAGAGCCAGGAATCCTGACCATGCAGGAGTCTCTTTGGTCGTAGAACATATATGCTGATTTTCTTGTATCAACAGATGTTTTTCCTTAGGTCTGCTAATTATTTACATTTCAGTCCATTTTTATTACTTTGCAACTCTTTATGACTACCATTGCCATATAGGTTTTTCACAGTGAGGATCATAAAACATCTTTTTGAAAATCTAACATAACATTACACCAGCGTTTCTCAAACTGTGAGTTGGGCCACCAAGGGCGGGTATAATAACTGTACGTTGGGGGCGGATAACTATACTGTTGCGCTATTGATTTTAGTTTAGTTTAAGGTATCCAACTACGTTCGAAAACGTGATTTTAAAAAAGCGCATAAATGGATAATTTTCATGATATTTAGTGTCACTTAGATTAGAATACATGTATAAGATTGCTTTAAGGACATTTTGACAAAAAAATTTATTTAAATACAATATTTTGGCAAAAAATTAACTTAGAATATACTTTTTCGAAATGTTCTCCTTTTATAAGAAAATGCTTCTAAAATAATAATATTTTGCTTATATAAAGTAAGGACTTCCTCCAAAGAGTCTAAACTATTTTTCTTTTGAAAATTTCACATTATTTTTAGAATTACAAGCAACTGAAATAATTATCGGCGTTTTTTTCTTAAAATTTCTCCCCTCTCTTGTCGTAAAACATGGATAAACCAACTTCTAAGTTATATATTTCAAAGTTCTAGTTGAGTCTAGTTGAGTCAATTGTATAGTAAAAATTAAATGACATTCTCAGAAATTAGACCATCCCAGGTGGGATTCGAAATAAAGATCTTCGGATTAGAAATACAACGCTTTATCCATTGCGCTACAGGAACACAACGAACGATTTTTCATTATATATATTCTGTCGAACTATTATTTTTGCTTGTTACTATTTATTCCTTTTTTAATTTAATGAATGTGAATTAATATTTTAAAAATTTGTATTAACATCAAGTGTCATCCACTGCAAGTTTAAAAAAATTTATTTGAACTTGAATCGATGAAAGAATGTATTTTATTAACGATTGAAAATTTGAACAAGATATATATATATATATATATATATATATATATATATATATATATATATATATATATATAGGGAGAGAGTGAACTAATAGTAGGAATTTGTAAAAATCGAACTCACGAATAGTTTTTAATTATCAATTTTCAAATTATTTTTATTTTTCCAGAAAAGATTCATTTCGGAAAAAATTTTACGTATAAAATGCAACTTTTTGTTTAAAAAAATCTATATTCTACTCTCTAGTGTTATATATTCATTTCAACATTATTTTATTCTGATTTTTTAAAGATGAATTTTGTCTTCTTAAATCGCGTGTTGACTGTAATTAAATCCTTATTGTGTTTGTAGATTATACAAGTTTTATAAATTTATATTTAATGATATGCATTTGAAGTTATGTTTTTATTTAACGTGCTCAACAATGGCGAAATTAAAACCCTTTTCATCATTGTGTAAAAAAGGATCAACGTAAAGGTAGAAACGATTTAAAATGTCTCCCTATCTAACGTAGTCTCAGATAAACCGGTTCCCATGTTTAGTTTTTGGATTTATTTGAAACAAAAACTTAGGATCGGTCATTTACTGCTTGTCACTCTGTACTAATAGACGATGAATTATTCAGCTCTGAAACTTTCATGGGTAAGTTTGAGATATTTTTTAGACTTCCATCTGATTCTTGATGATGATTTTAAGTAATGAAAGTATTGAGTGTGTTTCTTTGAAGATCTTAATTCAATGTAATCATCTTCCAAAACACTTAAGGAAATCATTTTTTTAATGTTGCTAGATCCCTTACTTCATTGACTAAATTTGCATTATACTTTTTTTCCCTTTTTATAAATTAATCCATTAATAATTTTTTTTTATATTTCTGAAGTTTAAGTTACTTTCTATTTTTAGTATTTACTGCGACTTCTCTAATGATTCTCTTGATTGAAACACTAAGGAGTTGATTTTTCCTTTTTTATAATTATTGAATTCTTAATAACACCTAAACAGGAAACAAGTAATATAAAAAAAATTTGTAAGTCAATTCCTACTTTAAATGGATGAATAGAAAGTATTTTATTAACGATTGAAAATTTGAACGATGTATATATAAGTATCTATATATATAAGTATATATATATATATAAAAGTATATATATATGTAAAAGTATATATATATATATAAAAGTATATATATATATAAGTATATATATATATATATATATATATATATATATATATATATATATATATATATATATATATAGGGAGAGAGAGTGAGAACTAATAGTAGGAATTGAAAAAGGGCATGATTCGTCTGCATTGTTGTAACAATGCACACTCGGTTTGGCTAGTTTGGCTGAAAAATTGGTTTTCAACACCAACTTTTGTCATTGTTTTAACAATTACATACAACAATGGAGAAGAATCTAAGTTGGTGTCGAAAACCGGTAATTAGTTAAATTTATATTAATTAATGGTTTAATATTTTTAAAAATTGTATTAACATCATGTGTCATCCACTACAAGTTAAAAAAAATTATTTGAACTTGATTGGATGAATAGAAAGTATTTTATTAGCGATTGAAAATTTGAACAAGATATATATATATATATATATATAGAGAGAGAGAGAGAGAGAGAGAGAGAGAGAGAGAAAGAGAGAGAGAGCTAATAGTAGGATTTGAAAAAAAGAAAGAATCGTACTGTCGACTGAATGGTGAAAGCTATGGTTAACAACAGCCGTCACTTTGCCCTTTGCCATGATATGATGAATTTCGTGGGTCAGATTCTGACATTTGGCGATCAGGTGGCGCTAGTAACAACAACAACAAATTCCCAACTAACACAGCAGAAGCTACACGAAATGTACTGCATTCGAAGAAGTGCGGTTATAACAAAAATGGCCCGCAGCTGGCTAAAAAAATTCCTGCTGGAACGATGTCTCTAGATGACACTGAGTCAGATAGACTATCACATTTATTGATCCAAAAATTGTAAAATAAAACGTAAATGCGAAATGCATGGCCACACGTTACACTAGACGCCAGAAAAAAAATTAGGTTTTTAGTGAGATTCTCCCTTACCAAATCCTCCTTATTCCATTGGCTTATCTCCATCAGATTATTCCCTATTTTAATCTTTGGACAAACACATATTTGGTAAACAACTTAGTGCTGAAGAAATGAAAAATTAAGTGTGTATTTTTTTTCAAATAAAGGAAGTTATCAATACCATAAGAATGGAACTTGTAAATTAGCTTCATGCAGGGTTGATTGATTTTACAAAGTAAAGCAGCGCGTAGGATATTGGCGACGGACCTCGTTTTTTTTAAACCATTTCCAAAAAATGAGGACACCCTGATCTAGCACCCCGCTCACCCGACGCATATTAACGTAGTGCACCATAAAACTACATGAGAGCTATTGGCATCGGACCTCGTAATTTTGAACCACCACTTTTAAGAGACATAGATGACACCTGAGCTCGTAACCTCCTCTCAAAACTTTTACACCACATCAAAATGAGGATGTTTTAGCCTTAACAAATTTAACATCAGCGTCCCCGTCTACAAAGCAGGTCTTCAACGGCAATGACAATTCAGCCTCAAGCCCGTGCCAAGTCTCCCCACTCTTTAATCTTCCACTCTACACCGTAATGATTAGCTACCCTGATTACAAACAATTACAAAAAGAAATCGAATTGATGAATTGCTTACTTACTTATACATTAAGAAGGGTAAGGAAAAAAACTACTTAAAACCTGTCTGAGCTTTTTATTTACTTTTCTTAATTCGAACTATTTTAATGACTCTCCGGTTCTGGATAATGAGATCTGTATTATAAAGAGGGTTGACTGTATAATATGTACATTTTGTAAGTATAAATATATTTACTCTCTCATGTTCATTTAGCAATATGGAAGGTGTCTGAAGAAAAATATTAAAGTATTTTTAACTAAGTTGCCCCTTTTATTTTAAAACAAACGTGGTAAAAAATAAACCTATGCAACAACACTAAAGAAAGACTATTGAAAAATAATTGATAACATGTATAGATAAGCGATTTATTTCAATTTTCTCATATAAAAGTATCATTTTCATATCTTAATATTCATATACATTAAAACGATGATAACAAAATAATTTCTTAGAATGTTTTGTGCTTACATTTCTGTTTTTCTATGTTTCAGGCAATTGGATTGTTTATAAAATGGAATACAAAGTTATGTAGGGATAAGATAAATAAATAATAGTAGTTAATGAGTGTTTGAGACTTATTTATAAGGGTTGCCTAAATGTAAAGTTGACAAGTTGAATAAAAAGTATACCTTTATTGAAATTTAAAATATATTGCTTTGGGTTTTGTAACACAGGTCCCATTGTTTGGACAGTAGGTCCATATTTTCCCACTTAGTAGAAAGTTTGTGGTTGATTCTTGAGGAAGTCCTGCATAGCTTCCTTCACCTCATCGTCCGAATAGATACGTAATGCTCCCAATCATGTCTCGCATTATCTTGGTGGAACACTACATCTTTTCTGTTGATCAATTATGACTTTTTCTATTTAAGTGAATCATTCAGTTTTTCTAGCTGATGACAGTACATTTCATAATTAATCGTCGTGTCGTCCGGTTAAAGTTAAAAAAGAACAACTTCTTTTTGAAATCCCACCAAACCAAGGGCATCATCTTTTTTGATGAATATTGGCTTTTGAAATGCTTTGAGCTGGTTCATCTTTTTTACTCCATGATCCCTTGTGATTGACATTGTTACAGACAACCCATTTCTCGTGCTCAGTGTTGATGCGCTACAAAAATGGATTCTCTTCTTGACGTTTGAGAAGCATATCACAGACGTCAATGCAATGAAGCAAATTTTTTTCCGAGAGAGCATGAGGAACCCATATGTACAGACTTGAGGTTAAACGTGGGTTTTTCAAGTGGTCATGAACAGCTGAATTCGGTACATTTATCCTCTCTGAGATCTCACGGGTTATTATTTACCAGTTTGCATCAATTAATGCTTTTTTTTTGTCTTTATCAGCTTCAACGGGCCTTCCAGAACCGTGGTGCATCTTCAAAATTGCTTGATCGAAAGTTTGCAAACCAGTTTTGACACTAGCGTATTATCAATACATCTTCTTTATACACATCGGCTAATTTTTTTCTTGCTGGAACAGCATTTTTACCTTTTTCAATAGTGGAAAAGAAAAATATGTCGAAAATACTGCCTTTTATTCTCCATATCTTAAAGGACACAAACCAAAAACTACGGAGTAGAATCAATTGAATTTTTCACAAGAGAGCATGAGTTCTCAAAAAATACAATGGTTAAGCGCGCCTTAAGTGTGAAGTTGGGTGTAAAAAAATACAATTAAATCCTCTGTCGGGACAAAAAAGAAACTACTTTCTGAACAACCCAATACATGGAGAAAATGAAACATTAATAATCTATATATAGTTTAGATGCATGGAATTTGATAAAGAAGAACAGATGTGTAAGAGAAACAAAGATCAAAGCGGCTAATTCTACCCACTGGACTCCGGACCTCGCATCAGGTGATTTTCTTCTCTTTGGCCTGGATGCCTCTACAAACTTGACACCGATTTCTGTTGTCAATTTCAGTACATTGATGCACCAATGGAAAAATGTTACGACGGTCATGGTGTTCTTGCGGATAAGTGGTACATAACAGTCTCTTATTACGTCGTCTACCTTTTGAATTTGTCGAATAAAAGTTTTCTTTCAGAGGGCTTACAACTGTACTTTTTGAACTGCCGACATAGGGTAATAAAATGGATTATGTAAGGTTTTGACTGTGTGTGTGTGTTTAAGCTTTGCATTAACCGCAATAAATATATTAAAGATTTATATATGTGTGGTACCATTCAACATTGAATGAACCCACAAAATAAGTCTTTTATTTTTTATAATTCAGGACTTCTTATTTAATTAAGACTATTTACTTCAATGTAAGTGTTTTATATGTTACAAATTGCAGTACTTACGTACTATACCGTCGATTAATTTTGCTTCAATTCAAAAGACGTTGCCAAATGCCATGGTATTGCAGCCTATAATGGAAAACTGTTCCCCATGCAGTAATCTACTTCATGCACGCAATAGCAGTATTTAATGACGTTATTTTTTTAATTGGCGATGTTTTTAATTTCATGATATTGGTCGAATGTATAATATACAGGATGGATGTCCGGGCTTAAAGTATCTAAAAGTTATGGCTTATTATTTCGCATTATTCGTGGATTGGAAAACTCTTCGAGATTTTTAGGGTCTAGTTCCATCGGTTACACATGCGTGCATAACTCGGCAATTTCAGACGATAAACTTGTCACACTGACTTCATTAATACAGATGTGGACGCCACAGCAAAAGCTGCAGTGCGTACTTTGGTTAACGGAATTTAAATCAGTCACGTGTGTACAGCGACGTGTTCGAACAGAATGAAATATCGTTATTGGCTTGCCTAATACATTTATCAGAACTCCTACTAAACAAATCATGCACACAATCAGCAGTGTCTCCTATCTCGAAAACTTAAGGATACTCGCCGGTATGAGATACCAAAATTCTCATCTCCTTTAAAGTTCTGTCCCTTTTGTGGATAGATTTTGATGTCGGAGGGTCGGCATTCCATTCTATTCGACCACGTCTCTGTACACGCGTGGCTTATTTAAATTCCGTTAAACAAAATACACACTGCATCCTTTACTAAGGCTTCCACATCTGTATTAATGAAGTCAATGTGAAAAGTTTATCATCTGCGACTGCCGAATAATGCGTTCACGTGCGCCTATTCGGTCTATACCCGAAAAATCTCGGAGAGTTTTCCAATCCAAGTGTGAACAGTTTCTGATGGGTAGCTCCGTAAAAATAAGCCATTACTTTTGGATACTTTAAGCCCAGACACGCTGTATAAGTACCAAAATTGCACCTGCCATACATTATCCTCTCTATTTAAGGATAATGAGTCAGACTAGATATTCAAAGTAACAACGTTTTAAATCTTCTATCAAAGCAGTAAAGTGTAGATCCCTTCCAAAATATTAAAAAAATTACAATTTTTAAAAATTATTTTACTGTTTAATCCATGGTACTGCATAATCCAGATCCCTGGAGTACCAAATCGATGAAAAACATTATACGATTTACCTTCTTTATTCTTGAAATTTGAAAATGTTACTAATGTTGAATATGTGTAACCATATTGTAACTTGAAGATGTCTGAATATTTTTCAGTCAAAATTTAGTCTAGTATCTACCTATCGATGAAATGGGATTTGTTCATACAATTCCTACTATTAATTCACAGCCTCCCTATATATATATAATCCAAATACACACACACATATATATATATATATATATATATATATATATATATATATATATATATATATACATATATATATATATATATATATATATATAAATGTATATATATATAATTAAATTAGATAATTAAATTAGATTAAAAATTAAATTCCCAATCTAGCACTTAACTCATCTTTCTTGGTTCACATTTTCAAGTATCAAACTAATCACCCATTTATTTCTTCCGAACAAATGGCCTAGCCAATAAACATGTCTAATTCCAGATCGTTAGATTTAGTAGTCCCCATATGTCAGCATTAACTTTCAAGTACATTCATAAAAGCCGCGATACTTACCGCATCTGTGTTTTAAGTGAATCCACTTAAAACATCCCGTGACGTTCTTTTTCTCTCTCCGCTTAGAGTCAGAGCTTGTACAGATTTCATCGAATAAAGATCCTCTTCTTAAAGATTAAGTCTGATTCTGACTCGAATTATGTCATATATATATATATATATATATATATATATATATATATATATATATATATATATATATATATATATATATATATATAACATGTTCAAATTTTCAATCGTTAATAAAATGTACTTTCTATTGATCCTTTTAAGTTTAAATACATTTTTTAAAAATTTGTAGTGGATGTCACTTGATGTTGTGAAGGAATATCCCCTCTCCCTTGCCCGCCTAGATGTGTGGCAGGAAGGGAAGGAATACAAGACATGTTCAAAATCAACTTATTTATCGATCAACCAAATTAACAACACTGATTCACTTAAACCCAAGAAGAGAACGTCTTGACATGAACAATACAAGTGGAACAATAACGAGATGCATGAAATATACTAAAACTATGAATATTGACCACATTAATTTAGGATCAATTCAATTATCCCAAATAGCTTACTTTACTTTTAGTGACCAATCATCACTTAAAATCTCCATCTATTTAATATTTGAAATATTCAATAATTTGTATTGATACCTGATCAGTAGCAATCTCACCTGACTCCTGGCTTTCTTTCTCTAATTCTTTTCCTGCTAGCTAGAAAGCCCTGACTAATTATAGTAGATTTAGTTTGAATATCACGGTTTCTTCTTCAGAAGGGTTGTGAATAAAGGCGAATGATAGCCCAAAGATTTCCCAAGAAGATTAGCGGAATGTGCACGAATAGATTCTTCACAATGTTAGTATAGTTTTTTAAAAATATTAATTCAATTGTTTTCGCTTAATTAATAAATAAATAGTAACAAACAAAAATAATAGTCCAACAGCATGTATAGAAAGGAAAATCGTTCGTTGTATTCCTGTAGCGTAACAGATATGGCGTTGGACTTCTAATATAAAGGTCTTGGGTTTGAATTCCCCCTGGGATGACCTGGATTTTTGAGAATGTGATTTATGAATGAATGAATGAATAGTAACAAACAAAAATAATAGTCCAGCATGATTTTGTAAGGAAAATCACTTTCTATTTAGCGACTTAATATTGTGATTCTGTCATATGTATATACATATTTATATAAATTGTAATTCTTTGATAAAAAGTAGCTAAAATAAAATTTTCTTTGTTGACCTAAGTAGGAATTGACTTTTAAATTTTTTTTAATTACTTGCTTTCATGCAGTTTTTCTCCTTGTATCTTTTAACTCCTAATAAAAAATTCTTTTTTATTTTGCTTATTAGATCCTGGTAAAGAGACTCCCATCAATGGAATTGTTATACTACAAACTTTTGCGTATTTTAATCTGCTTAAAATCTTTTGAAGGCACATATATGCACTGAATACCATTCTGTTTGATATATTCAATTCTCTAGAATCATAAAAAAAGTTAACGTAATTTTTGATGATTTCCTTTTATAATGCTTCGATTTGAAACGGCATTTGAATTTTCGGTATATTTGACGTTATAAGGGAAACAAATGTAATAAATTAAAGTAATTATATCTTATTTAAACTATTTTTACTTTCTTAGGAAACGTTTATAAATCCCAAAATAAATTATTTATTGAAATATTGTTTTTCCTGCATATTCAGAAAATTATATAAGCTCTTTTCAGTTAATTCAAATATTAAAAATTGAGAAGTCTGCTCTAATTTGTATTTCGTTATTCTTGGTAAATTGACATTTTGACCATACTATTTTATTTCTTGTTAAATTTACTACTTTTGTTACTAAAAACGTTCCTAATACTGAGATTTAAGAATTTTTTTAAATTATATATATATATATATATATATATATAATTTTAAAAATTTCTTATATATATATAATTTAAAAAATTTCTTATATATATATAATTTAAAAAATTTCTTATATATATATATATATATATATATATATATATAATTTAAAAATTTCTTATATATATATATATATATAATTTAAAAAATTTCTTATATATATATATATATATATATATAATTTAAAAAAATTTCTTATATATATATATATATATATATATATATATATAATTTAAAAAAATTTCTTATATATATATATATATATATATATAATTTAAAAAATTTCTTATATATATATATATATATATATATATATATATAATTTAAAAATTTCTTATATATATATATATATATATATATATATATATATATATATATAATTTAAAATTTCTTATATATATATATATATATATATATATAATTTAAAATTTCTTATATATATATATATATATATATATATATATATAATTTAAAAAATTTCTTATATATATATATATATATATATATATATATATATATAATTTAAAAAATTTCTTATATATATATATATCTTTTGGGTGAAGATTTTTAATACTTGTTTATCTTACCAATTAGGTTTCTAAAATGAAGATTTCTACATCTCATCTGTGTATCAAAATGTGGATATTACTATTCCTACTAGGGATTTTAAGAGAATTTTGTTCCGCCACAAATGACACTACCACTGACGACATCACCTTTGAGGATCTAAGAGCTTTGAACTTTACATGCAATTATCGAAATAACTGTACAGAAATTCGACCGGTAGGAGATGATTTGCATTCGTATAAATGCATGTGTGATCACCATTGTGTCACATATGGAGCTTGCTGTCTCGATTCAGAATTCAGGATGCAGGTACAGAATGCACACAATTCTGGTGTCAAGGTTAACTGCATTAATACTTATGGCGCCAACTCTCGTAGTGTATATATGGTCGATAGTTGCAAAACTCAAGGAACAATCAACGATTTGTGCGCCAACAATGGCGAAGCGTGGAACGATCCGTTCCTTTTGATTCCCGTTACAAGCAAAGTGTCGAATATCACTTATAAGAATTATTACTGTGCAGTCTGTAACGAAAATTCTGATACCAACCAATTTATCTTCTGGACCATTATTGTTGATGACACTTTCAACTCAACTCTTCCATCTCCAGTGCCAAAGTTAAAATTCAGTCGTGCCTTGGAATCTTGGGTAACTGTTGACCCAACGTTTGGCAATATTACAAAAGTCACAATCAGCATAGAAGCTCCAGAGAGACCGGAAGTAAAGTATTGTAAGAAAGATTTAATAACGACATGCGACAGGAAATGGACAAACGCATCCGTGGCAGATAAATGCGAAGCTTATATGTCAGTATTCTCCATATACGACCGTAACATGGGCAGTTTAGCAGTGTACAAGAATCCACATTGTGCTATATGCAATTTCGAAGTCTTAAAAAGGTATGAGATTTCTTGTCTGGGTGTATACAGTATAGTGCGCCATGTACTATATGAAGGTGGACGCCGATTTGTTGTTGAGGATACAGAAAATAAGTGTGGAAGGAATGCCGTGTACGACATTTTTTCGAAGCAATGCAGATGAAATTCAGAGTCGATGACGCCTGAAGAGGTTGCGGGGCCCAGAGATTGTGTTCTGAAGCTTTAGAAGCTCTAAATAGAACATTCGGAATTATAACTATATTATTTTACATTTATTTCTATTGTATGCTTTATTTCGTACTGTGTTGTTTCATGAATGTATTCTTTCTTGATTTCCTTTTATCACATGAAATATACCTCTTATTATCCATTGAAATAAATAATATAGTTTTAAAAATATGTTTTTTCAGAACTCCATTTATTGGTTGCAAGACACGTGTTTTTTTGGCCAATGCGATTGCTTTGGTATTTAGTTTCCTATCATGATATGTTTTGGTGATGTTTTTTCTTTTTCAAATGAAATGCATTTGGGTTTTTTTTATTATTCTGATGTTCACAGTTCGTCTGGAGACATGCATTATTGTTGCTTGTATTTTGCGGTCAATTGAGGTGTGTGTGGATGCAATTGTTTTTAATCTCTAGGAAAAAGTTTTCTGTCATTATGAGGAGTCAGTTTCTTTTGGTAGCATCCATCTTCTTTTTGGATCCATCGCTGCATAATTTTTGTAAAAATATTAGATATTTCAAACTATGAAATTTTGATTTTATATTAAGTATGAGAGGAGTAAAATATTCAGCAAGCTCACTTTAGATGTCTCTCACAGTAGTCTTTATATTATTCACTAAAAATAAACAAATGAATTTTAAAAAAAGTAATGGAAATTAATTCTAAGATAACCATTTTTTTGTTCTTTTTTTATTTTGTCTTCGGATTTTGAGCATTTTTTTTATCCGTCTTACCGTTGTACATTTCCTATCCCAATATATTGGTTTATTAAAATGAAGAGCGATACTGCTCTTTTTATTATTTTTCCGAGCTTCTTTTTTGTGATAAAAAGAAGAAAATAAACAATAAATGCATACTGAAAAAAATACTTTGTATTAAAAGTGATCATGAAAAGTCATGGACTTATACTCACGAATTTAATAAAAAAATACTTTTCCAAAATAAATCTGGATTGAAAGTAATTTAGTTGATGTACCTCATGCTACAATTTTTCAAAAAATATAAATATCTCTCATCATTAAAACTGAAAAAAAGTTAACTTATCAAAGGCAATGGGATAATTTAATCACTAATTTTATCCTAAGAGCTATATAAAATCTTTCTTATGGGCATTTTATTCAAATTGTTTCATCAAATTATTTTTTTATGTCAAATTATGCCTTTTTTATGTAATATTAAATCCAAATAAAGGATTGAGGGTTGCTAATGCAGCCCAATTGCCTTGCAAAAACATCAAAGTCAAGTCAAGTCAAGTGTAAGATTAAAGAACAAAATCCCATATGGGATCTTTCTTCCGATTAAAAAATTATTCCAATATTGATATTATATTCTTAATTTTGCTATCCTGTAGGGCGCTGTGAATTCTAGACAAGTCTATTATTATACTGTAATATTACGGGACAATTAAAATTAACATAATGTGAAAGATTGCATGTTTGTGGAATATTTGCAAATTTTAAGGTATGCGACAACGTTCGGAACCGTGATTTTCCAAAAGCGTATAAATGGATAATATTTATAATATTTAGTGTCACTTAGTTTAGAAAATGTATATAAAATTGTTTTAAGAATAGTATTACAATAAAAAATTATTTAAGTACAATATTTTTACAAAAAATGAACATAGAATGACCCATTTTCAAAATATTCTCCTTTTGTGAAAAATGCTTGTATTATAAAGACATTGTACCTGATTATAGCTCAGACCTCTGTACAGACGCTCAACTAGAATGTTTGAAATATATAAACTTAGAAGGGGGTTTATTCATATTTTAAGACAACAGAGAGGAGAAATTTTAAGAAGAAAACGCTGATAATTATTTCAAATGGGTGTAACTCTGAAAATAATATGCATTTTTCAAAATTCATAGTTGAGCCTCTGTACAGAGGTCTGAGCTATATACAGGCAAAATATTATTATAATAGAAGCATTTTTCACAAAAGAAGAACATTTTGAAAAAAGGTTATTCTAAGTTAATTTTTTGCCGAAATATTGTATTTAAATAATTTTTTTGTTGTTAAAATGTCCTTAAAACAATTTTATACATGTAGTCTAATCTAAGTGACACTAAATATGATGAAAATTATTCATTTATGCGCCTTTTTAAAATCACGGTTCCGAACGTAGTCGGATACCTTAAGAATATTATGCCATAAATGCTTACTGTGTGCATTTGTTAATATGAAAATTGGAATAATTTCCTTCTGGCAATATGTTCAAAACTTGGATGAGGTTCTCTGCCCTTACCCTTTTAACTATCATGCCCGGGATGATCTCGGACACGACACTAGAGCTCCGAAATACTACGCCTGAGATTTTACGGAGTAATTTTTTTGCCTAAATGCTTCTTATTATTTCATACACGAATACATTTCGGAAGAAGTTTATTTCGGCTTCATCTCTTTGTCTTTTGCTTAATGGCGACAATTTATGTACCCAAATAATCAAAACAACTTTTCAGTTAAGGGTGTGACGGGCTGTCATCACGATTTCCATTAATGTCCTCTTTGGGTTCTTTGGGGCCAGAATGGCAATTCTTTCTAACCAACTCCAGAAGAAGAACGTGTATATGTAAATTAGGAAGCAAAAATAGTAGAAGTTTAGCGTTCGTGTGGTGGCTATGTGAAGTTTCTATATGAGGTCTATGTTTATGATTAGAAAAGCTTAAGTTAGAGTTGGAGGAAATTACAAGCTCAAGAATTAGCCTACCCGCACCTGTGCCTTCAAAATAAAGGTAGATACCATTCCACAAAGATTAAAGCCACGTCAGTACGACCAAGAGAGTAGCTGTTACCGAGGATATAGCGGTAAGCGTCTTCAATTAAGATATAAGGAAACTACGTGTATTAGAGATTTTAGCGTAATCTGTAAAGTTAGATACAGTGGTCAATTTCGCGATTATTTGGTAATACAAATTGTGTCTTCTCCCTCCAGATCAGCTTTCAATAATTATGGTTAACTTTGTATATATTGATTAAGTTAAGATCTTAATAAAGAGTTATTTAGATGACTGAAACTGTAGTTCTTCGTTCTTTCCTACAGATACAGGTCGCGGCGTAGATAACGTAGAAATGAGGCACCCACGGGCTAATACCTATTAAAGGGTTAAGTGATTATTCATTAACTTCTTACTGAAAAGCTGCTCGGGAATTATTAGCGATGGACGTCGTAATTCTAAGCTACGGCCAACTGAAACGGGCTACATTTGAACTGACATACTACATCGACATGAGGGCTGATTGCTGACAGATTAACCGTTCATCAGCCCACCTCTACATGGCGGGTTTTATTGTAGGATTTGAACCTGTGACTTAAGTGATTCAAAGCTGATGCAAATTTCATTGCTACTCTTATTCGACTCTCAAAGTCCAATTCAATTAGGCAAAGAGAGCTCTAAAAGTCACAGGCATTATTTAGTAATTATATTCTATTAAAAGAATTTTTTTTACAAAATAAGAATTTGCTATAATACCAAACTTCGTTTTTTTTTTCGAAAGTATTCATTCATGTTTAAAAAAATTTGCATATTAATGACAAGACAAATTTTTTAAATTACATATTAATAATTTATTTTAATTAAAATAAAATTTTGACCTTTAAGGTATCCGACTACGTTCGGAACCGTAATTTTGCAAAAGCGTATAAATGAATAATATCTATGATATTTAGTTTCACTTATATTAGAAAATGTGTATAAAATTGTTTTAAAAATAGTATTACAATACAAAATTATTTAAGTACAATATTTTGACAAAGAATGAACATAGAATGACCCATTTTCAAAATATTCTCCTTCTGTGAAAAATACTTCTATTATAATAATATTTTGCTTATATATAGCTCAGACCTTTCTACAGAGGCTCAACTACAATTTTTGAAATATATAATTTAGAAGTGGGTTTTATTCATATTTTACGACAACAGAGGGGAGTAATTTTAAGAAAAAAACGCCGATAATTATTTCAATTGATGGTAACTCTGACAATAATGCAAATTTTTCAAAAATCCTAATTCAGACTCACTGTAGAAGTCTTTACTTTATATAAGCGAAATATTATTATTTTAGAAGCTATTTTTTATAAAAGAACATGTTGAAAAAGGATTATTCTAAGTAAATTTTTTGCCAAAATAATGTATTTAAATAATTTTTTTTGTCAAAATGTCTTTAAAACAATTTTATACATGTATTCTAATCTAAGTGATACTAAATATCATGAAAACTGTCCATTTATGCGCTTTTTTAAAATCATGGTTCCGAACGTAGTCGGACACCTTAATCAAATTGTATATGTTACCGCTCAAGTGCAGATATCAGTTAATCTACATATTAGCTAGCTAATTTGCACATTGTCACCCATCCGGTATAGTGGTTAGCTATGCTGACTGCTGTGCTGTTGGGTCTGGGTTCGAATCCCGGAAAACACATGGCTGTTTGTAAATGTATAGCGCCTTTGTGGCATGGGGGACTTAAAATAGCTGTCCTGCTTCAAGTCCTCTAGTGAGGTTGGTGGAAGGGGAAGAGAGGTTGGAAGCCCCTGACCACCCCCAGGGCTTTCTCCCTCAAAATTGGGAGAAACCGATCTAAATCGTTTTATTACCTGCATGGCTCTCAAAGCTACGGCTAACGACAGACTTCGCTTAGCATTCTGCTATGATGAACTTCGTGAGCCTTGATCTGGCCTTTGCCGACCAGGCGGCATTAGTAACAACAATCTGCACTTTAACTAGGGTGATTAGTTTAAGTGCGAAAAATTGTTTCTCTCATTTCTCAAATTATCTAGATAAACTTAATATTGTTTACCAAACCAGGGGTGACAACTTTTTATCAGTGGCGTACCAAATCAATACATCCATAGGATTCAGTTTGCCGCACAGTAGGACAAATTTGAAACAGTTTGATTCCCACGAAAATGCATACAGAATTAGAGAATAGAGGCACATAACATGGATTTACTGTTTTGTTACATATTAGTTTTGCATCATTTAAATATACTTCTTAACATAAAAATAAACAGCATAAATTATAACTATTTTTTCAACATAAATAAAAAAAATTTAAATTGTACATATATTTTATGTATTTTTAAACATTTATTTATTTATTTTTAAATAGGAAATAGACAACATATATATATATATATAATATAGAAGTATTCCCCTTCATTATAGTTAAATAAAAAATACGAACCTAGTGCTTGTACTACTCTACTTCATATTGCAAAGTCAGGAATATATTGTGTGACCTTCAAATTGACACACGATTCTGAGCATTCAGTTGTTAACAAATTCTTTGTGGACTCGAAATATTTTTCATATGAGAAAAAATTTATTCACTTAGATATGTAGAACCCAAAGTGTAAAGCAGAGTAACTCAATTTTCTCTCTTCCAAAAATTAAATCTCTACAGCAATAACATTCAAATAATTTACAAAATAACTATAGATTTATCTTTAGAGTTATCTTTCAGATCTTTAATTAATTTCGTGAAAGTCCATAATTCTGAAGACCTTTGTCCAATAATGTCTATTACAAATTTATCAACTTCCATCCACTCAAAAACTGACACTCGTTAAACTTCACACTAATTACGAGGCACTCGTTAAGGTGAAAATAAGATTTGGGTGGAACAGCAACGTTTCTATCCTCTATAATTAAATGTTTATTATTTTTTTATATCTAAAGAATCAAGATAATACAATTGTACAATCAACACATACTTTGATTGAATCAATCATAAACCAATTGAATCATCATAATCAAACGCTTGAAAATATTATTGAAATTATTAGGAAATTGACATAATGTGTGAAGCCCCAGGCCGTGGGGACACACGTTCTACACTATCTACGCGACCTGTTTCTGTGGAGAAGAACGAAGAACCACTTAAATCGTTTATATTAAAATCTGTTTATTAAGATCTTAGTTTAAACACAATACACAACAATAATAATCTAAAGAGGATGATCCCGAATGAGAAGACGCAATATGTATTACCTAATAATCGCGCAATGGACCACCGAATCTAACTTTATAGATTAATTCCTGTCTCATTAATATACGCACTTTCCTTCTAGCTTATATAAATTCTCTTACCGTTATATCTTAAGTAAAAAGCTACGTCAATATCACTTCTGTTGTGGCTTTAATCCGACTATGTTTCTATTAGTCTCGAACCCACTTTTGGTTCGTCTGTACTGGCATGGCTAGGCTAATTCATGGACTTAGGATTCTTCTAATCTTTATCTCAAATCTCTTTACAGCTACCTCTCTACTTAGTGACTTCACTTCCCATTTAGCAATCCCTTCTGCACATAGACATAGACCTCCCGTGAATGCTAACTTCCAATATATATATGATTCTTAATTTACATAACTACGTTCTTCTTCTTGAGTTGGTTGGAAAAAATTGCCATTCTGGCCCCAAAGAACCCAAGAGGGCCCGTCACAAATGTTATTTTCTTATTTTTCGATACCGAATTAAATGTCTGTTTTCATATCTATCCCGATGTTATTTGTTTATTTCTCGATACTTTTAACACTAAATTTGACTCCAGTGAATGAGTGAATATTAACGTTGCCCTGTTCATTTGCACGAGGGCTTTTGGGGACAGACTTCGTCATTTTGAATCATGGTAAAGTGACGTGGACGACACTTGAGCTCTGACACCACTTCTCCTAACTATCACGCCACGCCAACGAGAGGAATTTTGAGCTCTCGACATATTTAACGTGCATCACTTCCCAACTCGGCGACTCTTTAGTGGTACTGGGCTCGAACTCGTGAAAAGCCAGCAACGGTCCTATACCTTCACCACTAGGCTACCCCGGTCACAAATTTGTCTCCAGAATAAATCTGTCGACGTAATTAAATTTGTTATAAAGTAATTCAAGGAGTCTTTTATCGAATACTTTTACTGCATCTCCACTTTGTTTCTAAATATTTAGGATATTTTATTCTGGGATAAGTCGACATTCAATCAAAATTTCTAACAGATAGGAAACGAGAGAAACAAACTTTTGAACTTTAACTATGCGGAAACCTCTAATGTGGAGATTACCTAGTTAAAATGTGGAAAATTCTTGATACCGTACTTTAACGGAGCAAATCAGCTAATTTGCAGACTAGCTAGGTATTTGCACATTAATGCAGTGTTTATCAAACTTTTAATATTGGCGACCCAATATTCAATCATAAATTTCATTGCCCCTCTGCCCCTCCCTGCAAACAACAATACATTGAATTCAATAATATTATATTCTTAGGCTAAAGGTCGAATACGATTTTAACCTCTTAAGTGCCACTGCCGTATATATACGTCTTTCCCAACCATTACATTAAATGCCCCGGGCGTATATATACGTCTTTCTAAAGTACGATATTTCTGTGCACTGCTATCTTTAAAATTATTCCGAAGGTTTTGGAATGCAATAAAAGGACACATTAACAGTGTTTGCGAAGGGTTTACTTATATCAGGAGATTTCTTTATTTATTTCTTTTCTAGCCACCCCCTCTCTAAAACATCACATACGTATACCTACGGGGAGAACGGAGGCATTGGGGGAGCGAATTGTGTAACTTTTAATAGACAGTTAAGGGATAATTTATAAACCGTAGAAATTATCAAGATAAGTGTTAATTTTTGTATATAATTTTATTTATGACACAAGCCCATGGGGTCACTTAAACGTTCTTAAATTAGTCTTGTCAAATTAATTATAAAATACAAGTGTGTATTACTGATACTTTTATAAGTGTATTACTCGTGTATCAGTGTAAATGCTAATTTCATTTTTTACTACGCCGGAATGCATTTTGTTCATTTACTTCGAGTAAGTTAATAATTTCTTTAAATAATCTTTTGTTTTCGACTCTTCAATAAGCTCGCCCCCACCTCTTAGAGTTATCATGCCCTCCTTGGGGGGCGCGCCCCACAGTTTGAGAAATAATGCATTAGTGGCTTTAGAGTTTGAGCGGTAATATATATACAGTAAAAATCGCTTAACACGAAACTGAGGAGACAGAAATATTTTTCATGTTAAAAAATATTGCAAAAAGCAACAACAACATATATATTTAACAAAATCAAGTTTATTAGAGTACATTTCATTTGCATAGTATGCTTATATTTGATAAAAATCGATAAAACAAAAATTTTCACGTAAACTTAATGAAATTTAATGCAAAATTTTCTCAAGTTTTTTTGAAAACAAAAGATTTATTGAGTTTTGGGGAAATAATCCGGTATTTTTTTTCCTTTGCATTGTCTTTTTTAGCATTAAATTTTTAGATGTCGTTCATTTTGTTATTCTTTTCACCATTGGAACGACCGTCTAAATAACTGTGCATACTCTTCATGAGGCTCCTCATTTCGAATGACGTGGAATCAGGAGCTGCTTTATTCATTTCATTTTAGCCGCCGGAATCTGCCTCAATGATATTCTTGGAACTTTTATCAAACTCCAAAATGTACTTCTCTGTCATAATTGGAGCTGTGAGTACATTATTATCATTTACTGGAACGAATTCTTCCGATGATAGAGTAAGACAGTTCAACAATGCAGAAACTTTCTCAAGATTCATTAAATGTCGGTTCAATTTCAATATCCTCCTTCTCTAGAATGAAATTCTTTTCGTGTTAAGGTATCCAACTACGTTCGGAACCGTGATTTGCAAACGCGCATAAATGGATAATTTTCACGATATTTAGTGTCACTCAGATTTGAATATATGCATAAAATTGTTTTAAGGACATTTTTTGACAAAAAAAATTTATTTAAATATAATATTTTGGCAAAATATTAACTTAGAATAATCTTTTTTCCAAATGTTCTCCTTTTTTGAAAAATGGTTCTATTATAATAATATTTTGCCTGTATATAGCTCAGACCTCTCTACACAGGCTCAACTAGAATTTTTGAAATATATAACTTGGAAGTGGGCTTATTCATATTTTACGACAACAGAGGGGAGAAATTTTAAGAAAAAAACGCCAATAATTATTTCAATGGGTGGTAACTCTGACAATAATGTGAATTTTTCAAAATTTCTAGTTGAGCCTCTGTATTGAAGTCTGAGCTATGTACAGGCAAAATATTATTAAAATAGAACCATTTTTCACAAAAGGAGAACATTTAGAAAAAAAGATCATTCTAAGTCAATTTTTTGCAAAAATATTATATTTAAATAAATTTATTTTTGTCAAAATGTCCTTAAAACAAGTTTATGCATGTATTCTAATCTGAGTGACATTAAATATCATGAAAAATTATCCATTTATGCGCTTTTTTAAAATCTCGTTTCCGAACGTTGTCGGATACCTTAAGTGATTTTCATTTCTTATTAAGAGAAAAAAAATGTATGAATATACATATTAGTTTGTCGGGACCGTTGTATTATTTGTGTTATCCAATATATCGTCTTAAGCGTTTTCGTGTTTTTCACTGTATTTTCAAAGTGGAAGCATGATTAGGAAATGAGAGTTGTGACTTCATACAAAATGTGAGTATTTTTGCTTAAAACAGTTTTTTTGAAAGAAGAAAATTCCCCATTCATTAAATCTAGCGCATAGTATGACATACATAACACACATTTTTTTTTTTTTTTTTTTGTAAAAATTCACTAAGATCTGTAATACAGTACATAAATCGCGGTTACTTAACGGCCATAATGATCATGCAAGTTTGAATAAATAATTTCTTTATAATTGAACTTGTTCATTCTATTTCAACATTTGTTGCAAAATTTAGGTAGATAAATTAATTTAACCTTGAAATTTTACTTTTAGTTTCAGACTGTGGCTTTCAAAAGTCAAATTTTAACTAGGAAAAGATATTAAACAACTTTTAGATTGATTTTATTTTTGAAAGTCATTATTTAGCGACTGTATTCTAACGAGCAAATAGTTTTTTCAATCACAAAATCTACGGCACGCAGACTTTTACAAGGTCAATAGATTTCCAATATGTAGATATAGTGATAATGACGTCTTTGTCGTTGTCCAAGCTGAATCCTACGAAATTCACCGTTTTATTTGCCATTTGATGATATTCCATATATACATATCTCTTCTTTATTGTTTAATTTCAGATGTTGCAGAGATGCTGAAGGATACATGCAACCATTTATACAATATAATGGGCTCGTGTAAAACCAGAAACCGGTTACAGCAAATTAATTCTGTAAATAGCAAAAAAAAAAAAAAAATAGCTGCTGAACTTCTTTGTTGCATCTGTTGATGCAAACAGTTTCACTTTCGATGCGCACTTTCTTCGCTTAGTTAAACAATAACATGCTCTGCTCTGAACGTTGAAAAAATTCTAAATGCTTTTCAGTCAGGTTCGTACTGTGAATTCGTTCTCTCAATATTTAAAATTGTTTAATGCTTTCTTGTATTGATACATTTCATTGACTGCGATGTTAGGCCTTTCTTTTTTTTTAGTTTCGATGGGTGTCAAAAATAATTAAATCCCAATTTACAAATTTGTTTAGGTTTTAATGAGTAAAATTACCATATTTTAGTAAAAATGAAAATTTTAATCTTATAGCCAAAAAAAAATTGCAAGTAATAATCTAATGAAATATTGACAGGAGAAAAAAGCGTCTTTCTAAGATATTTTCGGTTTCAATTTGATTATTTTTTTATTTATTAAATAACTCTTAATACGAATAAGTTCCATTTACTTGCATTTTTAGATTTCAAAAAAGAATACTCCATTATAATTTAAGGTACTTAATTATAAGTAAGTTAATAATTAAGGTAT
This sequence comes from Trichonephila clavipes, assembly GCA_019973935.1. NCBI lineage: Eukaryota > Metazoa > Arthropoda > Arachnida > Araneae > Nephilidae > Trichonephila > Trichonephila clavipes. The sequence continues at coordinate 3,253,756 of BMAU01021369.1, forward strand.
TTACTTATAAAGAGAAGTTTTCTAAAACACCTTGAGATTAGTAATATTAGGTTATCTTGTTGGTGCTCAGGACTTAAGTTAATGAAAAACACCAATCGGAAAATTATATAATAAATTAAATTTATAAACATGGAGTATTTTGGATAACATTTAACAAAATATATACTGAAATTCAAAACAATCTAAATGAAATTTAAGACCATGCATTTATACTATTTTTTACACAGCATTTTCAACACAATTATAAAGGCAATAGACAAAATTTTAAAATATGTTTATAGTTATGAAAAGTTATGGTTCATAGCACAGTTTCTTACAGAAAATTTTATAAAATGCATTGTGCTTGTAACAATAAACTTTTTAAAAAATCTATTGGTGTTACAGTTACATTTGTCTATCATATTTTAAATAACATATATACAAAATATGATAGTAATACATTCAAAATTTTTTGAGTTATAAAGTATTAAATAACACAACTTTAATATATAAAAAAATTCAATCTTCGTAAAAAGCATTTAAAGTTTTGATTCTTAATTTTGTAAAATAATGCTTAATATACATATATATATATATATATATATATATATATATATATATATATATATCAAACATTTAAAATTCACCGCTTTTATACCATAGACCTTCCTCGCTCTCTATCTTATTAAATTTTTTCTTTTTGGCTGTTCGATTTTTTTCCGGCACAAAATGGCAAAGATTTTTAAGAAAATTGAACTTCAGTCAAGCATTGATTCAGAAATAAAAGCTTTAAAAGAAGCAAATAATAACACTGAAAAAAAATTTCCACTTAATTTTTTTTCAAAATTTGCTAAAAGTAAAGCAGTTTAACTACTTGTACATTAACTAAACTTTGACAAAAAACTTTAATTTTAGTCCATGTGAAGAAACTGATTTACCTTCTTCCGGTAATTTAATAATTTTTAACCACATCCCCTAATATAATCGAAGACTTTAAATCTTATAAATTAAGCTAAAAACTCTGTTATATCAGTAGCATTCCAAAATTTCTTTTAAAAAACTGTTCTAATGATACCATTTTTCGATTAAATTCTGTAAATGGATTCATCAAATGGAAAAAAAATGTTATATAAACTCTTTCGAGGACCGAAACATGGTCGCTAAATTATGACTTCTATTGTTTCTGTTGAGTCATAGGCTCGAGTTCTGATTCTACGACTGACGCATGTTAACCACTTAACCGATCAATTTCTGTGCCCCAAATGTTCCAAAACAAGTAATATAAAAAAAATTAAGTCAATTGCTACTTACATATATATATATATATATATATATATATATATATATATATATATATATATATATATATATATAGGTCAACAAAGAAAATTTTGTTTTAGCTACTTTTAATTAAATAGTTACAATTAATATAAATATGCATATACATAGGACAGAATCACAACTTTAAGTGGTAATTCATTTTTATTCATTATCATTTAAGTATAGTATTGTCATCCAAAATAATCGTATATATAAAATTTCAGTTCAACTAAATGCTTTTAAACGTGAGAAAAAAAAACTTTTCAAGTTTTGACACAAGTCGCCAAAAGAGTCGCTAACTCGCCAACGTAGCTGTATTTGTAATTCTTTGAATAATTAATTTTAATCAATTAATTTTTATTAACTATAATTACATTATTGTATTGTCATCCAAAATAGTAATGTACATAAAATTTCAGAACAATTGAGCGCTTTAAAATGTATTTTATTAACGCGATTGAAAATTCCACCAAGGTAAATAAATAAATAAATAGAGAGTGTGAGCTAATAATAGGAATTGAAAAGGGCACATTTTTTATTGCAAATAACTAATCATAATACTTAACAGAATGCGAAAATGGAAGAATTTAATTTTAATTTTTAATTTTAAAGTTTTCACACTGTTTTTTATTTTGTAGTAGCGGAACACAAAAGTGAGTGTTTGCTTTTTTATAAGTACATTTTGCATACTATGAAGAATGTTTCATATATCTTAAAACAATTTCTCTCTTTCTTACAAAAAATTTCAAGTTAGTACTTCTCTTTCATACGGTTGAGGGTTTTGCGTGTGTGTGTCACAATTTGAAGCATGGTGTAGTACTAATATATTGAAATGGGGACAGAGATAGTATTGGCTTTTTTTGGGTTGTCTTTCCATTGTCATTTTTTCTCGAGCAGCAAATTGCCCATTGCCTTGTCAATCTCTGCTCTTTACCGAATTTTTTCAAGAATCTAAATTCCTGTCTTCAATAAAAAATTCCCGTCACCACAAAGAAAATTCCGGATGAGAAGTATTTCATTACCATGGGCAAACTGTATCTCTTTAAAACACTAGCACTAATATAATCTCCCAATAAGAATTAAAAATATACACAAGCCAAAGATAGAAAGAAGACAATATCAGTGCCCGTACAGAGTACGGGGAAACCAGATGTGGCCAGCTTTCGATAGCCCGTGCGGTGTACGAGCAAACTTAGTAAAGAGTTAAGGTATCCGAACACGTTGAAAATGACCAAATTCAGTCAAGATAGATCTTTTTGTTTTTGATTTTATTGAATAGAGCTATATTTTGGTTTTACAAAACATACCTTGTTTTGATTCTTCGCTACCTAGAGAGAGAGAGGACAAACTACAATCAATTTTATAAAGTAAAAAAAACAGGAAGTGGGTGTTTAAATTGTTCAAAATCTATCATGGCGAGTCTGATAACTCAAAATGTATTTTTATAAAACTTTTTCAACCTGATATTTGTGCTATTTTCTAGAGAATGTACTAAAATATTTCTTATTGTATGAATACCTTTTAACTAACTAAAATTAGATGGAACGCGGGTGACGGCGCGACAGCGCCTTTTCCCAGAAGGGTGGGAGGAAAAGTGAAACCATATGACGGAATGCGGATCTAATCAAGAGATCTCCCCGACAAAACGGGGAGGGAGGACGTACCCCGAAACTCGGAACGCTCTATCGAAGCAGAGCGCCGGCGGGGGGAGGGGAAGAAGGCAGGAAAGAACGCGGGACGGCCGAAGGCTGTGACTCAAAGGCGGTGACTTATCACCCAAGAACCCAAAATAAAATGACGCAGTGCAGTGCAGCTAATATATGTTGTTGAGAGTGTGAAAAGAGTGTTTAATTGTTGAATTATGGGGGGCGGAGCGGGTTTCTCCACTTCGTCGAAGAGTATGAATATTTAATTTTAGGATGAGGATACGTAAATAATGTTTGTGCTTTGATAATTGGATTGTCATGAGATTCAATAGATTTAAATACATTTCTAGATAGTTTAGTGATGTAATTAGAAATCGGCTCCATTTGTAGGTCGTTGTGAATCACGTCATTTCGGACGTACCAAGGTGCGTTCGTCATGACGCGTAGAATTTTGTTTTGCATTACTTGAATTTTTTTCATGTGGGTGGCGGCTGCGGTTCCCCAAACGGGTGAACCATAAGTGATAACTGGGCGCAGAATCTGCTTGTAGAGAATGACTTTATTTTCTAGGGATAGAGGAGACCTCCTCCCGACAAGGGAGATGGCTAGAGAAATTCTACCCCAGAATTTCTCAGATAGATAGTCGATGTGCTTTTTGAACGTTAAGCGGCTATCAATGTGTAGACCCAGATATTTCACCACCGGAACCCACTGTATGTTGTCATCAAAAAGTATAAGTTGGATAGGCGGGTCAATAACCCCCATTTCCTGAAAACAATTGCTTGTGATTTATCTACATTTATTGCAATTCTCCAATGTGTAAGCCACGTTTCAAGTTTATCTAAAAAGTGTTGAATATTTTTAATAGTGTATTTCAGCTGGACACCTTGCGAGAGAACTGCGGAATCATCCGCAAACAGGCAAGTACTGACGGTGGAGTGCTGTGGAAAGTCATGTGTGTAGATGTTGTACAAGTACGGTGAGAGAACAGATCCCTGAGAGACCCCAGAGAGGCAAGATCCCGTGTTTGAATATGAATTATTTACACGAACTCTAAAAGTTCTATCGTGTAAGAAATTATGAATAATTTTAATTAAATAATCAGGGAACTGTAATTTAATTAATTTGTACGTGAGGCCATCGTGCCACATTTTGTCAAATGCCCTTTTAACGTCTAAAAAGACACCTACAGTATAAAATTTGTGGGCAAAACCCTCGTTTATAATGTTTGTTACACGTATCAGTTGGTGTAGCGCTGAATGGCCCTCCCGGAAGCCGCATTGCTCCGGGGGAATACAATCTATGGCTTTGCAGTGAGATTTGATTCTAGTTAAAATAATTCTTTCGAATATCTTAGCAGTGGCATTAATTAAGCTAATTGGTCTGTAGCCTTGTGGATATGTTCTATCTTGATTTGGCTTGGCCAGCATAATGACGTTTGCTTGCTTCCATAGTGTAGGAAAGTGATTTTTAATGAGGCATTGATTGTACAACTTAGTTAAATGAGTAAGCGCATTTTGCGTAAAATATTTAAATGCTATGTTTGGGATTTGATCGGGGCCTGCAGCTTTTCTATTCTGCAGTTTTTTAATAATGCCTCTGACCTCGGAGGGGAAGTGAGAGGGGGCGTGCATGTTGCGAAGTTGTCGAAATAGTCATCGAGACTAAACTTTCAACTTCTTCAATCTTGTCGTCACAGTAGGGTTCTTCATTTTCCTGAAATGTGACTTCAAGTGTATCTTTGAAAGCCTCCGCCTTTTCGAAATCCGAATAGGCCATTCCACCCGGACCATGAAGAGGTGGAAGGGGGATATGCCTTTTAGAAAATTTCCTATGTAAATTATACAAGGAATTGTCCTCAGGATTTAAAGTTAATAGAAAATCTTTCCAGGTCCTGTTTTTATGTTCTTGGATTTCTCTCCTGATCTGTCTAATGAGAGCGTTAACTTCGCGTTTGTATGGCGGGTATCTGGTATCATTCCAGAGTTTACGAAATCTATTTTTAGCTCGGATAAGCTCTCTGATGTTTTCAGGGAGGCGGAGGTGTGGAGTGGTAATTAATCTGGTGGATATGGAAGCAGAAATAGCATTCGAAATATTGCTGGTAAAATTTTGAACGGCTAGATCCAAATCATCTATCCGGGGATTTCCGGGATTGGTGTGATAAATTATTTCTTGAAATTTAATCCAGTTGGTAGTTTTTAAAGTTCTAAGGATTGGTGGAAGTACATTATTAGTGACGAAATCAAAAATAACTGGATTGTGATCACTGCTAAGTGTATTTATAGTAAAAATTTCAGTGTGAGATAAATTAACTGCAAAGCCTATGTCAAGGATAGCGTTGGAGTGTCGACTGTTGAAGTGTGTAGGAGTATCGGGGGCAAGAATATCCAGTGCCGACCCAACGGCCCAATTGCACAGAATATTACCATTTGAGTTTGCCCTGCCTGGGTTCCAGCTGGGATGTCGAGCATTAAAATCGCCGAAGAGAAAGGCTTTGTTGCTATGGATGAGAATTGCGTCGAGTTCCGTAGTATTAATGGAGCCGTGTGGAGGTCTATAAATACACGCCACAGTAATCTTACTGTTGTTTCCTAACTGAAGTATGACTGATGAATTTTCGAAGGTGTTTGAAACATTTAGGATGGCGTGGTGCCTAATAGAATTCTTGACGAAGAGGGCCGTTCCGCCCCCTCTATGTGTTGTGCGGTCACTTCTGTGACAAGTGTAATTTGGAATGCTAACTCTGTCCGCAGGACGAAGATGAGTTTCTTGTATCCCGATTACGTCGGGGTTATAATCAATAATGCAATCTTTTAATTCCTCTAAATTAGTTTTTAATCCATTAGCATTCCAGCTAAAAAACCTGAGAGAGTGATCCCTATTACTACAGTTGAATTTTAATTTTAAAGTTTAGTTTGTAATAAGGACAGCATTTGTCCCCACTGCGACATCATCTGGGCCATCTGGGTCATGACTTCTTTGGCATCCAGAGAGTTGTTGTTCGTGCCTCTTTTAACTACTTCCGCAAAGGAAGGTGTTGTTGGCTGTTTTTTATTATCCTTGCGCGCAGCCGCTCGCTCTTGCCAGACGTTCTTCGTCGATTTTGACTTGTTTGTTTTTGTGTTGATCGGATTCCTGGGGCATCCCGAGAAGTTTGCAGGGTGCGGGCCGCTGCAGTTGGCACAATTAACCGGGGCCTTGGCTGACTTGGTACAATCAGAGGTGAGATGGCCTCCTGAGCATTTCAGACACTTCGGTGCTCTGGCGCAGAACCGAGAGTGGTGAAAAAATTCTTGGCAGCGATAACACTGCGGGGGCATGGTGGATTTATTAAGAGGCTCGACGGCAACTCTAAAAAATCCAATAGTTTTTATGTTGAATATTCCCCTGCTTTCAGGGGATTTGGGGAGGGTTACCAGAAACAGTGGCATATTTGTGTTGGTTTTCCTGTTTCTCAACAGGGAAATATGATTGGGTTGGAAACCAAATGAATGTAACTCTGACATGAGTTCTTCCTGGTTTAAATCTGTGGGTAACCCTCTCAAGACTACCTTCAACTGTTTGTTGTGGGCCATCTCAAATGTATGAGACCGCAATTTCTTGTCCGAGATAAATTTCTGAATTAACCTGTGCTCTTCAGTAGAAGCCGGGAAAACTCGGAGTTTCCCGTTCTCAAAACGCCCCTCGAGTGGTGTGTCGCAGAACTTCCCTATCTGGTCAAGAAGCTCGGTGGCATTACTCTGTGAATCAATCACTATAGGAGCAATGCGTCTTCCGTTTTGGCCTACGAAAGTATAGCCGTCATCTTTCTCGCTGGTTCCGGGAGCGCTAGTGCTCTCAACGGCTTTCGCCGCCGGGCTGCTTGGCGCAATCACCGGCTTGACTGGTTTTTTAGAAACCTCATCCGAGCTCTCTTCGGCTGACGTTTCCCCTTCCTCCATAGAAGACTCAGCGCCTTCGATATGACGAGGGGAGGTGGATGTGGGTGGGAGCTTTCGCTCCGATTTCGCCTGCTTCTTCGACGGCGTCTGCTTGCTAGGCGATGCGTTCTGCCCATTTATTTATATCTTTTAAATTATTTTTAAGTAAATTCATTAATTCGGCCCTTAATTCTAAAATTCTGATGAGGAGGTACGTCCCGTTCCGGGACAGGAACTCCGTAAAGTTACATGCCACTTGCCACTTGCTTCAGCTGCGAAGCGGGTGAAGCCTCAGTGGGGACGCGATTAAGTCGCTCGATGTCCCTAATGTAATCTTTAAACTCCTTGTTTTGGAGTCTAATAGATTTTCTTGAACATTTCAGTGCTGTCCACTGAATAGAATTTACAAGCCTAAGTCTCTCAGGCGTGTTTGGCAAATCGGGGTCGTCAAGGGTGACCAAAATCTCTTCTAGCACGTCACATAAATCCTCTGATTCTATGCACGTGGTACATTTCTCTAAGTAATCATTAGCTGCAATAGCGTCAAAAGACATAGGTTCCAAGGTAAATAAATCACCTACCTTGATAGATGAAGCCACATCTGTCCTGGGAGCGGACATATCCATATAGTAATCCAAAATCTGAAAATGAAAAACACAATCCGGGTCGAAAACTGCAGTGAGGCGGCAGGCCTAACACATACCGCGTGTCGAATCTAACTTCTTCAAAAAGCGGAAAAATTTAAAAATTAATCCGAAGAAATAACCTCAATCGGTTATATTTGAAGGAACAAGGCCAAAAAGTGACACTGTAGAAACGAAAACGCGGATGCAAAAAGATCCAAATTCGGGGCAAAACGCTTAAAAAACGGGGTCGCAGTCGAGGGCAGAAAAACTGCGTCTGAACTCTACCAAGACAGGAAGAAGAATGAAAATATGAATACCTTTTGAGTTAGGGCCTGTTATTAAATAATGGTCTCATAAAGAATGTGACTTTTCTTATAATGTTTACTCAATCAGCTCTAAAATTTTCAAATTTTAATAAAACATTAAAATTTTAATACATCCTCTAGATAAATGTATCTAATTTGTTTGGGTAATATATTTAATAAAATAAGTTTCTTACTTTTTTCTGTAATTGCTTTGAAGTTTTACAAAAATATTGCTAAAATTTCACTTATACTTGTGATTTTTGCAAAATTTAGGCAATTTATTTTAAATATTGTTGGTTAAATATTAGCATTTATTGCTATTACGTCCTATAAAGTATTTATAGTGTTTAAATATGTTATTTTGTTAAAAAAAACCTTTCGAACGTGTTCGGATACCTTAAATAATTTTATGATTAGCATTTACTAATGAATATAATTAAATAAGTTTGCGTTGTAATTTATAGCTGAGTTTGCAAATATAGGGAATTCATCCTATCGGTAAATATCACAAATATTCGCGTACTTCGAATGTGTTTCGGATACCTTAAATCTATCGGAATTCCGTTCTCAATTGGGCGTGATGTTGGAATCTGTACTTCAGAATGGGACGAGTCTATCGTCGCGTTCTGGCACTTTATAAGGGTTTAAAACGACGAAGTCCATCACCATCATCCCTCGTATAATTTCGAAATGTGACGTTAATTAACAATATGTCAATCATTGATCAAAAGGTCTCTAAGAGACAGTCCTTACAAACCAGTCAATAAAAATTATCATATAACAATAGAGCCTGATTCATAGAAAATTAATAAACAACAAATATCTATTGAAATTTAAATTATTATTTTACGTTTTCAAATCATACCAAAGATTAAAATTGTGTTTCTTAAAACCGATATTCTGAGACAATGTCATTTTCCTCAAATTGAGTTACATTAACAAAAAAAAAGAAGTTTTAACTTAATGCCTGGTTTTTATGCCGATTTTTCACAACTGAAATGTCAGTAACACATATTTATTAGACTCGAAACCAATAAATACCTCCTTCGAGCTCTTCTACTTCACCCTTATTATAGCATTTCAAGAAACTGTTAGCGGTGGGGAAAGTCACCGTGTCCTCGTTCGTCAGTGGACATTTTTCTCCACAGAGAACAATAGAAGGACATTGAAACTCTTGGATGCAATTGTATAAAAAATTATAATACTAAAAATGAGAGAAAAGTGTGTGACATATTCGAGATATTACGAAGAGGGAAACTTATAAAATGGTGTATATTTTTTCAAATATAGGTAACTTTGAAGGTTAATTACTCTTTACCACGTGGTAAATACCACCAAATTCATCACTTTAATCTCTTTATTAGTCACCTTCATATGTGCAACTTATAAATTATTTTACATATTGTAGTATTTCCAAACATATTTCTTATATTTGCAGTATTTACTGTATACTGATCTCATTTTTTGCTTTATTTTTCACATTCTCCTTTTTCACATAAATGTCATGAGAAATAGTATGTAGTAATTCTTAATTTCGTCATCACCATCCAAGAATATAAAATACACAGTTCAGTCAAATTTAAGGTATCCGACTACGTTCGGGACCATGATTTTTAAGAAGCATGTAAATGGATAATATTTATGATATTTAGTGTCACTTAGATTAGAAAATGTATATAAAACTGTTTTAAGAATAGTATTACAATAAAAAAATATTTAAGTACACTATTTTGACAAAAAATGAACATAGAATGACCCATTTTCAAAATATTCTCCTTTTGTGAATAATGTTTCTATTATAATAATATTTTTCCTGCATATAGCTCAGACCTCTGTACAGAGGCTCAACTAGAATTTTGAAATATATAACTTAGAAGTGGGTTTATCCATGTTTTACGACAACACAAGGGAGAAATTTTAAGAAAAAAACGCTGATAATTATTTCAATGGGTTGTAACTCTGAAAATACTGTGAATTTTTCAAAAATCATAGATAAGCCTCTGTACATAGGTCTGAGCTATGTACAGGGGCTATGCACCACGGGCCATACATGACAGAGTTGAACAACGGCTGCGGTAATGCGTTTGGGCGAATAGACGTCCTACTGTTGAGCAACTGACCACCCAAATGAACCAAGGGGCTACCAACTACTATTCTTTGCTACGTTGCTGCGTCTGGGCCTCCAAAGCAGATGCCTGGTTCATGCACCTATGCTGACTGCTGTTCAACGGCAACGAAGGCTAGAATTTGCACGCCCTTAACGCAACTGGACTTCCTCTCAGTGGCAATAGGTAGTGGGGGTATTATGGTCTGGGTAATGTTTTTCTGGCATTCTCTGGGTTCACTCATCATTGTGGAAGGCACGCTGGATCAATACATGTACGCATCTGTCCTTTTGGACCACTTCCACTTTTATATGTGCATTGGTTTTCATCAGAATGATGGCATCTACCAGCAGGACAATGCGAAATGTCCTACAGCAGCCAGTTTACGTGCGTGGCTCGAAGAACACCAGGATGAGTTTACCGTTCTCCCCTAGCAAGCAAACTCGACTGACTTAAACCCAATCGAGAATCTGTGGGGCCATCTCGATCGGGTTGTTCGAGCCATAGATCTTCGCCCGCGTAATCTAGAGCAGCTGACCACGGCACTGGAGTCGCATGGCTCAACATCCCAGGGAACACCATCAGGAATCTAATTGCCTCTCTTCCTGCACGTCTTGCAGCAGTTCGCTCTGCGACGTGGTTATTCTGGCTTTTGACAAGTGGTCACATTAATGTGACTGGACTGTGTATTTCTAATTCCATTTGAAGGTTGCAAAGAATATTTTAGAAATTTCATGCGGGGAGAGGTAAAAAGAAAACAAAAAAGGTAAATTACATAAATGCCTTTTTCAAAACACAGTGGGTTGTGGTAAACATATTCCCACTAAAAAATGAGGTCTTGAAAATCAAAATAATTTTACTTAATAAGAAGGATTTGCCCACTGTTCAGTGGAGAGCAGAAGACAGTTGATACAACCCAGAAATACAACTTCTAAACACAGCGCATCAGCTGGGAATATCGTTTATTGTAATAATTTTTGCTAATTATTTTTCTCTTTTTATAGCCAATCATAGTAAAAACCAAATGAATCTATTTTATCTTTACTGATGTGGGAAAAGTATAATTTCTTTCGTTGGTTTGTCGAATCGGGCACTTATCGCGCCTTTTCGCCAAATCGATAAATGCGCCAAATCTGGTAACCCTTCTGAATTCATTTTCCAGTGGAGAAGTCGCTTTTTTGGCGAAATTGAGCGCATGCACAGTAGATTTCTTTAATTTTAACAGTTTTAACGATATCGCGGCAAGTTAGCGCATTCGTAATTCGTTTTTTTTATTATTTGAACAGTTTAATTGTTCAACGGTCTTTCTCGCGCAAGAGCAGAAAGCTTTTTTTCTTTAAAAAATCCGTTACACAGGAAACGGTTATTTCTTTTGCTCCGGTTGGGTCAGCTGTTCGGCTTCGTTTTGGGAATTACTTTTTGCAGGTAATATTTTTATTTCTTTCTCCACATAAATTTCAAAAGATTTCCATGATGTCCAGCGATGCTGTTAGGATTAATTTGAATGAATGCATGAAAAATTACGATTAATATTGTTAAAGGTTTTTTTGCCATATTGCCTGTGCTTGGAAAGAAAGCTGTTTTAGAATGGTGCATATGTGTGTGTGTGAAAGAAGGTTTGATTGGATCATCGTATGTATGTCCAAAATGTGGAAAAAGTATTGAATTGAGAGAAAGAAAGGGTATATATATATATATATATATATATATATATATATATATATATATATATATATATATATATATATATATATATAAGAAAGTGAATGATGGTTTTTGAATGGTACTGCAAAATTCAGTCCAGTGTGAAAGGGGATACCCATCATGTGTTAAGGAGTGTAAAGAAAGGGTTTTGGTTTGAATTGAGTAATATGGATTCGTGCACCGTTATGTTAGTGATGCAAAAATAAAAATGTTTTGGAAGGTGCTCTCAGAAAAATGCAGTAGCACACTGGTATAATTTCAGTAGGCAACTCATCGTCATCATAAATGTCGGGAAAAGCAGCATTTTTTAAAGGTAAGTGAAATTATTTCCATTTTTAAATGCCTGATTTTTGCAGCGATTTTCAGTTTCTAAACTTTAAAATGCTATATTTTAATGATTTTCCTTCAGTCATCTTGAATTTCGCGCTCCGGCGTTGCGTGTTGTGGTAGGGTTGCAACTCCGAAACACAACACGCAAAAACACGCCAAATTGGCGATTTTTCAAAATTTGGCGGAGAAGTGCCGTATTCGACAATTTCACCTACTTTTTAATACTTTTCATTTCGCATAAATATTGTTTCAAAACCAGGCAAAAAATTTTAAGTCAATTCCTACTTAGATCAACAAAGAAAAATTTTATTTTAGCTACTTTTTATTAAATAGTTATAATTAATATAAATACATAGGACAGAATCACAACATTAAGTGGTAATTAATTTTTATTAATTACCATTAGAGTATCGTATTATCATCCAAAACAATTGTGTATATAAAATTTCAGTTCAACTGAATGCCTTAAAAGGAGAGAGAAAATATCTTTTTTTTAGACCCAAGTCGCTAAAAATGAAACCAAAGTGGCTGTATCTGTAATTCTTTAAATGATTAGTTTGTCAATTAATTTTAATTAATTATAATTAAATTATCGTATTTTTACCCAAAACAATAGTGTATAGAAAATTTCAGCTCAAATGAACGGTTTAAATTGTGAGAAAAAACCCTTTTCAAGTTTTGACACAAGTCGCCTATAATGATGCCACCGTGGATGTATTTGTATTTCTTTGAATAATTAGTTTTAATCAATTAATTTTTATTAATTAGAAATTAATTACTGTATTGTCATCCAAAATAATCGTGTATATAAAATTTCAGCTCAATTGAGCGCTTTAAAATGTATTTTATTAACGATTGCGAAAATCCCACCAAGATAAATAAATTTATAGAGAGTGTGAGTTAATAGTAGAAATTGAAAAAAACACAGTTTCTGTGAAAATAATATCTAGACAAGGTTAAATATTTTATTTTGCTAATTCAATTATATGTTGGGGTTAATAAAATTTTTTAAAAAAACCCGAGATCTTTCATTTTATATGGTAAATGAGAGCAATAATAATGAAAATTTTAAATTTTAATATCAAGAAATTCTGATATGGTTTTATGTTTAAGAAAAAAACAAGTATGGATGGTTTTTATTTTTTAATTAATTATCAATAAATTTATTGTAATTAGATTTTAATAACAAATCTAGTTCTAGCTTAAGGATGTAAATCTTCCATGCATTTTTAAAAATGTATGCACTCTATTTTAAAACATAAACAATATTCTCCAAAATGAACACCAAGTACGCGTATTTTAACCTGATTCAAGAAGGTGAGTATGATGACTTACATACTCATCTAATACAACATCATATTACCCCAGTGCTTCTCCAACTTTCAATATTGGCGACCCAATTTTCAATCATAATTTTCATCGCCCCGCCCCCTCCATACAATAACAATGTATTGAATTCAATAATAATGAACTTAAACGCTAAAACTATAAACCGTACAAACTATCAAGACAAGTATTAAATTTTGTATTGGACAAGCTCATTGGGGTCACTTGTAATTATTAAACTTGTTCTTAACTCAATGTTGATGAATTAATGATCGAATACATTGTGCAGTACTGATACATTTGTAAGTATTTTATATCAGTGCAAATAAGTATTTTACTTTTTATTTTGTCAGAATGTATTTTGGTTTTTCTTCCTTTCAAAAAATTAATAATTTTTTATTTTCAACTTTTCGTTATGCTTGCACCCCCTGGTAGGATTATCACGCCCCCCCCCAGAGGGAGCGCCCACAGTTTGAGAAACGCTGTATTAGCCATTACGACATCATCAAAATCGTTTTAATTAATTACAAAATTGAAGCTTTTAAAAGTATTAATATTCATATTTTTTAGAAGTGTCAGAGCTACCATCAGAAACAGTTTGAAGCTCATTAAAATATAACTTCACAAAAAATATTCGATAAAAAAGGACTTTTTTCCATTCGTTATTATGATTGTCTGAATGAGGTATCTATGAAATAAAAAGGAACTAATTGAGGATATAATTGTTTCCTATCATCTTGTAAAAACTAAGGAAGAGCTTAAAACGATTTTCAGCTGAAAGAAACATCGATGTGAAGCTGTAATAAAGATTAAAGGCAACCTCATTAAATTCCGATAGCTCACTGCTATCATCAGTATCTTATGTATATCGACAGTTATTGCAACATAACTTTTTATGCGTTGTAAATATTTGAATTTTGTTTTTTGTACTGAATTTAGTATTAAATTCCCTTTAAAATAATATAAAATACTTAGCATTTTGTGCAACGTAAAATTTTCTTTAAGCATACAAACTTAAAAAACCTAACAATTTAAAAAAAAAGTGTCCACAATTTTGGCCACCACTGTATATATATCTTGTTAAGATTTTCAATCATTAATAAAATACTTTCTATTGATCCATTTTTTTAAACATTATTTTAAACTTGTAGTGGATGACACTTGATGTTAATGCAGTATTTTCAAATATTAATTCATTAATTAAATTAAAAAATGATTAAATAGTAACAAACAGAAATAATAGTCCAGCAGCATATACAGAAAGGAAATTCGTTCGTTGTGTCCCTGTAGCGCAATGGATATCGTGCTGAACTTTTAATCCAAAGGTTGTGGGTTTGAATCCAAAATGGGATAGCCTAATTTCTGAGAACGTGATTTCTTTTTTACTGTACTATTTTATTAGAATAATTGAATTTAGTTAATAAATAAATAGTAACAAAGAAATAATAGTCCAACATCCTATATAGAAAAGAAAATGGAAAATGGCAAAGAAAATCACTTTCTATTTTGTCACTTAATAGGGGGATTCTGTCACTTGTGTATATACATATATTTATATTAAATGTAATTATTTAATAAAAAGCAACTAAAATAAAATGTTTCTTTGTTGACCTAAGCAGGGGGAAGAATTGAGACTTTAATTTTTTTTTGTATTACTTATTTGGAACATTTTCAGCAAAAAAAAAAAAAAAAAAAATCGATTGTGTAAGGGGTTAAGACACCAAAATTAAATTTCCCAAAAATATTTTATGACAACGATTTCATATATTTTTTCTTCATCAGGTCTTGAAAATGAAGATTTTGCCCCTGTCATTCCAGACCCTTACTTCATCACTGATATGCATCTTGAGTATATCAGAAGTTATCTGCAGTGCGGGAAATGGCTACGTTGATGATGACTTGGACTTCAGTGATTTGGAAACTCTGAATTTCTCTTGCATGACTCATGATGATCATAGCTGTAATAAAACTCGTACCAACGTTGACCACTTGATGGGATTCAATTGCATTTGTGATCACAACTGTTTAATCTCTGGGTTTTGTTGCCTTGATTCGGAGTTTCGACCCATTTCTAGGATCCCCAAACCTAAAATCCAAGTAAAATGTCTTCCTATTTATGGTTTCACCTCTCGTGATGTATTGATGGTTGACAAATGTGAAAAACCGGGAATAATTAACGATTTATGCACCAGCAATGGCGAAAATTGGAATGACTTATTCCTTTTGATTCCAGTTACAAGTAAAGTGTCCAATATAACGTACAAAAACTATTATTGCTCTGTCTGTAACGAGAATCCGGATGCCGACCAGTTAACCTTTTGGGCAGTTAAAATCGATGGCAAATTCGACTTGCCCGAAGACCCTCCAGTACCTACATTAACGTACCATCGGGGCATGAAGTCATGGATATTGAAGGAAGACCAAAACATGGATAAACCCAGAAATGTTTCCGTGGCTATAGAACCTTTAGAAAGATGGGAAGTGAAGTACTGTCGGAAAAATGTGGTGACGGAATGTGCCAGTAACTGGACAGATACCGATGTGGAAGATAAATGCAATGCATACGCGTCAGTATTCCCTGTCATTCGCAAAGATGGAACTAAAGTTAGATACAAGAATCCATATTGTGCTGTTTGTAACCACGAAGTCTTAGACAGATACGGGTGTACTGAGTTGCTGTACTATATCCTACAGTTGTACTCTAAGAAAGTGCGTCGTTTTGAGATGGAAAGTGAAGAAAAGCGGTGTGAAGACGGTGCGGTCTACGACATTTTTTCAAAAAAATGCAGATGTAAATCAGAAGTGCCTTTGACTAGAGGTAAAAAGAGAACCAGAAATTGTGTTCTGAGGCTTAGTAGATTCTAGAAGGAATTGTTTTCTAAAAAAAAAAGGTGGAAAACGACGTGTCTTTTGAAGTAATGTGTTTTGTGATCCGCGTTTTAAATTGTAATGTTTATTAGAGGCACTCAGTACGAGAACCTCAGGGTAGTTTTAAAGAAGATTTCTACTAAATATATTTAAATTCTGTTTCACCGAAAAATTTTGTTATGTATGACACTACTTCAATCTTAAATTAAAATTTTTTTTGTTGTTGTTGATTTATATTTTTGTGGGGATTTTTTTTCTAAATAGAAAATTGATGCACACAAATAATTTTATGAGAAAATTGATGTTGACAAGAGTTTCAGTTGAAAGTTTTTCTTGGACTTAAACAATAAAAAAAACATTATCAAAAGTGTTTTTTTTTTAATTTTTTTCTAACATCTCTTTCTCTCTATATATATTTTCAGTAGAACGTCGTTTATCCTAATCAATAGGGATCGGACACCGTTCGGAAACGTGATTGTTCGGACAACCGAAAACCGAATGTGATCCATGCATTATATGAAACCGGACACTATACGGATATTGAAAATCATCACATGTGGGTAACGTGCTTGAAGAAAAAACAAAACAGGTGCAAAATGTCTCAATTTTACCTTTATTGTGAAAAGTAATCACTTATTTCTCACTGTACCATTGTACACCTTCGTTTTTTCGCTGCAAGGTCTCTGATTCTCTAGAGTAGCAGCAGTTGAGTAGGGCAGCAATCTAATTGTAGTTCGTACCACTCCATGGCTGTCTCTAACGCAGGAAATGCGTCAACATTTGATGAACCTTTGCTATTTCCGTTGTTGTTGTTGTTGTCCTCGTCTTCATCCGTTTCATCGTTGACAGGGTTGGATTTTTCTTGCACGGAAGTCGCAATTACGTCATGTTCTAGACGTTGCGCTTCCGTTTTGAAGAAGCCATAGCAGTTCACAACTCAACAAAAGGGCACGTATACACCTCTTTACTTGGAAACAAACTGACCTAATATACAACACAGATGTTTACCAAATCACACAACTGAAATTCCTCAATAATCCCTGACCTTGGGTTTTCCCGTCACTTTTGGCCTCACGCGAAACAACTATTGAGCATTGCTCTGCTCGAAAACGTATTCATATACAGTACATGTAGTTGATAAAAAAACTGGTCTGGATATTTGACACTCCAGATAATAAACGTTTGGATAAATGACGTTCTACTGTATATAAATTTTTCGTGATGATGGAATAAATTTTTTTATTTATCTCACACATATGAGAACAATATTAAAAATGCAGTAAGCTCTGTTTAATATTATGGTTACAAATTAACACTAAGGAGCAATTTTCAGTTCAATTAACTACTTCAAGCTCAAAAATTAACACAACATTACATCATAAATGCTTATGTGAAAATTAAAATGTGGAAAATTAAATGTGTTATTTTTTTCTTCTTACATTACATTGGGCAAAAATAGAATTACATAATACATGTAAATTACAGAAACCAAATTTGAGCAATAAGTATGAACAGCTGTATAATTTGTACAATATGGGTTAGTCCGCATTTAGATGCACAAAGCGTACCTTCCTCTAGTATATAATTAATAAATTATATTAAGGAATGATCCGGTGGGGTGGAGGGATTGGTTTGTCACTGGCTTTCTGCCCCGAAGGTTAAGGGTTTGACCCCGGCCCAAGTCGGTGGATTTTCATGATGTAGAAAATCAACAGCCGCCACACCGTATGATTATATGGCATGTAAAAGATCACTAGAGTGTATTTTTGGCTTGGGTGCTCTCGACAAAATTAAATCCTAGTGCAGGTTCTCATCGTCAGAGCTCAGGTGCCTCCCTCTAGGGAGGAAACTGGGCGTCAAACTTACTTGCGGTAATTGCTATCGTCTATATGGTGCCGCGCTAAAAAGGGATACCAGCTCCTGGGGAATGTACTAGGTTGGCAAAGGTTAGAATACCAATGTGTAGCCCCATTAAGAAAAAATTATAAAAGAATGTGGTTATGATTTTAATATTAGTGAAAGATTATATGTTTTGAGACTTTTCAGGAATCTCTACATTAATTGCAACATATTATATAAATATATAGTGTTTCGGGCATTAATTTCAAATAAAAGAAAACGGATAAAATATTCTATGACACTTAAAAGACAAATATTTTAAACATTTTTGTGGGAACCCCCCTGGGTTCCACCCTGGACACTAATATTAATTTGAGGCAAAGAATGACCAGACGCCATTTGTATATTTATTCACTTGGTTCAAATATCAAAACTCTAATAACAAATAGTAGGCTATATGTCTACGTCAAACAGAGGTTTACCTTTAATATTAAATTAAATTATGATATAGGAAATTAATCAATAACTACGCGCAATATCAATAAGGTTTACCCGAATAGGAGGTCTGAGAAATACACGCAACTTAAATTATTAGCTTTCATTAACTTAAACGAATTTTATTAAACTAACGCTTGTGGTAAGCGGTATTAAATTGGAATATATCACCTAGTAGTACTTTGATCTCTTCAGATATATGAATCTCCTAAGGTTCCTTCGCTGAGTATTAACAGCAATGCTTCATTATCGTAATCCAATTGAATCCTATAAACTTTGTCACTACTGCTGCTGGCTCAAATGCCTTCATCTCCGCTAACTTACAACGCTCTCCTTAAATACCCTATCTACTTTACATATCCCATGTTCTCCTTTTAGAGTTGATTGGAAATATACGCGAATTTACAATCCCCAAAGATGCCTAAGAAAATTAGTGGAAAGGTTCCGTCAAGATTCGTTACATTTTATTAAAAAAACATAAATAAGAGAAACACATTTCAGATTAAAGCATAATAAATTTCACAATAAGTTTTTAAATCAGTCTTCTTAAGTAAACAAAGAATACTGCCTTTTTTGATATTTTAAAGGATTTAGATACTTTTCCTTCAAATTTAAGGTATATACACTGTAGATATATTACTTTTCTTTTCTCATGTGTTAATGCAATTGAGCGTAAGTAATGACTTTGACATTTTAGTTTTACTCTATCAAATTTTTACCTTCAAAAATCTTTTGTAAACAGAAAAATTGTCCGAAATTATTTTTATTAAAACAAAGATTTTTGTGGATTTTGTTTCGTACAGAGGTTGTAGGGAATTTTTTTCATTTGTGAACTGGGATCTCCAGATTATGAGAGGCTCACACCTCTCTCGGGCACCTAGATATGTGGGAGGTAGGGAAGGAACACTCGACATGATCCAATTAATCTATTTCTTTATCACACAAAGAACAGACAATTAATAATAGTTATAGAATGACTCAACGTTAACCGTGAAAGGGGAACAACGAGGGTAAAACGCAAATGATTAGGTGACTATCAAACTTGATCCTTAATTTATAAAGGATCTAACCTATCATACGATTTAATCTAATATCAAATAAATCCTAGTGAACAATCTTGACTTAAAAACTTCCTCCTAATGAACTATTAATCACAATATTTCAACTATGATATCTGTAGTAGCAATTTTCTCTGGTTCGAGTATAACTCTTCTACTAATCTCTCTTCAAGCTAGAAAACCTCGACTATATATATATATATATATATATGTGTGTGTGTGTGTGTGTGTGTATGTGTGTGTGTGTGTGTGTGTGTGTGTGTGTGTGTGTGTGTGTGTGTGTGTGTGTGTGTGTGTGTGTGTGTGTGTGTGTGTGTGTGTGTGTGTGTGTGTGTGTGTGTGTGTGTGTGTGTGTGTGTGTGTGTGTGTGTGTGTGTGTGTGTGTGTGTGTGTGTGTGTGTGTGTGTGTGTGTGTGTGTGTGTGTGTGTGTGTGTGTGTGTGTGTGTGTGTGTGTGTGTGTGTGTGTGTGTGTGTGTGTGTGTGTGTGTGTAGAGTCTGTCTTAATTTAAGTATCATGATTCTCTTTTTTCAGAGGGTTGGTTGTGAATAACGCGAATTGATAGCCCAAAGATTTCCCAAGAGGATTAATTGAAGGGGAACGCATATAGATATAGATATACAAGACAAATTGAACAATGTTTTTTAATACTAAAATAGAATTGAAAAGCTTTGCTCACATAGGAATATATATATTAAAATTTCCATTTTATTGATTGTTTATTAAAATAATGCTTCAAAACAATACATGGGCGTATAGCAACGGACCTCATGATTTTGAATTAAAGTCACATGGAGAGGACAATATGAATTGGCATCCCAATCTCCAGAGTTTCAGGCCACACATAAGGACTTGAAGGAAGGAAGATTCGATCTGAGTACCTTCTGTTCCGTAAGCGAGTACTTAAGCGATCCCGCCAAAACGATCGTCATCGCGTGCTGGTTATTACTGGTTTATATAGATATTACACCGCCACACTACCCCCATGCAGTGATTCGGTGAATAGGCGAACGAACAATACCATATTTCGGGTGAGCATTTTCGTCACTTTGTGGGTTGCGTCATTCGTGCATGATAGCTTGTGAGTTGCGTCATGTATGAGACGGCTTTGGGGTTGTGTGACGGCTTAATTGCGTCATGTGTCCAAGGGTTTGGTTGCTTTTGTGGTGGATAGATGGCACCATGTCTGCTGCGCGTGAAGGTGCAGGTTCTTTTGTATGGTCAGGGTCACCAATGAAGGAAGAAAGATTCGATCTGTTCCGTAAGCGAGTAATTTAGTGATTACGCCAAAACGATCGTCGTCGCGTGCTGGCTATTACTGGTTATATCGATATCACACCGCCACAGACTTTAAACCTCTAGGATTTAATGAGCGCACAGCACAAGTTCTTAGGGGCATTAAAACTCAAACCCACAACACCATAGAAGCAATCCCAACAACGAGTTTGCAACCATAACGATTTGGCAATTTTTCCCGAAGTTGGCAATTCACAACAGGGCATGTTGCTCACAAAAAGTATGGTCAAGAACTTTTTATTTGGAAAAGTAATGAATGAGAGCAACGCTTTCTTTACGATTGCGTCTCATTTAGGCTCTGTTGAGGACGTGACACCTTGAATAATCCTGAATTTGTGCACGAAAGCATATCCGCATCAGGAATAGTGGAATGAAGGTATGAAATACTTTTTCTGAAGTGATTACTCTGTGCCAGGATATATACGCGATCCTTTCACTAATTCTCTTGAGAAATCTTTGGGCTATTAATTCGCGTTATTCACAACCAACCCTTCGGAAGAAGATAATCGTGAAATTTATATTAACTTACTATATATAGTCGAAATTTTCTAGCTAGAATAGAGAGTAGGATAGATATGAACCAGAAGTCACACAGATGAGATTGTTACTGGCAGGTATCATTATTGAATTATTGTGAATAAATAAAATATTAGGAGAAGGTTTTAAGTGACGATTGATCATTGAGATTAAATTAAAATTAGATTAAATCGAAAATTGATTGGATCCTATATAAAGTAAGGAACGAGTTTGATAGTCTCCTAATGTTTAGTGTATTTCGTCGTTGTTCCACTTTCGCGGTTAGCACCGAGACATTCTCTTATTATTATGAATTGAATTTGTTTCGTTATATTGTGTGATCAATAAATAGATTGATTGGATTATGGCGAGTGTTTCTTCCCTACCTTCTACATATCTAGGTGCCCAAGAAAGAGGTGAAAAACCACTCACAACTTCTCTAGGATCATTTTTTTTAAGAGTGAATCTAAATTAAGCATTAGGTTTGGCTGCTTTAAGCTCAATCGGTTTTACTTGATTCCAGTCGGCGTTCTTGCTTTGAATTGAAAACTTTTTAGGCGCGTGCTTATTTTTTTTTAAGTAAAAAATACATGCGCACTTTTCTCCGTGAAAGTTTATTTTCTTTATTTAAATATTACTGCACACTTCCAACTCCACTCCACTTAACTCCAACGAGTAAACGAGAGAAGAGGAGTGAAGTGAAAATAATTGGAAAAAAAGAATTAATATATTTTGTAAGAGATCAAAGAAACGAAACATGGGGTCTATTTTTTGATTCAGTAGAAAGAGCATTTAAGCACAAAAATGTGCCAAAAGAATTAAAATCCGAAATTTTAATGAATTTCTTTCGATATTAAAGCTTCGAATAAAGATTTTCTTAAGGCAAAATCTGTTTGTGTGTATGAATGTAAGAAAATTCGTGTAGCTGAAGTCGTAAACTTGTAATGGGACATATGTGTTATTGTATTTAGGTTGTATTTTTTAATTATAGGTTGATCTGACGAAAAATAGCTGCAATTTGGTTAGTTTTAAAACAATTTCATTTATTTCTTATTTGCTTAAAATTTTGCGAAATAATTTCACCATTTTACCTGTTATTAAATTCACAAATATAATAAAACTATTAATAATTTTTTTTGTATCGTTAATTTCAATTTTCCGATGAGATTTTTGGTGTTTTTAGTTTTAGATAAACTTTTGAATTTTTACACATATACAGTCGAACCTCCATATAACGAACCTCTATATTGAGAATTTTTCTATATAGCGAACTGTTTCCTGGAACCTTGATCAGTTCACGATTTTCTTCGTAAAATAATCTCTATAGCGAAGTGCATTTTCTATGTAACGAATTTCTTCTTTTGTGATTCAATTTTGTTCTCCTTTTTTTGAAAAGTATTTTTGAAAAATATTTTAAGTTATTCTCTCTTTAATATATTTTATGGTGTCATAAATCTTGAATTGGTTCTGTTATATCCTAACTCGCCGAGAGCAATAGAGCTCTGGACGTTTCATCCAAGAAATGTAACCTTTAACCCCCATTGCACAGTTCCCTAGAAACATCTTCGCTATCCTCTTTCACCCTCAGAGGAGTTGTCTCATGTTCTAATTATAAAATAATGTATGTTTAATATTACTTATATACTTTAAATTATAAAATGTATACTAAAATTAATGATTTTTAAGGATATTTTATAATTTAAAGTATACAAGTAATGCATAGAATAGAACGAAGAACGATAATCACATATTTTTAATGCCTGTAACAAAATTTGACATCTTTCCTTTAAATCTAATACTTTGATTGCACTCACATCTTTTTTTTTTTCCTTTCTTAGATTAAATGCATTGTAAGCATTTGATCTAATAAATACATGTAATACATCTGAATATTTTATTGAACTGAGAGCTAAAAAATAATTTTACTGGAGTGCTTTTTATATGACGCAGTACTTAATTATTCCTTTCTTTAGAATTTCATTGATGAATCTCCTTTTTGTACTGTCAAATAAAATTCCCAGATGGCGCCGCGAAATTAACGGCATACTTAATGCTCCATCGAAAATTTCTTTTACAAAAGGTGTTAAATAATAATCTATTCATTTTACATTTTTTTTATGCAACCATGTTTGGAGAATTTAACTACTTCACGATGCTTAAGCAACTTAAAATATCAACAATACTGCCTGAATTTAATTTTTCAAGTCTCACATATATTCTTCTAGAGGAAAAATTAATACTTAAGGCTGTTTTCGGTTAATGTTAAAGAATAAGACCCGAATTTGGAACATTTTTTCAGATATAAAAGAAGTGAAAATTAATATGATAATCTGGCTTCACTATCCTTTAGAGAGAGCATTTTTTATCATATTCCCCTTTTTAACCGAGTTGGTTCATTTTTTCTGGTATAAAATGTGTTTCGTATTTTTTATCCTATACCGTAATGTTAAATGGGCTTTGCCTTCACGTATTAAAACAAAAATGAAAGTATTCACGGAATATTTTGAAATTTTAAAAAACACTATATTGTATTGTTAGCAGAGGTACGAGTTATAATACTACAAATTTCCACGGAAATCGGGTCATTTTTCTGTCTGAAAATGTGCTTCGGGTTTAGTTAGGCTCCCTTCACACCAAAAGACTCCGATTAATTCACCGTCAAACTTGTCTGATCGACCAGGATTCGGCTTCGTAATTTCCCACTCAAATAAGCCAAGATTCGCTTCCCGCATTCACATCAACCGAAACCGGTTCAATCCACCGTCATTCTGACTTACGCGTGATTCAGCAGGACAGATTTTCTTCCGTGATTCACCAGCAGCCGGAATCTATTTCTTAAAGAAAAAGTGAATTTAAACAAATAGAGTGTTTATTTCTATTGTTTTTAATATTATTAGTGATTATATAACATAAAGTTTCTATTAAAGAAGATAATTTTAGATATTTAAAGATTTTAATGTTCTTGTTAGGGTTAGCATGAGTTAGTTTTTATGCCAATAGATGGAGCTTATATTTTTGGTATTCATAGTATTCTTTTTCATTATGTAAACTAACTCTAGTTCTTGTCGCCGAGTGTGTAGGTTGTATTTTATCCCTAATAATCTTGCGCAAATAATGAAATTAATTTCGCATGTATTCTTTTTTCAAATTTAGAAATTTGAAAACTCTATTTTTTACTTAATAATACTTTAAAGCAAAATGTGGGGCGAGGGAATATTCTAAAGGATGTTTGAAATAGCTTTAGAGATCAATTTGATATGAATTTATTTAATTTTGGGAGAAAAAAATTAAATATTTATAAGAATGCTAAAATAAAATAAAACACCAATATTGTCGATAATTTTAATTTTTAAAAAAGATTCCATTTTATTACTACATAGATCTCAAATTTTGTTGCATAAAACCAACAAAAATAAATGGCATGTAAAATTTTTTAATTCATTAATGTATTAGAAAACCATTTTTAAATACATAATCTAAAAACTAGTTGCTATATGCTACAAAAGCTGTAGAATATAAGCATTAACATTAAAAACATTAGATATATTATTTGTAAATGTAATTGCGTTTTTATTTAGTTACACGATACATATTTATTATTTGTTACTACTTTTCAGACTATAATTACACTTGATACTAACAGGCAAAATATAAAAAAATAAATAAATAAAACCGTTCTCTCTCTCTTATATTTTTTGTTTTATGTACTTCAACTTCAAAATAAATGAAAATACGGTTGTGAAATTAATAGCTTGAAACGTTAATCGTCTTAAAAAATTAAAAACAGCATCCATGTTCGACAACAACTGATGGAATAATGATTGACCCGTGGCGGTGTGAAGGCAAATCTCTGTTCATTCAGAATCGCTGTGAATTGGAAAGATTGCTACAGACTCGGAATCGTTTGGTGTGAAGGGAGCCTTAGAGATCTCGTACTTTTACCGAAAACAGCCTTAAATAAGTCTAAATTAATATCAGTTGATCATTTTAAATGGTCACAAGGCAGGAACTAACTTAGCCCAGAACCTGAGCCTCACCCTCGGTGGATACCTCGTTTCGTCCTCGATTAATGATGAAGTTTAATGATGAAATATTATTCCCGTTCATATTCTCTGAAAAATAGGGTTTTTGGAATTGCATGTCAACTAGCAAAAGTGGCATGACTGTATTATTATGTGATGACGGTTTCCTATGTCTATGCCTAGACCTAATGTCATATGCAATCATTCAGCTCATTTTGTTGAAATGTAGCCATTGGTCTAGCCGTTTTGGGTATAGTTTTTTGAGAATGTGACTCGTGCACATTTATTTGTTTTAAATTACCAATTGAATGAGTATTAGACAATGCATATATGATATATAATATCTACATCTCAGGTTGTGCTACTTTTGCACAGAGGCCCAGGACCTCAAAAAATCTTAAGATTTCTCTGGGCCCAGGGCCTCAAAGAGTCTTAAGACGTCCCTGGGTCGAGATTATTTCTAGTACTCTTAAGTGTTTTTGAATTGAGATAATAAGATTTATAAAAAGATTACCGGGCTGTTAATAGGTTGAAATTCTTTTATGATTTGCGTAGAAAGCAATTTATTGTGTCAGTTGGCACAGTCAAATCACCAAATCCCAGTATATAAGCTCTAGCATTGATTTA
Organism: Trichonephila clavipes; assembly: GCA_019973935.1. Classification (NCBI taxonomy): domain Eukaryota; kingdom Metazoa; phylum Arthropoda; class Arachnida; order Araneae; family Nephilidae; genus Trichonephila; species Trichonephila clavipes. Next base: position 3,279,740 of record BMAU01021369.1, read on the forward strand.
TGCATAGATTAAATGTTTATAGAATGTACTTCATTATTGTTTTTGAGGCACGCAAGGAAATTAGGTGTTTTCTATCATCAGCAGTACACTGTATAATATAAAAAATAATATTTTTTTTAAAAATTCAGTCAATTTCTCCTTAGGTCAACAAAGAAGAAATGTATTTTAGTTACTTTTAATTAAATAGTTACAGTTAATATAAATATGTATATACATAGGACAGAATCACAATATTAAGTGACAAAATAGAAAGCGATTTTCCTTGCAGTTTTTATATTTTCCTTTCTATATATGGAGTTGGACAATTTTGTTTGTTAGTATTTATTCATCAATTAAATTTAATTATTCTAATAAGATAGTATGGAAAAAAATCACATTCTCAGAAGCTAGGCCATCCGAAGTAGAATTCGAACTCACGACTTTTGGATTAGAAGTCCAGCGCGCTATTCATTGCGCTACAGTGACACAAATAACAATATTTCTTTATATATATGCTGTTGGACTAGTACTTTTGTTTGCTACTTTGTACCTTGTTAACCATTTGGAGGGCTCTAAATCGACTTCTCCCATTCACACTGAGAGTGTGTCTTTGTCCCAACCGGCTGACATTACACTTCATTCAACTTGTTTGCGACATAGATGTGCGAGGGGAACCAAACACAATGGATGTTTTGCCTGAAGTTACGTTCCTATAGAAGTTGAGACTACACACAGATCGTCTGCATGTTGGAGAAAGAAAAGGTGTGGTGACATCAAAGCCATTTTCGTAATTGGCTTACATGTGTTATACCCTAGGCATGAGTAAAGAATAGCAAGTACTTTTGGGGAGATACAATGTCCCTTCTGAACAACTCGGTTTCCCGTTCGTGAGGAGACTTATACTAATGAACAGATGTCATAATAACGATCATTCACGGATAACGCTACCGTAGTGTAAAAATTAATGGACTTTATCTTATTAGACCGAAGAGCACAAATCCAACATATCATTAGTAAAACCGATCATAATTACGGCAGCATATGGAAAATTATTCCCTAATAACTAACTGCACCTGTAAAAGGTGTGCGTGTTTAATGATTCCGTTTCAGAATCAAACCAAGGGAGATGCCATATCCTCTTGGAGCAAGAAAAACAGGAATTTTTTTTCGATCACTTGACGATTGTACATCAATTTGGGATATATTAATACAGGGTGATACAAGAGGTGAACCCTATTTTAAGGAATCAAATTATCGAAACTACTGCATGATTAACAAAGAATGTAAAGAGAAATATTCCAAGTTTATTTCTGTTACAAATGTTCGATGTGTGCTCTCTTGTTACACGCGCGGCATACATCCAATCTGTAATCCAGTTCGTTCCATACATTTTGTAACATCACTCTGCCAATGATTCATAATGCTGCACTGTTGCTACTGCTGATCGTCCTCTGTTATTTTTATGTCAGTTAAAAATTTGCTACTATAAATTTAAATCTTTTTCGTGAAATTTTTCATTTTGTTTTCTGGGACATTCAAAGTGCACAGGAGGCCGCTCTCGTAGACTTCCGTGAACTTCGAACTCTGCTTCACCCTTTGCATTGTTTCTTCCAAGACACTTGGGTGGCCGCTACTCGCAACTTGTTTTCTTAAATTGATGATTCCATTGCAGAATGCCATTGTTGGTTGGTGCTTCTTTTCTTTAGCGATTTCTAAATTCACGTTGCACCGAAATAACTGAAAAAGTCCGAGGATACTCTAATTCGCAAAAACTTTTTGTCATTGTCATCCTGTTCACTAACGGTGATCTTGAATGTGCTGTTGATCATTTTTTAACATTCAAGTATAAATCACTGTAATTCATACATTAGTTTCTAAAATATTATTTTTTAAAAATCGGGCTCACCTTTTGTAAACCTGTGTAATCCAGTGATAAAATTAATGAGCAAGGAATGGAAGCACAGCTGCTTGTGACGAATCTGTACGGAACCTTTCCACTAATATTCTTAGGCGTCTTTTTGGGGATTATAAATTCGCGTATATTTCCAATCAACTCCAAAAGGTGAACGGGATATTCAAAGTAGATAGGGTATTTAAGTCGAGCGTTGTAAGCTAGCAGAAATGAAGGCTATTGAGCCAGCAACAGTAACCTCAAATTTAGAGGATTCCAGGAGATTACGTTAGTGAAGACTTATTGCTGCTATTCTACAGAAGAACAAGAAAGCTGATATAGCTAGCGGTAAATATAATTTATGTACGCTCAAAATAAGCGTTAGTTTAGTAAAATTAGTTAAAGTTAATGAAAGCTAATAAGTAAAATACGTGTATTTCTCGGACCTTCTATTTCGGTAAATCTTACTTGACCTTGAGCTTAATTATTAATTCATTTCATAATTCGTAATTTAATTTAATATGAAAGGTAAATCCCTTTTATTTGACGTAACATAGAAATATTATATGTTATTAGAGTTTTTTTTTGAGACTGGATATAATAAATACAAGTTATTATTATACAAAATGGCTCTTAGTGATTCTTTGCCTCAAATTAATCTTGGTGTCCAGGGTGAGACCCAGGGGGTCTTCACATGCTCACCTCCCAAAATAAAATTAAAGGTGCCTGACTAGTGTAAAATCATCAATTTTGATGAACATGACAAAAAAAATTTTATTTGATATTTTTAATATTTGAATTTTCTTCTTTCTAAAAATACCTTACTTTTGCTTGTACTCCAATTATTTACGAAGTTATAGCAGTTTCTATGTCAAGTGAGAACAACAAAAACGAACCGGAAGTTAGAAATCGAAACCGGAAGTACTTTGAATTTGAAAGATTTTTACTCTTTTTGGGAATTTTATTGAATTTATTTATAAAATATTAATTTTGGTAACATTAAAACTGAATATGGTGATATTTTTTTAAAAATTATTTAATAGTTTTAGTAAAATTTGGCAACAACTTTACAAGTTTGTTGTCATTTTTCGATTTGTTTATGTTCTAGCTACTCGATTCATCGCTCCTCGTTTAATTTATTATTTTGATATATTTTATGAAAAACTGTCTTTCTTAAGACAAAATATTGATTAATTATGGCTAAATCAATATCTGGGAGGTCGTCTAAGAAGCTCCGATTTACTGGAAATCGTTATACCATTCGTGCCACTATTAATGAGAATGATGAAACATCTGAGCTCAATTCTACTGAATCCGCTAGTGCCAAAAAGTTGGAATCAAGCCATACAAGTTTGGAAATTTTCTCAGAAAGATTGTTTGAAACTTCTAAAGACAATATAATTGTCAGCTGGACAACTTTGATTTCATTTTTTGCCATAGTTTGTTGTCTGATTGTTATTCTCAGGGCTTGGAACTTATAGAAGACTCTGTCAGTGGATTATGCTCACATATGAACCTAAAGTGCAAAAACTGCTCCTTCTTTAAAGGTTTCCCTACGACAGAGAAGATGAAAGGTTCTTGTCTTATAAACTCTTCAATTGTTTTGGGGCTAAGGATAATCGGGAAAGGATTTTCAGCTGGCAAAAAGTTATGTGCTTTCCTCGGTTTACCTTTCCTGTCAAAACTTGCTTTCCGCAATTAAGAAAGAAAACTGTTGAAAGCAACTGAACGCGTTGCTCAAGAAAACATCAACGCTGCATTGAGTGAAATCAAAGGCTCAAATAGTTTCACTAAATGTGGAATATCCATTGATGGTACTTGGCAACGCAGAGGCTACTCATCTTTGAATGGGTGTGTAAGTGCCATATCAGTTGACACCGGTAAAATTTTAGACATTGAAGTTATGACACAATATTGCCACATATGCGCGAAAGGCAATAGCCAATCATCGAAACATGTATGTTTGAACTATAAAGGTTCCGCGGGGAACATGGAGGTTGTTGGAGCCTACTGTATATTTGAGAGATCAAATGTGAGGAATGTACAGTACAATGAATACTACGGAGATGGGGACTCAAAAGGATATGAATCTGTTAAAAACTTTTATGGAATTAATACAGTAACCAAACTCGAGTGTATAGGTCATGTACAGAAACGTGTAGCGGGGCGGTTGCGTCAATTAAAAAAACGACGAAAGGTTTGGGAGGGAAAAATAAATTAACTGATAAATTAATCGACAGAATTCAGAACTATTAAGGAATAGCTATTCGAAGCAATGTAGGTAATCTACAAAAGATGATGAGTAGTGTAATAGCTGCATTTTTTCACTGTGTATCTGGAAAAAACAATTCATTGCATGGACAGTGTCCTGAAGGATCTGAGAGTTGGTGTCGTTACCAAAGGGCAAAAGCAGCTGGGAGTCCCCTCAAAGAAATTGAGCAAGGACTTCCTAATAAAATTATAAACCAAATAAAGCCTACATATCTAAAACTGTGTAATGAAACTTTGTTGAAAAAATGTCTTCATGGTAAGACACAGAACTGTAATGAAAGTTATAACAACATTTTGTGGAATATTGTTCCCAAAAATATATTTATTGGACTGGAAACATTTCGTTTGGGTGCATTATTAGCTCTAATACTTTATAATAATATATATGCTGGTATATTATCAGTAATTCGAAATGTAAATGGTTCCCTTCCTGAAAGTGTTGCTCAAGAGTTACTTAAATTTGATAAACAACGGATTTCAACATCTTTAAGACATTCTTTACCGATTGCGAAATTGTTTCGAAAAAAGAAAAGCAGCTAGGAAAACAAAAAGTACTAAGGATGAAAAAACAGAAGGCTTAGTATATTCATATGGAGGGTTTTAAAGTACTTCTTTGCAGAATTTTTATTCTAATTTATAACTTTTGTGATAAACAATATTTTTCAAGAGTTTTTTCGTGAATGTTTACTGGTAAAACAACACAAATATATTTTGTATGATATATTTCTTAACTTCTAAAATAATATGAATAATATATATTTGTTTTTCTATGTAAAATGTTTTTATTTTTAATGCAATAAGGTTTTTTTAAAGTGCTTTTTATACGTCTAATCTGTATTTCGTAAACTGTGTACTTAGACTTTAAGAAAAGCTTTTTGACACTATAAAATTGTTAAAAATATTAAAAGATAAAAGTTTGAAGAAAGTATATAATATTCATAATTGCTTTGAAAATGTTTGTTCTTTTGATATAGAGAGGTTTTAGGTTTTTAGCAGTATAGTTTTTTAAATTTTGAATTTTTAAATCTTTAAATGCATTTTCTCTGAAACAGATTTTTTGATATTTTACAACACGGTAAGCATGATATCTCAAAAGGTTTTGCAGATAATTGTCTGTAATTTTGTGTAATTGTGCATTATTATAGTATGTATGATGTGACCTAGGGATTAAGAAAAAACAGCATATTTACCTTTTTTATGATTTTTTTTCTGTGTGATAAATGTGAAATTTTGAAAAATTTGCATTGCGTGCACTTTTGACTTCTAGTTCAGTAACAAATTAAAATTTTTCAAAGATATTAGGTCAATTCATTAGTAACTGTTTTTGAGTAAAATTATGTGGGTTTTTTAAAATATTATGCATTAGAATTTATTTTACTGTGTTTAACGTAACGTACAAATAACGTCTAATTTAAACCTAAAATTGGCCATATTTAAAAAAATACATTGAAAGAAATTTTTTTTGCTATTTTTATTAGTTTTCAGTTATAATTAAACAAAAAATGAGTTTAAAAATAAATTTTCAGCAAAATTTCAAAAAAATGTCTCCGCAACTAGTCAGGCACCTTAAGGAAAAGAATTATACAGGGAAAGACACACACACACACACACATATATATATATATATATATATATATATATATATATATATATATATATATATATATATATATATATGCCGTCTTTTTTTCCCTTCTTTTTTTTTAGATTGTCGTTGAATCATCTCGACATATTACTTGGAAAAGGGTTAGATCATGATTTCTGCCTAATACTGCGCTCTTCTGAAGAAATAGCGGGATACTGTAATCAAGCAACGATTTGGTAGAATTACCAAAGATTTTCGTCTTTTCTACAATGCATCCATCTGTTCACTTGTCACGAATTGCGGTTGAGGAATCAAATCGACGTGGGTTTGAATTTTTTCCCATCTTTCCTAATCTCTCGGTTTATCCCACGCGACTCAGAACTAAAAAAAAACGTGTTGTCACCGATTTGACAAGATAGTCAAGATATGGAATGATGGTTTTCGTCGTGATCTGCAGAGTTCTACAACGACGGCCATTGAAAAGTCTATAATCATTGGAAGAATTACAAAACTCTGCATTACGTTTTAAAAATAATTGAAAAAATTAAGTTTTGTTCTAGATTATTTTTGTAGTATTAATAAAGTTTTATATGATAACCGTTTATCGTTTATATAACATACCTTAAGTGTTTTTTTTAAAAAATCTTAAATTTTTTCAACTTTTTAAAAGGGGTACATATTGCATATTATCATTATAGTTATACTAATTATTGTTATTTCTTTTTTAGGGCTTTGATCTCTAAACATTGTCTTAGAGATGTTTGATTCCGAGGAAACATTTTTATAATAAGAAGTTCATTCTCATTTTAATTAAGACATTATTTTGTTTATTTTCATTTCATTTACTTATTTATTGAATCACTGATGCTTCATTTAGCTTAACGGTTTACCAGTATAATATTTCTTATTAATGTGTCTATTAGTCTTTTTTAAAAATTAATATTTTCTTTCTTCATTACATTTTAAACTCTATTTTTCTTTTATTGCTTGAAACAGTGCTTCTCAAACTTTCAATATTTGCCAACCAATTTTCAAAAATAACTTTCATCGAGTCCCCTCCCCCTCATGCCATAACAAAGTTTTAAATGCAATAAAAATGTTCTTTGACACTAAAGTTACAATACTACTTTAATTATAAACCATACAAATTATCAAGATAAGTATTAAATTTTGTATATGAGAAGACCATGGTTTTCACTAGTATTTATTAAACTTGCTTTTAGTTCATTATTGATAAATTAATTATCAAAAATATTGTTCCGTACCGATACATTTGTAAGTATATTAAATCAATAAACATTCGTATTTTGTTTTTGTTTTTTATAATATCAGAGATTATTCTGTTTTGCTTTCTTTCAGTAAATTAATATATTCTTTAAATTATGTTTTATTTTCGACTTTTCTATATGCTAGCGTCTCCCCCTCAAGTAAAGGGTTATCACGCCCCCTAATGAAGCGCACCCCCAGTTTGAGAAACACTGGCTTAAGATAAATTTGATATGATTAACCAATCACAGTATAGGGGATCAGTATAAGGACCGAAACTGAACCAAAAAACCGTAAACCGGAAAAAGCCGTTATTTTGGTCGGAACGAAAACCGGAACTGAACAAAAAAAAATATTTGTTTATTTTGATACGATATATATTTAGTCATTTGGTTACTGTAACCCACGTATCGATAAAAATTTCTTAATTTTGACAGCATTGATTTTTTTTGTTTACGATAGAATTGTATTTTTTGTACAAAGAAGAATACACATAATGGGCACAGTAGACCTTGCCTCTTATAGGCTATTGCGCCATTGAGTTTAGTTTAGTTTAAGACTAGAAAGACTGAAATTTAGTACATACCTACATTGACCAAAAGCAGTCAAAATGGCTGCATTATGAAAGAATAACTAATGTAAAAAAATGTTTAAAATTAATTTTTAATATTTTTTTATATTATTTACAGTCATATAGCAAGTTATTAGTAAATATTAACAATAAAAAAAATTTACTTCACTTGGGGAAAAAAGTTCATTCTATAAAAGTCCAAGAAGTTGTGTCATTATAAACATAATTGTTTTTCTAATTGAAATCAAAAAGCAGTCAAAATGACTTTCTTGGGCAATCTAGTGTTATGAATATACATAAAGTAAAAGTTATTCATTCGGAACTGAACCAAAAGCCGTCATTTTTGGCGGAACGAAAACCGAAACTGAACCAATTAATTTATTTATTTTAGTTGAACCAGAACGAAAAAAATTACGGCTCGAAGCCCTGATTGAAAACATGACGGCTCATATCTCGAACATTACCGTAAAAACAAACATGATGACCCTCTCTCAACAGGGAATATCTTAAACTGCATACACTGAAGGTTTATTTGTTATGAAGAGAGCTACACAATTTCGAGTCTAAGTCATTCTTCACTTGCAATAATATTATTGATGAATTAATGCTGAATGCAGCAAGTAAACTTAAGACGTAAAAAAATACTCTCGGTGGGGAATTCTATTTGTATAATCACTTAACATAAAATTCTTGGAAGTTTCATGAATATTAGATAATAAAACAGGTATTCTTACACACCCACTAGAGATCATTTCTTGAGTAATTCAAGATCATTTTCTTTTCTATTTTTATTTTGATACTCATTCAAAATTGACGGTTTTTCTCATACTGAAAAAGAAGATTACTTATTGTTCCAGGACGCGTGTTTTTACACAAACCAGTTTTTGCAGACTGTACTTGAAGCATATAGTTTACCCAGCAGAATCTTGGAAAGAAAATATAGCCCCAAGGTCAAGTACTACCACTGAAAATGTTCCCATCTTCCACATATTCATTTGGCATAAGTTGAGAGGATACGTGCTGTTCCCAATCTATTCTCTTGATAAGTAAGTAGACAATCTTATGTGAATTTAAATGAAATTTATTCATTTATTGTCGTGATTGAATATTTTAATGTATGTAAAATTTAAGGATTACGACTTGTAAATTCAATGTAAATTCAAGTCAAATTTATGATACTAAACATTTCCAATTTTTGAAATGACAAATAAAGGCATTGTCATTTATTTGAATTAGAAAAAATAAGTCTAACGAAAAATGCATTATTCTATGCATTCTGAATAGGAGTTTAATCTAGAGAGAGAGAGAGAAGCTTTTTGTGTAAACTTCAATAAAACAAATCTAATAACTGCAATTTTTAGTATTTAAATATGTACGCACAGTTGAAATAAACACAGTTTAAATAGTTGAGTGGAATTTTGAATACTCTGAACCCAATAACCATTTTTGTTCCATGAACAAAACGTAATACATTTCAACGTTCTATATTTGTCAAGTATAAGTTAAATACATGATGCGAAAATTGCCAGGTTTTGAAACGGCAAATAAAGGCATTATCAACGGATTACAAAAAATACGTCTAACGAAAATCAGATCTATATGCAATCAGAATGTGTTTCACATTTTTACTCTATAACAGTGCTTCTCAAATTTTCAATATTTATAACTATATTTTCAATTATAATTTTCATAGCGGCCCCTCCATACAATAACAATGCCTTGAATTCAATATTAATGCACTTTGACGCTAAATGAAGCGATTTTTATTATAAACCGTATGAATTATCAAGATACGCATTACATTTTGTATATAATTTTGTTTATGACAAGCCCATGGGGGCACAAGTACTTATTAAACTTCTTCTTAACTTAGTATTGATGAATTACTGATCAAATAGTTTGTGCAGTACTGTTACATTCATAGGAATTATATATGAGTGCAAATATGTATTTTATTTTTTATTATGTCGGAATGTATTTTGCTTTACTTCCATTCAGTAAATTAATAATTTTTTTTAATAATCTTTAATCTTCTTCTTTTCGATATGCTGTCGCTCCCTAGTAGGATTATAACGCCCCTCTAGGGGACGCACCCCGCAGTTTGAAAAACGATCTTTAAAATCTTATGGGCTTGTTAATTACTCTAATAAATCACATGTTACATTTGATGATATTATTAATGTAATTCAATTTAATATTTTGCAACCAAATCAATCTGTCGTATATATTTAATCAAAAACTCTTATTTCTGTGTGCTTTACATAATTAATAACATTGTAATTACCTTACGATTCTTATGTATCTTTAATATATGAAAAAGTGACCCGTATAAAAAGTCTTCAATAAATAATTTGGCTCTTTGTTATTCATTAAGACTTTTTTAGATTCAGATTTTAATTTTGATCATGACAATTTTTTTTATTGAGCATGCAAATAATTCAACTGTTATCGTCGTAGAAGCCATACTTTAAAGTAGCAGTCACCAGCTTTAAGAAGTTTATAAACCACTATGTATATAATAAAATGTTTGTCCGAATATTAATATGAATTTAGAAAAAATAAAGGCAAATACATTTATATATAATACTAATCAGAAAAGTTTTATTCTATTAGTATGAAATGTATCCATTAGAGGTAAAGCTATAGAGTAATTATATATATATTTAAGAAATGAAAAATTTAAGTTTATTTAAATATTATACATTTTTAGCGTAATGTCCCAATCTCTTTATGCGTACAAACAAAATCTTTTTGCAAAACACTAGTGATCCGTGCACCCCCTGTTGCCACCCACGGCTTTAAGCAGTGTTTCACAAATTGTGGGATGTGCCCCCTAAGGGGACGTGATAACCCTACGAGGGGGGCGCGAGCATATCAAAAAGCCGATAACAGAGGATTATTTTTAAAAAATATATAAGAATTTACTTAAAGAAAGCAAAACAAAATACAATCTGACAATAAAAATACACGTTGACTTTTATAGTTATCTGTTACAATTTAAAAATTAGAAAAGAAAAACAACATACTTTTCTTATTACTTAAAGGTAATTTACTTAAAATATCTATTACTTAAAAATAACTTACTTAAAATAGCTATTACTTAAAAATAACTTACTTAAAATATCTATTACTTGAAAGTAACATGTACAAAGTTTAATACTGATCTTGGTAATTAGAGTGGTTCATAATTAAGATCGTATGGTAGTTTTAGCCCCAAAGTACATTACTATTGCATTCAATACATTGTTATTACATGGAGGGAGGTGGGGCACAATGAAAATTATGATTAAAAAGGGGGTCGCAAATATTGAAAGTTTGAGAAGCACTGCTTTAAAGTATTAAGAGTTTTATCTAGTTGAATGGGCAATAAAGCTTTCATTTGGCTTAAGGTAACTGGGACGTCTGCGAGAAGGAAAAATGAACTTTTTTCACACCAAATTTAAATGGTACTCACTCACTTAAATTAAAGGCAACGGAAGTAAAATTTTTAAGTTGAATTATCTGTACATTTATGCACCTGTTAATGTAAAAAAATTCCATTTTAGCTTACAATTAAATCTGTAGGAGCAAAAAACAATCAACAACTATTTTTTTTTCGAGACATGTTCTTATCTTTAGGTACACTTTGCATAAAACCTACTGCATATATAGCTATAAAATTTTGCAGAGTTTTTGCAAGCATAACAATCTATAAAACAAATTAAATGAAATTTTAAAAATTAAATTCATAAAAAGTTTAAAAAAAATTAATTTAGTGATTCAAATGTCTGTTAAATTTTACGCAGAAACTGTGCTACATCTAAAATTTGTGAATGTTTATTTGAAAACGAATTCATTCACTTTTTTGAAAATGTGTAGATCTTATAATATGCAAAATATCAGCAATATAGGTAAAGTAGATTTTGAGAAAAGTGTACCGGAATGAACAAAAAATGCATTTTGAGAAAATCCTAAATAAAGATATTTCCATTTGTAATTTATCAAAATAATCTGTATTTTTATTAAACATATGAATATTTATTTTAAAGTAAAACCAATAGTTATAAACTTATAGAGATGTATTCATGAGTTTTCAAATGTTAACAATAAGCAGTTAGGAAAAACAAAATGTTTGTTTTACAAGCTGTGCACTTAAATTTAGATTAATCCTGAAGATCCAGTTTGTACTAAATACAATTAATTTATAATTTAAGAACTACACTGAGTATTTATTAACGTAAAACTAAACATATTTACATTTCAAAAACAATTTTTTTTAAAAAATATTGTAACTCTTTAACTTTTTCATAATTTTTACAGGAAAAATGTAGAATTTTCAATAAATTTGAACATATAATACAGATAAAATACATTCTTTGTATAGAAAAATTAGTTTTTTACAATACATATTATATATAAAGTGTATTTTGAAGAAAGAGTATCTTAATATCATACTTACATCACATTTGTTTACAATTTTAAAATTCAATTTTCTATCGTTCTATTTATCGCAGTTTAATTAATAATGCATCTATGGATGCAGAAAAGAGCCCTCTATTTTATAAAAGTAAAATTAAAATATGCAAAAGTTAAAAGCAGTTTCACGTCCCAGTTATCTTAACATAATAGTTTAATGACATGAATTACCATTATGTATCAAGAAACAAATTTCAAAATATTAATTTAGACAAAAATTAAATCCCAGAATTTTGGCATTTGAAGAAACAGCGGGGGCTTTTGGGATCCCGGGACTGTTAACCTTAACATATTCAAAACTGCTTCTTAGTAATGTTTGCTGCCAGCTTAACTGGGTGGAACGAACTAATGTTGAATTAGTCCATGACCATGAAAAACGATTAATGTCACTTGAAATTTGATTTTACGAAGCGGTGTTTGTGTTTTTTTAATAGAGAGGGTGTAATCACCTTTCTAAATTTATATCTTTGTTTCTGGATCGCATTGAGAACTCAAGGTTTTGTCCCTGCCCCGATCGAACACAAAATAACGGATCTCCATCACATACTTCGATTATTTATCCACAAGTATCCATTTTATATTGCAACTGATTGACGATCAGAAGATGTAACAGAAACCTTTAACAAATATTTTATTTAAAAAATACTTGCCATTTTTTTTCTGAAATAGGCTCTTTACTGATTTTGAGTTCTTCCTCAAGCTTTTCAGTTTCATTCGATGGTCTGCAGTCACAAAAGCGTGGACATTTTTAGTTATATTTAAGTGTTTAAATTAGGTGCTTAGTCTTCCAGAACGTTTATCATATTCAGTATTTTAAGTGCCGATGAGAAGTTGAAAATGCTGCCCCCACTTCTACTATTTAAAGAGAATTCTATATTTATTAGGATAAATAATGGAAATTCCCCGCAACCTCTCATTAAACATGTTGTTGTTGTTGTTTCTAATGCCACCTGTCTGACGTAGTCAGATCGAGGCCCACGAAATTCATCGTGGCAGGGGCCAGAAGTACGCCTGTCGTTTGGCCTTGAGCGCCATACAGGTGACAGTACGATTTAGCTCGCAGAAATTCCCCGAAGGGACGATAGATGGCGACACCACCTATCTCCACCTTCACAATTTCTGCATGGAAACTGAAGGGGAGGGAAATATTCTCCAGTCCCTGCGCTCGTGACTCAACCCACAAGACTTCGGACCCACTGATATGAGCACGTACTCCGTGTGTACTCGGAGGGTATTTTGTGGCATCGGGCATCGAACCCAGGCCTTCCGGTCTGGAGTCTGATTTTCTAACCACTAAGCTACATACATCTTTCAAGTGCAAAACATACATTATTTGCCGTTTTACATTCTAATGCCTGCGTACGATCAGATTTTCAAGCAAAATTATCGTGAACTCTTAATATTTAAAATACACTTGAAAATTTTAATTGTGTCTCTGTTTAAGTTACATAGATTACTATTTTTTAGATAGATAGTAATCAGCATTTTTAACGAAATAATACAGGATATACGGGATTAAAGTATCCAAAAGTTATTGCTTATTGTTACGGAACTACCCATCAGAGTATAATAAACTGTCCATCTGTGGTTTGAAAAACCCTCCGAGATTTTTTGGGTCCAGTTCAAGCAGCCGCACGTGTGCCCATTATTTGGCAATTGCGGACGATAAACTTGTTACACTGACTTCATTGGCAAAGATGCAGACGCCACAGCAAAAAGTGCAGTGCGAACTTTCTTTAACGGAATTTAAATCAGTTACGCGTGTACAGCGACGTGTTTGAACAGAATTACTCATTGGGGTCTGAATGCATATGATCACCATGCGGCGAGTGTTACCTGTAGGACATGAAACATAGGTCGACGAACACATGCAATATACGAATTTCTCTTCTCACTCATTTGAAAAATAAATTTTAAAAAAGTGGCCCAGAAAGTAAGATTAACACAAATAGCGTAAAAGTTAACAAGTAAATAAAAAAAATTATTAGATTCAAATAGAGGAACCATAAATATAACTACCATGATTGATGTTTTACTTAACACCAGATTAATTGGAAAATATTCCATCTGTTTTACCCACTTAGCAACACTATATATATAGACCTCATCACATGTATTTTAAAAAAAAATTTCAACCCAGCTAATATTCAAGTTTTGAATTTTGGGTAAATTTTTGAAGAATAAACTCACTTTCAGCTTATACATGCATCTTCATATATTTGGATATATACGGCATTTAATTATTAATATCGTGAAGAAAACATTTAAAATGAGTGATAGTCTCTTAAAAAATTGTTTATTTATTATTTTTTTATTTAAATCTTACTACATTTTCCTTAATATAACGGTTCCATGCTAACAAAATCATAAAATGATTTTAGGAAAAAAAATACAATCTTCTTTTTGTCGATATTTTAGATCAAATTTTGAAGCCTCAAAGACTAATTAAAAAAAAAAACTCTAAAAATAATTTATTCATTTATTGTCTGAGAAACATATCTTATTCTATGTATTAATGTTTTTTTTCTTTTTTAGAATTTCAGGTAATTTCAAAAGATAATATGAAACCAATTATCTTTCTAGTTTGCATGTTCTCTCACTCTGCATTGGGATACTATCCCCAACACAACAAGTACAACGAGTTACAAATTCTGGGAGGTTCGTGCTATCCACGTGACACTTGTTGTGCCCTAAATGAAACCATTGAGGATAATTTGTGGGGTGGCAGAACATGCGAATGTGGTGAACATTGCATACATCATAAGACGTGCTGTATAGATTCCAAATATGCAGGTATAGAATATTTTCCTCAAGTTAACTCCAGACAAATGTGTCAGAAAGTTCAGACCACCAACATAATGGCTCTTATGGTATCCACCTGTTTAGAAAAATGGCAAAGAAGTAGCTTGAATGAAAAATGCATCAATCCTCAAGTTGGACTTGATGATCCTCTTTCAGTTGTTCCTGTAACAAGTGTAATATCCAGAGCTTCCTATAAAAACTTTTACTGTGCTTGGTGTAATGATGACGCTGATTCTACAGTTCTATGGAACTTCGAGTTAAAACTGTCACCTGGTGCCAGATCATCGATTACCGTTGGAGAAAGTAATGGTGCGTCACAAAAAATGAAGTTCAATCTTGCAACCAATTCATGGGAAGTTCTGGTCCTGGATCCTGAAACAAAACAAGAAAGATTTCAGAAGATGAAATTGAAATTTTCCGTGCCAGATGATTTGAGAAAAATTGTGAAGCCATGTCATCCACGATTGGTATCCGACTGTAAACCTTCTTTAAGAAACTCCATACTTCACTACAAATGCCTTGCATATTATTCACCAATAAAGGTTCTTAAGGAAAACTCCCAAGCTCCCGTAGATTACCGAAACATTCATTGCGCTTTGTGTAACGAAGTGAGCACAAAATCAAGCAAAATTACCTGCCTAGTGAAAACACTTAGCAAGAAAAATAAGCCACCGGTGTCATTTGCAATGTTGCTGGACGTGAACACTCGAGATGGAGATATTGTTGGTAAAGTCAAGCCACCTTGTAAGGAAAAGGAATTGTACGATCCTTTTTTTAAGAAATGCAGATCTTTGAAGTGTGCTTTACCGGGTTACGTCATTAAAGACGGTGCTTGTGTCGAATCAGATTAAATATGAATGTCTAGAAGTAAATTGCAATTTCATGATATTTGACGAATATTCTTGTTTTCAATAGTAATAAAACAAGTAATGTAAAAAAAATGTTTTTTATTTGATTCCTACTTAGGTCAACAAAGAAAAATTTCATTTTAGTTACTTTTTTATTAAATAATTACAATTAATATGAATATGTATATACATGTGGCGGAATCACACTATTAAATGACAAAACAGAAAGCCATTTTTCCTAGCTATATATGGTGTTGGACTATCATTTTTTTTTGTGTGTGTTACTATTTATTCATTCATTAAATTTAATTATTCAAATAAAACAGTACAGCAAAAGAAATCTCATTCTCAGAAGTTAGGCCATCCCAGGGGGGATTCGAACCCACGACCTTTGGATAAGAAGTCCAATCCGCGCGCGCGCGCTATCCATCGCGTTGTAGGGACACAACGATTTCTTCTTTTCTACGATCGGGTTCTTTTCTATAATGCTGTTGGACTATTATTTTTGTTTGTTACTATTTATTCATTTTTTCACTTAGTAAATGAATTAATATTTGAAAAAACTGCATTAATATCAAGTGGCATCCACTACAAGTTTCGAAAAAATGCATTTTAGCTTGACTGTGTGTGTGTGTGTGTGGATGAATAAAAAGTTTTTATTAAGGATTGAAAATTTAAATAAGATATGTATATATATAAATAAATATGTATAGGAAGATTGTATGTGTGCGTGCGTGCGTGTGTGAGTGCGTGTGTGTGTGTGTGTGTGTGTGTGCGTGCGTGCGATCTAATAGTAGGAATTGTGAAACATTATTATAATATTGTTTTGAATGGCAAAATACTTAATATTTTAAAGAGAGATACAGTTGACAATTATGTATATTTTCCCACAGTGTCCTTTAAAAAAAACTAGACATGAATTGTTGTTTTTTAACCTTCTAGCAATTTTAAATGATTTTTTCATTTAAATATCTATATGTAATTGATAATGTTAGATTCAAAAGGAATTTAAACTTGAGTTATTTGCCATGCATTAAGTCATACATTATACTACAAAAGCATTCTATTTCATTTGCACAAAATATCTCTTTCTAAGTAATATCTATTCGGAAAAATCGTAAAGATAACACAGAAAAATATTAGGAACTGATTTAATTCTTATAAAATTTGTATTCTACAAGATAAGCATAATTACAGTTAATTATTTGTCAAGAGAAGCATGTGAGAAATTTTGAAATTTTTGTGGTATCTTATTTTAATTATTTTTTAACGAATTATGCGTACGAGTATACATTTTGAAAAATTGAGAATTCTTAAGCAAATGTTTTACTTAGTCATAATTTTTTATTGCTTTATTTGAACAAATTTCTAATAATGCTTCAACTAAAAAGTATATTTATTTTTATTATTTAAAAATAGATAAAGTTTAATTTGATACTTATGTATTATTGCAATAATCACCAATTTTATTTATAACTCGCCAAGTTGGTTACCCCTATTTCCTATGTGCCATACGCTTTGAATTGGCAACCATCTGCTTTGTTTCGTATAATGTCGCCAATAGGTTGCAATAATACCTAAGTACCTTTAATTTTCTTAGATAATGCGCGGTTTGTTTTATGATATATTGAATATTTTAAAATGGAATACATGCATATTTTATTGCAAAAGGAATCATACATTTGTATTTTGAATACTTTAAAAGATTTTTATTTGCGTGAGGATATTTTTCCTTTTATATTTTATTTTGTCTTAAAAACAGGTCCAGAAACATGAAGGCGTATTTTAAAAAGAAGCATAATATTATAGAAAGTAAGAAAATTTGAAGATTTTTAATGACACGTTATAGTCATGTAACTAACAAACAAAGATAAAAAATAATCTTGTTAGCTTCAGAAAAAAAACTGTTTCGTTGCTTCCTTTCCGCAATATTTTTTTTTCTTTCTTGTTAAGTTATGAAGTTGAAGTCACAATTTTTTACAGAGGCTTAATAACACTACACTCATTAAAGTTTTAAAATAATCTGAAGTTACGGAACTTTAACAGGCTTTTTTTAACATTAGGTATTTTTGGAATAGAATTTTTAAAAAAATATCAGAATATATAGATGTGAAAAAAAATAACATTTCGGTAGATTCATTATCCTAACCTATTGGCTACATTACATGAAACGAAGCACATGGTTGCCAATTCAGCTCGTACGACACAGGAAATCGAGGTTGCCAACTTGGAGATATATTAATAGAGTCGGCGATTGTTGCGATAATACATAAGTACCAACGTTTGTTTTCTCACCAAAATAAATTTTTGTTATAAAAAAATTCCTTTTAAATTAACGAAAAAATAAAGATTCTATTTCAAGTCTTGCAATTTGTCAAATATTAAAATAGTTTTTCGATTTAAAAGAGTTTATTTTATAATATTTTTGTAGAGATATACGAGTATTAATTACAACTCCCAAACATTCGGTCTCTCAAAAGTGCTTTTCTTACATTTTTACCGACAAATTATAGTGTTAAATGCTAACAAATACAAATCTTTGAAATATTCAATAGTTAAAAATAAATAGGGTACTTACGTACTATCGCAAAAATGGCAAAGTTCCAGATAACTCGACAAGCTGACTATCCCGGTTTTGCATATGTCGTACCCACTTAATTGGCAACAAGTACTTCATTTCATATAATGTCACCAATACGGTTGCGATAATACATATGTACCATAAAGAAATATAAAAACGTAAAAATTGAATTCTACACAAAAGCTAGAAAAAAACTTCTTAGTAACCAATTAGCAAAATTACACACTTATACAAAACTACCTTGTTGGATTATTTTCCGATGCTGCTTTAAATTACAAAACAGAAATAAAAATCAGCTTAAAGCACACTAAATAAATTATTTCACATTAAAATTCTATGTTTTGAAAATTTTTAAAGCAGATATAAAAATATTGCCACTCAACATGAGGAAATTCTAACTTTTAGAGAAAATACAATGAATTAAAAAAATAATAATATTACACGAAAGATTAATAGAAATTGAACTGAAGGTAATTATGTAATACCGCATTCTATTTCCAAGTACAAACGAGAAATGTTGATTTAATTGGCGGCTTGATCAACTGCTTTTACGAGGTAGGATTCAAAAGTTAAAAAATAACATAAAAAACTTAAAAAATTAAATTCCTGAAACACATCCACCTATTAAATAAAACCCTTGAGCAACAACACACCTTTGCCATGGCTTGTAAAGGTCATTGAAACATTTCTGGAATTCAGTTTTAGTCATATTCTTTAATTCAGCCTTTGATGCACTTTTAATTTCCTCTGCAAATTGAAATCGACGACTCTGAATTGACGTGCTGGTTCTGGAAATATTCTGAAGTCACAGGGGGCGAAATCAGGGGGGCAAGGAGGATGCGGCAAAACAGTAGTTTTCCTTTTCACCCCGTCATTGTTTGATTCTTTTTCTTAGGTACCGTCACAAAAACCTTTTCCATGTTTTCAGTGGGACGGGAAGTCTGCGGACATCCAGAGCGTTCGTCGTCTTTGTCACTTTGTGTCACTTTTTTGTCGTCACTTTTCAATGTCTATGTCACTCAAAAGCTTGCGTTCGTGATAATGAACACAGCTGTACATATGCTTCAACATTTCGTAAGTCTCCGTAGCACTTTACAGAATATACTTTCTACAAAGTTTGATATCCAATCTCTGCTCTACAAAGGTCATTTCAATCGCCAGTTACTAAATGCATGCGCTTACGAAATACGACTCCATGGTGAGCCACCAATTAATCGAATTAGGACAAATTACTTTTAGAAAAAGGGAAGATCGCAGTAACATAGAAACGTTATCGCAGTCACTCTACTGCAAATTTTACACTTTATAGGCTCAGTCCAGAGAACTTTTGAATCCTACCTTATATTATTGATTTGTTTGACAGAATGATCTTTGATTAGTTGTCTGCTTGCTATTTATTACCCAGCAGGGACGGATAAAATATTGTAATTATCAGTCTGGAGTTTTCTTTGTGTAATACATATTTCCTCTTCATATTGAGATTTTAAAATTGGACTTATGCATTTTCTTAAATAAATTAAAGGTTGATAGTCTCGTTACATACCTGTAAAAAAAAATACTAAATTCAAATTGAGAAAAACAGTAGAATACTTAAATATTTAACTAGTCTTCACTCACAAAAGATATGTTTGAGAATATACGTACAATACAATAGAGATATTTGTATGTTTATTTTTGTCATAAAAAAGAAGAAAATTCAAAGTGAAAGAAATACAGATAAAGAAAAAATGATGAATAAAATAAAATTTTGCTATTATGAAAAGGAAAATACTTTTCGGTTTCTATTGTTGTTATCTGAAAACAAGATACTACGGATTTAAGAAGACTTGGTACCCCAAAAATGAGCCACCTATCGTTTTTTTTTATTTTTAATTAATCTTATCCATTGCATTATTATCTTTCGATTGATATATAATTTGTGCATGTCGGAAAGTTAGAAGTTTAATAAAACTTTATTTGAAAACAAATTAGGCAATTCGACCACGCCCCTTTTTTAGAAAAAAGAGCTAAAAATAGCGTTATGATAAAAAAATCTATTTTATAAAGGGAAATAATATCTATATAAAATCGAATGTGTTACATATATATAGCAGAATATTTCCGAGGCAATACAATAATGTAATTTTTCTTCTTCGTGAAATGTGTGCACGTAAAATTTTTCAATTACAGCATTTTGCATTAACAATTTCAGTTTTTATTCCTGATATGTTTTTCATACAAATGTAACACTTCAATAAAATGTGAAGAAAAAAACCAAACTTTCTGTTGTGACTGAAAAAAAAAAATTTTTTTTAACATTTTTCTTGAATTTTCTTGTGTGTGTGTGTGCAATTAATACCATCTTAAAATTGATAATTTATAAAAATGTATGGGTTGAAAAAATACGAAAATGCAATTATTTAAAAGAAAAATATATAACTAATATCTTACAGAGGTATTTTAAGTTTATTTAAACTTATTATATTTTTTTTCAGAATTATGAACTTTAAAATGGTTTTTCTCAGTTTGTGTTTTTTGAAACATTAGTGCATTCAAAATGCTACTTCTTCCACGGCTATTTACCAATCACTTGCATTTTTTCCTGTGTGTTGCACATAAAGTATGTAACAGAATTAGGGATCCATTTTGCTGTAAACTGAATAACCGAATACTTTTAAAAAAAATTAAAATGTAAGAGAGATATTGGCTTTTTCGTTGATTTTTAGCATGCATATCAACATTTTGGTTTTTTTTTTCTCAAAAACGAATTAAGTTATTGTAAAATCTATCCCTAAAATTGTTTATAACATCCATAAAAATATTACAAAAAAATTTCAGGTCAAAAAATGAATAATTACAGAAGGAGTAAAATTTTAAAATTTTCTTCAAAAAATTTAAATTTTTGAACTTGTGTGAAAATAATATGTAAAAAATTTCATCTGGTATCATTTTCTTGAACAGAAACATTATATAAAATGTTAAAATATATTTTTTAAATACATAAAGAAAGAAAGTTCAACGGGTACCAAGTCACTTTAACGCAGCTTTTCTAAACCTGTGGGGCATGCCCCCTAGGAAGACGGGGTAGCTCTAAGAAGGGGGGGGGGGCAAACTTGTTCAAAAGTTGAAAACAAAAGATAATTAAAAAAATTATTAATTCGCTGAAAATAAACAAACCAAATATATTCTGAAATAATAAAAAAATAAAATAAACATTTACACTGACACATACAAATGTATCAATACTGAGAATGTATTTTATAATTAATTTAACAATACTAAAAACAAGTTCAATAATTAACAATGACCCCATGCGCTTGTCATTTATAAAATTATGTACAAAAATTAAATCTTATTTTGATAATGTGTACGGTTTATAATAAAGGTATACGACTGCGTTTGGAACCGTGATTTTGCAAAAGCGTATAAATGGATAATATTTATGATATTCAGTGTCACTTAGATTAGAAAATGTATATAAAATTGTTTTAAGAATATTATTACAACAAAAAATTATTTAAGTAAAACATTTTGACAAAAAATGAACATAGAATGACCAATTTTCAAAACATTGTCCTTTTATGAAAAATGCTTCTATTATATAATATTTTGCCTGTATATAGCTTAGAGCTCTGTACAGAGGCTCAACTAGAATTTTCGAAACATATAACTTAGAAGTGGATTTATCTATATTTTACTACAACAGAGGGGAGAAATTTTAAGAAAAAAACGCCGATAACTATTTCAATTGATGATAACTTTGAAAAAATGTGAATTTTTCAAAATTCCTAGTTGAGACTCTATGAAGAAGTCTTTACTTCATCTAAGCAAAATATTATTATAGAAGCATTTTTTTATAAAAGGAGAACGTTTTGAAAAAAAGATTATTCTAAGTTCATCTTTTGCCAAAATATTGCATCTAAATAATTTTTTTATTATAATGTCCTTAAAACATTTTTATACATGCATTCTAATTCAAGTGACACTAAATATCATGGAAGTTATCCATTTATGCGCTTTTTTAAAATCACGGTTCCGAACGTAGTCGAATACCTTAATCCCTTAACTGCCGGTTGAAAGATATGTGATTCGCTCCCCAGTGCCACCATTTTCCACGTAGGCACGAGTATGGGTTATATTGGAGGGGGGAAATAACCGAATTCTCTGAAATAAGTAAATCCTTTGCAAACACTGTTAATGTTCTTTTATTGCATTCCAAAGCCTTCGGAATTATTTCATAAATAACAGTGCAGATCACGCAAAAGATCGCATGAATAGCAGTGCAGTAAAAGATCGTACTACGGAAAGACGTATATTTACGTCCGAGCAATTAACGCTTCGACTGTGCGATACGTTTATATACGTCAGTGAGACTTAGTAGGTTAAAGGTGTATTGTAGATTTAGCGTCAAAGTATAGTATTATTGAATTCAGTACATTGTTATTGTACGGAGGGGAGGGGAAAGAAACTGTGATTAAATATTGGGTCGGAAATATATTGAAAATTTGATGAACACTGACCCAACAACACAATGGAAATGTAAAACAAAGGACTTCATAGCTTTATTGTTTATTAGCCTTGCATTTCACAGGAATATGGACTCCGTGGCCAGTAGCTCTAGAGTACCTACAAAGTGCGATGTTAAATAAAATTAAAATCGAATCGAATCTACACAAAATGAGCCTTGTAATTTTCAACCACGGTCAAGTGGAAAAAATCATAAATACTAACCAAACTCCAACACCAGTCTATAACACAATGTGCAGAATTATCTGGAACAGGGTTCGACATCCCTTTAGCTGTTGCGGGCCGAACCCCTCTACGAATAGGATTTCGAGTGCCACACACTAGGAGAGTTTTCAAACAATTCGATTCAAGAGATAATGCATGCAGAGTTAGAAAATAGAGGTCAATAATATATATATATATAAAGGGTGTTTTTTTTAGAGGTATAGAACTTTAAATTGCAATAAAACAACGATGTATTATTCGATTGACATGAATTTTTTTTATTCGAAAGATAATCTTGTGGCATTACATTTTAAATATGATTTCTGGCATAGGACTGCCACGGCTGGCTCGGATGTAGTCCAATCTGGACGTCCAATTTTCGATGACTTTTTCCAACATTTGTGGCCGTATATCGGCAATAACACGGCGAATGTTGTCTTCCAAATGGTCAAGCGTTTGTGGCTTATCCGCATAGACCAATGCCTTTCCATAGCCCCACAGAAAAAATAGTCTAGTGGTGTTAAATCACAAGATCTTGGAGGCCAATTCACAGGTCCAAAACGTGAAATTAGGCGGTCACCAAACGTGTCTTTCAATAAATCGATTGTGGCACGAGCTGTGTGACATGTTGCGCCGTCTTGTTGGAACCACAGCTCCTGGACATCATGATTGTTCAATTCAGGAATGAAAAAGTTAGTAATCAGGGCTCTATACCGATCATCGTTGTCTGTAACGTTGTGGCCTTCATCGTTTTTGAAGAAGTACGGACCAATGATTCCACCAGCCCATAAAGCGCACCAAACAGTCAGTTTTTCTGGATGTAACGGTGTTTCGACATGCACTTGTGGATTAGCTTCACTCCAAATGCGGCAGTTTTGTTTGTTGACGTAGCCATTCAACCAGAAGTGCGCTTCATCGCTAAACAAAATTCGCTTATGAAAACGGGAACAACGGCAATCTCGTTTCGGGCCCATTCGACGAATCTACGCCTTGCTTGATGATCGTTTTGATGAATTGCCAAACCAAACTGAGAATAAATCACTTGACAGCTGTTAAATCGTTCGCCATCTTGGAAAGTAATGCCAACTTAAACTTCTATACCTGGGGAAAAAAACACTCTTTACCTTGTTCAACATCAAGCAATTACACGAACAAAGCAATCATTACCTTATAAAACGCTAATAATCATTCAATTTAATGATGATTGATTACCATCATTTATAACAAACGATACCATAATCAATTATTACTTCTAAAAAAAACCAAATAACTATCACACTTCCAACAACGGCGAGAAATTTACTGTTTTCCAGAAAGTGAACGCTTCACGTGCGTGTAACGTGTGATAAAAAGAAGGAAACACCAAACGATCAAAACATAACTAAAAGGAACCAGAAACCGTGAAGGTCAATACGCCGGACGAAATTGAAGCACAAGAAAATCATCGAGTTACACGAAGTGGACTGCAGACAAGTTCTCAACCAGTCATGCCGCAGGAAAGACCTGACAACATGCTTCCTCGCATTACAAAGATCAAAACTGTAAACAGGATGAGCCAAGATTGAAATCCGCTCGTGTCACTTCACTGCGGATAACGATTATTGTAGCTTACGAAACGGTTTCTGATCTCAAGATTATAAGGTAATTATGGTTTGTTTTATATCTCTTACCTGGAGGGGGTCATTCGCTTTGGATTACCGGTGGATTTAAACAGTAATAGTTTAAGTTTGTAATAAAGATTTCAAAAACAATATCGTTGTTTTACTGTACAATACTTTTTTTTCTCACTAAGATTGTTTCTATAATGCTAAAATTTATTTAAGGTGATTACGTTTGAAACCGTGATTTTGAAAAGGCGTATAAATGAATAATATATTGATATTTAGCGTCAGTTGAATTAGAATGTACGTATTTAATTGTTTTAAGAACGTTATTACAAAAGAAAAATTATCTAAATGCAATCTTTTGGATGAAGAAAGGATGATGCATTCACAGCAAGTAGTATAAAAACAAATTAAGTAAATTCCTACTTATGTAAACAAAGAACATTTTTATTTTAGTTACTTTTCATTAAATAGTTAGAATTGTAATATAATTATATAATATATATATATATATATATATATATATATATATATATATATATATATATATATATATATATACATTATGACAGAATCACACTATTAAGTGACAATATAAAAAGCGGTTTTCCTTGCAATCCCCCCCTCCCCACTCTCCTCACTATATAGGGTGTTGAACTATTTTTTGTTACTATTTATTCATTCATTAAATTTAATTATTCTAACAAAATAGTATAGTAAAAAAGAAATCACGTTCTCAGAACTTAGGCTATCCCATTTGGGATTCAAGTCCACAACCTTTGGATTAAAAATTCAACTCGCTATCCATTGCGCTACAGGAACACAAAGAACTAATTTCCTTTCATTATATGCTGTTGGACTATTAATTTTGTGTGTTACTATTTATTCATTAAGTAAGTTTAACTAATGAATTAATATTTGAAAAAAACTGTATTAACATCAAGTGTCATCCACTACAAGTTTAAAAAATGTATTTAAACACTTGAGTGGATGAATAGAAAGTATTTCATTAAAGATTGAAAATTTGAACAAGACATATATATATAGGGAGAGAGTGAACTATAATAGTAGGAATAGAAAAAAAAATTCTCTTGTTATGAAAAATGTTTCTACGATAACAATATTTAACCTATATATGGCTAGGACATTTATAGCGGAGTTAGACTAAAAATTTTGAAATACCGTAAAATCCGACGTATAACACGCAACACCGTATAACGCGTACTCCCTTTTTGAATGTTGAAGAACTTTGAAATGTACGTATGCAATGCTCTTATGTTTGGATGTCATTTATTCGAGGTATTATCACAGACTTTTGAAAAAATAGTATACATCTAGAAATGCAACCTTTTAAGTTCATAAGAAATGTCATTTCTGTAAATAAACAGTATTTCTCGATATATGTAAAAGTCTAATTTTTTTCCCTATGCTCAGCTTATTTTCATTTTTCAAGCACTCATTTTTAAACCCAGCGCACACCCGTAAACTTCAATCTTATTTTTTTTGTGCGTGATATATGACGGAGCGCTATATGACGGAGTTTACGGTACATAATTTAAAAGTAGATTTATTCATATTTCAACATTTCAGAGAACAGAAAAATTTTAACAAGAAAAATACACCCATGATTATTTCAATGGATTGTTATTCTAAAATTAATGCGAATTTTTCAAACATTTTAGTTCAAAATCGGTAAATAAGTCCTATATATATATATAGGCAAAATATTATTATAGAAACATTTTTCATAAAAGATGAATGGTTTGAAAATATGTCATTTTTTATATTTTTTTACCAAAAAATTACATTTAAATAATTGTTTATAATAATATTCGTAAAACAATTCTATACGTTCGTTGTAACTCAACTGGCACTAAATACGTCATTTTAAAACCACAGCAACGTAGTCAGTCGTCTTAAGTTTTACTGAAAGCTCTAAATTGGAAATATTTTCTAAAGATTTATATGCTTTTTCTGTATGTTGCATGTTTTTAACCTTGTGAATATAATTCTTCCTGAATAACGGTAAGTTATATAACAGTAAGTTATATTAATATTTTTTTAATCATTCCTATGTATATATGTAAACATTTTTAATGTTAAAATTCTTTTAACCTTATATGGGAAATTAATTCAAATTTTAAAAATGTATTAAAAACTTCTTTTGATAAAGATGTGAAAAACTGCTTATGTATTCACTTGTTCAGCAAAGAAACAGAAAAAAAGCTAATTAACAGTTTTAATCTAAGAAATTGTAGATATTCGATCCAATACGATAGCTGTCTTAGATATTAACACTGTCAGTTTTTGTTCTATTTATAGTAAATGTCACCTTTTCTATAGATAGTTACATCGTTACAAAAGATATATAGTCACTTATTTTAATCAAGTGTAAAATTAAAAAGAAATTAACTTTTTTTTAGAGTTGTAAATTAGTTGCACATTTAGTAATAATAAACAAACTTCGGCTTTGATAAAAATGTCATTTTGGGTCAAAAATCGAATTTCCGTTGCCGCTAATATCGTCTGCACAAACATTTCACCTTCGCGTGTTTTCTCATATTTTGTCAAACGATTTTTGGTATTTGAAAGAAAACGACTTATGCTTTAGAACATTCTGTTGTGAAATCTGTAAAAAAATATCGTTATTAATAAGTATAAGGTGTCTGAAAGGGATAGGGCACTTTCTGACTAGAACCATCATTACTTTTAGTTCGATTACAAAAATTCAGCTACGGAATGTCATCAAATCATTTGGACAGTTTTATATACTACTGCTGTATCATATAATACTTCGAAGATTGGTAGCGAAAGTTCAAAAACAAGGACTATCTCGTTTAACCCTTTATCTATCGCATTATGATTTACTGCAGTTTCATGTAATATTGTTTTTTGAATCACTACATTGAAAATTAAGGGATATACATTAACAAAATACTTCCCTTTGAGAAATTTAATCCGTTAGAGCTAATAAATTAAGTAAAGATATTCCACTGTAAAATTAATTATATAGACCGTTCACTTAAAATAAATAGTCAAATCGTTTTGTAAGGTCTTCATTGACGTACAAAAAAATAATAAGACACTTTCTTTGTGACACTAACTACTTTCTCGGAACAAAAATGTCAATCTTCGCAATCCACTGAAAACGCAACTTCTGCTATAAAATTATTCGCCTTCCTTGCTAAAATACTCATCGTAGAGCCCTTGCTGCCCTATATCTTGGAAGAGAGGATTAAAAAAATATTCCTGCGCAGTATCGTTAGAGTATTCGTAAAAATGGTTATTCTATGTAATTTTAAAGTGAGTGGTACTTACACCGTCGGTAGATAAAGGGTTAACAAGCAAAGCATTCTGGTCGGCCTACAGACTTGGGCAGAAAACTTTCGTTACAACCTTGTATGCCTTTGTTTTGATCGTACACTAGAAAAAGTTACAGGCGTTTAAAATTCTTCTATATTTACCAGAACAAACCTTTTGTAATGTTTTAATATGCTTTTTTCTCCTCAAAACTGTATTTTGTTGTGTTGACAATATCTCAAGAATCAACAGAGATGCTTGAACAAAATTTTACACATATGTTTTAATGTTTTTACTTACGGAATCAACAAAAACTAAGGAACTAAATAATTTTTCAATGACGTAATAGTTGAATTTTTCTCTAAAAATATAGTAATAACGTTAAAACTTCCTAGTATTTGAAACATTCCGGATTAATTTTCTTTGAAATGTAAAAATTTTGAAAACATAGAATATATGTATTTCTAATTAGAATGTACAGTTATAATTAGAATATATATATATTTCCTAGAATATAGAATTATAATTAGAATATATATTTCCTAGAATATAGAATTATAATTAGAATATATATTTCCTAGAATATAGAATTATAATTAGAATATATATTTTCTAGGATATAGAATTATGATTAGAATATATATTTCCTAGAATATAGAATTATAATTAGAATATATAATTCCTGGAATATATAGAATTATAATTAGAATATATTATAATTAGAATATATTATAATTAGAATATATAATTAATAGAATATAGAATTATAATTAGGTTATATAT
Organism: Trichonephila clavipes; assembly: GCA_019973935.1. Taxonomy (NCBI): domain Eukaryota; kingdom Metazoa; phylum Arthropoda; class Arachnida; order Araneae; family Nephilidae; genus Trichonephila; species Trichonephila clavipes. The sequence continues at coordinate 3,308,386 of BMAU01021369.1, forward strand.
TTCTTATAGAATATAGAATTATAATTAGGTTATATATTTCTTATAGAATATAGAATTATAATTAGGTTATATATTTCTTATAGAATATAGAATTATAATTAGAGGTTATATATTTCTTATAGAATATAGAATTATAATTAGGTTATATATTTCTTATAGAATATAGAATTAGAATATATATTTATTAGAATACAGAATTATTATATATGTATATATCTTAGAATATAGAATTAGAATGTATATATTTAAAATAGTTTTTTTTGTTTGCATAAAACTAAAAGGGAAAACGTAAACATACGAAAAGATTTTAGAAAATTTAAAAAGATTTACCTCGAACTCTTATTTCGACATCTTTAAAAAGAATAGATTTCAGTAACCTCTCATTCTTTGAAAAAGTTTTTTAAACCAAGTGTCCAGCAAGTGTACTAATTTAAAATACAAGTATGGATAAATAATTTAACATAAAATTTGTGTTTTGTAGCGATTATTATCTCTTAACTTTGACTTTTAATTAATAATTCCTTTTTGTTTCCTTTTTGTCCCCATAAAACTCTCTTATACTCCTCGATCTGTGGTTAAGAGCTTTAGCCACTTAAAATTTTGCTAATAATATAAATATTTTCCGCATACTATTATTCTAAAAGGATTTTAATGTATTTCTTCGTGTGTGTAATAAAAGTGAAAGTTAGTTAATCAGAAAAGAATTACGTTAAAAGTTGTTTTGGGTTACAATCTCTTTTTAACGTTATTTCATTGGTATGCATCTTGCATAAGCCAGTAGGTGGAATTCTAAGCGATGAACAGATCCATGACGTCAAAGGTAAGAACAAAAAGATTCTAGAAGCATACGAATTATGTTTTTAACACTCATAATAGACAGCAAGTTGTTTTTTTATATATTTGCTGATGATGATACTTTATGCTTTTATTTTTGTTGCGATGATTTGAGAAGGCATTTACATATATCCTTGCAATTTTAATTCTGTTTTCTGGGAATTAGAAGAGTCATGTGTGATTTCTGAGAAATATCGAGCATTTGGGGGCTTTAAATTTTCCACATCGTAATTTATGTTTATCACACTTATTTTATTGAATTTTTTACATTATGTTGTATGATTTTGTAATAACAGGAGTCTCGGGGTAGTTCATTTTGTCTCGAGAGCTGGAAATATAAGCAATTTTCAAATATTCAAATAGATATAATTCTTCAAAATTCAAATTAAATAATTCGATTCTTTTGCACATGATTTATAAAAAAAAGTTTTCAAAAAGTGCAAAACGTTTAAAATATTGTCATAATTTACAAAATTATAAGCATATAAAAAAGAAACATTTCTCTAATAAATATTAAGAAAATTTTACGTTGCGCATGCTGTTCTCTAAAGTAATATCCATTAATGCATAAAACTTTATAGAATTATAAAATGTATCATACTCTCTTTAAGCCCTACCTAATTTTAGTATTATATATTTTTTTGTATTTCAAAATATTTGAAAAATATTGAAATTTTGAAAAAGTTTTAAAAATGTAATTTTTTTTTATTTTTTTAAAATATAACTTATTATTTTATTTATATAAAACAGCTACAGTGTAATAAAAATATATTTAAATATATAAATCAATTTATTGCAATTAATTAGAGGTACTACTTTAAAATATATCATTCGCAACATAAAATTTAATTAATATTTCTTACAGAAGTGTTTCTTATTTTCACATGCTTATAATTTTTAAAATCATGCTTAAATTTTAAACATTTTACACTTTTTCGAAGTCTTATTCTTTTATAAATAATATAGAAAAAAATCAAAATATTTCATTTTAATCTCAAGGAATTTCACCCGGTCGAAAATCGAATCATTGTGATCAGAATCTATTTAATAAATGGTGTTTTTTTGAGAGGTATAGAACTTTAAATTGCAATAAAACAACGATGTATTATTCAATTGACATGACTTTTTTTTATTCGAAAGACAATCTTGTGGCATTACATTTTAAATATGATTTCTGGCATAGGACTGCCACGGCTGGCTCGGATGTAGTCCAATCTGGACGTCCAATTTTCGATGACTTTTTCCAACATTTGTGGCCGTATATCGGCAATAACACGGCGAATGTTGTCTTCCAAATGGTCAAGCGTTTGTGGCTTATCCGCATAGACCAATGCCTTTCCATAGCCCCACAGAAAAAATAGTCTAGTGGTGTTAAATCACAAGATCTTGGAGGCCAATTCACAGGTCCAAAACGTGAAATTAGGCGGTCACCAAACGTGTCTTTCAATAAATCGATTGTGGCACGAGCTGTGTGACATGTTGCGCCGTCTTGTTGGAACTACAGCTCCTGGACATCATGATTGTTCAATTCAGGAATGAAAAAGTTAGTAATCAGGGCTCTATACCGATCATCGTTGTCTGTAACGTTGTGGCCTTCATCGTTTTTGAAGAAGTACGGACCAATGATTCCACCAGCCCATAAAACGCACCAAACAGTCAGTTTTTCTGGATGTAATGGTGTTTCGACATACACTTGTGGATTAGCTTCACTCCAAATGCGGCAGTTTTGTTTGTTGGCGTAGCCATTCAACCAGAAGTGCGCTTCATCGCTAAACAAAATTCGCTTATGAAAATCGGGAACATAGGCAATCTCGTTTTGGGCCCATTCGACGAATCTACGCCTTGCTTGATGATCGTTTTGATGAATTGTCAAACAAAACTGAAAATAAATCACTTGACAGCTGTTAAATCGGGCGCCATCTTGGAATGTAATGCCAACTTAAACTTCTATACCTGGAAAAAAAACACTCTTTATATGTAGATTGTTTATGCATGCATATATCACCTAAATAGCAAAGTAAATAACACTGTAAATATCTTAAGCTGCTGTTCTAACAGTTTATTTTATTTCTTTTATTTTAATAAACATGAAAGTAGTTTAGTGTCCGGACCAATTTCGACCATTATAAATTCATTCAAAAAATTTATACTCGGTTCTTAAACAGTTAAAGTACAAAATATTGTTATATGATTTCCTTTTTATGATGAAAACAAAAACCATATGATTTGGAGAAGCCTTTCTATAGTAATATTCACCATGAAAAGCTTGTTTTTTAAGAATCGTAAATTATTATGAAAATTGAACTAATCTCAAACCAATGGTTAAAATTTTTTTAAAAAAATAATGCAAAGTGTAAAACATACATGAAAATTTGTAATCGTACTTTATAGAATATGTTAACAATATGAAATTGTAATAAGCAGAGTCAAAATTTTAAAGTCATTCGAAAATTATAATTTTAGTTGCAGTTTAGGTAAAATTTTCCCAATTATAAAAATTTTAGAAATTGTAAAACTTAATTTTAAGTTCAGTCTGCAAATAATATTGCAAAAACAATATAAGTCAATCAATATTAAAAGGGATTTCAACTCTATTTTCTCAATTTGAAATAACATTACAAAAACAATAAATTTCACGAACTGAATTTTAAAATAAATTTACGTACTATATTTATGTCTGGATACATGACATTATTTTGCAAAAACATCGGTCAAAATTTCTCGTAACTTGTTTAGAAATATTATCGTTTGCAATTTTAGTATTGATGAGACATTTTATCTGGCAAAAAAAAATTATCATTGCACAATTAACTATCGTCTGTGGTTGAGCTTTTGAGAAATCTGGCATCATAAAATGGGACACGTTTCCTCAAACAATAAGATCTGCATGAAAAAGGAAATCTGTGTTTAGTGATAAATTAGGTAAACAATGTTTTTTGAGATAAGAATAATTTTCTACTAATCATTTCCTTTTGTGGTTTTAAACAACTTATATCTTATATTTCACAAAAATAATGATGAAAATAATTTAATCAAGGAGTTTTGGATTCTTTGATATACGTTATATGCTTCACTAGCCTGTGTACTATACTATATACTTCTAACTTTAAAAAGTTCTGTTATTTTTTGACTTCCTAGTCCCTTTCTATATCTTAAAATTCATTTTTATAGTATGTTCTGCCATCCCCCCTTTTTTTTCTTTTATCTCGAAAAATAAGAATTCAAGAAAGTATGCATGTAAAAGTCATTTGTAATTTTAAGGAAAGAAACTTACATTCACTTAGCACTTATGTAAAGAAAGTTCTGTAATTTAAAGTTATTGTAAATTAAAGTTATTCCGTAAATTAAAGTTATTCTGTAAATTAAAGTTATTGTGAATTATAAAGTTATTCTATAAATTAAAGTTATTGTAAATTAAAGTTATTCCGTAAATTAAAGTTATTCTGTAAATTAAAGTTATTCTGTAAATTAAAGTTATTCTATAAACTAAAGTTATTCTGTAAATTAAAGTTATTATAAATTAAAGTTATTCTGTAACTTAAAGTTACCGTAAAATCCGGCGTATAGTGCGCACCCCCTTTTTTACAAAATAACAAGAAGTGTGAACGTACAATGCTGTATGTTTTTAAGCCATATATTCCAGGTATTATCCCAGGATTTTGAAAAAAGTAGTACACTTTTAAAATCAAAATCCTTTAATTTCATTAGGAATAACAGTATTCGATCTACTAATTTTTCGTATCCTCATTTCTTTTATTTTTATTTTTTAAACCATCATTTTTCATACCCGGCGTATAACGCGCAACCGTAAATTTCGATTTTACTTTTTGTGTTAAAAGTGCGCGTTATATACGCCGGATTTTACGGTACATTCTTACTTGTCCGGAAACTTGCAGGTAATCCTTTGTGCCTGCGACTTGAAAATCCACATATCAGTTGTCATGCAACACTAAGTACTGATGCGACGCTATTTTAACTTCGTTTAAATTCTAAAACTTTGAACCCAGATTCCTAATTTCACATCGCATCATGACAATTAATTAAGTTAACTAATTCTAAAAATTAAATTACTCATCTCACAATAAATTATACACTCATCGTATAGTTTTTAAACAATTATTAAATTTATTTAAGTATGTGTAAATTTACTTCACTACAAGATTAAAATTTAACTTAGCTTGAGAGAGGGATGAAGTGGGGTAAGAGAATGGACATGGTTGACGCCCGGAGTCTCCGCAGAGGTTTAGATTCTCAAGGTCTGGGATCGGCTCAGTCTGTATCTCTCTCTCTCTCAAAATCGGGGTGCGTCCCGTTTTATTTTCCGACTTTTTCACACCAAAATCCTAGAGCGGACTCTTTGTCTTGTCCACTTAATTGCCTCTGATTGGTCCAGAAACCAGCGCAGAGTTACATCGTTCCAAACCCCGAGGGTTTATTGAACTTTCGGAAGCGTGGGAAATTTGTTGACGCACCCCGCAATTTATGGGTCCAGTGAACCCCCCAGGCGCGGGAACTTTTGTCACTCCCTTGTCGAAGGAATTCCACCCTCCAGTGAGAATTCCAAAAAAACTGACTTTGAAATTTTGAGGTCTGGCCTCCCATCAGTACAAACAGCACAAAACATAAGTGGGAAAATAACATCCCATGGACATTTAAACATTAATTAAATTGGTGGGAAGTATACTTACCAAAGCGTTCAAAGAGGGTTAAACTTACTCTAATTGTTTTTATCATTATCAACTTATAAAGTAGGTATCATATCTTAAAAATATTTTAGAATAATATGCATAAGAAATACAAGACATTTTCGTAACCCGGGAGTGAACGTGCGGAGCACTGAGTCACCCCAGGCTCACGAAATCGTTAATTCTGGGAAAGCAGCTTATTTGTTACGATTGACCTTGATATTATCCTCCTATATAGCAGTTATCATTGGCACTAAAATGTATTTGTCACATATCTCCCTCTTATTTTTTAGAAGTGGCAAACTTTTTTTTTTAAATATTAAGGTAATCGTGCTTATATATTTTGACTGAGTTCCCCACGTGACCACTTTTGTTCCAAAATATTTTCTATGGACATGCTACATTTTCCCCCTGTGAACAATTTGGTGTTTTGATTGCTGTGTTGTACGACTTATTATGGTTTATAAATGTAAATGAGCAGAATATAATAAAAGGAATGGGCATCTGTGGAATCTCTATTGAAGAAAGTTGAAACTAATCAAGCAAGGGAAGAACCTGATAAAATAATGGATACTAATCATGATAGCGAAAGTAAATTTGAGAAAAGCGGTGAACATGAAACGTTTGAGTTGAAAAGAAAATTTTCAAATGCTACCGAAAGAACTCCATCAAGAAAAATATGAAGCCATAAGTGTAGCACAAGACGCACTTCACCCTGTTAAAAACACACAAACAAGAAAAGTTCAATATCCGATTTGTCGATCATCAAAGAACAATAAAACTACAGTAACTTGAACAAAATATGATAGTTTTGCCTGCAAATAACATTCCTGTAATGTTAGTAAAAAGTGTCAATTATTCGTGTCCTTTATTATAGTCTAGCACATTTGAAACTACTTGGTTCAGTTTGATTGATATTTTTTCTCAAGTTATCAAAGAAAAATTGAAAAATCCTTGGAAGTAGGTAAGTATACTTTTTCTTAGTTAAATTATTACATGTAATAATGATTTTTGTCGTGTACAATAAGAATAATTATAAAAAAAGGATTGAGATGACTCAGTCACCCGCTCGATCTTTAACGTTAGTATCAAGTACGCGTCTGTTCCTGGGTTACACTAAAAAGATAATTTAAAACATAAGGGAAATGTTTAGTTCCTGAATGCATACGACACTTTTAATTTATTAAAAAAATTAAACTTATTTCAAGGCAAAGCTCCCTATATATTATTCCATTATAAAAATTTTGGAACAGTATTCACCTCATTTTGAGGAAGTTCTTTTATGAAGCGATAAACGTAAAACAACATGCATAACAAAATATTTTGTGAAAGTCTTTTTTTAAGTGTATTAAAATATGTCAGATACCTTAAATTCAAATCATGATTATGGGAAATTGTTTCCTTATATAGTTGTTAAGCTGTATCACTTTGGAGGGATACAAGCATTAAAACTTTTCCCATGTTATTTATAAAAGGTACTTTTTATCACCAGACAGGTTTCACAGTTTTTCAATAAATTTTGACATTTTCCTTTTTCTTTTTTTAGGTTGTAAACTGAAACGATGAGCTTCTAAAATCAACTCATGACATCCTTCAAGCATTGCTCGCTGCAATTAGCAATTGCAACTTTCTGCATAGTATTGGCAAGTGCTTATGATTACGAAGAAATTCGAAAATGGAACGCATCTTGCTTTCCAAAAGACACTTGTTCAGTCCCTCGGGATCTGGATGACACAGATTACCATAACTGTGACTGCAGCAGCCTTTGTGTGTTGTATGACACTTGTTGCATCGATTCACCATTCCTAAACATCAGCAACAAGTATGAGAGAACGGCCTCATGTAGATCTGCAGGGCAGTCTGGTGAATATATCTTTATGCTGGACACATGCCCTGATTCTTATGATGGGCCACAAGCCATGCGCAGGCGCTGTGAGCAGAATGCTAAAAACTGGAGTGACCCTTTCAACAATGTTCCAGTAACTCACCCTCTTTCACAAAAGACGTACAAATCTCTTTTCTGTGCAATCTGCAATGGGGAAAACCCCAAAGAACTGATCATGTGGCAGGTCATGCTTGACTGTTCTGCTCTTAAAGGAAACATGAACATCTGCTTAGAGGACAGAAATTTTGTTCTGAGCAACATGATGTATATTCATGAGAAGGGCCTTTGGGGTATATGGTCTTATGATCCAGAATCCGATTGGATGTTTCGGTATCTTTCCATCAATTACAAAATGCCTGAAAGCATCAAAAAGTTCACCAAGGAATGCCGACCGAATCTCATATCCGATTGCCATTCAAACTGGAGAAATCGAAATACGAGACAAATGTGCAAGAGTTACATGGGTGTGATATATTTTCAGAACGAGACCTACCGCAATGCTCACTGTGCTCTTTGCAATTATGAAACAAACATGACTGGCATGTCCTGCCACGAGACAATGACGTCACCTTTTAAAGGACCCCCACCGATGAATTTCAATGTCCTCCTTGATATAGACCTTTCTGATGGTGAAAAAGTTGGTACTATTGAGAAAAAATGCGAAGTTGATCAAGTGTATGATCCGTTTTCGAAAAAATGCCGTACAATTGAATGTCCGATACCTGGATACAAATTGCAAAATGGTAAATGTGTCCATGAATAACTTTTAGGTACACAATACATGCATAGAAAACTTTAAAAGTCCTTTTGAGTGCTATCAGTCTCTCAACTTGTTTAATCTTTGGTAAACTCTCGAATTCAAACGTAACAAGATGCTTTAAATGCCGGAAATAAGATTTAACGTATTGTTGTGTGATGGAGAGTAAACATAACATTAATACGAAGTACAATATAACATGCTGAATCATGATATTTATTCACAAAACATTGAATAATTAATACATAACTTCTGTGTAGTGTTACATAATGTCAGCTTTATTTTAATTGTACTTATTTTTTGAAATTTTAATAAATGTGATTTTTTCTTGATTTGAATGTATTTTATCATTTATATTCTTAATTATTATGAAACATAGACGAAACATCCTAAAATCAGTTTCCTAGTCATAAAATTACGATTTATTTAAAATGAATTTGGATGTTATATTGTAATGGATGGCCGGTCCCATTCATTATACGAGGGTCAGTAGGAAGATTAGCTATTGTCAAAACAAACTCAATTTACTAACAATTCGCAACAACGTAACAAATTTCAACAACCCAAGTTAATAAATGCACCAACAGATAAATATGGGAGCAATAGCGAGGTAGACGAGATAGTTGAAGTTTTAATTATATATCGGATCACTTACTCCTAGCACGTCCTAGCAATACACCTTCTAAATATTTAAGATACGTTCTAATTTAATCTATAATTCAAACCAGTCCTAATCCAATTTAAACATCTAATTGACCAAATCGTCAATCTTAATATTAATCAAATAATCTACAAAGCGCTCTCGACTAGCTTTACGTTAATCACTACTTGCTATCCTATTAGTTTCTAACCTTTCTCTCCATTGAACCTGAAGGTTAATCTTTAAGTACAAGCCATGATTTGAATAATTCGCGTCTTCTTCGGAGGAAAGTTTTCAATAGAATAATATTTAAAGAACCATTATTCCCCAAGATGATTAGTAGGAAATACGCAAATAGACTCGTTACAATATGAATAATATTATTTCATTTCTAATGCATTTTATATAGTTCATTGAAAATCTAGTAAACTACATGTGAAAACATTTTTAGATTATGTTAATAACAACATCAACAAAAATTGGGGGTTATTTAGAATAGATTCAGAATAATTTTGTTCAAAAAGAGTTAAAATAAAACCTATAAAATCCATCCTAAGCACTCCCATCTATGTATTTTCATAAAGTTATTTTTTTTTCATATATTGTAAATGAAAATATCCCACACACACACATTATACATGTACACATTTGAGAAAAATGCATTTTTGTTGGAACAAAATAGATTTTAATTCATATTTAACGCACTTTTCCTTATGTATAATACTATATTCAGCATTTAATAAATTCTAGAATATTATGTATAAAAATTTCATAAATTTTACAAATCAGTTGTACTGTCAACAAACGAATACAAATTGTGAATGCTACGTATTGAGAAACTGCAACAGCTCTTTAAAATATTAAATACTTTTGCATGTTCTTCTTTCCCGTTTCAAAAGAAATTTAGCAGTAAAACTAGCACTCATTTCCTCATACACTAGAGTTCTGAAACTTCTAGTAGCTATGTATCTTTTATAGCTATACATTAATTTAATATTTTCAGGACTAGAGAATATTAATATTAAATACTAAATTGACATCAAATTTTTATTCGACGAAGGATTTTGATGCGAAATTTTTAATCGGAAGTAATATACTGAAAAATCCATTATCCTAAAAGATGTATATTTGGGGAAAAAATTTATGGCAGAGAGTGGACGACAAGAAAATTAATTATATACTAATAATTATAAAATATTTTACAAGTAAAAAAGTTAAATAAACTTTAAAAAGCAAAGTCTCGCTATTATTTGTAACTGGAAGACTGAAAACAAATTATTTTAATCCAAAATATAAAATTAAAAAATTCATATAGAAATGACGCACTGCTAAGAATGTTTTAAGTTTGAATTTAAATCCTTCGTAATATATATTTCAATTACTGTTTAGGGAAAAAATTCTCCATCTTATTTTACTACCGTATTATTTTCAGGGTCTCAAGCTTTGATCACTTTTATAGCTCTAAGATTTATCAGCAAAAAGTTCTTACACTTTTGTGTTTCTAGGCTTCTTACTGTTTGTGCAGTTCTATTAGACAGCTAAATATAGGCATGTAATTTTAGTAAACAAATTCAAAGTACGTGATTGTGCTTTACATATATTAAGAATAACAAGTAAAAAAAGCTTTGCAATGCATTTTTAATTAACCGAATAACTTCTAGAAAAATGACATTCGATTTACAATGAATTCTGATGAAAATTTATTTTTTCGGCATATGGAATCTGAAACCGCATGAATATATATATGTACTAATAATAAAAACCATATTCTATTATTTTGAGGAATTTGTCTACTTTTCTGGGGTTTTTTTCTTTCTTTCAAAACGATCTACAACTTTTTAAGAAAAATAAAAGTTTTAGAAAAGTTTAGATACACACGTTTTCCTGAGATGTTTACTGCTTAATTGGTCATGTAGATGTAGTAAGGCAACTTCAACTCAAGAATTATTTTAAGTTAAAAAACTTGTACAAATATAAATCTGTGTAAAAAGTCAGGAAACATAATAATCAATGAAGTTATTTTTCCAGTCCTCATCAGTTGAAAAATTGTGTTTAAAAAAAGCGTATTATACAGTTTTTAGTATATTTATTTTATTGTATAACATATATTCTCTGTAATTAAGATAGAACGAAAAACAAAATTATTTAATTACAGTGGGCCACAAAAGTGTCCGTACACTTACATATTCCAATAAAATTTAATATTTTCGACTAGTAAATATTAATATATTGTAATTGTAAATTTTTTATATCTGCAACTTGTTCTTAATGTAATAAGATAATGAATTTTTTAAAAATAATAGTATAACTATTTTTTTTAGAAATTAATAATCAAAAAGCTACTAAAAAATTACGCCACAAAAGTCTTCGTACACTTAACAAAAATCTCAACTTAGCTTTAAATATTGTTTTTCATTCTTACTTTAGTACTTAGTAGGATATCTTTTACTGTCCACAATAACTTTTAAGCGTCTTGGTAAAGATTTAATCAGTTTTTTTGTAATTTCTGCATCGATTTTCCTCCATTATTCTGAGTGATTATGGTTTTTACTTCACATTTTGTGTTTATTTGTCATGTTTTCTTTTTTATACCAAAATCTCACCAAATATGTTCTACTGGGCTAAATAAAGTGATTGAGGATGTGTTTTCATAATTTGGGGACAGTTATAGAGACACCAGTGGCGTACATTGAGAGCAGTGCGCTTGGCGTCTTTATCCTGTTAAAAAATGAAGTGATTTCCAATATCCAAATTTCGAGTGGATAATTTAAAATTTCTCTTTAAAATATTTAAATAGAGCTCATGATTCACAATACCATAAAAAAGTACCAAATTACCTAATTTTGAGGCCAATTGACATCCCCACGCCAGAACACCTTCACTTCCATACTAAAGCATAGAGGTGGAGGAGTTCTTGTACCACATAAATTCATGGGATTAAACTCCTTATTTTTTCATTTACAAGCTATTATAGGCCCATTGGAACCAAAAAGTTTGAATTATTTGCCATCTCAATCAATATGCTGTCAATTTTGAATTTTCTGAAACTTAATCCCAAGAATCTAATTGGATCAATAAAACATCGAGGCGGGAGTATTTTTGCGTGGGGGTGTAAATCGGCCACAGAATTAGGTAATTTGGTATTTTTTGTTGATATTGTGAATCATGAGCTCTATTTAAATATTTTAAAGAGAAATTTATAAATTATCCGCTCAAAATTTGGATATTGGAAACGACTTCATTTTTAACAGGATAATGACGCCAAGCGCACTGCTCTCAATGTACGCCACTGGAGTCTCTATAACTATCCCCAAATTATGTAAACACCTCATCAGTCACTTTATTTATCCCAGTAGAGCCTATCTGGTGAGATTTTGATGTAAAATAAGAAAACATGCAAATAAAGACAAAACGTGAAGTAAAAACAATAACCACAGAAGCATGGAGGAAAATCGATGCAGAAATTACAAAAAAACTTATTAAATCTATACCAAAACACTTAAAAGTTGTTGTGGACACTAAAAGATATCCTACTAAGTTCTAAAATAAGAAAGAAATATGATATTTAAAGCTATGTTGAGATTTTTGTGGCGTAATTTTTAGTAGCTTTTTGATTATTAATTTTTTAAAAAAATAGTTATACTATTTTTAAAAAATTCATTATCTCATTCCATTAAGAAAAAGTTGCAGATATCATAAAAAAATTACAATATACTAATTTAAATATAATAGTTTGACAAAAAATTAACTTAGAATAATCTTTTTTCCAAATGTTCTCCTTTTGTGAAAAATACTTCCATTATAATAATATTTTGCCTGTATATAGCTCAGACCTCTCTACAGAGGCTCAATAAGAATTTTTGAAATATATAACTTAGAAGTGGGTTTATTCATATTTTACGACAGCAGAGGGTAGAAATTTTGAGAAAAAAACGCCTATAACATTTCAATTGGTGGTAACTCTGAAAATAATGTGAATTTCTCAAAAATTCTAGTTGAGCCTCTGTAGAGAAGTATGAGCTATATACAGACAAAATATTGTTATAATAGAACCATTTTTCACCTAAGGAGAACATTTGAAAAAAAGATTATTCTAAGTTAATTTTTTGTCAAACTATTATATTTAAATAAAATTTTTTTGTCAAAATGTCATTAAAACAATTTTATACATATATTGTAATCTGAGTGACACTAAATGTCATGAAAATTATCCATTTATGCGCTTTTTTAAAATTATGGTTCCGAACGTAGTCGAATACCTTAAAACGCAGAATTCAATAATTTTATAAACTTCAACTGATTTGTACAGTTACTTCATGAAATACTTATTTATTGTATGAAATAATAGATTTGTTCACTCTTTATAACGGTAATTTATATATGGATTTCATTGAAGTAAATAATTATGTTCATAATTATACATATCTTGCGTGTGCATAATGCTCTTTTAAAAAAAACTATAATCTGTGATTTAGAGAGTGTTATTTCACGTCTCACACTAAAGCAGCTCGAGGGTTATTGGTGAAGGACTGCGTTATTTTAAATACTTAGTTATATATACCACAGTCAAGTATAGCAAATATAACACTTGTATACTACAGCCAAGTGACAAGCATAACACTTGAGTTGGCCCCTCTTCTCCGAAAATTTCCTCACCACGACAATACTGCCTTCGACATTTTCTCCCACTCAAATAGAATCAAGTCAGAGGCAATATGTGCTCCGGTTCGACTGGCCAAACCGCAAAACTCAATATAACTAACACAAAACTCAATATATCCATCATACACGCACTTTTTATTCTACATACACAAGTTTATTTATTATAACGCAGTACTGAAGTAAAGAAGGAAAAACAAGACCAATTAAACTCAAAAACCATCATGACAGGAGGTGAAGTTTCCCAACGGGAAAAGTAACTCTACCATTATTCAACTACACCATGCAAACTGGAGACTTAACTTCCATCAGCATCTCTACACAGCAGGTCTTCAGTGGCGCTAGAGCTCGAACTTTTAACTCGTGACCATGACACTAGGCTACCACGTCCACGTAATGATATGGATAAAAGAATTGGAAAAGGTAACATACGAAAAGAAATGGGCTATAAAAGCAAACTGGAGAGAAGAAAGCAAAAAGAAATAAAAGAAAGATAGTTTGTAAGGAATTCTGGTACTTACGCATTATCGCAACCTGTTGGCGTCTTTATATGAAACGAAGCACCTGGTTGCCAATTCAGCGTGAAGAGTAACGGATATATTCTATTAAAGAATGAAATAAGTCATTTTAGTTATTAAAAATGAGGTAATAGATAAGGAGAATTCCCTGGCATGCAAGAGGAGCTAAGACTCTTCTTGGTATACGAGGGGTGTCTGGAAACTAAGTACTGTTTCGTTGTACCATAGCCACAGTGGTAGCTTTACAGTTCAACCTTTGTATACACGTGTCTCTGGTTGATTATCTGTCCAGTGACGTTATTGCAACCGAATTGAGTTGTTTTTACATGAGTTAATGAACGTTCAAAATTTTTTAGATGATTGCCGATCCCGCCGACTGTGACGGGCATTCTGTAATCCCTTTTTTGAAAGCTAAGAGTGCTAAGCCAATTGAAATTCGTCGTAAACTTTTTGAAATTTTTATGATGAAAATGTAATGAATGAGTGATGAAATGGTGAGAAAGTGAGCTTGACAATTCAATGATGGGCAAACCAAAGTTCATGACGAAGTAAGGAGAGTGCACCTTTTTGTTGTCAGTGATGGTTTGGTTGAAAAAGTGAATGAGAAATTTCGCAAAAACACAGGCGGTGCACAATAATATACTGCTTTGTAATGAGTTCCTACAAATTTCAAAAACTGTTCACAGGCGACATCCTTTTTTAAAGAGGGTATAGATAAGTTGCTTTCCAGGTATAAAAAATTCCCGACAAATAGTGTTAAATATGTACATACAGTGAAAATAGTTTAACATGATACTGAGGAAAGTGAATATTTTTCTGTGTTAAAGAATATTGCAAAAAAAGTCATATATTCAATAAAACTAAGTTTATTAGAGTACATTTTATTTATATGGAAATCTGTATTTGTATGTATCAAATGAAAATCGTTCAAAGATTTACTTAATTTGTTCTTTTTTTTAAATTATTATTGATAAAATCGAGTTTGCAATACCAAATGCTTTGCAAATTTTTTTTTCTGCCTTAAGAAGTTCCATCTTTATTTTAAAGTATATAATAGTTTGCTTCCTACCCACCCCTGAAGTTTTGCCATTGTGTTTGCAAAAAAATTCTTCTAAAATATAAAAAGTAATGTGTACCAAGCTCAATGATTTTTACTCACACTCCAATGTACTCATCACCGAATTTTAAAGCCAAATGTTGAGAGATAAGATGTTTTTGTGTGACATTTGTAGGGATGGAGAGTGAAAGTAGATTAGACAAACAAAATTGTTTCGTTTCAAAGACAATTCCGAGGGTATTTCTAAGCCTACTTTCTACAAAACATGTAAAAAGACCTCTCTTTCATTTCAAATCCCTCTAAAATCTTTTCTATGCGGCTTGTATTTTGTTGATTCCTAGAAGGGAAGCGATTTTCGTATCGTGTTAAGAGAAAAAAAATACATGAAAATAGTAGTTTGTCGGGACAGTTTTAGTATTTTGTGTTAACCGATATTTCTTCTTGAGTTTTTTTGCGTTAAACGTATTTCACTGTAAATAGTTTCCAATATGCTCATTCGTGTAATTTTTTAGGTGAGTTTTTCAAAAGCATGCCTCGTATCTAAATATATTTGTTGTTACATATGTGGTAGATTTTACAATCCACAAATTATATCCAAAACACCAGAATTTTACTCTCCAATCAAAAGAAACAGTTGAGTTAATCTTTCACTCAAGTAATCCAAACCATGCCAAACTGAGAATTTATTGGATTAATATGTTATTTGTCTGCTCATCACATTTTACTAATAAAGTTGGTTTATTTTTTTTTTTTCGTAAAGGCGTACTTTACTTTCAGTTTTGAAAAATTGCAATACTGAAGAAAGCAAATGCCAATCGACTCACAATTTTTATCCACAACCGTCCCTTGAGGAATAATGTGAAAAATTTGCAGGGTTATATCATTGAGCTAATTGCATTTTTGTTTCTTGACATAAAAAGTTGAGTTTAACCAGTTTTCTGAAAGTCTTAACTGTTCCATTAGAGCAGTGATTCTCAACCATTTTTTTAGTTGTGGTACACTTTTAATAATTTCAAAACATGGCTGTACACTAACAATAAAATGAGTTTAAAATAATTTTACTTATCCGCAATCCACTTCCATCTGTCCACGAAAGAATACGTTCAATGTACCACGAATATTCTTTAGTTAATTTCTGTAAAACAGCAAAATGATTCGGTTTCAGATTTTATTTTTTCTCGGAGTATAATTAAAAAATTTAAAAGAATTTTGGCGTCAAACGAAAGTGCTCTGGTACAGTGGTTGAGAATCACTGCATTAGAGCAGTGTTTCTCAAACTGGGGGGGGGGCGAGCATATCGAAGATAAAAGATTAAAAAAAATTATTTACGGGAATGAAGTAAAACAAAATACTTTCTGACATAATAAAAAAATACACATTTACACTGATATAATTTATATATATCATCTGCGATATTACGTCATCAAAAACAAAAGCTTCTACTTTAAAACCTCATTAGCTATCTTTGATACTATAACCAAATAAAAAACATCTTGTTTGATTTGCTGTAATCCCATGATGAGAGATTTTTTTATTACGTTTTCTTTTCAAACCTAGAATGCTACTCTTTCAGAGAAAAAAGAAACAAAATTCAGACCCATAATCAAAATAAATTTTATGAAGATAAAAAATTCATTACTGTTATATTATTGCCATCAGCTGTAGGCAGCAGAATGTATTTGCTGCGGTTTGGCCTTCGAACTTACTTTTACGGTTAGTTACGTCCCTGCTCTTATGTATTTGTTTTTTCATTTAGGGAGGTTGTAAATAATCTATTTCGGCTGCGCTTTTTTCCTTGTAAAATATTTTTATGGTTTTTGGAAAAGAACAGAGAGCACTTTGAAGGATTACTAGGCCAAGATTTATTTTTATGAGTATTCCTAAACATATAAAGCATAACGAAAAACGTTTTACATAACTTTTTAGAACATCCGAATTGTAATAAATACACTTTTAATCCGTGAGCGGCCACGCTGAGCACAGAGTGCACGAAATCGGTAATTCTGGCAAAACTGTTCAATTGTTACCAATGGCCCTGGTACTATCCTCCTGTTTGACAGTCTTAACGTGAACTAAAATATATTTGTCACATATCTCCCTCTTTTTTGGGAGTTAATTGGGTTTTTTTACAATCTTAAGGTACTTGTTTTGACTGAGTACCCGGTGTGATAACTTTTTTTCCAAAATATTTTTCCGTTCTAGAAAGTAGGTGAGTATATTTTTTCTTTATTAATTCTTCACTTGAATTACGATTTTTATTGTGTACTATAAAAATAATTATAAAAAAAGGATTGGGGTGACTCAATAACACCCCGCTCAACCATTAGTATCGAATACGCGCCGGCTTAAAACAAGTTGAAGTCTTTTCGCTTTAAATATTAAAAATAATACACAATTATTATTCATCGGAATTTTATATTATTGTTCATTATTCAACATCAATTCTAACTGCTAATTCAGTTAGGCTTAAAATTACAGTTCGCTTAAGACTAATTATAATTTGAGCAATCATTTAAAAAAAACATTTTACATTTTTGTAAACATTGTCTCGCACTTAGCTTTACTCTCCTTACAATTCAGCGATTATATCAATAATATTTTATTTTCTTATAAATGAGCTCTTGCAAAGAGCGGGCACTTCTACCGGAATACTTTTAATGTATCAGTGCTGCACAGAGTATTTTATAACTAATTAATTAATTCTAAATTAAGAACAAGTTTAATAAGTATTAGTGACTTCCATGGGCTTGTTTTACAGAGCAAAGTTTTTCAAAGGAATGCTTATGATTAGAAATTGACCCTCTGAGTTATTTTTCTATATTTAGCTTATATCTATATTTTGTCTTCTAAGCAGCCACCGCATTTTGCAATATGTTCCAATTTAAAAATTAGAGAAAGGAAAAATAACATAACAATTATTCTATTACTTATTTTTTTTGCTTAAAAGTAACATGCACAAAATTTAATACTTATGTCATGAATTTGTACGGTTTATAATAAAGATTGTTGCTTTAGCGTCAAAGTGCATTATTATTTCATTCAGTATATTATTAATTTATAAGGAGGGTGCGATAAAAATTGTGATTGAAAAGGGGGGCACCAGTATTGAAAGTTTGAGAAGCACTGCATTAGAGGCTTGGATTGCTACTTTTTCATTTCGCAGGCGAAAAAGACGCTTGCAATGATACAACCGAAGCCGAACGGAATATTCCCGCTGGTAACCATTTAAAAAAAATTTTAAATGACACTAGAATGTTTATGCCTCCGAAGTAAAAAATTCTTAGAACTGATATGCATTATCATTTGTGTGTGTGTCTTATCGCTGATGAGCTCTTAGTGGCGATATTTGCACTGGCGAAATGAAAAAGTATCCATTTTATTAATTTGTTCTTTCATAAAATAAAAATATGTATTTATTTTTTATTGTAAATTAATATCGCAAATACCATTTAGAATTTGCAATTTGAATAATTAAAATTCTATTTTATTTTTTTATCTATTTATGGATTTTTACTAATGATAGCGTGCAGTCTAATGTTAGTTTTCTCGTTCGTAATAAACATCACGGAACAGGTGGCAAAATTTACCAACAGGTTTTGTGCACGAGTCGCATTATGAATAAAAAAACCGAACGTTCATAAATAATCACTTCACTCGCGTGAGATATATGACAGATTTGACATCACAAAATTAGAGACAGAAGAAGAAAATAAGTTTGAAGTTGCTCGACTACTTTTATCAAGGGCACATCGCTTACGTCAAGCTTCGATTTAACTTTCATTGCGTAAACAGTATTTATTTTACTTTTACGAAGGGGTACGTTATAAAAATAGAAAGTTGCTATTTAAGCTTGGATAGCCTAAGGTAAATAAAATGCTTCCGTGTATATTGATGATTCTTACAAAACAAACAAACAAAAATCAACTTGGAAACATCAGTATCTTGTATCGGTGGTATTTTTTTATAAAAAAGAGTAAATTGATAGTAGTAGTATTTTATTTGTGTTTAATTATTTTTTATTTTCCTAGTTGTAAGGAAAGTAGTAATTCTTAATAATGAAAAATTTCGTTGATAGACATTATCAGACATGCATAGACATATGCCGTAAATCTATCAATAATATTAAATGCTCAAAGTAAGACTTCGTGGAAAGCGAATCTTTGACCACTCTGATTTATTAAATATCAACAATTTTTTATTTGCTCTTTTTATAATATGGCAAAGTTAGTATCTGAAATAGATATTGTTTTGCTATTTGTCTATCTATCTTTGTTCGCTATTGCTATCCATTTTCTGTAAAAATATCACATCAATTTTATGAGACAATATGCTCAATTCATGAGGGTCACATAATAAAGACAAACACGTGTTCTCCATTCAATTAAAAGCAGACATTTAACTAATTGTACTATTTGTAAAACTTGGATGAAATTTCAAATTTCATCATTTGGTAAAGATATTTAGATGTTACGAAAAAAAATTTCTTTACATAAAAAGATTTTTGAAATTAAAAGAAGTCTTATTTTTTATGAGTATACTTTTAAATAAAATGCATTTTATACACATACGTATTTTTTAAGAGAAAATTTCTGTAAAGAGCAAAAGTTGGCAACAACGGAGCGCGTGAACTGATTATATGTACAGTGGTGGCCAAAATAGTGGACACTTTTTAAAATTGCTGTGTTTTTTAAGTTTGTATGCTTATAGAAAATGTCTTAAGTTTCACTCCACAAAATGCAAAGTATTTTACATAATTTTAAAGAAAATGTAATACTAAATTCAATACAAAAATCAAAATTCAAATATTCGGAATGCAAAAAAAAAAATGTGTTGCGATTACTATCGATATACATTAGATACTGAGTTATCAGTGCTTGGTAGAGTAACATCTATTTTTTATTACAGCTTCCCAACGATGCTTCATTGAAATGAAAATAGTTTTAATCTCTTCCTTTTTTCTTTATTAAATGATGCCAAGAAGCAATTATATCCTCAATTAGTTCATTTTTATTTCATGGGTAACTCATTCGGACTAGAGTTTTAAAACAGTGCCTCAAGTTTTCGATAGGATTGAGGTCAGGAGTGTTTCTTGGCTAGGAAAACAACTCAATGATCATAGAACGATACCAGTCTTTCAATTACTTTACTGTGTGGCAAGGAGCAAAAACTTGCTGAAAAATAAATGAAACATTGTTGTTAAATACACTGCTGGCCACCGTAAATGCAAAACCAAGAAAGACAAGAGATAACACAACAAAATATATTTTGTAGATAACATGTTGACCAAGTATCAAATGATTAAATTTATAGACTTCTGTGAAGTGTGGCTCCTGCCAGAATCAGTAGCCAGAGTAGCCGCCATTGTTGGAGATCACCGCTGCCACACGCATCGGCATTGATTTAAAGAGACTTTGGATGTATTCTTGTGGTACAGCAGACCAGGCAGCTTCCACACGTTGCCAAATTTGATCTGGTGTGGCAGCTGTGGGTGTAATCTGGGTCAATCGTTGAGCAACCATGGACCGCATGTTTTCTATCAGCGAAAGATCCGGAAAGAGAGCCGGTTAGGGAAGCAATTCAATCTGGTGATTGATAAAGAACCTTTGGACGATGCGTGCCCCATGTGGTCGCGCATTATCCTGTTGAAATATGGCTGTGACCAAGCTCTAAAGGTAAGGAAGGACAACTGGCTGCAACACCTCGGAGATGTAGCGCTGGCTGTTTAAGTACCGAAAATGCGTACTAGAAGAGTGCGAGAGTGATATCCAATACCACCCCATACCATAATACCCGGTGTAGGACCAGTGTGGTGGTGCATAACGCAGCTGTTCAGCATCCTCTCTTCACAGTGTCTCTAGACTCTAATCCGACCATCGTGGTGTTGCAGACAGATGCGTAACTCGTCAGTAAAGACAACTTCATTCCATTCTGCCGCCCACATCCTTCTTTCATCGCACCATTGGTGGCGGAGATGTCTGTGGTTCTGCGTCAAGGGTAGACCAAGCAATGAACGTCTTGCGGACAGACCACTCTGCTGTAAACGGTGTCGAATGGTACACGCAGACACTGAATGATACATTACAGACTCAATGTGCTGTACTATGGTTCATGATGTGACTGAGCGATCCGTTACTGCCATGCGCACAATTTGCTTGTCCTCACGTAAAGTGGTTCACTGAGGTGGATGCGATTGACCACGTCGGTCCGTCGTACCCTTCCGCATCCAACGGTCACATATCCGCATTACAGTTGCATGGTTTCGTCCAACACGACTACCGATTTCCCTGAAAGATAATCAACAATCTCGGTAGGCCACTATCATTCCTCTGTCAAACTCGGATACTTGATCAAAAAGCTGATCGCTGTTTTCTACGAGACATAACTGATCGTTTTTTGAAAAAACCACAAGAAAAATACAATTGCCGAACTTGAAATCGTCGAAATCTCCAAGCCTTAAATAGTGCTTTGATGTGGCGCCACAGGCTTAGTGTGTCTGCGCTGAAATTCTAATCATTTGCATATCTCACCTCCACTAATGCATGTTGTAAATTTCATGTTATTTTCATACTTCCTTCAGGGTGTTGCATTTACGGTGGCCAGCAATGTAGATACCTGATGGAAGGTAAAAGTTTGGATTCTAGAATGATGGCAATGTATTTTTTGACATTCAGTGTCCCATCGATAACATGAAGGCTATCAATACCATCTACTGAAATTCATGACAAAATCATTAAAACTATGTGGGTATTTCCCAGTTACCTGGATTCAGTGAGGATGTAGGTTTACTCCTACTCTACGTCTTGCATATTTTCGGCCATCACTACCGAATAACGATACCTTAGTTTCATCCATCCATGTAACGTGATTTCTAATGATTTGTCCAATTAATGTGTTCCTTTTACCAGTGAAATCTTTTTACTGTTGCTGTAAATTGAGAAAAGGCTTTTTAGTGAGATTCTACATTTTAGTCTAACATCTGCTACTCTTCTCTTGGTTGTTTTTGAACTGACAGAAACACCAGCATCATTCACATAATTTCTGATGACCGTTGATGACATCCTTTTACTTTGGAGATCCAGTATTTTTGATCTTCTATCATGAACAGATGTGATGCACCTTTTTTGACCTTCTACCGTTTTGTTTTTTATTAAATTTGACTCTTGACATCTTAAACAAAACTTTCAATCTCCAGATGTAGTCACTGAACCACACACCTGTCTCGTAATTTTGATGTAAGAAAGACCACTTTCTCGTCACACATCTCTTTCTAGGTGTTCAATCTACTCTTTTATTTGATGTGATTGCTTCTCTACTAAATATCATTGTTATCCTGGCCAGGAAACAGTCCTGACCTCGATCCTATCGAAAACTTTTGGCACGTTTGAAAACTCTTGACCGAATGAGCTAGACAGGAAATAAAAAGGAGCTAATTGAGGATATAATTGTTTCCTGGCATCATCTAATAACGAAAGATGAGCTTAAACCTATTTTCAGCTCAATGGAACATCGATGTGAAGCTGTAATAAAGAAAAAAGGCTACCCCACTAAGCACTGATGACTCACTGCTATCATGTCGATAGTTATTTCAGGTTTCTTGTTTTGCATTGCAAATATTTGTATTGAATTTAGTATTAAATTCTCTTTAAAATTATATAAAATATTTTGCCTTTTGTGCAACTAACATTTTCTATGAGACTATAAACTTAAAAAAAAAATTAAAAAGGTTCTACAGTTTTGGCCTTTACTGTAAATATATATATATATATATATATATATATATATATATATATATATATATATATATATATATATATATATATATATATATATATATATATATATATATATATAATATATATTAATATATATATATAGCTGGAAACACAAAATAGCTTTTATCGTGTGACTATGACGTCATATGAGTTTTCAAACTGATTGGGTATAATCACGTGGTTATTAAAATCATGTGACATATGAATTTAGACAATTTTATCTCTTTTGCAAAGATAAACTGTTAGTTTTCGTATAGTATGACTAAGCAATTGTAAAAAAGGGCATACAAAAACATCAAACCTTTCATTGATTTTTTTAGAGGGGGGGGACCGTTTGGAAAACGCACTTGGTGTACTTTTAACTTTTAAGTATATTTTCAAAACGTATAAGTCTCAATTAAAGGTAACCCTATGAAGAATTTTACCTTATTTGGACCTCGAAGCACAAAGTAATATATTCTTTTCCTATAGGTTTTATTGGTTTTGGCAAACACAAATGACACGAACGCGGGATATCCTAGTGATCCTTATCTGTTTTCGATACTTCTTGTGTTCATCTAACTTCCATTTATCCAAAACTGTAGTTAACTTCCGAACACACCTCTTATAAATCTGAATCCAAAGTAAAAAAAAGATGCAAATATATAAAAAAAATTAAACCATTCAACCAATTCAGTACAATGGGTTAAGGTGATATACAAAAAAATTCAAATCACCTAATCTTCCCGCCCAGGAGCTGAAGATCGACCATAAAACAGTTATAAACCATTTGCTCAGAGTTGGATTTGGTGGGACTTGAAAGGAATAATTTATTATGAGTTGCTTCCATGTTAAATAAAGTCTTGAATTGTATGCAAAAATAATGGATTTATTTTTCCCCAACCTAATATAAGTATATATACATACATGTGCTTATGTACATGCGCATGCGTGATTAAAAGTTAAGTTTTTTATTTATTTTATTAACAATATTCATATATTTAAATTAAAATACAAACTCAATTTTTCAACAACAGCTTAATGTGAACAATATAAAGAAGTCTTTTCTTAAACTTTCAGAGAAATATTATTCCCATAGACTTAACATCCACAGTCTTCGTGTGGATGAGTTTAAAAGCTTGTGCTTTTCGACTGTTGACAAGAGCTCCACATTCACGTGTTACACGATCCAACACTCACTACAGATCATGAGCCTCCTGGGTTTAACACCCCTTCCCAGGATATGTGTATTCCAATTTGAAGACAACTGCTCTTAGTGGTGTACATGAGTGGGAAACCTAAGGGTTCCCCCTCCCCCATACATCACAGATTTTTTTAATTATTTACATAAAGTCTGGATATTTTCGCTTGCGTTTTTTTTCGTTCAAAAATATGATCAAAAATTAGGGTCACAAATATGTTTTTCATCATAATTTGAAATTGCCTAAACAAAAACTTTTAGAATTTGTATCTTATACATGTTTATAAGAACGGGTAGCACAATATAAATCTTCAGTTTAGGAAAAGATGCTGTTTAGCGTTAGCTTTTGCAGAATTACTGGATTGAGACAGTTAAAGCATATGAAATTGTTCCTGTAGTTCCGAGAATATTGCATTAAAACAAACAAGTTAACCTGCTACCAGTGAGAATGACTTCTTATATTCGTTTAGATGATTTTTTTATATGGTGAGCCGTTTGCAGGCTTGAAGCTGACCCGTGTCATGCGGAAGGAGCTCGATCGTTAAAAGTGCCCGAAAGTGGTATCCCGGTTGTGGAATCAATTCCAAACAAGTTGTACTGACACCAAGAAGGTTAGCCAAAGTTGCCACAGAGCATCAACATCTGCACAGGATTGCTTCTTTACTTTGAGTGTCCGTCGACGTAGGGGGACAACATCTCTTTAGATTGCTCGGGACCTTGCTGCAGTGTCTGGAAGAAGAATTTCCAGGCAAACGCTCTACAGTGTTCTTGCAGAGACTGTCCTTTACGCCTGGCGTCCAATCTTGCGTGCCCCTTTCACATGAAAGACAGGATATTTGTGGAGCTGCAAACTTCATTTGTGAACACCACAAGAATGGGGGGGTTCTTTTCAGTGATGAGTCAAACTCCCCAGACTAAGGGATTCTCGTCGAGTCTTCATCTGGAGAAAGTGGAGCTCGCTTTCATCCCTTTCACATAATAAAAATTGATAGATTTCATGGCAAAGGAATCCTTGTGTGTAGCGGCATAATGTGGGGTAGGCGTACACCCTTGTACGTTTTCGATGTGAGTACTGTCTACTCACAGCGCTATATGGATGGGATCCTGGAAGTCTATATGAGTTTTTTAGCTAATATATACTGAAATGAGCTTTTTGTAAAAAACTCGAAATTTATTTTTTACAAATTGTTTATGGGAAAAATGGGTCGAATTTCATAATGTTTGATAAAATACTTCATAAATTATTAAAAAAACCAAAAAGGTGCTAAAAGCTCGTTTCAGTATAATGAGAAAAGTGTACTTTAATTGTATGAAAAATTTCAAGAAAGTACATGAAACAGATTTTGAGAAAAGCTACACCGAAATCAGCCAATTTAACATTGTTCGTATAACGAGAGAGACAGAGGTTTCCAACTCCCCTTATCAGTTAGCGAATTATTAAATATTAGTTAAGCGGAAACTTCAAAATATTAACTAATACTGTGTAAAGCATTCTCCCGTGGGTGATGCCTTACTTCTAAGTTATCTTCGTGACCTAGGTGTGTGGGAGTGAATGAAGAACCAGGCTTTGCATAATCTTAAAATACCTTTATTAAGATCTCAACTTAAACACTATACAATGATAATATTTATATATTTAAACTTAGGGGATCTGAGGTGAGAAACACACAATACGTATTACCAAATAAGCGCGATCTAATCACTATATTTAACTTTACCACCTGTTTCTTATCACAGTAAATACGCAGTTCATAGTATTAACTTGATTGAGCCTACCTCTATATCCAAGATAGCAGCAACACTTTCGAATCTTCGATGTTATTTCCTTATCTCGCGTGGAATGGTATCCACCTTGCTTGAACGCACTTTCACGGATATCTGACGTTGGAATATCAGCTTGCTTTAGCTTAAACGCTTAAACTCCGTCCAGAATAATCACTTACCAAAAGACCACACCGTTTACGCTAAACTTCTGCTATTTAAAAGGTTCCTAATTTGAATTATCACGCTTCTCTTCTGGATTTGGTTGGAAAAGATTTGCCTTTTTCGGCCCCAAAGAAACCAAGAAGAAAATTAATAGAAAGCGCAATGAGCCCGTCACAACGGATATCGATGTTTAACGATCTTTTTGATTCCTGACTCGAAAGAGTTCTTTTTCGACTTTATGCTGAGAAGAAAATACTGCATCATTTACATCGATCTATATGAGTGATATGATTTCATAGTTTCCAAATAATGTAAAGCATTAGAAAATGTAACAGTTTTAGTTGGAGTTTCATTATGAATTTCTGAGATAGAATCTCTATTCATTGGCTCCGACAAATCAACAATTTCCTTAATTTCAGTTAGGCAGTCCGTCCTCAAATATAACATGACTTTTTAAATCTAAAATTATCCCCTGCGTTGGGGATTGGGATGAGATAAGAAAGGAATTTGCTGTCCCAATTCAAAACTCATGTGATAGGTCACACGCATGACCCCTCATTTGTATTGTCTAATAATGGGTTGCACCCCTTGCCGCCGAAAAATTTGCTGATAACTAGAAAAGTCTTTCTGTTACGGACGAAAAGTATACGTCATTCTATAAAAAAAATCCAATTTTTTATAATACAAACTAATAAAAAAAATTACCAGCTGTTGAAATAATTCGTTAATTTGGAGAATTATTCGTTAAATAGTAGACCTTGCCTTCATTTTAATCGGGAAAACAGAAAAAATTCATTAAATCGGGTTAGGACTTATATATATATATATATATATATATTCTGTTCGAATTCATTGGAATATATATGTTTTTCTTGTTCAAGTTGGTATGTGATTACTAGTGATGTCTTGAACTCCCTCAAACCCGTTATATATGCCTTTAGGTAGTGTGACAGATTGACTTCGACTATAACTTATTTATTTTAATGTATCAGGGGCTCAGTTGTGAGCCTTTCAATGGGACAGCTGATAATTTCAATATTGCATTCTGTATAAGACTTGTTACTTTTACTTGCTTAAAGATGGATATTTCTGCGAGGAACCATTCTAAGATAAATCGCTCTCAATGAACACACTGTTATGACTGTGAGGGATATAATTAGGGCCGTTGATGTGATAGAATTAAGTGTTTTAAGAGCATTTCAAAATTCTGGATCATCGTCTCCAAAAAGAAAAGAAAAATGTGGCACAAGTGGAAAACTACTCCAAGAATTAATAAAATTTTAATAAGAAGTAGTAAGATAAATCCAAAAAAGACTTTCTAACTCAGAAAGTTAACGTTTGGTATTTCTAACTCAGAAAATCATGAAAAAACGTTTAGCATGGGTAAAAAAGTACCGATCATGGACTGCTAACGACTGGAAAAAGGTGATTTTGAGTAATGAAACATTTATTTGTGCAGGAATGCAAATCAAATGTAGTTAGACGAAGTGAAGTTGAAACTTTACTACCAGATCATTTCCAACAGATTACAAAACACCCTTCTAAACCGATGTTTGGGGGGTTTTTTCACGACAAATGATCCTGGAAGCTTAGTTCCTCTTAAGAGGAGTTGGAAACCTCTATACCGGCATTGTTAAATTGGCTGTAATTGGTACCTTTTCCCAAAATTTGTTATATGTACATGGTTGAAATTTTTTATGTAATTAAAGTACACCTGTGAGGCACCAACCCTTGGGTGCCTCATTTCTACATTATCTACGCGACCTGTATCTGTAGGAAAGAACGAAGAATCACGCAAATCTGTTATCTTAATATCTGTTTATTAAGATCTTAACTTAATCACAATACACAACAATAATACTAATCAAAGTAAGTAGATCTGGAATGAGAAGACACAATTCGTATTACGAAATAATTGCGTAATCGACCACTATATCTAACTTTACAGATTACCTCAAATCTCATTAATATACACAGTTTCCTTACATCTTAATTTAAGACGCTTACCACTATATCCCAGGTAGCAGCTATTCTCTTGTTCCTAACTGACGTGGCTTTACTTCTTGTGCAATGGTATTCACCTTTACCTTGAATACACAGGTACGGGTAAATTAATTCTTGAACTTTGTGACAAATCTATACGGAACTTTATCACTAACCTTCTGAGTCGTCCTTTTTAGGGAAATTTAATTCCCTACCTATTTCCAATCAACTCCAAAAAGCGGACAGGCTTCTTTGTTATGCAGATTAGATAAAGTATTTAAGTCAAACGGAATAGTAAAGTTAGGGCAGTAGGAGATAGAGATTGAAGCAGAAAGTTATAGTGAAGTTAAATTGAAGATTTCTTGTTGGAGATAATTTACTCTCAAGAAGAGTTGAGATTCCGTTGGTAATTATTGATTTATAATTAAAGTCTCATTAAAGTTTTAGGAGTGAGATTAAAGTTAAATGTTCAATAGGAACATTAATAAATATAAATCTGGGATCTCTTATCGTGGTAACCTCTGCGTGATCGTTATTTAATTGTTAATTAATTGGATCATTAATTAATTAAGTTAATTTAAAGGATATTACCTCTAAAACCTCATAATACTAGTTAGATATATTTGTTAATAAGTCTTTGATTCTATTTGGATAAGATAACCAAATAAAGAAAGTTGTTTATAAAAATGGCTACTGGTTCTTACATGACTCCTATTTATTCTCGTTCTCAAAGTGAGGTACAAGGAGACCTTCACAACTTGGAATTTCCTCTAAATTTAAACTAACTTTATCTAATCATAAACATAGACCTCACATTGCAAATTCACATAGCCACCTCGCGAACGCTACAATTCTTTCTAATTTGCATTCTCACGTTCTTCTTCTCGAGTTGGTTGGAAAGAATTGCCATTCTGGCCCGAAAGAACCCCAAGAGGATATTAATGGAAATTGCGATGAAAACCCGTCACGCATCTTTCTCATTATATTGAAATTAACTTTTAACTAATTTCGAATAATTTTTTCATAATTTATAAAATATTTTATTAAACATAGTGAGATTTGACCCATTTTTTACATAAAAAAATTTGTAAAAAAATTTTTTTTGAGTTTTTTACAAAAAGCTCATTTTAGCAGATATAACCAATCATTATAAATATGTTATAAAAAAACTTATATACTTGTGAACATTATTTTCCCGTAAAAGGTACATCGAACATCGAAAATTTATATTTTGAGATAAATAACTTTTAATGCATAATTACTTTTTTATCGAAACACATTCCTCCCCGTACACCATATGATCTACATTTCTTTTAATTTCATCATCCTCTCTCTTCTTTTTAAGTCTTTATTCTTTCTTAACTTCCTTTGTTTTTTTAAACATGAGTATTTAGCCTGTAAAGGACAGTTTTTGTGAAGATTTTTCCTCACTAGATGGCTGCACCTGTCAGCTGTTTCCGAAACAGCGAAACAGATGGTATGTTGCGAGATAGTCCGAATTAATTCCTTTCTAATAAATGTTAAACTTAAATAATAAATGTTAAACTTATTTGGTATAAATGCACTTAATTACTGTTAATTTTTAAAAAGATCCTCATAATTTATATTTCAGTTTTATATTTTTACTTGTGTACCTCTATCGATTATACATATGTTTAGCTGTACCAAAACTGAACTTTTTGTGTAACGTGGCATTTTTGTACAACGTTTTTTTGAGACTTGCTTTGCTGACGTTTTCGAATGGACACGCATAATAAATTTCCAGTAGTTGTTGCTAAAGTTTGAATTATGAAAGTTTGAATTTTTGAAAACTCAACACGCTGAGTATCTATTAGAGTGCTAATAAACAAGCACCTAATAAGCCCTTAACAAAATCTGTCGCGGCATTCCATTGCCTGTAGCGTCTAATCACCAGTATCAATAAAGTTTTCTCAAACTTTTCCCATATTGAATAATGAAATTGCATCTTATGCACCCAATGATAATACTTCTATTTGTACAAATATTTTCTTCGGTACACGAGACCAAATTATGTTGTTTACACTTTCATTGAAATTTTGTGTACCTCCATGTAAACACTTTCTTAGAAATTCTGGATTAAATTTTTTGATTTCCATCATTCATTCAACTTTTAAGCAAAAAAAAAAAAATCTTTGTTTAAATTTTTCGCCATTTAAAAGGGCGTGGCCCAGTTCCAATGATTATTTAAAAATAGGTTTTAAGGGCTTCTAATTACCTTGAGGTTAAAGTCAGGTATTTTTGGAAAGGTTAAAATATATACAATTCGAAAAAGGAAAAAAATCTCAAAGTTGTCATATTAAGAAGATTTTAAGCTTCCAACACAACTTAAATACACGATGAATTCTTTCAAATATATAGAAGTATTATGTAGTAGGATTGTTCCATTCATGGAAACATTTTTCGGAACATTTCAACATGACTTAGCCCCATGTCACAACTTGAAATTGGTCCATACTTTTATACGGAAAATAAAATAAAAGTGCTCGATTGGTTTGAAAATTCCCCAGACTTCAATCCTACTCAAAACTGATGGCATATTCTCAAGAATCGTTTCGCTAAGATTAATCGCACGACAACAGAGCAAATGATAAAAAGGGCTATACTAGAGTGTTTCCAAGATGATGAAATAAAAAAAACATGTGTGCTATTCTTGTGGAGTCAATGCCCAGATGGATTAAAAAGGTAATTTCTGCTAAAGAAAGACATACTTCGTACTAATATACAGATTTTTCAGTCTATTTAATGTATGCAATGATAAAAAGCTAAGGTTTTAGAAAAAAAAAATCACTATTTTCCCATTTGTCTCAATTAATTCGAACAGTATAGTATATATAAACGTAATAATTCCAATAATTTAATCTGTAATAGCTCTTCAATTATTTAAGGTACAGTCCTTCAGGACAACCGTGTAATTATTTTAATTGGTTACCCGCCTACCGAGGACTTTTGAAACTATTTCCATCCACCTCCAAAAACACGTGATGTCCCGATGAATGTATATAGCGAGACTGGAAAGCCCGCGCTCTCTTCACTCTTCTCTCTGTAAACATGTAGCCAGCCGGCTGCCGCGCGTTGTGTGCTTGTTTGTTGTCTTTGTTATGTGTAGTGTCATCCATGATTTATGTTTGTAATATGTTTATGTGCTTCAAGATGCGAATAAACTGGATTAACTTTCCAAACTGCCTCTTCAATACTACAGTAATCGACCTCTCTTCACGTAATACAGGAATCACTCATCACCAGCCATGCCCTGTCCTTTCATTCGTTACAAAAGCATCCACTCGCCCCGATAAATTATGCCACACTATAATTTTAAATATATATATATATATTATGTGTGTGTGTGTGTGTGTGTGTGTGTGTGTGTGTGTGTGTGTGTGTGTGTGTGTGTGTGTGTGTGTGTGTGTGTGTGTGTGTGTGTGTGTGTGTGTGTGTGTGTGTGTGTGTGTGTGTGTGTGTGTGTGTGTGTGTGTGTGTGTGTGTGTGTGTGTGTGTGTGTGTGTGTGTGTGTGTGTGTGTGTGTGTGTGTGTGTGTGTGTGTGTGTGTGTGTGTGTGTGTGTGTGTGTGTGTGTGTGTGTGTGTGTGTGTGTGTGTGTGTGTGTGTGTGTGTGTGTGTGTGTGTGTGTGTGTGTGTGTGTGTGTGTGTGTGTGTGTGTGTGTGTGTGTGTGTGTGTGTGTGTGTGTGTGTGTGTGTAAGCTCAGTGGTTGAGTGGTAGGGCATCGCGCTTCCACATTACAGGTCCGAAATTCAAATCCCGAGCTGTGCAAGGGGTCGATTTGCCTTTCATCCCTTCAATGGGTCGATAAATGAGTACGAAGCTTGCTTGGGAACTCAACACTGGGAATTTTGAGTCAGGCTGATCACTTGACCAAAACATCTGCACATGCACCCCAGCGCCTAAGGTCACGTAAGCTGAGATAGGCACGGTAGACCTTGGCCCTCATTGGTAGTTGCACCATTGAATTCAATTCAGTATATATATATTAGGTTGGGGAAATAGAAATCCATTATTTTTTGGTAGAGAGCTGTAGTTTTGATATTTCGTGAAGTATTGATCAAACAATTTCAAATTTATGCTGGTTGTCAAGGTGATATTTCACACTAAAAAAATTATTTTGCTGTTTTTGGTTTGGTGCATTCAATTGTGAGTTACAAAGTATTAAAAATGGAAGTCAACAAAGAGAAAATTCGGGACATTTTACAGAATTTCTTTAATAAAGGCGAAAATGCAAACAAGGTGGCTGAAACTGAGAATGGTGTTTATGGTGCCGATATTGTAACAGCTAATTGTGTGCAATTTTGGTTTCATCGATTCCGTTCGGGCAATTTTTATGTTAAAGATGCACCTCACACAGACAAACCCGTCATCGAAAATGTCGATAAAATCACAGAAATAATCGAAGTTGACCGGCATATTAGTAGTCGTAGCATCGGCCAGGAGCTAAAGATCGACCGTAAAACAGTTTTAAACCATTTGCTCAGAGTTGGATTTGGTGGGACTGAAAAGGAATAATTTATTATGAATTGCTTCCATGTTAAATAAAGTCTTGAATTGTATGCAAAAATAATGGATTTATTTTTCCCCAACCTAATATAAGTATATATACATACATGTGCTTATGTACATGCGCATGCGTGATTAAAAGTTAAGTTATTTATTTATTTTATTAACAATATTCATATATTTAAATTAAAATAAACAATTTCAACAACAGCTTGATGTGAGCAATATAAAGAAGTCTTTTCTTAAACTTTCAGGGATATATTATTCCCATAGACTTAACTTCCGCAGTTTTCATGTGGATGAGCTTAATAGCTTGGGCTTTTTTACTGTTGACAAGAGCTCCACATTCACGTGTTACACGATCCAACACTCACTACAGATCATGAGCCTCCTGGGTTTAACACCCCTCTCCAGAATATGTGTATTCCAATTTGAAGACAACTGCTCTTAGTGGTGTACATAACTATGAAACCAAGGGGTTCCCCCTCCCCCATACATCACAGATTTTTTAATTATTTGCATAAAGATTACGTCTCGATATTTTCGCTTGGGTTATTTTCTTTCAAAAATATGACCAAAAATTAAGGTCACAAATACGTTTTTTTTTTTTCATCATAATTTTAAATTGTCTAAAGAAAAACTTTTAGAGTTTGTATTTTATACATGTTTAAGAAAGGGGGTAGTACAATATGAATCTTCAGTTTAGGAAAAGAAGCTGTTCAACGTTAGCTTTTGCAGAATTACTGGTTTGAGACAGTTAAAGCATATGGGATTATTTCCTGTAGCTCCGTAAATATTGCATTAAAACAAACAAGTTAACCTGCTACCAGTGAGAATGGCTTCTTATATTCGTTTAGATGATTTTTTATATGGTGAGCCGTTTGCAGGCTTGAAGCTGACCCGTGTCATGCGGAAGGAGCTCGATCGTTAAAAGTGCCCGAAAGTGGTATCCCGGTTGTGGAATCAATTCCAAACAAGTTGTACTGACAACAAGAAGGTTAGCCAATATTGCCACAGAGCATCAACATCTGCACATGATTGCTTCTTTAATTTGAGTGCCCGTCGACATAGGGGGACAACATCTCTTTAGATTGCTCGGGACCTTGCTGCAGTGTCTGGAGGAAGAATTTCCAGGCAAACGCTCTACAGTGTTCTTGCAGAGACTGTCCTTTACGCCTGGCATCCAGTCTTGCGTGTCCTTTTGACTGCATTCAACATGAAAGACAGGATATTTGTGGAGCTACAAACATCGGTTGTGGACACCACAAGAATGGGAGCCTGTTCTTTTCAGTGATGAGCCAAAACTCCCCAGACTAAAGGATTTACGTCGAGTCTTCATCTGGAGAGAGTGGAGCTCGCTTTCATCCCTTCTACATAATAAAAATCGATAGATTTCATGGCAAAGGAATCCTTGTGTGTAGTGGCATAATGTGGGGCAGGCGTACACCCTTGTACGTTTTCGATGTGAGTACTGTCTACTCACAGCGCTATACGGATGGGATCCTGGAAGCCTATATGAGTGTTTTCTAGGTACTATGGGTCCAGACTACATTTTTATGAACGAAAATGAGTAGCTACACAGAATTCACATTGTTGATAAATTTCATTTAGAAGGGGATAGTCACCATATAGATTGGCCCTCGTGGTCCTTGGATCTAAATCCTATTGAACATATTTGGGATGGTCTAGGAAAAGCTATTTCTTTGCGTAGTCCCTTTCCAGGACCCCCTAGGAGTCAAAAGTCTTGCTTTTAAAAGAATAGTTTTTTTTGCCACAAATATTTATTGAAACCCTTATAAATATTTTGACAGCTCATTATGAAGCTTGTATACCGGTGCACAGTGGTCACACTTCAAATTAGGCAGACTTTCAACGGGTTTAAGGCATTCTCTCGGATTCGTGATTCCACACTTTTTGATACAACCTGTACCTTAATTCAAAATTAAAAGCTTTTCTATGGTTATATTCCTAAATTCTTTCTCACTCTGTAATGCGTCTTTGTTCCGATTTTCGAGGTAACACAACGAATAGTTTATCAGTTTTTCTAGATTTTGTGACCTTGATTTTGGACGTGAGTATAGTATATAATAATTAGTATACTCCACTGAATGCTCTATGCTTGGAAATCTAAGACGCAAACATCTAAAACTATGCAAATTTTAAGCATTTTCGAATATTTTATGATATAAGTAATGAAATCCTAGAGCAGGTAAGGCCAGCCTGCGGCACTGCGACTGAGTTGTAACAGTGGCACGAGTAAACTTATTATTAAATTTTAAAAATTTGATAGGATAATAATGAATATCAAGTTTTTACAGTTTTATTGAAATGCAGTTGTCTCAGACAAAAAGACCATCAAAATATATTTTAAACTACCTGCATGTTTCGACGTTGAGCGGGCTTCTCCAAGTGTGTAGCTATTTGCCTTGGAAATTTCCTCTTCCCCTCTTAGTGTCAGAAACCTCCAGGTGTACATGGATTTTTTCAATGGGTATAATTTTATCCCTATGTAAATTTTCCCTTTTTATCTTTCTTTCTTGGACGCCAGCCCTTCTGGATGTGTGTGTACGCGTAATGTGAAAAATTTCTATATTTATGTAATTCAAATTCCGAAATTTCTTCCACTTCTTTTCTTTGTCACACACACACACAGACAGCTTTCATTTCCCTCCGTTCAACCCGGCGTTGCACGGGCTCTTTCAAGTATAAAACTCTTTTCCCGGAATAAAATCCTTTTTATTATTCTCATTTCTATTTCTGATTAATAATTTACAACGCTAATCCAGTTTTATTCACAAGAATGTACGAGTTTATTATTAAATAATTAATTTAGTAATAAATAATAAAAATCAATGCAGCTTTAATTTTTTTTAAAAGAAATATTACTTTTTATCCATTTTTGTTAACTAGTTAATTTAAAAAATTTATAGCTAGCTATTGAAACGACTGCTGATATTTAGTTAGTAAAACGTGATTTTGGGATGTGTTTTTAAAACCGCAGATAAACAAGCGAACCTATATTTATGTGAGGCTATCTTCTCACGAATCACTGAATGAAAAAACACGCCATAGGTATCAAACGATCAATATAAATGATCCAAGGAACCCATTTTTTGACTAGTCAAATTTCGAAATTACAATTGTTTAAAAATATATTAATTAAAAACGAAAAAAAAAAGCACAATTCGTCTACATTGTTGTAAAAATGCAGACCCGGTTTGGCCAGTTGGGAAGAAAAAATTTGTTTTACACGCCAACTACTTACGTCATTTTTATAAAAATAACGTTGTTACAACAATGCAGGTGAATATTGAGTAGAATGTTTTTCATGTTTTTATTTAATATCTTTTTAACTAATTGTAATATCGGAATATAAATGGTCAAAAAGGTTTCCTCAGATCATTCCCTATCTTTTGGTTTTTTTTTTGGCGAGTTTCCGCGTGGTGCGGATCGTGAGAAAATAGACTCACACAGATAGATACATAGATACGTTTGTTTACCTACGAATTTTAATAGTGTAGATACACTACTTTTTAAAATTTTAATAGGAAATTATAACTGCAGAAAATTCTCTTCTATCGTTGTGTGAGCTGTCTTTCCAGAGGAATTGCACTCGTGAGATATTGAAATTTAAGGGAGTAAAAATACTGGAAGCAAACAATGAACTGGGGTCGAGTGTTTGCAATTCAAGAATGAAAATTTACTGCAGAATTTAGCTTTTTATACCGATACTATGGAACATTTAAATAAATTAAATTTAGGATTGAAAGGAAAATGTACTTTTTTTCCCTACCGTAATTGATTGTATATCTATCATATGATATTGCTCCGAGCTATGATAGATTTAAAAGAATCTTTTTTTATCTTGTCTATTTTAAAACATTTATCTTGTAGGATTCATTTAGATTTAGGTTTGATGATTTTCAAAATAAAAAAAGATAATCCTTTCATACATCCTTTTTCATAATTTTTCTGCAAGACGTTAATTGTTAGCTACCTGAAATCCAAATCGAAATTAATGACCTGTAGGTCAATAATTTCGGAATTTCAGTGCACCATTATTCACTGAAATTTTTAACACAAGCAGCTTATTTAAGCTTCAAGAGATTCGAACAATGTTGAATTTAGAAATTTGTACCAAAAGGCAGGTTTTCAAATTTACACGATTTGGCAGTCAGATATTGTTGTAGGTTTGGATCAACATGTTTGCGAACAACTGTTTTATATTATGAAATTAATAAAATTAAAATATACCACTCAAAATTATCCGATGGACACCAAAATCAACCTAATTTTGATAACTTCTTCAAAACTAATTCTAATAAAGAAGATTTGGTAAAAAAAAACTATAAATTCAAAAACCACATTAAGAAAGTACTGATTGTTTAATAATATTTTAGAATTGATTAGTTCAAGTTACTCATTTTTATTTTATACCTAACCTAACAGATTTGTGTGTGTGAACTTGTAAAATGTTTTTTGACAATAAAATCTAAGTTTATACTTTTGTCTTATTTATTATATTATTTTTAAATTCCGACTGCTTAGACTTGCATCAAAAATTTACAATTTGTTTAAAAAAATGCATAACAATCCTGTAGATAACATTTTTCACTTTTTCGTATTCTTTTTTTTTTCTTGTTTGAAAAGTGGAAGTAGCATACGTAATTTTATTTTCTAAGATAGTGGCACTCTTCCCCAAAAGGTTGGCCACCCCTGTCCTAGATGTTATTATTCAAAGTAAAACTCTTGTGATACTGTGGAAGTGTGTATTTGTTTTCACAAATAAATAATACAAAAATAAAAAAAACAAATGCGTTTATTAAATATCAATACACATACATACAAAGCTATCACATTCATTAAAAAATTTGACAAATTATGCAGGGTGTTTACATAAGCCTCTTACACACATATTGAAATTACAAACATTTAACAAAATAATTTATTTCTAAAAATTTAAAGAGCTAAGAAAATATTTACAATTAATACCCAACCTTTAAAATTGTATAGAGTTGTACAGCAAAAGGTAGAGGAAAATATTAAATTAAAAATCTGCATAATTATATTCATACCACCTTTAAACAACATTCAAAACGAAAACGCATTAACATAAAATAATAACTCGTTTTACTAAATTATCACCATGACAAATGTTTGAAAAAATGGAGGAAATTTATAAACGATGTTAATTTTTTACCAACAATCTCAAAGAAACAGACATACACATGAAAAATTGAGTGAATTTCTGAGTAGAAATTCAACATATTTAAAAAAGGGCCTCATTCACACACACCTACATTCACTAATTAACAAAAAGATGTGAACGATTTTTGTATTAAAAGCTGTGAAACAAAATACGAAATAACATTTTTCGATTTGTCATTTTTTTTAAGATGGACATAAAAAAGAGAAAACCCTAACAAAATAAAGCAAATTTAAGTGCACAATTACCTTGTCACCTACATTCACAAAATTAAAAAGAATAGAAGAGGGCAATTTATTCTATTATAATTTTGTTGGTGCTAAAAATTGTTTTATTTAGTTTTCTTATATGTTTTTTTTTACGACGGACACACACTCCCACTCTTCCGCACAAATGCACACAATTTAAAAAGAGACCAGGACAATTATTTCTATTAAATTTTTTTGGTACCAAACAAAAAGTGGCTTTTTGAGTTTTTTAATTATTTTTACGACGAACACACACAAAAAAACAATTCTCCCACCCTCCCACCCATATTTATACAGTAAAAAAAGGTACAAAAACAATTTTTTTCTATTTTTTTTTTTTTGGTGCCAAACAAAAAGTGGCTTTTTAAGAATTTCTATTTTTTACAACAAATACAAAAGAAAAAAATACTCCCACCCTCCCACTCCCATTCGCACAGCAGGAAAAGAGACGAGGACAGCTTTTTCTGTTGATTTTTTTGGTGCCGAAAATTTGACTTTTTTAGTTTTACTATTTTTTTGACGACGGACACAAAAACATGCACACACACACTGAAACATGAAAATACACAAATTTTTGCGTAAATACCTACACACACATTTACACTCCCGCCCACATTCATACAACAACAAAAAAAGACGATGACAACTTTTACTATTGATTTTTTTGGTGCCGAAATCGGCTTTTTAGTTTTACAATTTTTTTTTGACGACGGACACAAAATCATGCACACAAAAGCACATTCATATAAAAAAAATAAGACGAGGACAACTTTTATTATTCAATTTTTTTGGAGCCGAAGTCGGCGTTTTTAGTTTCACTATTTTTTTGACGACGGACACAAAAACATGCACACACACTCCCACCCACGTTCATACAAAAAAAAAGAACAGCTTTCACTATAGAATTTCTTTGGTGCCTAAATCGGCTTTTTTATTTTTACTATTTTTTTGACGACGGACACAAAATCATGCACACACACATTCACACAAAAAAAAAAAAAAATAAGACGAGGACAACTTTTATTATTCAATTTTTTTGGTGCCGAAATCGGCGTTTTTAATTTTACTTTTTTTTTGACGACGGACACAAAAACATGCACACTCACACATTCACACTCCCACCCACTTTCATAAAAAAAAAAGACGAGGACAGCTTTCACTATAGAATTTTTTTGGTGCCGAAATCGGCTTTTGTATTTTTACTATTTTTTTCACGACGGACACAAAAGCATGCACACACACATTCATACAAAAAAAAAAAAATAATACGAGGACAACTTTTATTATTCAATTTTTTTGGTGCCGAAATCGGCGTTTTTAATTTTACTATTTTTTTGACGACGGACACAAAAACATGCACACTCACACATTCACACTCCCACCCACGTTCATACAAAAAAAGACGAGGACAGCTTTCACTATAGAATTTTTGGTGCCGCAATCGACTTTTTTATTTTTACTATTTTTTTGACGACGGACACAAAATCATGCACACACACATTCACACAAAAAAAAAAAATAAGACGAGGACAACTTTTATTATTCAATTTTTTTGGTGCCGAAATCGGCGTTTTTAATTTTACTTTTTTTTGACGACGGACACAAAAACATGCACACTCACACATTCACACTCCCACCCACTTTCATACAAAAAAAAAAAAGACGAGGACAGCTTTCACTATAGAATTTTTTTGGTGCCGAAATCGGCTTTTGTATTTTTACTATTTTTTTGACGACGGACACAAAATCATGCACACACACATTCATACAAAAAAAAAAAAAAAAAAAAAAATAAGACGAGGACAACTTTTATTATTCAATTTTTTTGGAGCCGAAGTCGGCGTTTTTAGTTTCACTATTTTTTTGACGACGGACACAAAAACATGCACACTCACACTCCCACCCACGTTCATACAAAAAAAAAAAAAAAAAAGAACAGCTTTCACTATAGAATTTCTTTGGTGCCTAAATCGGCTTTTTTATTTTTACTATTTTTTTGACGACGGACACAAAATCATGCACACACACATTCACACAAAAAAAAATAAGACGAGGACAACTATTTTATTATTCATTTTTTTTTTTGGTGCCGAAATCGGCGTTTTTAATTTTACTTTTTTTACTTTTTTTTGACGACGGACACAAAAACATGCACACTCACACATTCACAC
This sequence comes from Trichonephila clavipes, assembly GCA_019973935.1. Taxonomy (NCBI): domain Eukaryota; kingdom Metazoa; phylum Arthropoda; class Arachnida; order Araneae; family Nephilidae; genus Trichonephila; species Trichonephila clavipes. The sequence continues at coordinate 3,348,434 of BMAU01021369.1, forward strand.
TCCCACCCACTTTCATACAAAAAAAAAAGACGAGGACAGCTTTCACTATAGAATTTTTTTGGTGCCGAAATCGGCGTTTTTTTGTATTTTTACTATTTTTTTCACGACGGACACAAAAGCATGCACTATTTTTTTGACACATTCATACAAAAAAATAATAAGAGGACAACTTTTATTATTCAATTTTTTTGGTGCCGAAATCGGCGTTTTTAATTTTACTATTTTTTTGACGACGGACACAAAAACATGCATACAAAAAAAAAAAAGAACACTCACACATTGCCTAAACTTTTATTTTTACTCCCACCCACGTTCATACGAAAAAAAAAACTCACACATTCACACTCCCACCCACTTTCAGGACAGCTTTCACTATAGAATTTTTTTGGTGCCGAAATCGGCTTTTGTATTTTTACTATTTTTTTGACGACGTACACAAAAGCATGCACACACACATTCATACAAAAAAAAAATAAGACGAGGACAACTTTTATTATTCAATTTTTTTGGTGCCGAAATCGGCGTTTTTAATTTTACTATTTTTTGGACGACGGACACAAAAAAATGCACACTCACACATTCACACTCCCACCCACTTTCATACAAAAAAAAAGACGAGGACAGCTTTCACTATAGAATTTTTGGTGCCGCAATCGACTTTTTATTTTATTACTCGGCGTTTTTTTTTTGACGACGGACACAAAATCATGCACACACACATTCATACAAAAAAAAATAAGACGAGGACAACTTTTATTACTCAATTTTTTTAGTGCCGAAATCGGCGTTTTTAATTTTACTATTTTTTTGACGACGGACACAAAAACATGCACACTCACACATTCACACTCCCACCCACGTTCATACAAAAAAAAAAAAGACGAGGACAGCTTTCACTATAGAATTTTTTTGGTGCCGCAATCGGCTTTTGTATTTTTACTATTTTTTTGACGACGGACACAAAATCATGCACACACACATTCATACAAAAAAAAATAATAATAAGGACAACTTTTATTATTCAATTTTTTTGGTGCCGAAATCAGCGTTTTTAATTTTACTATTTTTTTGACGACGGACACAAAAAATGCACACTCACACATTCACACTCCCACCCACTTCATACAAAAAACAAAAAAAGACGAGGACAGCTTTCACTATAGAATTTTTGGTGCCGCAATCGACTTTTTTATTTTTACTATTTTTTTGACGACGGACACAAAATCATGCACACACACATTCATACAAAAAAAAATAAGACGAGGACAACTTTTATTATTCAATTTTTTTGGTGCCGAAATCGGCGTTTTTAATTTTACTATTTTTTTGACGACGGACACAAAAACATGCACACTCACACATTCACACTCCCACCCACATTCATACGTACACAAAAAAAAAGACAAGGACAACTTTTGCTATAGAATTTTTTTGGGGCCGAAATCGGCTTTTTTAGTTTTACTATTTTTTTGACGACGTACACAAAAACATGCACACACACAGTCAAACATGAAAATACACAAATTTTTGCGTAAATACACACACATACATTCACTCCCACCCACATTTATACACTAAAATAAGACGAGGACAGTTTTTTGTATTGAATATTTTTGGTGCTGAATTTGGCTTTTTTATTTTTACTATTTTTTGACGACGTTCATAAAGACATGCACACACACACTCAAGCATGAAAATACACAAATGTTTGCGTAAACACACACACACATACATTCACTCACACTCCCACCCCATTTATACAACTAAATAAGACGAAGACAATTTTTTCTATTGAATGTTTTTGGTGCTGAATTTGGCTTTTTTTATTTTTACTATTTTTTGACGACGTACATAAAGACATGCACACACTCAAGCATGAAAATACACAAATTTTTGCGTAAACACACACACATACATTCACTCACACTCCCACCCTCCCACCCACATTTATAGAACAAAATAAGACGAGGACAATTTTTTCTATTGAATATTTTTGGTGCTGAAATTGGCTTTTTTATGTTTACTATTTTTTTGACGACGTACTCAAAAATATGCACACACACTCAAAGATGAAAATACACAAATTTTTTGCTGTCTAATATAAAGTGCCATTTCCAGTTTCATAACTGCATACATTATTTTATGTGGATCTGAAATATTAATACTTCTAAGAGGAACAATGGCTCGTCTCTTTTATTCTTACACAGTTAGAGTTTGTAATTCTTTTAAAATGCGTTTTCGTTTTGAATGCTTTTTTTTTTAAATTTATACTATTTTAAGCTATTCTTTTTTATTTTTTTAACTTTTATGTTTTTACGGTGTCAACAAGTAACTTTTGAATCTAACAAAACGTGTCTTTTCCACACACAAAACACACGGATGTGTAAAACTTAAGCAACGGCTTGATTTTTCTCTCTTTTTTTCCCCTCCTGGTTTGGTTTCCTCTACGAGCAATCACCTTGGAGACATGGAACTCTTTACAAATGGAAAAAATAATTAAGAATTTTTCGCAGAAGTAGCATCGGTGAAAAAATTATTGTCTTCTCCAGATGGAGAACAACAAAGAATGCTACTTTGCAAAAGAAACTATTTTCCGCAACTGGAATGGTTATCTTTCCGAACTCAACATTATATTATTCTCCAATTCTTGATGTAAAAGCTCCCCATTCTCCTTTGGTGCTATCTGGGGGATATATTCTTGCCAATTGGTGTATACCAAAAGCTTTTCATACATCTTCTTTCTCTCTGGTGCATTTAAATCAGAAACATTAAATTATTGGTCTCTCCTCTCAGCAATAGCTTTCTAACAACTTGTCAACAGCAAGAGTCATGCATCACTTTCGTCAGAGCCCGTTAACACGATGTTTGCGTTAGGTGCACCTTGGAACAATCGCATTAAAGAGGAAAATTGCTTAGAGACATCAGCGATTTTTAGTGACAATGCTGCGTTTAAAAATTCGAACCCTAAGCAACTCATTCATCGTAATCCTTTTATAACCAAGCACACCTGGATACCAGCTTCGCCGTAGCAATCTCTTCCCCTGAGGCTATTTTGTTAAAACAGTGACCATAGCAACTGGCATGTTGAGAATAGTTTGTGACGCTAAAGTAGCTTTATTTTATAAAGGGATGCAATTCAAATAAGGTGTTCAATCTATGTTCCTCGTATTGGCTTAAGCGACACCGCCGATGGCAGATGTCATTGGGATGCTGCATTGAGGATGGTGAGAGAATGTGTGTGTGTGTGTGTGTGTGTGTTTTTGAAGGTGTGTGGCTAGATACTTGTAATGCCATTGCATATACAGTTGATAAGCATTGCTGTTCGCTGACTGTAATAGAACTCATTTCGCCTGCAGGTGCTTATATAGATCATTTATTGACATTTCCTTTTTTTTTGTCAGAAACAACCAATCTTTCTTACAGTTGTGCCTTTCTTTTGGAAGGCTTTCGAAGCTCGCAAAGCGACATTTCTGTCACTTTCGAATTCTCAGACTGCATTTGTCAAGACCTCCCTCCACAAGCTTGCTCATTATGTAAAATCGATCGAAGAATAGTTTCCTCTGGCCATATTATACGAAAGAACTTAATTGAATTTTCATGGAATGTCTTTCATAACACCTTTTTTCCATCCATGTAAGTGCGGACAGTCGTATTTTTAGTGCTTTTACGTCACATATATGACATCTTGTTTCTCATATTAACTTTGTTTCATTTCATTGCTGAAATGAGTGTTTATTGTACTGATCCAACAAGTCCTTTTTTTCATTGATGTACGCTTAGGAATTATGTCGTTGCAAAAGTTTTTAACACCAGTGAACATATATATGCGTGTGAAACACTACAATTTCATTTAAGGAAACACAGTACCTTTATTTTTTAAAAAAAATTGGAAATAGTAATTTTGAAAGTAGTTATTAATTTTTTTACAATTTATAAAATGAAATTGATTCCGAAAAGAGGCAAATCAACATGTAATTATTTTATTTTTTTAAAAAGAATTAAATTTTTAACGTTTAAAAAAATTCAGTTTTTAAAACTTTTTTTATTATTTGAATAAATTAATATATTTTTTTAATTATTAAGAGAAGAAACTGGCTTGTAATTGAAAGTTTGGCTCTTTGCTGGTTTTTAATGCTTATTTTTGTAGCTTAACCTCCCTTCCCTTCCCTTTCACCTCAAAAAAACATCACAATTCTAAGAATATTAACTTTAATGCATTTTTAAAAGAATAACTCGAGCCCTTAGACTTCAATCCATAAAAATTATATACCTGAAATTATCTATTAATATACAAAGTTTTTACAATTAAACTTTCCAACTTGGAGTGAGGGAGTAGGACATCCTACAGACTAGAATGGCATGAAATTTAAACCACAGACACTTAAGATCTTGTACGCTAAAGATTCACAAAATTAAAAAAAAAATCAGCACAAATACGTGGCGTTGTAGAGTTACAATAAAGCTCTATAGATGTTCTGTTTGAGTAGTAATGGATGTGTGTAGTTTTCCACAACTCTGTTGTTTTCCACAACACATATATGTCAAACAGTATATTCTTCACTCATTCATTGAATAGGCCGAATAATACAATCTTAGATGTGTTAATGTTGTGGATTGCTCTCGGTAGATTTCGTCTTTTCCATATCCTTTTCATGAGCAGTTGATGAGATCAGGCTAAAGTGGGGGCCTAGTTGTTGGAATACAAATGCTGATTATACGTTCTTCAGTGAAAGGATATTGCTGATGATCATGTTGTAGTTGTCCCAAGATATCCTAATACCATAGTCCGATGACGGAGCAGGTTTCAGGTGTCATTGATTAAAAAAATAATGAAAAATGCCGTGAAACTGCATTATGTGGCAATTTTCACAGTACATTGGGCACTTGATGAACAGCATGTGGATTTTGAGTTGCCCAGATGTGGCAGTTATGAGTGTTCACTTGTCTGTTTAATTGAACAGGGTCCTCTGTCATCCACAGAATAATCTATTGACCGAGGCTTTGACTTTCGTTAGGGTAAAAAACGACAGGAGAATTATTTATTAAAATCCAGGATCCTTGTTGAAAAGCTCATAAAGTCTATGGATTTTATACGAGTGATTAGCCAGGATTCGCCTTATTACTCTCCAAACAGTTGAAGGCAAGTCAATAGCACAAAAATTTGTTAATTAAAATACTTTGTGGAGAGCTGCCAGATGCTGCCACGACTACCCAGTCAAATCTTCTACGCATGCTAGGTTAACAGCATGTCGTCTTCCACCTGATAAAATATGCACAGCTGTCCAGTTTTTTCCAATTTTTTCATCATGTCACATTGAGTGGTGTTTATCATTGGTCAACGGGGTATTTTTTTCAGTCTATGAAAGGCTCTTCACGCAGCACGGACGCTCTCTTCAGTTTTGTAAAAAAGTTTTACTGATAATGCTTTGTCTTTTAGCGTTAGCATGATGCAACAGCAAACTGTTAATAGTGACCTTTATTGCGTGTTGCACTTTTTTTATCATGCTTTTCGTTTACATATGTTGCAGAGATTCTGTATTGTCACAAATCACATTAAATGAGTGTCTAAGTGTCTATCCGTGAAGTCATACACTACAAATTTTTATTTCTTAAATCAAAATAGTATTAAATTTTTTTTCACTTTTTAAGCACTTATTTGCTATTCAGTTGCAAACACTAAGGTTCCTCTGTGATATTCGGCCAGGAACCAATGAACTTCTTGGTAATAGCCAGGTACCTTAATATCTTCGCCATCCCGACATCGAACATATGATCTATAATGTCTTTTTTTCAAATTCCATGTCAGTATGGCCCATACAACACGCCACCTATCAACGACTTTTGAACTAGTTTTCTATTTAATAAATCTCGAGCGCATAATCTCAAGTGTTTGTGGTCAAACTTCCCCGCTATTTTGGTCCATAAAATGCCCTATATAGCCCTGTAAGTTTAACAACTCCGTTTGAGAGTATATATATCAACATATATGAAGACATCTGCAAACATTTTAAGACTATATTTAATAGGAAACAGTTTCAGGGCAAAAAACCCTTGCATCGATAAAAATACAAATTTTGAAATTTGAGGCTTAGAGTATCTAAAAATACTCAAAAAACTTCAAAATTTTTAAAAGCTAGTTGGATGACAAATTTAAAATTTTGAGCTTAAATTTTCAATTAGATGGTGCACCAAAAAATTTAATTTTCTTTTTTTTACTTGTGATGTTTTGTTATTTTTAGGTACTGTGAGCCCTTAAACACAAAAATAATTTATGAAATGAATAAATTAAAAAATTATAAGCAAGAATTAATAATAATAATATTAATAAAATTTAAAAAAACATTTTAACATTTTAAGAAATTTTAAAAAAATTTTAGAAGTTATAATTTTGAATTTTTACAACCAGAAATGCATGTAAAATTAGTAGTCATGCATTCACACTTACACATAAGAACATGAAATATTAAATTTTTTTGTTAACCTATATATTCGCAATTATTTTTACCTTTTTGCTCGACTATTAACTATTTTTCATTTTAAATTAGAGGTTCTTTGTGTCTTTGCTCTTTAGGCCCAGACATCTTTTGACAACTGCTTTGGTTTGTAGCTTTCTTTGTTCTTTAATTGTTCTTCAATGAGTTTTTATCTGTGTATTAATCTTTTCTTCTGTTACAATGTAGCGAATTCTACTATACCTAGAAACATCAATTTTTTTATGGAAGTTGACTAAGCCATTGTCCAGTGGTGTGAAATCTGTTTTTTTCCCTGAATATTTTCCATCTTTTAAAATTCTCTATTAGATTTTGTTGGCTTGGATAAATTACCCAAAATTATAACTACGGTGTACATTTTCTTTTCTTTGCAAAGTTGTGATTTCTTGTGATCTATTCTACTGCAGAACTGTGTTGTTGTACTGCAGAAATTGTTTGGTGTTTTCGTTAAATAAATATTTATTTCTGTGAAATTCCTTACAGGGTTTTGGTGATTTGAGTAGATTATTTAAGATTGTAAGGTCTGTTAGTATAATAGATCTTCTATTATAAAGTTGAGAATACCTTTTGGTATATATATATATATATATATATATTATATATATATATATATATATATATATATATATATATATATATATTCTTTATTTCTGAATGTGATGTTTGTTGATTAAGCTGTCTTTCACTGCAACAAAATCTATTTGATTTTTCTGATACTGAAACAGTAAGAATTCATTTGTGTTGAAAACACTTTACTGTATTTCGATCATTGTAGTAGATTGTGTTAGATTGTAGAAATTGGCTGTAACCATTTTTTCTATTGCGGAATTAAGAATTCTTTGATTCTATTCTCCAACTGCTGCCTTTCTGCGAGTCTTGATTATTTCTACTTAAGCTGCAATAAAATCTGTTTGATTGCTTACTTTTAGAATGTTGTTTCTGTCTTTAGAATTCTTTTCTTGATTTTGTGAGTTTAGATGCAGGTGGTTTAATTCTCGAAGATCTGGAGGAAATCATTTCTTCTGCTCTGAAGTTCAGAACTGTTCTTGAAATTTATTTTGCTATTGGTGAATTTTTTGCTGCTTGTTTGAACTGTTTTCATGTGCAAAAAATCTTCCTTTCCGTTTTTTTTTTAATTTTCTCTTTGGAATCTTTATCACTCTGGGTTTGTTTGATTCGAGAGTAGATTGTTTCGCATAGATATCGATGAGACCCGACCGCCAACCTCTCTCCAAATATCGCGCCAAGTAGGGCGCTGTTGTGGTAACTTGTGGTCGTGTTGTGGTAAACACTGTATTTGGCAAGAAATGATTTTTTGCCAACAAAAAAAAATCCAAGATGGCGGCCGTCGGGTATATAAAATACCTGTTCCTCCATTTTTTAATTCGTTGAATTTAGCTTTGGTTGAATGATCAATTTTCCTTAGAAACAAAACAAGTTTAATTTTCCCTTTTTTATGATCTTCGTCTCTGTTAGTTTCAATGCAGTATTTCGTTGATTTAAAAACAATGTTCAAGTTTCTGACTGGAGGGAAGAAATGGATTCTCCAAGTACATAAAAACTTAAGTCTGATGGTGAAATAAGGGAAAACGAATTGAAATTATTTCCTATTATTTTGCAGCACAACATTCAGTTTATAATAACAGAAGTTTTAGAAATCAAAATGGAGTACTCAAAAGTAAAGAAAAAGCTTGAAAAGTTTTAGAAATCCAGATTATATTTCCAAACGAAAGAGAGTAAATCTTTTTTGACGCGAAGTCCACAAATTTTAATTTCAATCTGAGATTGTACTCTTTTTTATTGTTAACAAACAATACTTAACTTTTAATAATGTTTGCACTGTAACAATGAATTAATTATGCTTTTCTGAGATAAAAATCGATTGTTGAGCACCTATAATAATCTGAAATAGTATATATATATATATGTGTGTCTCTATTGCTAAAGTTTTAAAGAATATTGTAATAATACAATTTGGAAGAGGTAGGGGAGATCGGGGTAAGATGACAAATGTCATAATTTTTCCGTTTTCTTATTGGTAGCAAGATCAACCGAACACTACTGGCTCTCTTATTGGCCGTTCGTAAACAAATAGTATAGAGAAGCCTAAATCTACATTTTCGTCTAGTTGTGAAGCTTTGGTTGTTTACCGCTGCCTCGATATAACTTTTATGCATGTGTAAATAAGCTCTGCTACAGATACAGACAAAATATATCATTTATCTTTCATATTTGTGAGTAACTTAGTCTAAATACTACATATTACCACGAATAAATATCAATTAATCGACTTCTTTCATGGAAATGGAAAATAATATTTTTAAATAGGCAGTCTGGGGCAAGATGATGGGGAAAGATGACGAGCTCGTCATCTTGCCCCGTGCTTCGGGATTTATTAAACTAAATATGTTGTCTATTCTATTATAACCTGTAACACTTGTTTGTCTGGTTTTTTTTTGCCCGCTCGACCTTGCGCTTCTATGTCTTCTGGAGCTAAGGGGTGCATCGGATTGGGGAATGTGTCGTTCGAAAGGAGGCGACATGAGGAAGACATTTTTACCATAGGGAACAACTTTATGGTAACTTATCCAGTACAAACTATCATAGACAAAAATATTGGTGAGTGTTTGAGCTCCGCTTACTTCAAAGCAGCCAGCTACAGTTGGAAATGCCGTTAAAGGGTTTAAAAAATGTGGGATCCTCTTGTGTTTAGTGAACATGACTTTGCTACTGACCATGAGGTTGTTGGCGATGAATTTGAGAATAATAGGGCTAATCCTCTGACCCTGGTAGTAGAAAACCAACATAAATCATCCAGAAGAACCAGAACATATGGCAAATGCTAATTACGCTGCTGTAAAGAAGCCTGTTAGTGATTTTTAAAGCAACACAATGTGAGAAAAAAAAGAAACAGAAAAAAAAGTTAGCTCAAGCATAGTTACAAGCACACCCATCAAAGAAAAGTTAGAACAAAGGGAAAAGCAGAAGGAAGAACAAGAAACTTTAAAAAAAACAGAGAAGAGAAGCCCGTGAATCTGAAAAGGGAGTAAAAATACTCAAACTTAGTTCTGGTTGGCCGAAGTCTATAAAATCCAGGCCAAACAGTCCAGTTGCATCAACTTCAAAGGAAGATGTTATAAGATGTCCTGCTTGTGAAGAGGAATATTGTGACCCTCCAACAGAAGAATAGATCCAGTGCTGTAAATGCCAAGAGAGGTTGCATGAGGAAAGTTTCAATTATGAAAATGGCATTTTTATGTGTGGCTATTGTTAGCTGCACAACTAAACACTTCAACATGTTACAATGTATTATGCTTAGTTTGATACTTTGTAAGATGTAAAAACCCAGTTATCGTTTGTTAAACCATGTAACATATTCAAAAGCTAAAATCTGTTCAACCCTTCTCAGTATCGTCATCTTGCCCCAGTACTGGGGCAAGATGACAATTTGTTAAGGTTCTGAAAACATAAAATTATCCTTTGTTTTTTTTATTTGAAAAATTAAGTGGTAATGTATTTAATACTACAAAGGACTACTCTAACACTTCATGTAGAAATAATTCTTTTATTCTTAAAAATAAATTAATAAACAACAAAAACTGTTAACATCGTCATCTTGCCCCGGTCTCCCCTATATGCATTGTTTTCCATGCATATAATAATCAAACTGTTTTGGAAATAAATAAGATGGGGCAAAGGAATACACTTTAAATATTATCCAATTAATTAACAAAATTAAGTTTTTTGAATAAAAGGGAGAATTATTTTTGTGCTCTCGTCGACAAAGTTAAGGGTTGCATTAATAAGGTTTTTTTTTAATTTATTTATTTTCAAAACTCCTCATGCTTCACATTGCATAACATGAGGCTTACAAACGTAAGTGGTAACACAATTATATCATTTAAAACAAATTTGAAAAAAAAAACATTTAAGACAAAAACATAAAATAAAAAGGAAGTGTGGAAATACACAAATATTGTCACGGAGTTCGAAAGAAGTACACAGTTCAATTAAACAAACAATTAGATTTATTCTAACGCTTGGAGCTCGATACAACACTGGACTGAGAACATGCCCAACTGGCGATGAACTCTGCTTTTATACACTTCGGAATATTCGAGAAATAACCAGTATGCACTCTAAAGAATGATCTGGATTAATCTAGAACCTAGAGAAACAATACATTAAAAACGGAAACAAAATTCCAGTCTTTGATAAATCTGCCGGGGCCGGGATTCGAACCCGAGACCTGAGGAAGTTCAGTCCAACGCTCTGCCAACTCGGCTATCGGGACTTGTAGCAAATTATGCGTGTGGCATTGCTCCCCTCGAAAAAGAAGACAGCGCCCCGCTGTCATTTTGTTCAAGGGTCTTTATTCTGGAACGAGTGATGGGTCCTTTGTATGATTTTTTGGGAGGAATATCCTCGGTTTCGATTTGCTCGGCGGGATCATGGTACGGTTTCATACGCAGTACATGGACAACTTCTCTTAGTTTTCTTTTTCGTGAAGCAGGATCAAAATCTTGTACTTCGTAAGTCACGGCTGATAAACGGCGTAGCACCTGATACGGTCCGAAATACCTTCTTAAGAGTTTTTCGGAGAGACCGACTTTTCTCACTGGAGTATAAACCCATACGAGATCTCCGGGAGCGTAGGATACCATTTGGTGTTTGGAATCGTAACGTCGACGATCTTTGTCTTGAGCTCTCAGAGTGTGCACTCGGGCTAGCTGTCGTGATTCTTCGGCTCTGGCTGCTATCTTGGTGATGTTATTGTCATCAAAATCGTTAGGACAGAATGGTAGCATTGTATCTAGTGTCGTTTCCGCTTCACGACCATGAAGTAAATAGAACGGCGTAAAACCTGTGGTCTCTTGTTTAGCGGTATTATAAGCGAAGGTTACAAATGGTAGAATTTCATCCCAATTTTCTGCTCTACATCCACATACATTGACAACATGTCGGCCAAGGTCTTATTGAAGCGCTCCGTCAGTCCATTTGTTTGGGGATGATACGCCGTTGTGAAACGATGATCAATGTTACACAAGTCGACGAGAGAGGAAACAAGTCTGGATCGAAAGACGGCTCCACGATCTGTGATAATTACTTGAGGAGCTCCATGCCTGAGGACAATTTCTTCAAGTAAAAACTTCGCTATTTCGTCGACTTCGGCTGTCGGCAAGGCTTTTGTTATTGCATATCGTGTTGAGTAATCCGTGCAGACTATTATCCATTTGTTTCCATGAGCAGACTTTGGAAATCTCCCAAGGAGATCAATTCCAATCCGATGGAAAGGAGCTATAGCTGGAGGGATGGGAACTAAACGTCCAGGTGGTCGTTGAAACGGACTTTCTCCTTTGGCACTCCCGACAATGCATGACATACCGAACGACATTTCGGTACATTCCCGGCCAGTAAAATCTCTTGCGTATCCTGTCATAATTTTCGCGAAACCAAGGTGTCCTGCGGTGGGGGCGTCATGAAAGTGCCTTAGTATGTCTGCTCGTAGATGTTTAGGAATGACTGGCAACCACAACTTTCCATCTGGATCAAAATTCTTCCTGCAAAGGATACCGTCGATAAATCTGAATTCTTCGTTTTTGGATGAGTTGCTCAAAAGTTTTAATTTCGCAAGGTCTTGATCCTTTTTCTGTTCCATCGCAAGGTTCATACTCGTCGTGACTGCTAAAAATTTGTCTGGTGTTTCCGTTTCCTCTTCCACTGGATTTCTCGAAAGAGCGTCGGCGTCACTATGCTTCTTACCGGTTTTATATTTTACGTCAAAATCATGCTCTTGAAGTCGGAGGGCCCATCTGGCAAGCCTTCCTGAAGGATCCTTTAAATTCATGAGCCAGCACAAGGAATGATGGTCAGTTACAACAGTAAAGTGTTTTCCGAATATATACGGCCGAAATTTGTTGGTAGCCCATACGATGGCAAGACATTCCCTTTCTGTGGTGGAATAATTCTTTTCGGCTTTTGTCAGAGTTCTAGAAGCGTATGCTATAACTTTCTCGACATTATTCTGAATTTGTACTAGGACAGCTCCGATACCGTACCCGCTTGCATCAGTATGGATTTCTGTAGAAGCTCTTTCGTCGTACATCCCCAATACTGGATCCGAAGTAAGTGCTTTCTTAAGACTGTTAAATGCTTCACCTCTTCAGGAAACAATGAAACTCCACGCCACTTTTCAGCAACGACTGCAAAGGTTCGGCGAGATAACGAAACCTTTAATAAATCTTCTAAAAAGTATGAACAAAGGCCAAGAAAACTTCGTATGTCATGTATATTCTTTGGAGTGGGAAAATTTCTTACGGCTTTTATTTTGTCGGGATCGGGACGAACGCCATTACTAGATACAAGATGGCCCAGAATCTTTACTTCTTGGGCAGCAAAAAGACACTTCTTTGAATTTAATTTAAGACCAGCTTCCTGAAGACATTTTAGAACAAGTCTTAATCGTATAAGATGGTCTTCAAAAAGTTTCTGAGAACACTATTATGTCATCTAGGTAACAAAGACACATAGTCCATTTAAAATGGCGTAGCAAATTGTCCATCATTCTCTCGAAGGTCGCAGGTGCATTACAGAGACCAAACGGCATGACTTTAAACTCGTATAAGCCTTCGGGGGTAATAAATGCCGTCTTTTCACGATCCGCTTCGTCTATTTCTATTTGCCAATAACCAGATCGGAGATCCCATGGAAAAAGAACATGGCACCTTTCAGACAGTCGAGCGTATCGTCAATACGAGGCACCTATAATAGGATAAACGTCTTTTTCGTGACGCTATTCAGCTTGCGATAATCGACGCAAAAACGCCAACTACCGTCTTTTTCTTACGAGCACAATGGGTGATGACCAAGGACTTTCAGAGGGTTGGACGATACCTTCATCAAGCATTTTCTGAACCTCTTCATGAATGATGCGTCTTTCAGTAAACTGTAGGCTCGTTGGTTGATTGGAGCATGATCACCAGTAAAAATCCTGTGTTTCACATTCGTCTTCGCGGCTGTCGACTTGTCGGTCTTCGTGAAAAAGCCCAGAAAAATTTCCGGAGTAGTTCGGATAGCTTGTTTCTCTGTTCGTCACTTAACTCGGGTGACATCATTAACGAACAATTCATCTGTGACTCTTTCTTGCTGGTCATCCAAGCAACCCGATGTGTCGGAAATAACACATAGATGCCCTTCATTTAGTGGTTCAGCTTGGCCTATGCACATTCCTCTAGGGATGATTTGGTTTCGGAACTGCAGGTTGGTAACCCAGACATCACTTTTCCGTTACGATATGTGGATACCATGGACGGTGTAGCAATATTTTTCTCGAAGATGCAAATGTTTGCTGCCGTCTAGAGCTACATTTATGTCTCCTCGGGTTTGATATCCTGATACTGTTATTCTAGTTAAAGAATGCGGCTTAAGTGTATAGTCCCTGGTGGCATACAAATTCCAGGCGTCAGGCGCTGTGGAGTCTCGACAGATGTCTTCTGAACAAGTTCATTTTGTCCACAGTCTATAACGGCTTGAGACGCCTCTAAAAAGTCCCATCCTAGGATGACGTCATGGCTACAATGTGATAAAACAATAAATTCAAAGGCAGTTCTCGATTGTTTATACGGACACGTAAAACACATTTCCCTATCGGCCGAACAAAATTTCCATCCGCAACTTTCAGCATAACGCTCTTGGCATCAGCAAACAGAACTTTCTTTAAAAATCGGCGATACTTATCGGATATGACAGAAAACGATGCCCCAGAATCTACTAGAGCGCGTATCGGCTTCTTATCTATTATTACGTCTAGTTGGTTACCAGTCATCTTGGCGGTCGACGGAGGATTTCCAGTACACGCGGCCTCACCTCCTTGGAAGGTCGCTCTCCTTAGTTTTCCTCGCTCCTACGGCCTGGCGACTGACTGGATCGGCGATATGGCGACGGGGAACTGTAACGACGTATTGGGGATCGGCCTCTCGTGGGACTTGGCGTAAAACGGCGAGAAGAGTTTGGTCGGCGTGATTTTTCAGTGCCAACGTCGTCAAGTTCCGTCGGCGGTTTCGAGAGTTGTCAAAGACAGCCTTTTCTCTCGGCAGTAGCGCATTACATGTCCAGGACGTCCGCAGTCAAACAAACAGGTCTGTTGTCAGCCGTTCTCCACACATCTGTTTTTCTTGGTTCAGGTGGGAATTTCTGAACAGGAGAAATTTCCTGGTTACAGCGGCGTATGTTGGTCGTGAGTTTCTGTAGGTTTTGTTGACACTGGGGCCAAAACCCTTAGTTCAACTTCGTCTTGAGGCCGATCTCTTCTAAGGATTGGGGATCGGAGTCCAAAAAGATTCTTGCGTCTGGTTAACTAGTCGATGGACTTCTTCTCGTACGATTGTGCGAATAAGAGAGACCAAATCAGTCTCATCCGTCAGGGATGCAACCGGTACGACGTTTGGAAGCCTTTCAAATCTGTCGACCAACTCTCTTGCTTCATATCTTCGATATAGTTGCACCATTTGATAAAACTTGCTGTGTCGTTGATTTCTCTCGTCAACAGGGCCTGATAAATATCCTCAGCAACACCTTTCATTAGGTGTGACACTTTTTCGTCTTCTTTCATCAGAGGATTTACCTTCTTGGTAAAAAGTCCCAATACGTTTGTTGTATGTAGGACTGTGTACTTCGCCTGAACGCTGGGCTCGGCATTTTAGTTGTTCTTCTGCCCTTCTGGTATATTTTTGACGGTCACCGAAAAAGTCCACTTAGTCCATTTTTAAACGCTTCCCAGGAATCTAAGGCGTCTTCGTTGTTGACATACCACTGTCTCGCAGTTCCGTCAAGAAAGAAATAAACGTTAGCCAGGCACATCATGTCATCCCACTTACAAAGTTGGCTACTCGATCGTACTCTTTAAGCCAATGAAGGGTCTTCCCCGGCGCTCCTCGGAAGGTCGATAAATCCTCCATTGCTGTAAAGGTGTTACTACAGCGGGCTTGGCTTCTTGCTCGGTCGGCATTTTTGTCCTCTTCCTACTATTTTTTAACAGTCCGAATTCGGGGGATAATCCTCTTAACCGGAGGCTCCTGCGAAGGTTGTCACTATTATCCACGTTTGACGTAATTGTACCCCGCGCTTCCACCAAACTTGTCACGGAGTTCGAAAAAGTACACAGTTCAATTAAACAAACAATTAGATTTATTCTAACGCTTGAGCTCGATACAACACTGGACTGAGAACATGCCCAACTGGCGTGAACTCTGCTTTTATACACTTCGGAATATTCGAGAAATAACCAGTATGCACTCTAAAGAATGATCTGGATTAATCTAGAACCTAGAGAAACAATACATTAAAAACGGAAACAAAATTCAGTCTTTGGATAAATCTGCCGGGGCCGGGATTCGAACCCGAGACCTGAAAGTTCAGTCCAACGCTCCTGCCAACTCGGCTATCGGGACTTGTAGCAAATATGCGTGTGGCAAATATAAACAAGGCGAGGTACCAATCAAACTTTAAAAATCAGAACAAGAACAGAAAACAAGTTTTCATAAGACATTTATAGGCTTTCAGTGCAATTAACTAACAAAGACAAAACAGGTGGCCAGGAAATACCTAAACGTGTGTGTGTGTTTCAACTCCCTTTTAAAATTCTCTCTTTTACAGAAATATAGTTTACAATACAACAATACATGTTCCATAGTTTCAGCATCCTGACAACAAGAACAAATATCACTACCAATTAAATTAAATCTTGATAAATAGTTCTTAAAATTTCCATGTCCTATTAGAATCTGGGATAACTTGAAATCAGTAACAATTTCTTACATTTAAGCCGTTGATAAATGGTCACAAAAACCTTTTAGTCCCCAAAGCTTTAGATTAATAATAATTTTTAACAAAGTTTTAGATCCAAAGTTTATTCTTAAATCATTTAACTATTTATAGGAGAAAGGGAGCATTAAAATTAGTAAATTTTCATGGATAATACGTTAGATTTAGTCATAAAAATTAGCATAAACACGCAAAATAGTGGACAATATCATATACACAATAATTAAGAAAAATCAACATTTAGCTTTATTTTTAAAGTATTAAGCACAAGTGTTCTATCTGTCTTTCTTCTGAAAATATACCATACACTATTTCAGTAATAACTAACTAATATAGGGACATATTTAAAAGTGAGAAATTCACTCAATATTGTGATATTTGAGAGGAAGAAATTGCCAATCTATAGTGACACTTGACAAACAGAGAGAGTTGATCATTGTGGTAATACTTGAGAGAAAGAAAGAGAGAGAGAATCGAAGGAATTTGAGAAGACAAAGAGAGAAAATCAATCGGTGTAGTGACATTAGAGAGAGAAATAATCGGTGCATTAAAAAACTTGAGAGAGAGAATAAAAAACCCGTATTGAGAGACACTTAGGAGAGGGGGAATCAATCCAAATTGTAACACTTTAGAGAATGGGAGCTAATTTGAATTAAAACACTTAAGAGAGTGAGAGTCAATCCGAATTGTTAGCCTTTAGAGAGAGAGAATCAATCCGAATTGTCACTTTTTACACACAGAGAGAATCAATCTGAATTGTAACACTTCAGAGAGAGAGAGAATCAATATGAATTATAACACTTCAGAGAGAATAAATCTGAATTGTAACACTTCAGAGAGAGAGAGAGAGAGAGAATCAATCTGGATTGTAACACTTTAGAGAATGAGAATCAATCTGAACTGTAAGACTTAAGAGAGAGAGAAACAATCTGAATTGCGACACTTGAGAGAAAGAGAATTAATCCAAATTGTGACACTTTAGAGAGGTTGAGAGAGGTTCAATCCAAAGTGTGACACTTATAAGAGAGAGAGAGAGAGAGAAACAATCCGAATTGCGACACTTGAGTGAGGGAGAATCAATCCAAAGTGTGACATTTTAGAGAGAGAGAATCAATCTGAACTGTGACACTTTAAAGAGGGAAGGATCAATTCGAATTGTGACACTTTAGAGAGATAGAATCCACCATTGTAGTGACACTTGAGGGAGAGAAATATTAGGTGTAATAAAACTTGGGATTGAAACAATAAGCCGTTGCAGTGACACTTGAGGAAAAGAAATAATCCATGTAGGGATACTTGAGAGAGAGAAAAGTAATAGGTGTAGTGACACTCGACAGAGAGAAAGAGAAAGAAGTATTTGTCTTAGAGAAACGTGAGAGAAAGACAGAGAATTGGTGTAGAGACATTTGAGAGGGATAAAGAGAATTAATTGGTGTAATAAAAATTGGAAGAGAGAAAGAAGTAATTTGTGTAGTGGTGCTTGAGAAAGAAGTAGTGTAAGGACACTTGAGAGAGAGAGAGAAAGGGAGAAGTAATAGGTGTAGATACTCTTGAGATAGATAGAAAGAGAAATAGTGATGTAGAAACATTTTAAACTGAGAGAGAGAAAGAGAAAAAGAAGTATTTTTGTGTAATGATAATATATATATATATAATCGGTGTAGGGCAATGGCGTAGCTGAGTATCCGAAGGCCCTGGTGCATACAAAAAATAAGGGCCCTATTTTGGTTGGTTTTATCAAGTAAAAAGGTATTTAAATATTTTGAATATACAAAGCTACTATAACATCAGCTCTTTGCCGTGCTCTAAGTAATATAGGAAAGCAAAGTTAGATACTACCTATATGTATGTGTATGAGTTTTCTTGTTTGAGCCTTAGTGTTCACCCAGTTTCGATTTGACACGACGACAAACCAGTGCCGATTTAAGCTCATTTCAAGCCCTGGGCGCCAAAGATCTATAGACTCCTTTGGCACTGGCGGGGGGATCTAACTCCTGAAGTTGGCAGAGTTAGGCACTTTGAAGAGGGTTCTTAGTACCAGCTCAGGTGTCCTACTCATCGCTACGAATTTGGTGGCCAAAAGACCTCGGGTTTCCTTGGAGCGTGACATTACTGAACATTTAGATCAATACTGTGAGGATTTGGGGACATTCTATTCTCAATTTTATGATTGGCAACGTGTATTATTCATATTTATGTGCTTTCATTTAAGACTTTATATATACATTCAGACCGACAAAGGGAAAACTAAAATTAGTCTATCATTCTGCAAATGTTCATATAAAGCGAGATGTCCGGTAAAAAGAAATGTGGTTTTGCTCAAAAATAAGAAATTAGCGTTTAACATAAAAAAAGAAACTAAAATTGGGAAACAAAACTGGAACGATTCATTTAATTATAATTAAAACTTTTTATTCAAAGAATTAAACGTTATTTTGATGGATTTTTCGAATTTAAAAAAGTAGGCCTTCACCTAGTCGAATAATAACCATCGATACGGAAATCTATCTTTTTAAGGCTCAAAAACTAATTTGTCGAATTAAGATATAAATTTTGTTAAAATTGTTATAAGGTAATTTTAGAAAATAGTGGACTGGAACCAATTTGTTTTCAGGTAGTAAAAGACTCTTTTATTTATTTTTTTTGTACTTATTAAGACTCCACAAACTTCAAAAAGCATAATTAAAACAGTGGTTTCCAAAGTGATCCCTATGGAGCCCCAGGGATCCCCGATATCATTCAGGGGACCGTGGAAAATTAAAATTGATTCGGAGGTCCCTGAACAACGTCAAAGGGTTCGCGCCGGTTTAATGTAAAATAAGAAATTATGATCCATTTTTATTCTTATGAAAATTTAAATAAATAAAGCAATTCACTTCAACCCCAATAGGTGTTGAACCTTTTTGCCTCAAATCCGAAACACAGATGAATACTTAACAGGAGCATCTTATTGAAATATCCTCAAATGAGGGACTTAAACCAATGTTTGGACAAGGATACCTTAAATTCTGGTAGTAAAAACAGATCCCAATTTTATATCCTGCATTGTGAGTTTTTTGTAAAGAAGATGTTGACTACTTTCCCGTCTTCCAATTAAGTAGAACGTGGATTCAGTGCCCTAAAAAAACCTCATCACAAAAAAAAAGAAAGAACCCGACTAAAAACTAGTGCTTGTGGGAATTTGCGCTTGCTACTCACAAACATTGAGACGGACATAAATATAATATATTCATAACATCTCGTCAAGTTCATCCAAGACATTAATTTTTTTTATCTTAAATAAAAAGTTATAATTTAATGTTTAATTCCTTAACAAAAGGGGATTTTTTTATTTGTAATTTTCATACTATGCATTTATGTACCTTTTTCTCTTGGGGGTCCTTGGGAAAGTTTTGACTTTCCAAAGGAGCCTATGGGCAAGTTTTGATTATAAAAAGGGATTCGTGGGCTAAAAAAGTTCGAAAATTATTGATTGAGAACGTTATTCATTTCAGTTTCAATCTCAATGCATTTTTTGCGTTATATAATAAACTTTTATTCCATTTCCTATACTATTATATATCGATTTAAAAATCCATTTTAGATACAAGTGAAAAATTGCACATCTTAATTTTAAAAAGATTATATAATACATCTGTATCATAATCATACGAATCAATGCGTATTTTTGCAAGTGAATGCATTTGAATCTCGTGCTTTAATGTCATATGAATGCAACTTTAAGGAACAGATATAAACAGGGATTTTTTTTCTTAAGAAATACATTATTTATTGACACTTAATTTGAACATTACATGAATACACTACAAGTAAATAAAGCAGTTCTTGATCTGCTGTATGAATCATACTCTATGAATGTAACACTATACTACAAGGACAAATAGAGAACAAATCGAGGATCTAACTGCTAATTTTCAATGTGCAAAATATATTGTTCAATTATTATATCTCAACTTTTATCTTATTGATAATATCTAATAAAATTATCTGGAAACCTTATAAATGGCTTTTTCAATTTATTTACAAGAAAAAGTATTAAATATCATCAATCCAAACAAATAAAATGATACTGTAAAAAAAATAAAGAAAATCCTCTCCTAAATCACAGATTAAATAACTAAAAAAAGGTCAAATTATGCAGAAATTCTGAAATTTTCTCTCGCTTTATTTATCTCATTAGGCTTATGACATAAAAACTTAAATTTTTTAAACACCACCTCAGGCAATTAACAGTAAGCAAACAAGCAATTGGGTTGTCTGTTCTTTAAAATTCATTAAATCTTCAAGAAAAACAACCAGCTATGCGACATAGGAACTAGAAAGCCAAAAACAGGAAACTGCATTATATTTGTAGGTTGTCAACAAAACTTTTCATAATATTTTTGAGAAATTGTAGATGGTATGGATCCAGATTTAAATGAAATATCCTAAGAATTTTAAAATTTCAGATCTTAAATCTATACAATCAACTTTCTGAATTTACATAAAACAAATTAGAATACTGAAATCATGCAACTTATAGAAAGAAGTTTTGAATAAAACAATACAAATACACATATAAAATGGTAATGTAACTATTTTTGTACTACCACGATACGCTTTTTTTCATGTTCTAAAAGTGCAATAAATCTTTGTATAACATTTGTTTATCATAACTGTAAAACTACATATTAAATACTAAAGCTTATTATATTTATTTTTAAACCACCCTAATTTTTCTTACATTAGTTTTTATTTTAATTAATAAATCTTTACATTACATATACTACATCAAAATAAAAGTGACAAAGGATTTTTTTTTAATTTCACACTATATATATATATATATATATATATATATAATTACAAAATTCCTACAATCTGTTCCACTAAAATATACAAAGCATTATCTTCTGTTTTAAAAGGAATATTTGATTTTTTAAACTGAACATACCAACACTTAATGCATACCTATTTCTACCAGTTATTGTATGTATAGTGTTAAATATACTTCAGTTCATCCAAACTTAAACTTATTTGGATTAATGTATTGACATGTTATTTTGTTATCACTGTGTACGCATCTAAAGTATCATTTTATACATAGAAGGATACTTTATTTATAAAAAGTATAAATATTATAAAAGGATATAATATTTATACTAAAAAAATAGAAAATGAAGCAACATTAAGAAAATAGATTCAGAATTCTTGCTTTAAAGTTTCATGTTTGAAAATATATTAACTTCAAATATAAAATTAATTACTTCAAAGTTTGTCTAAGAAATGCTAAATCAGTACTCATACGATTCCAAAATTTCGAACATACATATTAAACCGCCAACTAATTTCGCCAATCAAAAAGACATCCGAATTTAAAAAAAATTATATCACTATAATTACTGCGTTTAAACATAATCATGAACAGTTTCCGCTATTGGTTGTATATCGTAGCATTTGGCGGTTTTATGATTTTAAGAAGTTAGAGAGTCTATATTATAATATACAAGTGCTCCAAATTTGCCCTCTCAATACACGTCACACAAAAATATCAGAGATTTTGGACAATTAACCCATTAAAAATAATTTTGAAATTTTTCTGAAATTACCTTTTTTATTTTACCGAATTTTGCATTAATGTAGATTATTGCGAACAGCAATTTGTCAAGTTATTCCTTTAAGGGTAAATAGAGAATTGAAAGAGGTTACATTAAAATTTCGAATATTTCTATTGCTTTTAGAAAGTAAATATCCTACAGAATCAAATGTGTATATGTAAAATCATATTTGGTTTCATGATCTTAATTACTGATAAATATCATAGAACTTATCTAAGTACACTTCTTGGGTCAATATTTATAAATAACTCAATACAACAAATTTATTCAGGACTTAAATTTATAAGCAGGGTAGTATCAATACAGATGAACCTTTTACACTTTAATACTTGTGTAAAAATTAAAATCCAGAGTATTCTTATGCTTAATACATTTCAGCTGGGGTTGCATAGATTTCTTCAATAAACTGTGTTATACTTCAATAATGTGTGTATAGTCCATATGTGAAACTTATCATCAAAATTCATGAATTTTACATTTTGATGACCCTTGTGCAAATACCAATAAATGTTATCCATAGTAAAAAAAATTGTACATCTCTGTGTGACAATTTTATACCAGTCAAATTCTGAAAAACAGATGTGTTAAGAAATCCCTCATAATAAACAGATACACCAAACAAATATTTTATAATTTTTTATTTTTTAGTCTAAAAGAATTATGGATTCAAAAATGACTTATTATTTTGACCATGCAGGAGAGAACATGACTTTCATATTCAATATATACACACAAATTTATCTTCTATAATACACACAATTTAATTAAATATTTTTAATGCCTGAAATTTTTACCACATTCAGAATGAAATTCTCGATAAATAATATCTTTTTACTAAAATGGTGCTGCGAATAAAGACTTTAAAAATGTTGTATAATTTTTTTACTTATAATTTTACAAAAGGTAAATGGTAATTTTCATTTCTAATGTTTGAAAGTGATATTTAATTCACCTCTCATTAAGTATAACACATTAATAAACCTGTCGCAAAGTAAGATATTTTTTCGAATTTTTTTTCCTAAAAGATTGTCAAATTAATTAGTAAAAAATGCATTATATATATACACACACTCGTTTTAATATGACATGTAGGGTTACATATCAGATTCTTGTGTTTTTATTTTAGATAATTTAATACAGAAATATCCCTATTAACTACTCTGAAGATGTATAACATAAGTAAAATTTAAGTTAACTAAATATATTTTATCATTTTATGTATGTTATCTATATAATTTAATTTAAAATAAACAAAAAGTATTTACATTCCTGTATAGATATCTAACCAAATTCCTTTTACAAGAAGTTTCTTTTGTGAACACAAAAATAGTAGGAATGGAGCTGGAGACGATTTCTAAATGTTTGGTATTGCAAATAAGCTTATTCAAAGTGGTCCGAGCATAATAAATGAGGAGATGGTTTAAAATCCTTACACTTTTCATCATCTTATCCATGTTTACTAAACACTCGAATTTTTTTTTCCGGGATATTAAAAAAAAGGTTTTTTTCCTAAGCAATCATCTTATCTTTTACTGTATTCGAGTAACCATATGTAGTAAAAAAGGAAATTTTAGTGGGTATAATGTAAACGAGCAAGAGCAAAATAGTACACAAAAGAAGTGTTAGGTTAGAGTTAAGCGGGAAACAAACGAAAACATATTCACGTGCTATCCTCATCACGTGATCGTGACGTCACATGAATTGCTCTCATTACGAGGTCCGTCGCCAAAAGGTCTTGAGTTGCTGAATAACTCACTCACTCACCGAAAATAAAGTTACAGCCCAAGAGGCTTTCTGTTTGTGTGAGTGTGTGAGGAGTATAAATTGCGCTATCGACACAATAGAAAAAAACAAGTATTTTAAAAATATTCTTTTAAAAAATTTCAAAAATGTAATTTTTTTTTTACAAAAAAATCATGTTTTTTTTTAAATTTTCAGACAAAATATATATTTAATTTTAGCTCAGTTCAAAAAGTGTTAAGAATATTCTTTATAACCTCATAAATTTTTAAAAGTTGGAGCAAAAATTCGAAATGTTATCCATGCGAGTCTAGAAAAACAACTTAAATTGTGAAAAATGCATGCATAATTTTAATTGTAAAGTTTTATTGTGGTTAAATTTAATTTTTAAACCTAACAAAATACTTAAAGCTTACTTGTCTAAAAATTTAGATTCGGAATCATACAATTTCTATCTCTACATTGCTCAAATAACTCTTTTTCTTTGGCTTTATTATTTTTTGTTTGTTTGTTCTGTTCTGGAACCTCAAAACTGATGCGAATTTCTTCTTCTCATATGTATGTGTGGTTAGTTACGCTGAGAAGCGCTGATTAATAAACGTTTGAGAAATTTTCAGAATAGAATTTGACTTTCATCGCTTGTATAAAAAATTGTGGCTGTTGCTGCATTCGTATTTCTAATTGTCATGTGCAATAGGTTAGTTGCCAATTACGTCAGAAAGACTTTGATTGATTGATTGATTGAATATTAACGTCGCACTGTTCAGCTACACGAGGGCTTTTGGCGACGGACCACGTAATTTTGAACCATGGTCAAGTGACGTGGACGACACCTGAGCTGGCACCCCCCTCTCCTAACTACCGCACCACACCAACGGGAGGACGTTTCAGCTCTCGACAGATTTAACGTGCATCGCTGCCCTACACGGCGGGTCATTAGTGGTACTGGGCTCGAACCTGTGACAAAGCAAGCCACAGTCCGATACCTATACCACTCGGCTACCGCGGCCACCCAGAAAGACTTTGAATGCCACAAGAATTTTGAGCAGGGATATTCCCTCAAACTTTCTCATGGTTTATAACGAAATTTCCTAATATATTCAGAACTTGTATCAATAATTATTTACTTATGTTCGTTGTTTTGAGAAAAATAAATCTCTTGAATCAGCGTGGTCCGTCTTTGTTGTCTTCTGGTTGATTCTTCCCATTTTCGTTGTTTGGACCTTCGTATATACTGGAGAGTCTTAAGACTACAGTCATGGCAAATTCAGAAGCTGAAAAACATCTTCAGGTACTATTAACTCTCTCAAATACCATCGGCAATAAGTCTTCCAATCAAATGTAAAAACCTATTTGTGTACAAAAGGATCTATTAAAAGATTCTTCAGCAGCTTCCTACCGTCACCTAAGCAGTTACTCGATTTTTCTGAAAAAAAAAATACTTCAGTATGTAGTAAAAATAGTTTGCGTTAAATTGCTTGAAACCTGCTGAGCACAAAGTCTGTTTTTCTACATTCTCATATCATACTTATATAAGGTGACATTATTCATTATTTTAGCAAAGCAGAATAGTCATCACTTAGGCAACCTTCAACTCTGGAAGCGGAAACATACTGCCTCTACCGGTCTTCAAAAGATGGATGAGTTAGAGTTGTATTTACATCGCTCTGTAAAGCTGCATGAGGGTTATTGAGGACGGACCTCGCAATTTTGAACTATGGTCAAGTGAGAGGATAGCACCGCGAGCTGGCACTCCCTCTTCTAACTTCCACACCAGCGAGAGAACGTTTGAGCTTCGGTATATTTAACGCGCATGGACCCCTTTTGCATGGTGGGTCTTCAGAGGTAAAAGACTCGAACTCATGACATGATAGCCACAGGTCCGTGACCGTGACCACTAGGCTACCACGTCCACAAGGGTTGCTGAGGAAAAGAGGAACCTTTCTCTCACCAGTGTGTCCAATGCAGGTTGAAAAGTATAGTACAGTAAGAGATACTGAACATTTCGTTCAGTGCTGTTTCGGTATAACGCTCTTTATTTGAAGTGTGGGATTCCCGATATCCGAAGCAGTTTATCTGTGTTTCTTCTTTCCAACGGTGTTATACGAACGTATTTTTATCGTTTCAAACATTTGTTAACGTTATTGTCAGTATAAATTTATATAATATAATGATTGCTATAGTGACAAATATTATGATTTTTAGTTTTTATCATGGGTGATGGTAAAAAACACGAAAATAAAGCAACAAGAAAAAAAGAAATGCAGGAGCAAAGTTTGACAGGAGTCCAAAGGAAAGAAAAAGCGTTATGGATGTCTTATCCATATGCCAACAACTTCTTACAGAGCGCAAAAGGAAAACGCAAATTACATTAGATGCCTTCTTGATAAAAAGACAGAAAATTGGAAATACAGAAGGTATACTGTATGATCTGAAATGCAAAAATACTGACTTAGAATTTTATTTATTTTTATATGTATATTCATTTATGTTTCTATATTTGAAGGAAATACAATTTTGTTTTATTGTTTTAAAACACATAATTAATAAATTTAATGGTAAAATACCAGCCCAATTTTCTACATATCTTCTCCTAACACCATTATTTACATGATGAGGTAACCTCGTTTAACGCTGTTTCATATTACGCTCTACTTTGATGGAACGTATACCCCGCGTTAAGCAGGGTCTTACTGTATTTGAATTGAATAGATTTCTTCATGGAAGGATTTTCATGAATTTTTGAATGAAAAAATTCTGTATGATACGAGAGTAATCAAAATTTTTAAGAATATGTTGTTATTATTATTCATTTCTTTTCATAACTATATGTACTAATTTGTAATTTTTACAGCATAATAACAAAAATAATTATTTTTGTGGAATTTAAAAGAAACTATAGACTGAAAAATTCCATTGTGTAAATATTTTTACATATGACAAGAAGAAAATTTTATATCAGAATAGTTTAGTATGTTCAAGATACTAAATTTACATTATTAGATCCATTTTTAGTGGCCACGGTGGCTTAGGGATCATGGTTACGGACTCGTGGCCAGCGTATCATGAGCTCGTACCCCAGTGTCATTAAATACCCACCATGTAGAGGGGCTAATACACGTTAAATCTGTCCATAGTTTCAAAGTCTTCCCACTTCTACTATGGTGTGGAAGTTTGAAGAAGGAGGTACCAGCTCACAGGTGCCATACTCGCGTCACATGATCGTGGCTCAAAATTCCGAGGTCCGTCGCCAATTGCCCTCGTGCTTATTTGTCGCGTGACGGTAATAAACATTCACTCCCTCGATCCATCTTTAAGCTTCTACAACGTGAAAACTTAAGCAGAATTTTATATAATGTAAAATTTTGAGCTTATTTTAGTTGGGAAATCATACATGTCTAAAAAAAGGCTTCCAGAATGGAAAAATTCTTTACAGAAGTTTTTTTAATTTAGCTATTCCGCATGTAAACATTATATATTAATCCTTTTGAACTATTAAGAACGATGAGTGAGGTGTGTGAATGAATATGAAATTTTCAGTTACTCAAAGGTTTTTGGCGACGGACTTCGTAATTTTGAACCATGGTAAAGTGACGAAGACGACACTTAAGCTGGCACCCCCTCTCGTAAGTACCACAGAGCTTTCGACAGATTCAATGCACATCTCTCCCCTACACGGTGGGTCTTCAGCCGTACTAGGCTGGAACTCATGAGACTCCCAGTCCGTTACCTTGACCACTACGTTATCGCAGCTACTATTAAGGGAGATATCCGTGAGTGTTTATTTATGTCGCACTGAAAGAAAGACGAGGGCTATTGGTGAGAGATTTTGTAATTTTGAATTCGGTCAAGAGACAAGTATGGCACCTGGAATTGAATTGTTATGTGGAAGAATAGAAGTTAATGTTCGTTGAATTCAATCAAGCCTCAAAGTCATAGTGAAAATTACAATACAGATGAATGAGCTACCAATTTTCGTGTCTCAGTATTGAAAAATTTTTCACAACAATCTATTGAGTTGTTCTAAAGCATAGGTTCCCAAATTTTTTATCTCTCAGACCCCTTGCCATCTTTTTCGGTTAGGTTTAGACCCCTACTTACCTAATATTAAATTTGCAAATTTATCAATTCAAATGTCTTTTTGACAGCTGATATAGAGCTACATACTTACTTTAAAAGATTTAAATTTATAACTGTAGTGAAGTATAGTGTTTAAAACTTACGAAACGCATGTTAATTAAATTAAAATTTAATTAACACATAATATGACTGATATACAAACAAATGTTTATAATAGGAAGGATGAATACGATGCTTCACTAACAAATTTTTGAAATCTCTCCTCGGTTACTAGTGTGCAGTCTTTTTTCTTTCCTCTTTTTTTTTATTTTGGAGATTGGCAACCGCTCTGAAACTAATTCTTACTATGGAAAAAGTAATTAAAAACTTTCTTATGAAATTTCAAAATTCATGGTAAATAGCAGGTACTATATCTTTTTAAAGCCAAAATTGTTGACATCCGTTTCTAAACATTACTTCAAGATCTCCATTATTCTCTATTCCGATCAGTAAAATGACTTTTTTTCCATATGATCGTAGGAATTCATTGCCTACTGTGGTAATTATCATAGTCAAAGGATTCTCAATCCTAATACCAAAATCTGAATAAAGGGCATTTAAATGTTGAACGTAGGTTTGTCATTTTCCTCGCAGATTGTCTCTGCGTGGCCAATTGAGAAACTGAAAAAATTAGTGACGTCCTATATTATACTCCTTTAGCTTAATTCTGGCAAGAGACGCCTGAAGTATGGCCCTTGTTTTAATAAAATTCATTTTGTTAACCTGTAACTGCAAATTAACGTCTTTAAATTTAGTAATTAAGTACATCTGGTTTCCATTTGATTAAATTTTCTTTTAAAATTAAAGTCACGATCCGGTTTAATGAGAGCCACTATCATAGACGCTATTTACACCTCATAGACCCTAAAATTATTTTTTCACTAACATAGACCCATTGAACGTCGTCATAGACCCTGGGAGTCAATATAGACAACTTTAGGAGTCTGTTCGAAAGGAACTAAGTGACTGCGGTAGCCCAGAGGTCAAGGTATCGAATCATGGTAGGCATGTCATGAGTTCGAGTCCATACCACTAAAGACCCGCCGTGTAGGGGAACGATACAAGTTAAATCTGTCGAAAGTTCAAACATCCTCTCGTTGGTGTGGTGTGGTAGTTAGGAAAGGGTCGTCCTCGTCACTTGACCATGATTCAAAATTAAGTGGTCCGTCACCCAAAGCCCTCGTGTAGCTGAACAGTGCGACGTTAGTATTCTTTCCCTCACTCACTCGAAAGGAACTGAAATTTAAAATTCGTCGTCACTTATACTTTTCACTTATGAAGTTATCTAGTTCCTTGACGTCCTAAGGAAATATTAACTATGACGGATGTTAAATACGCTTTCTTTATAATATAAATATATATGTTTTTTAACTAATGTCTCTTTACGTCTCTTGTTGAAAGTCCGCTATGGCCTAGTGATCCTGGTGGGGAACTTATGGACGGAGTGTCCTGAGCTCGAGCCCCAGTGCTACTGAAGATACTCAAAGTCTAATTGTTTCCATGTCAACAAAAGTCAGGTCTTGGTACCCAAGTGCTCATGATCATGTTGTTGAATCCCGGGTTTGAAACCTACGGCCACTGAAGAGTTAAAATTTTCGCGACTCAAAGCCCTACCGTTGGCGCAATGTAGGCTGCCAACTCAGGTTGACCGAAGTTCAAGATTACGAGGTTTATCGCCAACACAAAGCCACTCGATCATAAATATGATTCAATAGACACTCAAATCTCTTGTCATGAGTGAGCGAATATTAACGTCGCACTAATCAGCTACACAAGGGCTTTGGGCGACATACCAAGTAATTTTGAACCACGGTCAAGTGACGGGGACGACACCTCTGTCCTAACTTTCCCATCACATCAACGTGAGGACGCTTGAGTCTCGAAATATTTAACGAGAATCGGCAGCATCCCTACACGGCTTGTCCTTAGCAGTGTTAGGATCAAACTCATGAAGCCCCAAGTTCGTTACCTTGACCAATAAGCGACCACGGCCACCTTTTGTCATGGGAGAAATGCCCTCGCTAGCCAAGTGTATGTGGTCGCGAACTCCTGGTCCACGTTGTTTCTGTCGAATCATGGGTTCGAGTCCTGATTGCACTAAAAACGTATTGTGTAACGAGGCTGAAGCGTGTTAAATCTCTCAGAGTGAGTCTCATGAGCACGCTGTGGTGAGTTGATGCCAACTCAGGTGTCGTCTTCGTCCCTTGACGGTGGTTCAGAATTATAAGGTCATCACTAATAGCACTTCTAGAGTGACGTTTTAAAACAATCAATCAGTAATCGAACGCGAGAAGGAATCTTCCTTTACGAACTTAGTACTTGGTTGTAAAGCTATTTGTTTTAAAGCTCATGGTTGAGTAAATGTTGTTATGTCTGAGCTTAGAACCATTGTTAGAGGTAATTTTAAATTCACTTGGGAAATCAAGGAATTTCTGGAACATATTGAGAAAAACTCTTTCGATCTGGAAACTCTTCCATTTAATGTGAAGTACTCTGATATCACAACTTGGTACGCGGAACTGGTTCCAGGTCATATTAACAATGATTGTAAGGTGTCACTTGTTTTCAATCGTCTTTCCGATGATGACGAGTTTGATAACATTTTCGTGAATTTGAAAATAGCGATTGAAAATGAAAATGGAGACATCCTCTTCCAAACTGATGCTTTTCGAAAGGTAACGAAAGATGATTGCCAGATATTCTTTGAAGATGTAATTGGTAGTACAAACTATCTTAAAACATTACCCTGTTTTGGCAATCTCTTTTTGCATTTTAGCTTGGATACCCTTGTATTACGAAGCGATGCATCTTGTTTTAACTTCAGTCCAGCAGTGCAAAATTTATCGATGGATTTGAAAAACTTGTACACAAACGAAGCTCTAAGAGAAGCAACAATTTACGTCGGGAACACCTTGTTTTTCGTGCATCTTTTTGTGCTCCATGCTCGATGGCCAAATTTTTCTGAATATCTTTCAAAGTATCCAAATCTCGTATCAGAAAACGATCTTCAAGCTGTTTTCAAAATAAACTTCGAAATTCTCATTTTAGCTGCGTTAACCCTCAATGCTGGCTATACATTACACGAAAATCAATATCGAAAGGAAATACGTGAAGTAATTGAAATTTTTACCCCTGACATGTTTGATTCCGTTCTTTATTACATGTATACCGGATATGATAGAGTTATAGAAGAAGATAGAAAACCAAACTTCATTCGATTATGTCGATTATTCGGTTTCACCCGATTGGTATACAAATATAATGAAACTCCTATAAAGTCTACATGCCTTACACAGGCCCCATTGAATCATTACACTTTCTATTGGAGCCAAGAAGATGGATTGAATTGGGAAAACATAGATTTCGAACCTTTTGTTCAAATACTAAAGTCGTCCCATAAATGGAATTCGATAATGCTTGAAATGCAATTTACGATCGAAGATAATGATTTCGTCATTAATGTGAGATATTTGGAGGCAAAAGACCCTGCCTCCCTAAGCTGCACGGTTATATTAAAAGATGGTGACGGATTTGAAAATCAAAGATTTCATTATTATAATCAGTTTTCTAGACGGGGTGTAATATGGCCAGTAAGAGTTGGTATGACGAAAGAGGACATTCCGTTTAAATCTTTTAGGATCGATTTCACTCTTCACTACTGCTACAAGTCCAAAATTGCGAAGAACGTGTATTCACTAAATGCAGAAGACACCCCAAAAAGTCCAGCGCTTCATCACTATAGATGCGACTTCTGGGAACTATTTGCTAGTAAAAGGATGTTTGATACGGTTCTGATTGCTGAAGGTAAAGTTTTCTATGCCCACAAATTTATCCTCTGCGCTCGTTCAGCCCAGTTCCATAAACAATTGCAAGAGAAATTGCGACGTCCTCATCAGATTGTACATATGGTGCATGGTATAAAGTATCACATGCTGGAAAGAATGTTAGAATACATTTACACTGGAGAAGTGGACGAGGACAAAATTGATAACAAGGAGGATTTTCTTGAAGCTGCAACTAGATACAATCTACGACACCTTTTAAAATAAAAGGATATTGGTCGGACAATGGATCAACTAAGCATTGAAACTAAACAAACAGAACTGGTTTGCACCCAAATGTTTGTAAAACAAGTCTTAAAATTTTCCGACTGTATACGCGAATATAAAGAGCTCTGTATACAAGCATGTAACATCTTGTGGTATCCATATAATGTGTTTTTAATCTGTGTATTAGCTTTTGGGGAAGTTAATACTATACACTAAAATTGCAGTTAAAGATATAGAGCGTTAACAATTAAAGTTTTCTGTTCATTTTGTTATTAGTTTTAGGTCTTTATTTGTTTTTGTGTTTACTTATCTTACGTGTTAAGAATTATCAGCAGAATTACATCGCTTTTTCTTAGAAGTTGTTATAAAGCGTGACGATAATATTTTAATATTCTCATTGGTCTATAATTTATTTTTAATTTTACGAGTTTGATCTAATGAGGCTACGCACCAAGTTGTTTATGATCGCCAATATGGGGGATAACATTATAATATGGTTATCTTGATATGTTTGTAATGTGTTTGTCATGGGGATAACGAATTTTAGACTTAATTTGGTGCTATTCTGATTTAACGGAGCAAGGTGCCAAGTGCTGCTTGGCGCGATAAAGGAATCACGCCAAGCATCGCTTGCTGTCTCTGGAATGGAATCCAAGATGGCGGCCTAGCGGTATCAAATCGACAGGAAGATAATTTTAAAAAATTGTTTTGAAATACATTGAAATATATTTCAAAAGAAGAATATAGGAAGAGATTGAGAATAACGATCAATCAATAAATAACGAATAACTATATACTCTAATAAAAAGTTGCATGTACTAATAATAATATGCAGTATATAATAATCTAATAATAATATATATTCATATAGTATTTAATAATAATCATTATACATAATAATAATCGTATAAAAATAAGTTAATAGTAATTATAAAAAGAGAATAATCATCGTATTGTAATATAAAAATTATAAGAATACTCGTATAACATAAATATAAATAACAATTGTAAATAAATAATATAATATGTAATATTTATAAATAAGTATAATAAAGAAACAGTTATAAATAACGAATATTATGTGATAATTACATATAATAATCATTGTATATATATATATATATATATATATATATATATATATATATTAATAAAATAATTACATGATATACATTAAAATTAATAATGAATATCAATTAAAAAGTACTAAAAACTTGCAATATTCCAAAAACTGCCACAATATCAAGGTAACCAACCATATTGTAATGTTATTGGCCCTCTTGGCGAACGTAAACGACAACTTGGCGCGTGCCCCGTGGTATAAAACTAGTTCCTAATTTTATAATCAGTTTAAAAAAATAAACAGAGACCCCATAACGAGTCTCGAAAAAAAATTTAAAACTTAGAGAGATATTGCTTGTTGAAATTCTCGTCACCACCTGCAAGTTAATGACAACCAACTTCCATTTATATTTACTCTTGTAGACCTTCGTACAAAAAATCCTGCTCACAAATATGTTAACCAAACGCATGTATACCCAGCTTCATAAACCCTACGTTGCGGTTTCGATCCCGGCTGGAATCTACAGATTTTTCTAGAGACAAAAATCGTAGGCACACATGCCATATGATTATGTGACATGTAAAAGATTCTTCGAGTATCAATTTGGCTCTGGTTCTCTCGGAAAAATTAAATTACCACGATATTTAGCATCCAACGAGGGCTTGAATTAATAATTAAAATGTCAAAACTTGGCAGCGAAAACCGCCATTAGATGGAGTCACCATAAAATGGCTTTCACATTTGGGATTTGCCCTGTTTGCAAGGGCTTAGTTACCAATATGCATCCCAATAGAAAAAAATATTGACAAAATACATAGAACCTTTTTCCGTCTACTTGGTTAACTGATTATCTTGGCAGGGCGCAAAAAAAAAACTTTATTGGTCGTATGTGTCCCGCAGGCCACTAGTTGCTCACCCCTGCTTTGATAAAACCAAAAGACTGAATCACCTTAAGCTATGGCTTCCATCTAAAAATATCCGTACTTTCCCGATAACAGTATATCCTATAACACTATACTCAAGAATTGTCACTCCAAACATCATATAATTTCATTTTAAGGATACATCGTAACCAGTGGCGAACACAGGAATTTTTCAAGGGGGGTCAAAAGTTCACCATTCTTGTATCATACTCCTTTTGATTTTGTCGATTTTCGGGGACAAAACACAGTCAAAAACTAATTATTGAATAAATAATTAGCATTAATTAATAAAATTAATCATTAATAGCAAATACGTAATTAAATTTTACGTACTATGTACTTAGAATTATAATCAATCGAAAAAAAAATCAAGGGCTTTGGGGAAGGTCCGGACCCCCAGGACCCTCCCCTTGTGTGCGCCACTGATCGCAACGAAAGCCCTCCTGTTTAATTAATAAGATTGAAGAGCTATAACCCAGTTTTTATTACGCATAATTTATCATCTTTGTACTTGCGTATTCCGTCAACCAACTTCTCAAATCAAAACTTGTCGTCAATTGCAGTAATTTATAGCCAACTAGCAGGTATACCCGTTCTTCGCACGGGTGAATTGAAAAATTCAACAATACAGTTTGAAGGATAAAGAAGTTTTTAATGAGTTAATTTTACTCGATATGCATATTAAACGAAAAAATCACATGCTTGTTGAATTTTAAGTCTGTAGATCTAATAACTGTTAAAAATGATTTTTTTTTTATTTATAACGCCCGTTAAGTCTTTTGTGGGTCGATTTTCGAAAACACCTTCCTAAGCTGATCTCTGCCCAGCAAAAGCAAAACATTGTTACAAATTTAATGTAATGAATGCTTAAAGTAGTGTAAATAATTTATATTTAGAAGTGTAATACGTTATTATTACTTTCTATTGTATTTACTTTATGTTAAAATTGTAATATTCGCAAGCAACTCCGTTCCTTAAATTATAAAGAAGATAGCACAAACTCTTCTCCATAAAAAAAATACATATACATGCCATTTTTCATAGTGATCGGTTGAACAGTGTTGGAGTGAAGCGAGGTCATGCATACATGCAAACATCCTTTTTTACTTTTTAGATAAACAAATGGCATTAAGGAATCTTAAAGTTCGGATCATTAAAATAGTTTATAGAAAATTTACATGCAGTGAAAATCGTTTAACACAAAACTGAGAGGGTATGAATTTTTTTTCATGCTAAAAGAATTTCATGTTAAAGAATACTAAAAAAACCCATATATTTAACAAAATTAAGTTTATTTGAGTACAGTTTATTTACATAGATACGTATATACATTATATAACTGGTGCTCGCGACTTCGTCTGCGCAGGATTAGTCCTTCTAGTAGCTTTTATTTTCTTCTTCAAGGTCCTCTCTATCTATCTTTATACCAAAATTCATCAAAATTGATTCTACGGTTTAGTCGTGAAGGCGTAACAGACAGACAGAGTTACTTTGAGAGACCCTTGTTCCATGTTTTGTAATGTATGTAAACTGAAACCAAGTGTTTTTGATGATGATCTCACTGATAGGTATTATAAATCCTATATTTTGTATTAATAGATGTACGGCTGTATATGGTGATTGATAGTAATGCAAAAGTTATAGGTAGCTATTGCAATATACTCCTATAAACTATGTTAAACGATTTTTTTTGTTCAGCATAAACATGCAGATTTTGTGATTCAGAAACCCTTGAGCAAGCCACGTAGTCCGTGGGAAAAACACGGCAAGCCCAAATGTATGCCTGCTACTTTTAAGGTTTGACCTTGCGATTTGTTGATAGT
Source organism: Trichonephila clavipes (assembly GCA_019973935.1). Lineage (NCBI taxonomy): Eukaryota > Metazoa > Arthropoda > Arachnida > Araneae > Nephilidae > Trichonephila > Trichonephila clavipes. Next base: position 3,384,061 of record BMAU01021369.1, read on the forward strand.
CATTGAAAATGCAACTTTTAATGGGAACTGCAGGCGTTTAAAATTAAATGGTAAGTTATTGGGTATGATTGGGATGCGTGGTATAAGAACATTGTCTCCCTTGGCTTATCCAGTTAAGATTGTGGCCTTCACAATAAGCCTTCCTAGTTCGTTGATTCGCAACCGAGTACCGTTGCATAATTTTGGTGCGTCCAAGTTGCGCATTAACAAAACGGGTACAACTACCTTCAATTCCAACTTATGTGATGGCACCCCAGATAAAGCCAAAGAGTTTAGGAACTCCACTGGATAGCTCGTAGTGTCATCACATGAGCTGACTATGTCGATGGAGTTATACACTGCTGTTTCGCTGGCTATTTCGCCCAAGATTTTTTTTATTTATTTTCGCAGCAGTCTCATTTTTCGGTGCTAGTATAGTTCTTTCACACAACCATTTTTCGTCGAATATATGTTGTTGCATATTCGGAAAAACATGATCAATGAATTCGTCTTCCGACTCCCCAACGTGACAAAATTGGTGTGTGAAAAGAAACATACCTTCTTGGTCGGTGTCTAGATGGCCTTCGCCAATTTCTAGGAGTGTTTTAGCATATGCTCCTGACTCAACATCGCTGAATAACTGGACTCGCATGTTAGTGGTAAGATAAAGCTTTTCAACTTTGGTCCACAGATATGATGCTTTAAGACATGCGTTAATTTCGTCTGCTGCAGTGCCTCTCTCGATAACAGGCAAATTCTGTCTAAAATCCCCTGCCAATAACACTACCACACCACCCATCAACTTTCGATTGTTTGAATGTCTTGTAGACAGCGATCAAGCGCCTCGATGGCGCGTTTTTGTGACATAGTGCACTCGTCCCACACGATCAGCTTACATTGTTGCAACAGGGCGCCGCGGGCACTGCTCTTACTGATGTTGCACGTTGGGGTTTCTTCGCTTGCCAGATTAAGAGGTAATTTAAAAACCGAGTGTGCCGTCCGTCCACCGCTCAGTAATGCTGCAGCGATTCCAGAGGAAGCCACAGCTAATGCAACATTACGGTCTTTACGAATTTTTGCTAGAAGCAAATTAAGTAAAAAGGTTTTGCCTGTACCGCCCGGGACATCAAGAAAAAAATATCGCTCTCAACTCGCTGTAATATTTTGTTATAAATGTCTTTTTGCTCGGGTAGTAGGCGTGGCTCAGTTTCGCTGACCTGAGTATCTAATAATACGATATTGTAGCTTAGCTCTTTCATTAAATCGGTCGACGCTGTGGTGTGAGCATACCAAAGTCGGACAACTTCTTTCCGGAAATCCTTATTATTTTATCCTCTATATGTATCAGCGCTTCATTCAAGCATAGATCATTGTTGACTTGATCCATCTTTTCAAAACTGTGCAAGATATCCTCTGATAACGCAACTTTATACTTATCCCATAGTTGAAGTGGATTGGATAAACCGCAAGTGCATATCAATATTGCAAATAGCTCTCTTATTTGCGAAAGAGAGTGACACAGTACGGCCTCTTCCATTGTGGCATCCCAGTGGTTGTCATCTTCCAACAACCCCAACTTCTCGCACACTTGACGAAAAGTTTCAAATTCTTGGCCGTCAACTGTTTTTAGATCCAAGAAGTTAGTGGAGTCCTGTATTACATTCAGCAGCATTCGCAAACAGTAACATTCGAAGTTACTAATGTGCACTGTGTAAATGCGTCCAAGAGCATCTCCTGCTTTCACACCTGGCCAGCCGTTGACATGTGTTCCTTGTACACGACGTTTCCATTCTTTCAACGATACGTTCCATGTATAGTAGCGGGGTACGTCAACATAAAGTAATGTTTTTGAAAATGCATCATTTTGGCAAAGCTGGAAAAATGCAGTTAGTGTCGTCTTAGGTGGGTGTGGCCATTCTCTCTCTAAGATTGTTCTCAGTGAAGTAAATCCGTTCTCCATTGGGCAGATGTACCGCAAGATGAATGAGTGTTGGGTGTCTCTCATGCAGAGGCAGACCCAATATTCGCCACGCTGATTCGTTACTACTAACATATCGACCAGCTCGAAATGTTTGCACTTCATCTCTCGGATCAATATTAACATTACCTTGCTGTCGGATGTTTAAAATAGCCTGGTCGCTACCTTTGTTTATATATTTACAAATATATTTTATCGTCTTTACCGTATTGCAGAACTCTACATTTATATGGCAATTAAAAATTTTAGAGAGAAGAGAAGAATATGGGACAATCCAGCTATTGTCAACCAATATTTTCTCTATTCCACTTCGGGTTTTTTGAGCTAACGTATGACCGCCATCTTCTGGTGCTCTACGCGTGTACAGAGGATAGCCTTTGTCGTTGGTTTTAGTATCTTTTAAAAGTCCCCTTGGATACTTTTTGGTACATTTTCCTTCCTTCATGCATGGTGATGATGGATTTAGTGCACCACAGGGACCATGAATCATATTTTTGGTTACAGTATCATAGAGCTTCCGATCAGTTTCTAGGTTTGGTATGTCCGCACTTATGATTCCGTCAATTTGGTTTGGGCGTAATTTTTCCATCAACCACAGCAGTAAGTGCACGTGAGGCAAACCTCTTTTTTGCCACTCGATTGAGTACATGAAGCACTTCATATCACCAAATATTTTACCTTTTGTAAGTAGAGCAACTAATTTTTGAACTTTTATTTACTTTAAATACTCTGGCTGTTAAGTCATGTCTGTCCGTTGAATTTTGACCTGGAATGAGCTCTCTAGTGATTTCTGGCAGGCGGGATTACATGTCATTGTAATAAACAGATCAGGACTTCCTTAGTTACGCACGTATGTGAACGTATCCTGCGTGTATTCATGAAAATATCTTGCGCTATTTACAAATGATGACAGGGGAATTACCATTTGACCCAAGCTATTTGGATCTAAATTCGCATCATTCCTTATCGCGTCTTGTAAATGTATGTAATTTTCTGCTCGCAGTTTCGTTTGGTTTAAGGCAATAAACCTTAAGCGCTCACTTTCCACTTTGACGTACATGTCCACCAAAAACTGATGAAAGAGATATCTACATCGAAGTAATAAATTAAAATTGTTGCGACGTACCATCATATCATATGCATAAAAGTCTTTGCATGACACTTTTTTATTTGGTATGGGTTGTTTTGTAAATGGGTTTATCTGAGGAATTTCAAAACTGTATCCCTCTTGTTCTTTCCAAAAAATGATCGGGTACTCGAGAGCATCATAAAATCTATGAGTGTCTGGAACTCTGGTAAGTCGACCATCGTGCGCTTGAATAACGATGTCCCGAGACGCAGTTCGTTCACTACTAACTACTACAGCAGCTATTTCATTTGTGGTTGGGGCATTGAATCGTCTTTCGTATTCACCACGTGGTACACGATCTGGGTGTATCACTACCTTGTAATTATCGCAAGTCACTCTATCGTTGGCCATTTTAAATTCATGCACTAAAATGTTGTGATCATGTAGAACTTGTATTTTTTTAACCGTGTTTCTTTCCACACCTTGTACGTACTCAGAACGCCTATTAACTTGTGCTTCCTCATCACCCATGAAATAAACTTGCAAAAATTTTGATTGCGTATTGGTAGCAGGAAGCAAAGAGCCAATTGTGTGGTATATTTTCCCTTGGATTGTGAAAGTTGGTCAAAATCCCTGCATCGAAACAATGCTATCCACCCCAAAACATGTCATATGGAAGCCTGTATTGTATTTTCTTATGTCTTTTAGAAAACGGCGAGACTCATTTGTTTCATGAGAGAAAAGTTCTTTAAGAGTTTCAGCTGGCTCGTCTATTGAAGGAAGGGCTACTTCCCCCCGAACAACACATGCCCGCAGATTCCTCTCCATTTAAGAGCACCGCAAAATCTGCATTCTTTATTCATCGCTTCTATTTTTATAAGCTTGTGGCTTTCGTAATCAAAAGTTTCGTCATACTCGAATGCAGCTTTATCGAATACCCCCCACGTGTTTTTTGTGAATATTAGACACCCTTTCAGCAACAGCACGTTTGCGAGATTCAGCTGCTTCAATAGTTTCTGTATCTCTCTAAGACACCATGTAAGTTGCATGCTGAAGACGCCAAGCTTGGGACTGCTCGGGTGTCTCAGCAGCCCGTTGAGATGCCAGATATTCAGCATGACGCCGACGCCGAGCTTGAGACCGCTCTGGTGTCTCAGCAGATCTGTGAGCTGCCTCACGCTTCGCCTGTTCATGCCTTCGCAGTTCGGCTTGCGAAAACGTTTCGTTAAATCTAGCTACTTTCATAGTTCGAGTTGAATTAGAGCGTAGGGAAAGATTAGACTTACGCTTTCGCGGCATAATTCTTAGTAGGTGCTTTTTTTTACACTTCCAAAAAATACAGTACGGCAGTTATTATTTTTATACTTAAAAAATGCAATGCCTGCCTATTCAGTTAAAACTATAGCGTTATAATTAACTACAAACCACAAACAAAGTTGCAAATTTTTCCAAATGATGTAGTGTAGTGGGAAAGACTTAACTTATCTAATTTAAATATCAGAAGCGATGAAAGTAAGTTATTCTGAAATAAAAAAAATAGTGATTACAAAGCAAAAAATTAGAATCGAGCACGCAGTGGTGCCTGGCGTAGACAAAACAGAGGGGAACGTTTTACTTCATACATAAAAGATAGAAATATGTTGACGTTGCACTCTAGAAAAACTTGTAGATGGCAGAATTTTTTCCCACTTACTTGACAAATATCGTTATATTTTGGACACTTTTAACACATTTTTATAAATTATAGCCTATGTGTTATTCTGATGTATAAACTATATTATTGTAAAGTTTCATTAAAATCCATTCAGTTGTTTTTGCGTGAAAGACCCGCAAACATCCTCACAAACTTTCACATTTATAATATATATTAGATAATGGAAACCGTTCCAGTGCACTTTCGAACACAGTAATAATAAAGATGACAGCCTTTGGCGACATCTTTTGATATATGTGACGAAATGGGTCGACGATGTAATATGCAAGTGCTTTTACTTCCCTCAATTTTCTTCACTCCTTAGTAAGGGAAAATATTTTAGTATCCTTCCTTTACGCTTGGCATTTGAGTTTTCTGTCTCCCACGAAAAATTCTCTACGAATACTATACTACCAATATTCTCTGTTCTTTCTCTTGCTATTCGATTCTCTCATTCGATTCAACACAAAAGAAACAGGTAATTAAACTATTAACATTCCAGTGATCTTGATACTTCACAGTGTCAAAAGTTTAATATGTTTATGTAACAAACTAAAGTTTCCATAAAACATTTTGGAGCTTGCGTACTATCGCAACCTGTTGGTGACATTGAATAATAGTGCGCGAATTCTAAAAACGTTCATTGAGGATTGTGTGTGTGTGTGTTTGTCATACTCTTGGCTCTCTCTGTCGGGCTCTAATCTCCTCTCGGTTATTTAGAAGCCCAGTGTAAATTAAAATATTTGAAATGAAAAAAAATAATTAACTATATTTAATGAATCAATTTATTTTGCGGGCAAGAAGAATTAATTTAAAAAGATTAAAAAGCTACAAAAAAAAGTAATAGCATTTGTAGAAAAGGAGGAAAAATTTTTTCGAAGTCCAATAACTGAGAGGAAGCATTCTGATTGGCCGATGCAGGAGTTCAGCTATTTAGGGAATTTTGAGAATGGAGTACGCCGACAGGAACATGGAGCGTGTAGACGAAAAAAACTAATGTGAGAAAGGATATATATAATTAATTTTTATTACTTAATTCTTCAAAATTTTATTACTTATATATATTACTAGCCGTTGCCACCCGCTTCACTGGGTATTTCACATTGTTGTATAAATGTATACTGTTTACATATATATATGAATTATTGATAACAAGCATTAAGAATTCGAGTGTATTGAAAAATATATTTATAGCTGTAACTCTCACCTCTTGATATATAACGGACATAAATTATAATATCTACTTTCTATTTATATCTAAAATAGAAGTAGAAAGATTTTTTGCGCTCACTTAACCTAATAATCAAGTGGATTTCCACCAAAGCAACTTTCAGTAGATCTCTACTCCATAAAATAAACATGCGTGCTGAATTTCAAGTCTAAATCTAACAGAGAAAAAACGGAATTTTTATCTTTAATACCTCGTTGAGAGTATTCTTAGCGGATTCCAATTCAACAAAAAAGAAGCATGCAAACCAAATTTTATTATTGTAGTCTTAGCAGTTCGAAAACGGGAATTGTGTCTATCAATACGCGCCTCAATAACTCTCACCGCTTTTCCCGAGAGTTGATTTCCGTAAAATTCATTCTTAGTGGAACTCTATTCAACTATAAAGAAACGTTCTCAACAAATTTCAAGTAAATGGGTTAAATTCAAAAACAGGAATTTTTCTATATAACACGCCTTAATCCCTCACAACCCCACTCCTTTGGGGGTCTGTTTTCACATAACTCTTTGTAAAAGGAACTCTATTCCATGAACGGAACATACCTTCTAATTTTCAAGCAGGTGGGTCTATTAGTTGAAAAAAGGAAATATTTAGCTATTACGCACCTTAATCCCCCTCAGTGACCCTTGGGGATCAATTTTCTCCCAAACTATTTTGTAGCGGATCTCTACACCATGAAAGGAATCCGCTTACCAAATTTTAAGACTGTACGTCTAATAGTTTAAAAATGGAAATAATTATCTACAACGCCCCTTAAGCCCCCGCAATGCCACTTAGGAAGCAATTTTCACAACACCTATCTTATAGCGGATCTCTAAATGAAGCTTACTCAATTTCAAGATTTTACGTCTAATAGTTTAAAAAAGGAGTTAAATGCTATAACGCCCCTTAATTCTTCACAACGCCACTTGGAGTCGATTTTCATGAAACCCATTTTGTAGCGGATCTGTACTCTATGAAAGGAATCCGCTTATTAAATTTCAAGACTGTACTTCTAATAGTTTAATAACGGAAAAAATTATCTATAACGCCCCTTAAACCCCCGCAACGCCCCTTGGGGTTCGATCTTTGCAAACTCTGTTCTTAGCTGATGTCTAAAGGGAACCTACCTATCAAATTTCAAATCTGTAGGTTTAATAGTTCCGGAGATATCGTGATTAGTCAGTCAGTGAGTGAGTGAGTCGCTTTTCTCCTTTATCTATATAGATTTATATATGTGTTACTGTTAAAATGATAAATCTGTTATTTCATAAAATAACTATGTATTTCATGAAATATTTAGGGAAGTCAGAGTATATAAAATTATTGAATTCTATGATTTAACTTGGTATTCTATAAAATAACGCATTAAAGTATGAAATCGTTAAAGTATGAATTACAACACTCAAAAGTTCTTTGAACAAGAGAATGTCCAAATATAGGGTGTTTTTTTTAGAGGTATAGAACTTTAAATTGCAATAAAACAACAATGTATTATTCGATTGACATGAATTTTCTTTATTCGAACGATAATCTTGTGGCATTACATTTTAAATATGATTTCTGGCATATGATAGGGCTGCGGTAGCCCAGTGGTTAAGGTATCCAACCATGGCAGGCATGTCATGAGTTCGATCCCAGTACCACTAAAGACCCGCCGTGTAGGGCAGCGATGCACGTTAAATCTGTCGAGAGCTGAAACGTCCTCCCGTTGGTGTGGTGTGGTAGTTAGGAGAGGGGGGTGCCAGCTCAGGTGTCGTCCACGTCACTTGACCATGGTTCAAAATTACGTGGTCCGTCGCCAAAAGCCCTCGTGTAGCTGAACAGTGCGACGTTAATATTAACTCACTCACTGGCATATGACTGCCACGGCTGGCTCGGATGTAGTCCAATCTGGACGTCCAATTTTCGATGACTTTTTCAAACATTTATAGGCGTATATCGGCAATAACACGGCGAATGTTGTCTTCCAAATGGTCGAGCGTTTGTGGCTTATCCGCATAGACCAATGACTTTACATAGGCCCACAGAAAATTGTCTAGCGGTGTTAAATCACAAGATCTTGGAGGCCAATTCACAGGTCCAAAACGTGAAATTAGGCGGTCACCAAACGTGTCTTTCAATAAATCGATTGTGGCACGAGCTGTGTGACATGTTGCGCCATCTTGTTGGAACCACAGCTCCTGGACGTCATGATTGTTCAATTCAGGAATGAAAAAGTTAGTAATCATGGCTCTATACCGATCACCATTGACTGTAACTTTGTGGCCTTCATCGTTTTTGAAGAAGTATTCCATACTGTTTGGTGCGCATAAAGCGCACCAAACAGTTTTTCTGGATGTAACGGTGTTTCGACATACACTTGTGGATTAGCTTTACTCCAAATGCGGCAGTTTTGTTTGTTGACGTAGCCATTCAACCAGAAGTGCGCTTCATCGCTAAACAAAATTCGCTTATGAAAATCGGGAACAACGGCAATCTCGTTTTGGGCTCATTCGACGAATCTACGCCTTGCTTGATGATCGTTTTGATGAATTGCCAAACCAAACTGAGAATAAATCACTTGACAGCTGTTAAATCGGTCGCCATCTTGGAAAGTAATGCCACCTTAAACTTCTATACCTGGAAAAAAAACACTCTTTAAAACCATTGTACTTTAGTATATGTGAACGAGAATTAATTTCCATTGAAGAGGTTCTGAATATTGACACAACACATGAACCTGTTACCACAGAGCAAAGTTGGGACACAAGACAAGGATTTAAATTGTTCTTGTGTAAAAAAAAGTAAATAGTAAAAAGTGTGCTTGCTTCAAAAATAATATGCAGTGCAATTCAAAGTATCATCACGGCAATCCTTGCTCTAGTGAATAATTAAAAGTAAAGGTATTTCATTAAATTTAAATTAATATTTTCTTACATTTTTGTTCGAAAAAGTTTTAACAATGTTTTTATGAAAAGCAACAGTTTTTTTCTCTCTCCCATTGTATGTATTTCTTTTATATCTAAGGTATCCGACTACGTTCGTAACCGTGATTTTGCAGAAGCGTATAAATGAACAATATATATGATATTTAGTGTCACTTACAAGGAGAGGGCACGACTAAGGAAATTCATTTGTGGTCGAGACTTGGTGTAATAGTAGTACTCCTTTAGGGTGTTCAACCCTCAATGTGTAATTCCGCCGAAAGGCCAGTCAATTCCGAGAAAAAAAAGCCTTCAAAATTCATGCTTACCTTTTATACCATTAAATCTCAATTTCCTCCAACGATTCCGTAGCTTGGTTCATATATCGTCTGCATGTTATGCATGAGGTCTGGGTTCGATTCATCGATCAATTTTTTTTTTCATTTCATTTAATTATTTTTAAAATTAAATAAACTTATTTATGAAAGGTTTATGAAATATTGAATGATATTTTATGTAATTATTTTGTATTTTATAAAGTAAAAACAATTAAATGAATTTATTATTTAAAATTATTAATAAAAATATTTAAAATAATTATTAAATAATTTTAATTAATAATTTAATTAAAATAATTATTGAATAAAATTAATTATTAAAATAATAAATAATTAACAATTGAATAAAATTATTAATTTATTGTTAAGCTGATTATTGATTTATTATTAAAATGATCATTAATTTACTATTAAAATAATTATTAACTTACTATTAAAATAATTATTAATTTATTATTAAAATAATTATTAACTTATTATTAAAATGATTATTAATTTACTTAAAAAGGACTTATTAAATGTTTCATAAAATTATAAATTAAATTAATAATACATAAAAAAGACATTCTTATTATATTAATTATAAAATAGTTAATTTAATATATAATATACTTTATAAATTATTTGATATTATATATAATATTTTATTTATAGTATATTTTATTTCACAATATAAAACTATTTGTTGTTGTTGTTGTGGCTAATGCCACCTGTCTGACGTAGTCAAAACGAGGCCCACGGGCATGGGCAGGAGGTACGCCTGTCGTTGGCCTTGAGCACCATACAGGTGACAGTGCGATTTAAGCTCAGAGAAACTTCCCCGAAGGGACGATAGATGGCGACACGACCTCTATCTCCACCTCCACAATTTCTGCAAGTGAACTGAAGGGGAGGGAAATATTCTCCAGTTCCTGCGCTAGTGAATAAGCCCACAGGACTACGGACCCACTGATTTAACGAGCACGTACTCCGTGTGCACTCGGAGGGTATTTGGTGACATCGAGCATCGAACCCAGGCCTTCCGGTCTGGAGTCCGATGCTCTAACCACTAGGCTACCCACGGCCCTAAAACTATTTGTAACTAATTTTAATGTATAATATCATTTAATATTTATTTTATATATTTTATTATAAATATTATTTATTAATATAAAAATATATTTATATAAAATTTAATATAAATATTTATATAATTACAATATATTTTTACTTTATAAAATACAAAATAATTACATAAAATATCATTTAATATCTAATAAATCTTTCATAAATAAGTTTATTAATTTTAAAAATAATTAAATGAAAGGAAAAAAATTGATCGAAAATGAATGGAATCCAGACCTTGCGCATAATATGCAGACGATATATCAACAAAGCTACGAAATCGTTGGAGGAAATTGAAATTTAATTGTATAAAGTCTAAGCATGAATTTCGAAGGCCTTTTTCTCCGAATTGACTGGCCATTCGGCGGAATTACATTGAGTGTTGAACACCCTAAAGGTGTACTACTGTTACATTAAGTCTCGACCCCAAATGAATTTCCTTAGTCGTGCCAGGTCTCCTTGTTAGATTAGAAAATGTATATAAAATTGTTTTAAGAATAGTATTACAATAAAAAATTATTTAAGTACAATATTTTGACAAAAAATGAACATAGAATGACGCATTTTCAAAACATTTTTCTTTTCTGAAAAATACTTCTATTATAATAATATTTTGCCTATATATATTTCAGACCTCTCTACAGAGGCTCAACTAGAATTTTTGAAATATATAACTTAGAAGTAGGTTTATATATCTATGTTTTACGACAACAGAGGGGAGACATTTTAAGAAAAAAACGCCGATAATTATTTCAATTGGTTGTAACTGAAAATAATATGAATTTTTCAAAAATCATAGTTGAGCCTCTGTACAGAAGTCTGAGCTATATACAGGCCAAATATTATTATAATAAATGCATTTTTGACAAAAGATTTTGAAAAAAGGTTATTCTAAGTTAATTTTTTGCTGAAATATTGTATTTAAGTCTTTTTTTTTGTCAAAATGTCCTTAAAACAATTTTATACATGTATTCTAATCTAAGTGACACTAAATATCATGAAAATAATCCATTTATGCACTTTTTTAAAATCACGGTTTCGAAAGTAGTCGGATACCTTAAATGTAACTATTTCTACATTATATTCTCCCCCTCTTTCTCTGTAACTAATGTTAGCAATATGAATAAGAAACAAACTATATCATCTGCTTTTCTTATTGTTTATCATTTAATCATCCACAATAAAGATAAAATATATTTTTCGAGAGATTTTGGCTATTTATGATCAATGAATTTATAAAATAACTTTGAACTTTCCTCATTTTTTTTCACTCTTTAACGTTCTGTCATTAGTTATTTCATATAATAACTAGTTATTCCATATAATAACTAGGTAAAGTGAAATTGTTCAGCCATTTTATACCTTAACTGACTTGTCTAGTTATTGCATGAAATACCTAGTTATCCTATGAAATAACTAAATTATACACTTTAACGGTAACATAATTTTAATAAAAGAGGCATCTAATTATTGAATTTTATGTCAAGCGTAGAAATATGAAACGAAGCACATGTTAGCCAATTCAAAATTTACATGTGTGAAATCGAGGGTGGCTCAATTCATGTGACGTCATAGTCACATAATGATAACCACGTGTTTTTAGCCAATCAATTCAAAAACTCATATGACGTCATGGCCGCAAGATAAAAGCAATCGTGTGTTTCCAGCTAATTAGTTCATGTACTTCGATCTTGCTATTTTTGATCTTTTCAGAAACTTTCTTTTAAAAAGTGCAAATGTGTCAACAATAACACACATAAGTAAACAAATATAAGTAAACAAAATGCAGTTTATTTAAAAGTGCATGCATAAAATAAGATTTTTAATTTTAAAAGCTTTTGAAGAAACTTTTTATAACATGTGAACATCTTTACGCAATTACGAAATTTGAAGTTTATCCAAGTTTTACTAATAAACAAGTATCTTGTGAAAGTGTTGGCATGGTTACGATAGTATGTAAATACCATATTTTTGCTTAGACTAATGCTTTTGAAAAGATGCAAAGATAATTATCAATTTTAATTACCGTTTCGTCAGTTATTTCGCAAATATCAAAAAGAGCTTATCAAAAAGAATTTTCGGTTTTTAAAATAAAATACAGCAAAATATCTTCATATATATTGGAATAGATTTATTTGAATTTTTGCACATAACTGCATGTTTTTAAACAAATTTTTCTTTAATATAATTGAGAGAATTAAAATCCTTCTTCAAAGAAAATTAGAATTTCATTTTTTATATATAAAAGTGTTTTAGTGAATAAAATTCATATCTGAAGTGAATTATTTTTCATTAATGTATCATGAAATGCGTTTAATCGTAAAGAAATAACATTGATGTAGGGTAGAAGTTAAATACAGTTTTGTATAATACTTTGAATATAATAATAATATTTAATCTACACCGACAGTTATTAAAAATTTATATCCTCTTGAATATTTAAAAGGACACAGTACGATTTAATTGACAAGAATCAGTCAAAAAAAATCGAACCTAATTTTTTTAATCTAAATTATTTTTTATATACTTTTCTACAAACTCACAAAATTTGAAAGCTCTAAACTTAAAAAGTACAGAGTTGTGATAACTTTTACGTTTGTTTTTGTTCACATCCCAATGGCAAATCAAAACTTTAAAACTGACTTATCTGTGAAAGATAAAATAACTAGTTTGTCTCCATTTAAAATTCTATGGGCATTTTCTCTACTGTGCCTAATATTTGGAATTTTTTTTAGTTGTTGCTAATAGGGCATGGAATAAAAGTTGGTATGAGTTTTTCAATAAAAGCAATAATAATTTATTAAAAAAGTAGTTGAATTTAGAATTTACACATTTTTAAGGAATTTTCAATAAGCATTTATGAAAGAAGAATTGTACGAATACCAATCATGTTATCGCAAAACCCATACCATATTTTGTTATACATAATTGATATACTTATAAATCAAATTTCATATGCGTACGTTAATTTTTGCAGGAGTAGCATTTTAAAATCGGCTCGTAAGTTTCTTCCCTTAAAAAATTAAATGGTTAGCTTTCTTTGAAATTTTGAGTCCAAAATCTATTTTACATCATACATACAAATAGGAGGCAACCAAAAAAAATTATGAAAATCATATTAAAAAATTTTGTGTGCATCGTACCATGCCTCCCTTAAGACGATTTAGTTTTTAAACATCAGTATTTTTAAAAGCTTTAATTTTTTTTTTAATCCGAGCCTCTTTTCATTGCTCAAAGCGATTAATAGTTAAAATTTATTCTTTTAATAAAAATAGTCATTGAAAACAAAGCTTATGTATGTATAAAACCATAATTTAATATTAAAAATATTTTGAATAGAAATCCCTTTTCAGTACGCAAAAGGAATATATATAGGTAAATATATTCTCCAAGTAACACATCATTGAAGTCAAAACAAATAAGACTTATCCTCTAAACGATAAGTCAACTATTTAAATTCCTTAGTACGCAGTTTTGTTCAACCTAAGCAGTCTTGAAATTTGTATTCCTTCAGCAGAGGAAGTTCAAAAAAAATCTGCGGCCTTAAGTATTTCGGGAACCTCTTCCTTCCGAATTTTAATCCTCCCCCAGTACATGTAAGTAATTACCTTTTAAACTATGTGTTGTTTAAAACCATCCAAAGTTATAATACAACGTTCCGTTGAATCAATGTTCAAATAATCTAAACATCTTTTAAACCAAGGAGATCAAGCACTAACAATGGCTTTGTGTAATCGAAGAGTTCTACCTCCAACAATCAAGTCTAAGTCGGAATACAAAGGATTTTTCAGCAACGTATACAAACTGTTGCTTAATCTCTCATAATCAGTTACAAGAGAATCGGGTGAACTAGCAACAAGAGAGAGAAACACATTCCACATTTTTCTAATCGATACCATCACACAAATGAATTTCACACACGATACTTCTTAAATGACGAGCAATTGTACTAGGGTATAATTTCTCCTTGAAATATGGAGGCAAATTCCATTCTTCATCCACCCCGAGAGTTCTTTTGAGCTCCAGTGTATTTTTTATCAACTGACCCATCCTGTCCATCACTGTCATTTTGCATCCCACGGTGACGGGTTTAACTCTTTCAAAGTCTGAAAATTTAAAAGAGATCCCCAGATATTTCCCGTCTTCCAAGTCTATCACCAATGAGAAAGTTAACCTGAAGTCATTTACACTTAAACCCGATATTGACAGTATTAGAACACGAACGGGAAAAGAATCCGGCCACATCGCAGTATGAGTCAAATCATAGTGGAAAATCAATGATTGATTGATTGAATATTAACGTCGCTCTGTTCAGCTACACGAGGGCTTTTGGCGACGGACCACGTAATTTTGAACCATGGTCAAGTGACGGGGACGACACCTGTGAGCTGGCACCCCCTCTCCTAACTACCACACCAATGGGAGGACGTTTCAGCTCTCGACAGATTTAACGTGCATCGCTGCCCTACACGGCGGGTCTTCAGTGGTACTGGGATCGAACTCGTGACAAGGCAAGCCACGATCCGATACCTATACTACTCGACTACCGCGGCCACAGTGGAAAATCAAAGTTTCTTGGTTCATCGGAGTTACAACATGGCATTCGACTGGATTGTTCTGTAAACTGCTCTCCAGAACTGGAAGTTGACATTTTTGGGCGGAAGTTATAAGATTAGAGAGTTCATTCTGAATCATGGAATGTGAATAAACATATCTCAGAATGACATCTAGAACTCCAAGAGAAATATGATCCATGTTCAGGGTTGAACGCAAAGTAACAGCGTGAGGCCACATAACTTGTAAGACACATCTGTAAACTTTGATTTCAGTTTCTGCAGACTTTAAAGTAAGATCGCTAAACAAACCACTCTCAAGAAACCCAGACGTATCAGAGGACAATTGACCTAGATGTTTGTAATATCTCAACGTAATTTCCTCGTTGACCGTGAAAGTAAGAATTCCTCTTATTACACAAGTGCATTCTCTCTTAAATGATCGTTCTGAAGTTATTCGAAAGAAGTGAAGTGGAAAGGAGGGGAGGATGGTTCTTTTGTAGTTGCCGAAAATTGTCCAGAGTTGAAGAAATGTACCTTGTCGTTTCTACCTATCAAGAAAACGCTGTAAACGACACCTTCATCCACAGTCTTACTGCTGTCTACTCTCTTTAATATACACGGGATTTCGTTGATACTGGTGTCGAGAAAAAGTCTCCAAACTGTTGAGTCGACAAGTTTTCTTGAAAATCCTAGAGTCGAAAGACTATTTATGAATTGAAAGGGATATTTCAGAAATTTTTTAATTTCCCAAGTAATTGTGAACGTAAAACATGGAGTTGGTGGATCTAGGAACATTTCAATAGAGGGGAGAAAGAAATGCTCAGAATTCTAAAGCTCGATGACAATGGGGTGGGATTGAAAAATAAGAGTCGACTTGGACTTGTTTTATGCAGGGAAAGTACTCTAAGCGATTTGTCTTGGAAAAAAGCATGTGTGAACATTTTGTCGCCAAAAATAAAGCATATGCCACTTTATTGATTGATTGAATATTAACATCGCACTGTTCAGCTTTTGGCGACAAACCTCCTTATTTTGATCCATGATCAAGTGACGAGGACGACACTTGAGCTGGAACACCCTCTCCTAACTACCACACCAGAAGTTTGTGCTCTCGACAGATTTAACTTGCATCGCCCCCCTACATGGAGGGTCTTTAGTGGTACTGGGCTCGAACTCGTGATATGCCAGCCACGATCCGATAGCTTGACCACTAGGCTACCGTGCCCACGGTAGTTTTATAGTTACGGGGACCTAACTCGTGGCCTGCATGTGACGAATTCGACCCCTAGTGCCAGTGATGACCTACCATGTAGGGGGTACCATTAAATCTGTAGAGGCTCAAATACCAGCTTAAGTGCCAATTTCACCACTTGAACGCTATTTAAAGTTATGAGATATTTTGCCTGTGATTAGCTGACCTTATTTTGAGAGGTAAAAGGTAGGGGGGAATTAAAAAACCCTGTGTAAATTTTTAATAGAGTAAAATAGAGGGATGGACAAAAAGTTTCCTTTAGTGTCTTTCGAAAAGAAATGGGCCTTTGAGTTGACAAAAATGAAAACCCAAAAGCATGTAGAGGCCACAGAATCATAGGAATTTTTTTTTAAATGAATTTCAACTTTTACAATATTACTTAAGCAATTGTAAGTTTAACAATTTCAAAAGAGAGTAGACCCATTTAAATGTTGCATGTACAACATTTAAAAAATGTTTGGTACTAGCAATAATATTCATGAAAGTTTGATACAAAATACATAGTGGGCTTGTAAAATTGGGTTTAAAATTAATTTAGCACTGATGTTTTAAAGGCGCTTTATTTTTGGCGTAGATAAATGTAATAATATGCCTGTATTTCGCCAAATCGCCAAGAAAGCGCTTCTTATTTAAGAAAGCTAGAAACCACGATTATCTTGCTAATCAACTCATGTTTCGTCGTCACTACATCCTATAATTCTCCGACAATGTTGCAGTATCTATCAAATACAAGATTCAACCACGTCATTACTTGGGAGTTGAAAGATTTTTTACAATGTCCTTTTCGATTCATGAATGGTATAATCAGCCAGCCAATATCAATAAAATGTCTTGCTTTAACGATCTGGAGACTTTACATCTACATCTCTAAGGAAGAAATGATATCCTGTGTAATTCGAAGAGTGGACGACAACCAGACTATCGATGGAGTTAATGTAGATTACAATATCTGCTTTGTGGGTAGAAATGACATGGAACACTTTTTAAACACTGGACAATTTACGGCAACGATAAATGAACCATCTTCTAGTCCTTTCCAATTCACTTCACTGAGTTCACTCCAAAACGATCATTTAAGAGATGATGCTTTGGTAATAAGAGGTAATCTTACATTCACCATTAATCGGGAAAATATATTGAACCGTGTATGCAATAAACATTTGGTTAGTCTGGCCTGGGACATATCTCGTTTACTTGAGAATGGTTTGTTTAGCGATTTTACTTTGAAGACTGAAGAAACCGATATCAAAGTACACAAATGTATTTTGTCAATTTTATGGCCGTACGCCATTGCTTCACAATCAACCATTGAAATCGGTGATTTGTCTCCTGAAGTCTTGGATATCATTCTGAGATGTGTTTATTTACAAGTCAAAATACGATTTCCACCTCAACTTCTTTCTGATCTTCTAATTTCTGCCCGAACATGTCAACTGTCCGATCTATGGAGCAGTTTACAGAATTATCCAGTGGAGTGCCATATCGTGACTCCGATGAATCAAGAGACCCTAATTTTTAATTACGATTTGACTCGTATTGCAATGTGGCCTGATTCTTTTCCCACTCATGTTCGAATACTGCCATTGGTAGAATTAATTGCCAGTGACCTCATAGTAACTTTCTCGCTATCGAGAGACTCCGAAAGTCGAAAATATCTGGGAATCTCTTTTCAATTTTCAGGTTTCAATAAATGCAGACCCACTTTCATGGCCTGTAAAATGTCAGTCATCAACCAGATGGATCAGTCCGAAAATCTTTCGGAGTTCCAAAGGACTTTTGTTAGTGATGAGGAATGGAATTCGCCACCCTATTTCAAGGAGGAGATCTACCCCAGTACATCCGCTCGGCAGTTAAAAAGCTTAAGGTGTGAACTTTCCATGTGCGACGGTACTGATGGGGTTAATGTGGAATACATTTCGAGTCGATATGCAGTGAATCGGCCGGAGTTATTACTAAACGACCTTGCCAAACAAAGCAACCTCCTGCATTCTTTGCTGCTAAATCCATCTTATAGTGACGTCGATCTGTTAGTTGGAGGTAATACTATAAAAGCTCACAAAGCTATTATCAGTGCTCGCTCATCTTGGTTCAGGAACTATTTAATTAATATAAGCAATTCTACAACAGAACATTGTACTATACCTTTACCTAATTTCAATGAGTACATCGTTAAATTAATTCTTCTTTACATATACAGCGGGAAAATAGGTAGTAAAAATAAAGAGATCATTCCAGAACTATTAAGGGCGGCAGAATTCTTCCAATTGTTTCTGCTAAAGGCACATGTTAGAGAACTTGCGCTGGTCTGAAAAAGAGGGTAAGTTATGCGACGACATTTAAGTGGTGTTGATTAGCTATTTATCAAATCATGCGTATCCGTTGAAGGAAGATGCAGAATCTGTTGTATTTTCTTATTTAAATATATACATATATGTTGATTTTAATAAACATAAATTATTGGAATGTTTTTTTCTTACCTGCCCTAGTAATTCCCCTCATTGTGTGGGGAAGGGTTTTTAGAATTGGACAACTCAATGTTAAGAGTAAAGGCGATTTATAAAATGAAATAAGTGGAAACAAGTAGCGGGAAGTAAATTTTTAGATTACTAAAATAATTAGTCGCCATACTTGGAAACAATTTAGCAAAAAATTTTGTAAGTTTTACGTGCACTTGCGTATTATGTCGTCGATAATTTCGTCATATAAAATGATGCCGCAATATACAAACAACAGTTCAAGCCATTCCCCTCGTATCCGAATCTAATGATAATAATGGCAGCATTTGTAGACATTTTTTTTGAACTGGCGATGTCTTTTGGGGAAATAAGTCGACGGTATAATACGTAAGTATATTTTACCTTGCGTCAATGTGTATTTTATTTTGCATTCTTGTTCTAACTTTCATTATTGAAAATTATATAATTCCCTTCAGATAATGCATTGATAAGTGTTAAGTTTGTTTTAAAAATGTGATATAGCATTACAGGAAACTATTGTAACTTGTTAACAATTGCCCGTTTATTAATGTTATGTTTGAAGGTATACTTGTATTTTATCAATCAGCAAAATAAATAAGTTTATTCTGACACCAATATCGATATCTTTGTATGAAACAGTTTTGGAATAAATAGTTGACAAAATGGGTACTAAGAATTTTATAGGAACTTAGTATATTATACCATCGACCCATTTCATTCATGTCGCCAAAGCCGCTATATGCAGCCAAATAAAGAACCCTTCCTGCGCGTATTCGAACGTTATAATAACTATGGTAGCATTTGGTGACTTTTGATTTATTAAAACTGATCGACGATATAATACCAAAGTACTATTTCATTATATATTGGCATTCTTAAGGAATAAGATAACGAATTATATTTTATTGTATATTATATTAATTACTAGTAACTGTGTGTGTGTGTTGGTAAACTGTAAGGGAAAATACTTATTGCTAAATATTAATATATCGAGGATTTTAAAATGTGTCAGAAAATGCTTCGTAAAGTCATTGATTTGATATGAGAATAAAAGATTAGTGGCTCTAGGCTTAGTCTCAAGAACTAATTTCGACTAAGTACGTCAATAGGAATTGTGAAACTGCATTCCCACATTGTTTTTAAATAAATCCCCCATCTGGGGTACAAAGTGGTTCAACATGCGAGGTAGATACGCAGCGAATAAGATACTTTTCCGTTAGCATGGAGCTGTTTATCACAGCCAATACTTTAACACTGAATCTATAATTTCTAACTATTCAATTAACTAAATTTAATATCCAGTCTTATTATATTACATTACATTACAGTGGTATTTTCTGAGGTGAAGAGCAGAAAACGATATTTAGTTTTATGGCAAAGACCTAGAAATGCCTATTGAGACGGAATAATGTGCCTAGCGTTTTTTCCCCCCTTGTGAATATATTTTCGTTCACACGCTCCGATTTTGCTGGTTGAATCCTAGGAGGACCCACTTTTGGTCACCAAATTTTTTTGTCGCCAAATTTTGAGCGATAAAGGTTACAATATGGTAACCCTTCCATTTCATCCAAAAATTTGGATTTTCAAATCACCGAAAAAAATGGCAACCCTAAAAAAGTACAACGTTTTTCGCCTTTTCCGAAAATACGTCATTTTGACTTCGTTTGAGAAGGTCTGCTCTCCACCGGTTGTTGTTAAGAATGGCGTGTGAAAGGAAATTAATTGAAAGTGAGGCTACGACAGGTTTCTTTGTGCTCCTGGGCACAAAGGGGAAGAAAGAGACATTAGAATGGTGTATGAAAGCTAATTTAATTGCTTCTCGTTATGAATGTCCGAGGTTTAAAAAAAAATATGCGTTTGCAAGAACGAAAGGGAACGGATGACGGCTACGAATGGCGTTGCCGCAACCAGTCGAAAGATAATCGCCACGACGTTGTTCGGAGTGTGAGAAAGGGCACTTGGTTTAGCGAAAGCAAACTTGCTATAATAATTATCTTGCGTTTGACCAGATATTGGTTTGGCAAGAGCATGAATGCGTTCGTGGTGAATGACTTGAAAGTTAATAAGAACAGGTCACAAGTTAGTGGATGACAATTTTCATGAATTCCTTGCATCCATCGCAAGGGTGTATCTACCAACGGAACATGACGAAATGCAAGCGTAAGGCAAGTGCCTTTTAAAATTTTTTTAAATGATTGATTTCATGTATTTCTTCAATTTTATATTTGCGAAACGCCCCTTTCATCCTTTTTTAAAAATGTAAATCATGTTGTACACACTGCTTTTAGAATGCTTTTTTAAAATGAATTTCATTGCTTTCTCCTTTTTTTTCTTTATATAATGATTAATTTAAAATATTTATTCGTTTTCATCTTTGAGAAACGCCCATTTCATCCCCCGCTGACGCATGCGCTTCCCAAGAGTTTTTCGTCATTGACGCCTTTTTGTAAACCTTCAATTTGGCGCCAAAAACAGCAGTGGGTCCTAGGATTTTACCGATTTTGCTGGTTCTGTCTAAATTATTTTGCGAAACGTCAGAGTTAGCAAATATCTCCACGTAGGTCAGTGATTTCCAAAATAGTCTATATAGACCCCCAGGGGTCTATGACGACTTGCAAGCGAAAAATCCATGCTAGCGAAAAAATTATTTAGGGGTTCATGAAGTGTAAATGGGGGGTCTATAGTAGTGGCTTTCATTAACCAGATCGTGAATTTAATCTTTGAAAAAAAATGATCTAGTGAAATCCAGATTTTACCAATTTAGTTGATTTATTTACCAAATTTAGTGAGATCAATTGGTGGTTACTAGGTGACAGCATAAATTTTATTAAGACTAAGATCATTTCAGCATTTATTTCCAGAATTAAGCTTAGAAATATAATATTGGCCGTCGCGAATTTTCCCGATTTGTCAGACAATCTGTCAGAAAAACTTAACCTACGTTCAACATTTAAATGCCCTTTACTCGGATTTTGAAACTATGTTTGAGATAACTTCTTATATAGTAATATCACAGTAGACAATGAGAATTCATTGCAAAAAATGCCACAATACAATAGGAACTTATCAGAATAGGCCCTAATGAGGATCTTAAAATAAAGTTTAGAAACGTATGTCAACAACATTGGTTTTAAAGACATAACTTATTGGCACGAATTATGGAATATCGTGAGAAAGTTTTTAATTTCTTTTCCTAGTGAGAGTGAGTTTCAGTGTGAGTTCGTCTGTCTCACAAAAACAAAAGGGGGGGGAACTAGACACTTAGTAACAAAGATTTAGGGTTAAACCCGAGTAGATTGATATTAAATGTTTAAAACTTGTTATCGAAGCACCCGATTTACGTCCCTCTCATTAAAAGCATTTGTTTGTTCAGTTATTTTACGTATTAATTAAATTTTAATTCATTAACAACATGTGCTTAAGTTATAAGCGCTATACTTCACTACAGTTAAAAAATTAAATCTTTTAAAATAAGTAGTAGTACACACACACAGGCTGTCAAAAAGATATTAAAGTCGATACATTTGCAAAAATTCAATACTAGGTAAGCAAGGGTCTAACCGAAACCGAAAAACATAGCAAGGGATCTGAGAAAAGAAAGTTTGGGAACCTATGATGTAGGTCTTCGAATCTATAAATGTAGTTCACAAAACTCAATTGAAATCAATCTCTGGTAAATGAATATAGTGGCATTTAGGGGGAAAGTACGTGACTATTCAAACCAATTTTTCGTCCTCAATCCCTTTGTTCTTGGTTATAACATCATATAAGGGCTTAATTTGTACTCAAATTCGTTTTTCAATTCCTACACTATTAGCTCACACTATATATATTTATTTATCTTGGTGGAATTTCCCATCGTTAATAAAATACATTTTAAATCCCTCCATTGAGCTGAAATTTTATTTGCATTATTATTTTGGATGACAATACAGTAATTTAATAATAATTAATAAAAATTGATTAAAACTAAGTCAAAGAGTTACAAATACAGCCACGTTGGCATCCTTTTTGGCGACTTGTGTCAAAACTTGAAAAGGTTTTTTTCTCACATTTTAAAGCGCTAGTTTGAGATGAAATTTTCTATACAATATTGTTTTGGGTGAAAATTCGATAATTTAATTATAATTAATTAAAATTGACAAACTAATTTAAATAATTGCAGATACAGCCACGTTGGTTTCATTTTTAGCGACTTGGGTCAAAACTTTAAAAAAATTTTCTCGCGTTTTACAGCATTCACTTGAACTGATATTTTATATACACGATTGTTTTGGATGACAATATACTTTAATGATAATTAATAAAAATTAATTACCACTTAATGCTGCGATTCTGCCATATATTTACATATTTATATTAATTGTAACTATTTAATAAAAAGTAGCTAAAATAAAATTTTTCTTTGTTTATCTAAGTAGGAATATTAACTTACAACTTTTTTATATTACTTGCTTTGTTTCCAAAATTACTCAATAAGATCTCCCGCGAAACAATTCCATTACGCTGAAGTAATTTGAGGGCTACTTCGTCATTTGGTAGTTGCCACGGTAGACTAGTGGCCATGGATTCGTGGTTGGTATTGCGGGTTCGAGTCGTGTGCCACTGCAGACCCACTATGTAAAGGGGATGATGTACGTTAAATCTGTCGTTGTGTAGCAGGGCTTGGATTCGAATATTGGGTTAGGCATGAGTGTTTGTAAATGCATAGTGCCTTCGAGGCACGTGGACACTCTTAATCAGAGGTCGACAGCCTTTTAGCTGTGACGTGCCATACTAATCTACCCATATGATTCAGCGTACCGCACAGTAGGGCATTTGTAAAATAATTCGATTTCCGTGATAATGCAAGCAGAATTAGTGGGTAAAATCCTAGGAGGACCCACTGCTGTTTTTGGCGCCAAAAATTTTTCGCCAAAAAGCGCCAAATTGAAGGTTTTCAAAAAGGCGTCAATGACGAAAAACTCTTGGGAAGCGCATGCGTCAGCGGGGGATGAAATGGGCGTTTCTCAAAGATGAAAACGAATAAATATTTTAAATTAATCATTATATAAAGAAAAAAAAGGAGAAAGCAATGAAATTCATTTTAAAAAAGCATTCTAAAAGCAGTGTGTACAACATGATTTACATTTTTAAAAAAGGATGAAAGGGGCGTTTCGCAAATATAAAATTGAAGAAATACATGAAATCAATCATTTTAAAAAATTTTAAAAGGCACTTACCTTACGCTTGCATTTCGTCATGTTCCGTTGGTAGATACACCCTTGCGATGGATGCAAGGAATTCATGAAAATTGTCATCCACTAACTTGTGACCTGTTCTTATTAACTTTCAAGTCATTCACCACGAACGCATTCATGCTCTTGCCAAACCAATATCTGGTCAAACGCAAGATAATTATTATAGCAAGTTTGCTTTCGCTAAACCAAGTGCCCTTTCTCACACTCCGAACAACGTCGTGGCGATTATCTTTCGACTGGTTGCGGCAACGCCATTCGTAGCCGTCATCCGTTCCCTTTCGTTCTTGCAAACGCATATTTTTTTTTAAACCTCGGACATTCATAACGAGAAGCAATTAAATTAGCTTTCATACACCATTCTAATGTCTCTTTCTTCCCCTTTGTGCCCAGGAGCACAAAGAAACCTGTCGTAGCCTCACTTTCAATTAATTTCCTTTCACACGCCATTCTTAACAACAACCGGTGGAGAGCAGACCTTCTCAAACGAAGTCAAAATGACGTATTTTCGGAAAAGGCGAAAAACGTTGTACTTTTTTAGGGTTGCCATTTTTTTCGGTGATTTGAAAATCCAAATTTTTGGATGAAATGGAAGGGTTACCATATTGTAACCTTTATCGCTCAAAATTTGGCGACCAAAAGTGGGTCCTCCTAGGATTCAACCTAGGAGTCCTCCTAGGTCAATAATATAGATTTATAGTTTTATTATATATTTTTGAATCATTTAAAGATATTTATTAACATGAACAGCAAAAAGTATGAGTATTTCTTCAACAAAAATTTTTAAAAATTAAAATTGTAAATATATTTTGTATTTTTAAACATTTATTAAAATAAGAAATATATAACGTAAAATATAACTATTTCCCTTATTTGCAGTTAAATAAAAATTTTAATGCGAATCTATAGTACTTGCATCGCTCTATTTTCATATCACAAAATCAGGGGACCTGGGGAAATCAGTGTGACTTTCGATTTGACACGATTCTGAGCATTCAGTTGTTAAACAATTTCTTAACGGACTTGAAATATTTTTCATAGGAGGAAAGATTTTTTACTTTTTGATATGTAAAACCGAAAGCAGAGTACATGCATTTTTCTCTTCAAACAATTAAATCTCCAGCGATGACATTCAATAATTTACAAAATAGCTGTAAACTTATTTTTAGAGTTATGTTGCAGATATTTTTCTAATTTTGAAAATGTCCATCATTCTGAAATTTTTCTATGCAAGTAATATAAAAAAAATTTTTTTTACTCAACTCTCCTACTTAGATCAACAAAGAAAATTTTTATTTTAGCTACTTTTTATGAAATAGTTACAATTAATATAAATATGTATATACATATGACAGAATCACAACATTAAGTGGTAATTCATTTTTATTCATTATCATTAAAGTATCGTATTGTCATCCAAAACAATCGTGTATATAAAATTTCATTTCAACTGAATGCTTTAAAACGTGAAATAAAAAACCTTTTCAAATTTTGATACTTGTCGCCAAAAGTTATGCCAACGTGGCTGTATTTGTAATTTTTAAATAATTAGTTTCAATCAAAATTAATTTTTATTAAATATAGTTAAATTACTGTATTGTCATCCAGAATAATCATATACATAAAATTCAGCTCATTTGAGCGCTTTAAAATGTATTTTATTAACGAGATCGAAAATTCCACCAAGATAAATAAATAAATATACAGACAGTGTTTGCTAATAGTAGGAATTGGAAAAATGAGGTCCATTACAAAGTTAACAACTATTATCTACTCAACAATTGACAATTTTGTAGAGTAGTGTAGAGTGCCACTGCAAATGGTACCACGTGGCATGAGTGCCATAGGTTGTTGACCCCTGCTCTAAATACACGTCGGGCCACAAGTCCTCTTGAGAGGTTGGTAAGAGAGGTTCCCTCCCCAGGGTGTTCTACCTCAAAATTGTGGTGAAACCAAGCCAAATCGTACTGTCACAATCTCTGGCTAATGACATACGTACAACTAGCCCCTTGCCAGGATGAGTTTTGCGAGTCTCTGTATGATGTTACTGTCCATCGCTTAGGATAAGTAACAACAAATTTTTCGTGGCTCAAAGTCCTTATTTTGACACGGAGAAGTTAGTAGAGTGAGGTTCCGGCTTAGGCGTGACCTTCTTCATTTGATTGTTTCAAAATTATGAGGTCCATCACCAAAAGCCTTCACGTTACGTTACGTCCGGCGCTCACTTATCATTTTGGTAATAGCGAGTTGTGCAAAATCCATTGCACTAGTCAATTTATTTACAAAATATTCCGTGGTTGCGGTAGCTGAGTGGCTATAATCCCAGACTCAAGGTCGGTGAGTCGTGAGTTCGAGTCTGGATGTCTCTAAAGACTCTCCTTGTAGAGAGGCTGATTCAATCAATCTCATGTTAAATCTATTGAGGCTCTCAGAATCCCCAAATAATGTATTGGAGAAGTTTGAAAAGAGGGTTCCGGTTCAAATTTCTTCCTCATTACTTGATCGTGGTTCAATATAAAGAGATCCGCCACAGACTTTTTGTTACGTAGAGCGATGTTAATTAACAATCAATCACTTATTCAAATTTATTATAACAAGGTACTATCATTTTCTAAATGTTAAGGTATCCGACTACGTTCGGAACCGTGATTTTGCAAAAGCGCAAAAATGGTTAATTTTATGATATTTAGTGTCACTTAGATTAGAAAACGTATATAAAATTATTTTAAGAATATTATTACAATAAAAAATTATTCAAATACGATATTTTGACAAAAAATGAACATAGAATGACTCATTTCAAAACATTCTCCTTTTAAGAAAGATGCTTCTATTATAATGTTTTGCCTGTGTCTAGCTCAGACCTCAGTACAGAGGCTCAACTAGAATTTTTAAAATATAAGACTTAGAAGTGGATTTATCCATATTTTACTACAGCGGAGGGGAGAAATGTTAAGAAAAAAAACCGATAATTATTTCAATTGGTAGTAACTCTGAAAACAATGAATTTTTCAAAAATCCTAGTTCAGACTCTCTGGAGAAGTCTTTAATTTATATAAGAAAAATATTGCTATTATAGAAGCATTTTTTATAAAGGGAGAACTTTTTGAAAAAAGATCATTCTAAGTAAATTTTTTGCCGAAATGTTGTATTTAAATAATTTTTTTGTCATAATCTCCTTAAAACAATTGTATACATGTATTCTAATCTAAGTGATACTAAATATCAAGAAAGTTATCCATTTATGCGCTTTTTTAAAATCATCGTTCCGGAGTCGGATGTCTTAATTGAACCAAAAAATATTTCTTATTAATGTTGAAATATATTTTACACCTTATACACACAGAAATAAATTAGAAAAGCCTCTCGAGCACTTATTTTCCTTCGGGGAGTTTGAGATTTATAATTCAAGTAACAATTTATTCTTTCGGCTGTGATTCAAATATAAAAGGTGTATTGTGTCGATAGTCTTTCAGGAGGTGCGAGAGTAATGCATGTTAAATCCGTCATGAGATCATACATCATCCCGTTAGTGTGGTGAGGTAGTTATGAAAGAGGGGACAGCTCAGGTGTCGTCCTCGTCATTCGACCATAGTTCAAAATTACGAGGCTCGTCGCTAAAATCTCTCGAGTAACTGGACAGTGTGACATTAATATTCACTCACTCACTCAGCAGGTGCGAGATTTGCAGTATTTTATGTCGCGACGAGTATATTCGCCATGCATAAAAAGTAATGCCCCCACACACATAGACTATTTAAGTTGCAATTTTTGCTGTGTATTTCGATACTCAAATAAAATGACCACAACTCTCGTTAGTCACAACTCAAGACTTTTTTTCTACGAACTGATTATTTCCTTTCCTTATATATACTGTCAGAACTTTCCATAACTATAATTGCAGTTAACTTTTATAAATATAAGGTACAATTAATAATAAAAGCACGAGAGAAAGAGAGTTGCAATTAATAAAAAAATAAGCATAAGACACAAAAATTAGAGTCAATGCAAAAACAAAAGTTATTTTTTGGCAAGTCGCCCGTAGCCGGGCGCGTGAATCAGGACGTTAGATCGCGTCCATGGCAACCGAAGTGGATTATTTTTGTTGTAATAACCTCATCTTTCAAGATGCTTAGAATATTTTGAGTCCCGGAGAGTAAAACAAATAAATAAAAAAACATGACAACTTTTTGATGAACTGACGCGTCCCCGTATGCACCGGCTGAAACGGCGTATAAGTTCGCGTGACGAATTTATTTATGGACGATAATTTTTTTAGATGTTAGCTTAAAAGAGACAAAAAGGTAGAAGTCGGAAAGTTGATTTATAATAGAGTTCCTTCTGATATGGTCAGCCGAGGGACAAATGCCTGACGACTGCCAGGTGCTGAGCCCAATGGTAGCTGTCAGTCCGAAGTTACCTAGCTATCGAGTGGTATAAATGCACGACTCTAGGATTATGTACTGACATTAGAGTAATGGCTCAATGCCGTGCTGCCTAAAGAATAGTTATTTTATTGGGAGTGAGAAAGGCAAGGGGCTTTCTGGTAAGAGTACTGTGATCAACCCTGCAGCCCATACTCCAGAACTTCCTCAGTGCCAGTACCACTTATTTTGCCAGCAAAAAAAGAAATAAATGAGTGTGTGTTTAGGTCTCTTAGTCCAGGAATTTTGATGGTTGCTAAAATTCATAGATATCCATAAAAATTACGGTCGGAAGGACCGTCGTCTTAGTGAAACCGCGACCAAGCTGAATTTCGTTACGCTCCCGTACATTGACACACCGTACAATAAGTTTTAGAAATAAAAATGAAAATTTTATAAAAATAAGTCCATCTTTTTGATTCAATGTTTTCATAGTGACACATACTCTGTGATTGACGAGTATACTCGTCATCGCTTGATTTCTGTGACACTCATAGTTGCATGCTCTCAAACGGGAGTGCCACAGTTAACTGGTTAAGAAGTGTGCATGCATAAGGCTTTATTCTCTCTCTCTCTTCAAAGACTTTTCATCTCAAAGGAGGTGGGTAAAGATCGGCCTTTTTTCTCCCATCATAGTCATGAAAATTCAAAATATTCATTGGGGCTATGTGTATATTATATTTATGTGATCTTTATAGGTATTGATCTTTACTTTTATTTTTATCTAAACTAGTAAAAAAAGAAATAGCAAGTCACATAAAAAACTCATCAAACTTGGCAAATTCATTGAGTTTTGTTATTTTAAGCACTTTTTCTAACTTTCATTTAAAAAAAACTGTTAAGCGCTTTAAGCACCACTTTATTTTTGATATCTTAAATACTACAATAATAAGGCTTTTAAACTGACATTTACACACTCACTCATTTGTTTTGGTGCATCGAGCGCGTTGATGGGATACGAAACAAAATAGCTTGTCCACGAATCGGTCAGGCACATACGGCACGCGCGTGTTCAAACGTGTCTTCACCTCACGCATGTCATATTATAATACAAATATTTCTTTTGTATTGTGGCCAATTTTTTACGTAGTATTGTATGCGTTTAGTGTATTTTATTAAAAAAATAATGGACTCACACGAACACCTTAACCAATCCGGGCTGTACTCTATTTACGTAAATCGAGAAGATTCCTCAGTTGTTCGACTCTAGATGAGATCACGACACACAAGTTCAATATATATAATATATGGATAAGAGAATATGTATATATATATATATATATATATACAGTCACTCAAAAAAGTATTGGGACACACTACCAGTTCATAGATTTTTATCGTAATATTTTACTTAAACATACAAATGAAACAAAAAAAAAAGTAAATGTTATTTAGGTAAATACAAATAATAATAATTTGAAAAAAATCCATACATTAATGCAGTTATGGTTGAAATTGAAAATAAAAGAAATCAAGTTAAAAAATGTGCTCAAAAAAGTATTGGGACACTTCCCAATAATTTAAGAAAATCAATTAAAACTTGGAAAGTAATATCTTGTTGGGCTGCCCGGGTTTTTTATTACTTCTCGAAGTCTATTTGGCATGGATTGGATCAATTTTTTTGCAAAACAATCCGTCGATTTTGGTCCACTCTTCGACCAAATATTTTAAATCCTGCTTGTTAGAAATTTGGTGCTCATATAGTTTTTGCTGCAAATAATCCCACACATTTTCAATGAAAAAAGGTCTGGACTTTATGCAGGAGTATTAATAACACTAGAACAGTGGTAGATGACCCATAACTTGAAAATACCTGCAGTATATTTCGGGTCATTATCTTGGTACAATTTAAAATATCCTGAGATTCCCAGCTTGCTCGTACTTTGCTTTAAATTTCACTTGAGACTGTCAAGATAGACATATTCATTCATTATACCATCAATAAAATGTAAGTTCTCGACCCCAGAGTTTGCCATGCAGCCCCAGACAATTTGGTTACCCCCTCCATATTTGACAGTAGGCCGTAAAATTTTGACATCCTTTGCTGTATTTGATTTCCACCAAACTTTTTGCTTGCCATCCGATCCGAAAATGTTATATTTGCTTTCATCAACAAAAATTACATTTTCCCAATATTCTGTTGGCTGCCTTACATACATTTTAGCAAATACCAACCTAGCTTCTCTATTTACTTTGCTAATGTAAGGCTTTCTTTGAGGTACTCAGCCCTGATACTTATGTTTTCTTAAAAAATTTCTGACAGTTTCAGGATTTACTGATTTCCCGAACCTACTTTTACACTACAAAGTCATTTTTACTGCTCTTGTTCTTGTATTAATGTGTATTTGTCTCACAATCCACCTCTCTTCACGTTCATTAAATATCCTTGGAGGCCCTGATCATTGCTAGTTTTCAACGCTATATGTTTTCTTGAACCTTTCAATGATGTTAAAAACAGTAGACTTAATCAATTTCAAGATTTTTCTATACAGCGAACTGATTTTCCCTCTTTCCAATGATTTATTACGAAATTTCGCACATCAAGCGAGCTATCTTTGTCTGCCATATTTTCTATAAATAATCTTATCTGTTTAAACGTTTATGTCTAAACTTCTAGTCTAAAACAGTGGTGTGAAATTAAATTCTATTGATGCACTGTATATTTGTTAAATTTCTCATTTCAAAAGTGTCTCAATACTTTTTTGACTCCAGTGTGCCTTTGAATTATATTTGAAAAGCTAGATCAAATTATAATTCTATAGTACTAATAAAACTTTCCTTACATACTGTACACAAAAAATGTTAAAATATTTCTTAAATCATTTTTTTTTGTTTTAATGTGATAAATATTTTTATAAATGGCTTTATAGCTATGCATGCCAAGTGTCCCAATACTTTTTTGAGTGACTGTAGGTTATAATCCAAACATTGAATGGTATTGCCAGTGCAAAGTTGATGATAGAGGTGTTGGCTGCTGTGCCCATGTTGCATCTGTACTTTGGTTCTTGGGATACTGGCCCTATAATCACACTCAGATAAAAACACCAAGTCTTGGATATGCAATACACTTCAAGACGCTGCTACTGCGTGGTCTAGTGACGATTCAGACGATAAAAGTGAGAAGGAAATATAATCGAAGTATAAGTGTAATTAAATAATAATAAAATAATTGTACAACATAGAATACTTACTAAGAATATATATAGAATACTTAGAATATACATTGAAATTGGTATATGTCCACATTTTATATTTTATTTAATTTTAGTATATAAGTTGAGAAATAAAGTAATATTTTTGAGGATTTAAGTTAGTTATTTCACAAATTTGATCAACTATTTACTGTAGAACTTTATAATATGTAAACGTTTTTTCCGAGTAGAAAAGCTGTAATGAAAGATTTTTGAACCCGAGAATCTTGTACCACATATTGTAAACAAAGTGGGTTTATATTTCCGACCCCCCAACATTCTCACATGATTCTAAGTCCGGAAAAAGCGAAAATTTCTAAGTCATTTTTCTGTTCTATGTGGGGAGCGGATAACACATACATATAAAACCTCTACCCACATATAAAAGCTTTCCAAAAACCTAAATAAAAACTTTTTTAAATTGCAAATTTTCTTAATTCATTCAGATGAGAGAAAAGTACACTTAAGACGTCGAAATTTTTTTTTCAAAGATCGGAAATTTTATTTATAGCAATCAAAATATAATGTATGGATTTACACCGTGAAACACTGTTTTTAACTACCCATCAGGGGACATGAAATGTAAAAAAGGTATCGTCCTGCCCTCTGTATTATTTTTTTCGGATCAAAGTAGGTTCTTTAATATAACATCAACCTTACATCAATTGAATATTAACGTCGCACACTGTTCAGCTACACGAGGGCTTTTTGCGACGGACCGCGTGATTTTGAACCATCGTCAAGTGACGTGGACGACACCTGAGCTGGCACCCCCCTCTCCTAACTACCACACCACACTAAAGGGAGAAAGTTTGAGCTCTCTACAGATTTATCGGGCATCGCTTCTCTACACTGTGGATCTTTAGTGGCACTGGGATCGAACTCATGAAATGCCAGCCATGATCCTTGGTCACTAAGCTTTTGCGGTCACTTCTTTAGATCGTACTAATGATCGCAGTAGTCTTGTGATCATGGTCACAAGCGTGTCACGAGTTCCAATCTTAAAGCCACTGAAAACCCACTCTGTAATGGGGCTGGGCTGTAGCACATTAAATCTGTAGCGGCTCTTAAGTCCTCCGTTAGCGTGGGGTGGTATTTCTAAGAAGCGGAGCCCTCTTACAAGTACTGTCCTCGTGAATTGACCGTGGTTCATAATTAAAAGGACCATCGCTAATAGCCATCGAGTTGTTTTATAGTGTGACGTTAATATAATTCTCATTCATTCTCCCCCTCACGTTGGCGTGGAGTAGAAGTATAGAAAGGGGGTGCCAGTTCAGATGCGATTAAAAAGCACTCACTTCCATCACACCAGCAGTGTGTCTGGAAAACTTTGAAACCAGAGATTTTATTCAAAACAAATGAGCAAAGACCACTTACTGCTTCAAAATTGAAACCTATATTAGAAAGATTTTTTCAAAAAAGTTAATCTACTATGTTAATTAATACATTAGTTATATAACTTATTTTCTTTTAAGCAATCAACAACGATAAGAATTTTGTCTGAGACACAGAAGATACAAAAATTATTTTTGACTTTCCTCTCTCTTTCTCTCTCTCTCTCTCATTTAATCTTAAATTCAAAATGTTTATCGTGATTTGAGATTCTAATTCAATTTTGTTAAATAAATTAGTGTTTTTTCATAAAAATTAAAAAAGTAATAAATTTTTTAAATTTCTAAATTTTTTCTGAATATTTGCAAATTATCTATATTTTTTAAAATAAATCACTATTAATACGGAATAATATTTTTCACACGCATTTTCCTCAGAGTCAGCGTTCTCGTAACCACTTTTCCCACGACTGTGGTTTCTTGGTAGGGTAATGTAGTGGTCAGTTAGATTGAATTATATGCAAGATAGCAATAAACAATCGACTACAAATGTATCTATCTATGTCGTTTTGTATGTACATCTATTTTCTCACAAACCGCACGACGCAGAAATTCACCGAAGGTGCCAAAAGATCGGGAATGATCCTAGAAATCCGTTTTTATCATTTATATTCCGATATTGCAATTAGTTAAAAAGATATTAATTAAAAGCCTCACAAAACGCATAATTGGTTTACCCCTATTGGCTTTTTATTCTGCCGAGCATCATTACTATTTCAGCGAAGTGAAGTTCCGACTTTCCTCACGTTTTTAAAAAACCCATCCAATTCCTACTAACTCAGACAAAAAACAATTACAGAATCAGAAAGATCATTTTTTTTTCCGCCACGATACGGTATAATTTTTTTTTACAGAATAATGATATTTTCTATTTTTTACGATTTTTTTCTTAAATAAGTACCATTTGATACGTTTTTATAAAAAGGATTTCTGAATCATTCCGTTTGAATTTTTTTTCTCGTTAATGAAATAATATTCTACTCTAAAAAGTTCACGCTTTTCTCTTTTAGAATCAATCATTTAAAAAATAATATGTCAAAAACTTTTTTTTTTTTACGATTTTTTAAAAAATACTCAAATTTTTCATACATTGTAATCAGGGACTATGTTGGCGACCCTTTTTGGCGACTTTACGATCTAATGAATGCTTCTGGAAATTGCTGGAGAAATCAATAACATCATGATGTATAACGTAAACGGATTTTTCGAGAAAGCGCTGTAAGGCGGAGGGGGACCTCTAGGCAAATCGTTCAATTTTTTATCACTCAATTTAACTCAATCACTTAATTTTTTTTTATCTATCTTATGTATAAATATATTTATTACACCACCACAAGAAATTTTATTGTAGCCACCTGTCTGATGATGACAGATCGAAGCACTCGAAATTAATCGCGGAAAAGGGGTAGATGTACGCCTTTCGTTTTCTGTAGCTTTGAGCACCATGCAAGTACGTTTTGACTCGGTTACACCCCAATTTTGTAGGAACACCCTAGGGCTAGTCAAGGGTCTCCCACCTATCTTCCCCTATCACCAACCTCACGAGAGGACTTGCGGCTCGACGGCTATTTAGAGTACCCCTATGCCGCAAAGGCTCTATACATTTACAAACACCGGTCGCCTATCCGGTACAGTGGTTAGAGACGCTGACTGATGTGCCGTTGAGACTGGGCTCGAATCCCGGAGAAGACATGGATGTTCGTAAATGTATAGTGCCTTCGCGGCATAGGGTACTCTAAACAGCCGTCGAGCCGCAAGTCCTCTCTTGAGGTTGGAGGAAAGAGAAGAGAGTTGGGAGGTCCCTGACCACCCCCAGGGTGTTCTCCCTCAAAATTGGGGTGAAACCGAGCTAAATCGTTCTGTCACCTATATGGGCCTCAAAGCTACGGCTAACGATAGGCGTCGCTTAGCCCTTTGCCATGATGAATTTCGTGGGCCTTGATCTGGCCTTTGCCGATCAGGTGGCATTAGTAACAACAACACAAACACTCGGCGTCACTAACCAATGGGCGACATGACGAACTTACACAGAGATATATACAGAGAGAGAGAGAAATATAATTTAATTCAAATTAGTTATTTTCTCTTTCATGGTGAAATTTATTAATTCATTTTATTTCATTGTCTTTCCAATTATTAAATTGCTTTTAGTTATTTCTAATAATAAGTTTTGTTATTTAACAAGAAAAAGAGTTCTTTAAGTATTATAAAGTAACATTGTGTTGAGTCGCCCATCCGGTATAGTGGTTAGCGACGCTGATTGCTGTGCCGTAGGGCCTGGGTTTGAATTCTGGAGAAGGCATGGGTGTAAATATATAGTGCCTTTGCGGCATAAGTGAATACTCTAAATAGCCATTGAGCCGCAAGTCCTCTCGTGAGATTGGTGGAAGGGGAAGAGAGGAGGGAAAGCTCTAACCCCCAGGGTATTATTTTCCCTGAAAATTGAGGTGGAACCCAGCTAAATCGTACTATCACCTGTATGGTGATCAAGGGTACGGCTAACGACAGGCGTACCTCTAGCCCCTTGCCCTGTTGTAATTCGTGGTCCAGGATCTAACGCAGTCGAGGTTAGGTGGCATAAGCAACAAACATTGTGTTGATTGAGGTAGGTTGGTTCAATGCCAATATGAGAATTTTCTTAAGCCCGTTAGTATTTCTTAAACAGATTTAAAATATCATAGCTATAGACTTTTAATGTGTTATGTAATTTTTACTCCAAGGAAAAATTTCTTATTTGAATAGTGAATAAATATTTAAAGAGTATTACTTAATACTAAATAGAGGCAAGATTAAAATTGTTTTCATTTTATATGTACAGTGGGCCCCAAAAGTGTTCATACACTTGCAATTTTCCATAAAATTTAATGTTTTCGACAACTAAAAATTAATATATAGGAATAGTAATTTTTTAATAACATCTACAATTTGTACTTAAGGTATCCGAACACGTTGAAAATTACCAATTCGGACAAGACTGATATTTTTGTTTTCTATTTTATTTAATACATTTATATTTTGGCTTTACAAAACATACTTTGTTTTGATTCTATGCTTCTTAGAGGCCAAGTTACAATCAATTTTATTAAGTTAGAAAAACCGGAAGTGGGTCTTTGATCTACCAGAAGTGGGCATTTAAATTGTTCGAAATCTATCATGGCGAGTCTGATCACACAAAATATTACAAATGTATTTCTATAAAACTTTTTGCACTTGATATTTATGCTATTTTCAAGAGAATGTACTAAAATATTTCTTATAGTATGAATATATTATTTGAGTTAGGGCATGTTATTAAAATAATGGTCTCATAAAGGCGTTATTTTTCTTATAACGTTTACTCAATCATCTCTAAAAGTTTCAAATTTTAGTACATTCTCTAAAAAAATGCCTCTAGATTGTTTTGGTAATTCTTTTACTAATATAAGTTAATTACTTTTTTCTCTAATTGCTTTGAAGTTTTACAAAAATATTGCTAAAATTTCACATATAATTGTGATTTTTATGAAATTCCGGCAATTTATTTTAAATATTGCTGATTAAATATTAGTATTTATTGGTATTGAATCCTAAAAAAGCCTTTATATGTTTAAATATGTTATTTTGTCAAAAAGTAC
This sequence comes from Trichonephila clavipes, assembly GCA_019973935.1. Lineage (NCBI taxonomy): Eukaryota > Metazoa > Arthropoda > Arachnida > Araneae > Nephilidae > Trichonephila > Trichonephila clavipes. The sequence goes on from BMAU01021369.1 coordinate 3,420,478, forward strand.
TCTGAACGTGTTCGGATACCTTAATAAAATAACATAATCAATTTTTTAAATATAGTATAAATTTTTTTTAAAAAAAATTAATAAACAAAAAACTACGAAAACATTATACCACAAAAGTCTTCGTATGCCCAAACATTTTGGGACAAATTCTTTTAATAAAAATATCAACTGCCACTTTTTTTCATTTTTACATAGTAGCGACATACAAAAAATCGTTTGAGTAAATTTTAGCTGGTTTTCTAAAAAAGTATTCCATTTTTTTTTTTCATCATTTTATGTGAAAAGGGCTTGTAGTCGTAAAGAGACAGCGAAAAACATTTGAAAATCGATTATTTTTCATTTAAATCAAATCGAAACATCGCTAAATTAGTATATGTTCCTCATTCGATGGTACCATGTGTAATAAAGCGTTTTAAAGAAGAAAATAGAATCGAATACAAACCAAGAAAGGGATGCCCAAAGAAGCTAACTCGAAGTGATCAACGATTTATTGTACGAAAATTCTTCAAAAAACCACGTTTAAGTGCTGTAAAAGTTTATATAGAATTTGCTGAAAGATGTTCTACCTCAATTTCATATGAAACTGTTTGAAGAGTACTTCGATCAGCCGGATCACACGGACGTTGTGCTCGAAGAAAAAATTTTGTAAATACAAAAAATACACTCATGTCCATAAATTAAGGATAATGAAGTTCAGGCAAAGAAAGAGACAGAAGCAAAACAAATTTGACTTATTTGTAAAGTCTATTTATTAAACAAAAGGTAAAGAGCAAAAAAGATGCTATGTTTGACATAATTAATAAAAATTGCGATTTTTACTGCCTGGAGCAAATTTCAAAAAAGAACCTATTTACAAAAAACAGTATAACATGGTGAGTAATGATGGTTAATACGGAGTATGTCTCCCGGACGATGCAATAACAGGCCTTACAACGCCTAGGCATGCTGAGTATCAAATTATCAATCTGATCTTGGGGAATATTACACCACTCATCAAGCAATGCCCTCCGAAGTTCCGGTAGACAGGTGGGAGGGGGCTGAAGGATTGCAATTCGTCGGCCAAGCATATCCCACACATGCTCTATTGGATCCAAGTCCGGTGAGTATGTATGCCATACGGGTGATATCCTCCGATTGAAAGTATTCATCTACAATGTTTGCACGGTGAGGACGGGCGTTGTCATCCATAAACAGAAATTCAGCACCCATGACGCCCCGAAACAAACGTACATGTGGTTCCAGAATGACATCCCGATAGATGTGGCCTGTCATCGTTACACTCTGAACATGCAGGTCAGTTCCGGAACCAAAAATAATTCCTCCCCAAACGAGCAATCCTGCACCACCGTAACGGTGTCGTTCAATGGTGTTCTCTTGGTGGTAACGGGAACCTGGCGCTCTCCATATTAAAGTCCGGCGAGAATCAGACTGCAAACTAAACCTGGACTTCTCGGAAAACACCACACAAGACCACTGATGTGTTGTCCACAATGCATGCTCTCTACTCCAGGTTAATCGCAGGCGACAGGGAGTTGTGGTAAGTGGAACACATCTGACAGGCCTACGAGCATATAGACCAATGTGCCCTAAACGTCTGTACACGGTCTGCCTTGAAACTGTCATACCGGTAGCTGAAGAGAGCTGACGAAACAGGTCTGATGCTGTGCTCCGTCTGTTTCTTTTGGCAGTAACTGCCAAATATATATATATACTGGTCCTCATTCGGCGTTGTAACTCATCGGCGACCTGTGCTGTAACATCTACTCACATTACCATCATCTTGGAATCGTTGCCAAAACCTGGAGATGACACTCTGGGCGATTCCAAGTTCCTCGGATACTTCCAGCTGGGTACGTCCACATTCCAGTCGTCCAATAATTCTACCACGTAAAAAAATCATCCAAATGCTTCCTTTGTGCCATAACTATGCGTTTATTGCACTGAAAGGCTTTTAAAGCGCTTGTGAACAATTTTACTTGAACGATTGAACGATTGATTTATGGGCGTCTGGACTGAGTCTCAGTCCTCAATCCCTTATCTGGATAGCTGTGATGTTGGGCTTGGCGAAAGTGGAGTTCTACATTCTGCTTTGTGGCATGGCGGTGATTGGATGGTCGATGGAATCAGGAGGCGTGGCTAACGTGCTTCATCAGGATGGGTGATGTTCAAGTTTTTTGGCATGGCTGAGAGCTTAGAGACTGCTCTCTGATTGGATGCTGGTAGAGTGATTATTGACTCAGGTTGGCTGCCCAACGGGCTGTGAAATTGTAAATGGGGGAGGAGCAAGTCCAGTGGGGAGAGCCGAGGAAAAATAATGACAAAATAATTTAAAAGATAGAATTTTAAGAGATAAATTTTTAAAAGAATAATTTTAGCAAATAGGTGTGCAATGTTAAATTGCACAAAGTTAAAAAATTACGGAGGATTATAAGAATCAAGAAGTATTCTTCTTGGCCTTTTTGTATTGTCATTTGCAGTATAAGGAATTAAGTTTTGAATATTGACATTATTGATAAAATCCAAATTATTAAAGAAGTTAATTGCATTATTCTGAATATATGCTTTAAAGCTATTAATTTTAAGATCTTTGCGAATGTCGTCATTGCGCATATATCTGGTTGCTTTGACGATCATACGAATGAGAGAGTTTTGTAAAGTATCTAGTTTATTTATATTAGTTTTAGCGGCATAACCCCAGACTGGACTTGCATAAGCTAAGATGGGACGCATAACGGCTGTATAGAGAAACAATTTTACTTCTTTGCCACCATTCTTTATATACCCCTCTCTTACACTCTCGTCATTGTGACGAACTATCCGCGCCATCTGGTGGTTTGATGTAATTTGCATATTCTTCTTCAAGATGTGTGTGATAATTCTACACAGGTGAAATTTTTATTTTAGAGTTCAATTTCTGTGTGATTCTGAATTATCCTTAATTTATGGACATGAGTGTAGAAAGCTTCGACTTTCCCTCGCTAAAGCCATGATAAATATGTCTGTAACGTATAGGAACAATGTCCTATTTGCAGATGTGAGAAAATTTAACATTTTTGGCTCCGACGGGTGCATAATAGTAGGGAGAAGAAAAAACGAGGAGCTGAATCCAAAGAATCTAATTCGAACAGTGAAGCATGGAGGTGTTCTTGTGTGGGGGTGTATGTCAGCTTCAGGATTAAGCAGTTTGGTATTTATTGATGGTATTATGAATCATGAACATTATTTAAGTATTTTAAAGGACAATTTGAAACTATCTGCCCAAAATTTGGGTATTAGAGACGATTTCATTTTTTATCAAGATAATGACCCCAAACACACTGCTCTCAACGTACGCCTCTGGTGTCTCTATAACTGTCCCCAAGTTATGAAAACACCACCCCAGTCACCTGATTTGAACCCAATTGAACATATTTGGTGAGAACTTGAGGTTAGATTGAGAAAACATGACATAAAAACAAAACAGGAGCTAAAAACTGTAATCGCAGAAGAATGGAAGAGCATGGAAGCAGAAATTAGAAAAAAACTGGTCAAATCCATACCAAAACGTTTAAAAGCTGTAGTGAACGCTAAAGGATATCCTACTAAGTATTAATTTTAGAAAAAAGTTCAATATTTAAAGCTATTTTGAGATTTTTGTTAAGTGTACGAAGACTTTTGTGGCATAACTTTTTCGCAGTTTTTTGTTTATTAATTTTTTTAAAAAGTTATGCTAGGTTTAAAAAAATTGCTTATGTTATTTCATTAAGTACAAATTGTATATATAGATATTATTAAAAAATTACTATTTCTATATATTAATTTTTAGTCGTCGAAAACATTAAATTTTACAGAAAATTGCAAGTGTATGAACACTTTTGTGTCCCACTGTATATGCATATACTAGCCGTTATCCACCCGCTTCACTGTGCATTTCACGATGTTGTATATATGTATACTGTTTACATATATATATATATATATATATATATATATATATATATATATATATATATATTAATTGTTGATATTTAGCATTAAGAATTCGATTGTATTGAAAAATATATTTATAGCTTTTACTTTCTCGCCCCTTGATATAAAAAAAACATAAATTATAATATCTAATTTCTATTTCTATCTAAAATAGAAGGAGAAAGATTTTTTCGCTCACTTAACCTAATAATCAAGTGGATCTCTACTCCATAAAATAAACATGCGTGCTAAATTTTATGTCTAAATCTAACAGAGCAAAAATGGAATTTTTATCATCAATACCTCGTTGAGAGCACTCTTAGTGGATTCCAATTCAACAAAAGAAGCATGCAAACCAAATTTTATTATTGTAGTCTTAGCAGTTCGAAAACGGGAATTTTGTCTATCAATACGCCCAATAACTTTCCCCGCTTCCCCCTGGAGATTATTTCCGTAAAAACCATTCTTATTGGAACTCTATTCAACTAAAGAAAAGTGCTCAACAAATTTCAAGTGAATTTTTCTATAACACGCCTTAATCCCTCGCAACCCCACTCCTTTGGGGGTCCGTTTTCGCAAAAATCTTTGTAAAAGGAACTTTATTCCATGAACGGAACATACCTTCTAATTTTCAAGCAAGTGTTTCTATTAGTTGAAAAGCGGAAATATTTATCTATTACGCCCCTTAATCCCCCTCAGTGACCCTTGGGGATCAATTTTCCCCAAAACTATTATGTAGCGGATCTCTAGACCATGAAAGGAATTCGCTTACCAAATTTTAAGACTGTACGTCTAATAGTTTAAAAATGAAAATAATTATCTATAACGCCCCTTAAGCCCCCGCAACGCCACTTAGGAAACGATATTCACAAAACCGATCTTACGGCATATCTCTACTCAGTGAATGGAATCTGCTTACTAAATTTCGAGATTTTATGTCTAATAGTTTAAAAAAGGAGTTAATTGCCTATATAACGCCACTTAATTCTCTACAACGACACTTGGGAGTCGATTTTGACAAAACCCATTTTGCAGCGGATCTGTACTCTATGAAAGGAATCCGCTTACCAAATTTCAAGACTGTACGTCTAATAGTTTAAAAATGGAAATATTTATGTATAACGCCCTTAAGCCCCCGCAACGCCACTTAGGAAACGATTTTCACAAAACCCATTTTATAGCGGATCTCTACTTAATGAATGGAATCAGCTTACTAAATTTCGAGATTTTAGTCTAATAGTTTAAAAAAGGAGTTAATTGCCTATAACGCCACTTGGAAGTCGATTTTCACAAAACCCATTCTGTAGGGGATCTGTACTCTATGAAAGGAATTCGCTTACCAAATTTCAAGACTGTATGTCTAATAGGTTAAAAATGGAAATAATTATGTATTACGCCCCTTAAGCGCCCTCAACGCCCCTTGAAGGTCGATTTTCGTCAAAATCATTATCTAGGGAATCTCTACTTTATGAAAGAAATCTGTGTACCAAGTTTTTTTCACGACTGTACATCTAATAGTTTAGTAATGGAAATGATTATCTATAACGCCCCTTAAACCCCCGTAACGCCCCTTGGGATTCGAACTTTGCAAAATCCGTTCTTAGCTGACGTCTACTCCATGAAGGGAACCTACCTACCAAATTTCAAGTCTGTAGGTTTAATAGTTCCGGAGATATCGGGATTAGTCAGTGAGTCAGTCAGTCAGTGAGTGAGTGAGTCGCTTTTCTCTTTTATATATATATAGATAGATATAGATAGATAGATAGATCTTCAAATTTTCAATGGTAATAAAATAACTTTTATTCATCCACTCAAGTTCAAATACAGTTTTTTGAAACATTAATTCATTAATTCTATTCAATTAATGAATAAATAGTAACAAAAAAAAACAGTCTAACAATACAAGAAGGAAAACCGCTGTTTGTGTTCCTGTAGCGCAATGGATAACGCGTTGGACTTCCAAAGTCGTGGGTTCGAATTCCACCTAGGATGGCCTAATTTCTAAGAATGTGATTTCTTTTTACTATACTGTTTTATTGGAATAACTAAATTTAATGAATGAATAAATAGTAACAAAAAAAAATAGTCCAACACCATATATAGAAAGGAAAAGGGAAAATCACTTTCTATTTTGCCACTTAATAGTGTGATTCTGTCACATGTATATACATATTTATATTAATTGTAATTATTTAATAAAAAGAAACTAAAATAAATTTTTTCTTTATTGACCTAAGTTGGAATTGATTTTATTTTTTTTATATGTTACTTGTTAATTGTTGTATTAACAACCTGAGAATATTATAATAAATCAGAATTGCCGCAAGACAAAAAATACAGCAAAAATGTTTTGAGAATATTCATCTGGTTAAATTGGATTTAAATCATGAAAAAAATTACACTATATATATTTCACTGTACAAAGAAAATGAACGCTTTTCGGTAAAAAGGAATTACAAAACAGCTCTAAATTCTATATTGTTCTTCTTTCTTTAAATAAATAATTATAGTTAATTTTTGCATGAAATTAAAATATCAGACTACTAAAACTAAGTTAGGAAATAACGATATGAGTAAAATGTATATCTATAAGACTTACCAGAAATTTATTATCGCTGCACCAAGTTATCTATTTAGTTAATTTTGTACATAGACTTTTAATGTGTATTGATTACTATGGTTTAAAAATTTATAGTTGAAATGATGTAGTTATGAAATATGTATATATAGGGTGTTTTTTTAGAGGTATAGAACTTTAAATTGCAATAAAACAACGATGTATTATTCGATTGACATGAATTTTCTTTTATTCGAAAGATAATCTTGTGGCATTACATTTTAAATATGATTTCTGGCATAGGACTGCCACGGCTGGCTCGGATGTAGTCCAATCTGGACGTCCAATTTTCGATGACTTTTTCCAACATTTGTGGCCGTATATCGGCAATAACACGGCGAATGTTGTCTTCCAAATGGTCAAGCGTTTGTGGCTTATCCGCATAGACCAATGACTTTACATAGCCCCACAGAAAATAGTCTAGTGGTGTTAAATCGCAAGATCTTGGAGGCCAATTCACAGGTTCAAAACGTAACATTAGGCGGTCACCAAACGTGTCTTTCAATAAATCGATTGTGGCACGAGCTGTGTGACATGTTGCGTCGTCTTGTTGGAACCACAGCTCCTGGACATCATGATTGTTCAATTCAGGAATGAAAAAGTTAGTAATAATGGCTCTATACCGATCACCATTGACTGTAACGTTGTGGCCTTCATCGTTTTTGAAGAAGGATTCCACCAGCCCATAAAGCGCACCAAACAGTCAGTTTTTCTGGATGTAACGGTGTTTCGACATACACTTGTGGATTAGCTTTACTCCAAATGTGGCAGTTTTGTTTGTTGACATAGCCATTCAACCAGAAGTGCGCTTCATCGCTAAACAAAATTCGCTTATGAAAATCGGGAACAACGGCAATCTCGTTTTGGGTCCATTCGAGGAATCTACACCTTGCTCGATCATATTTAAAATGTAATGCCACAAGATTATCTTTCGAATAAAAAAAAATCATGTCAATCGAATAATACATCGTTGTTTTATTGCAATTTAAAGTTCTATACCTCTAAAAAACACCCTATATATATATATATATATATATATATATATATATATGGCATGCAGCCAAAAGCAAGGCAGTCTTCGCGCGCAGGCGCAGCTAAAACACGAACTGAAACTTGTGAATTAGTGGAAGAGAAACAAAAACTCTTGGACATTAGAGAGAGAGAAGAGAGAACGCGAGAGGTGCGCGAGCAGGCGTTACCTTCTGAATATCATCGTCAAACTTATCTGTAAACTTATCTACCTTTTTTAATTAATTTTTGTTTAATGTTAAATAAACCATAAGAAAGACTTTTGGACCCCTTGTTGTCTCCCACAAATTATGGGGGCTCGGCCGGGATCATAAAATTTCGATTTTGAACCAAAGTCTGGACAATGAACAATAGCGTCCGTGAAGGAGACGCTCCGCCATTTTTCGAAAACTTCGTTCAACCTGTGTAGAGGTTTGAACTCAGCATAAATATTCAACCTGTGTAGAGGTTTGAACTCAGCATGAATACTCCGCCTGTGTAGAGGCCGGGATTGAAAAAAGATTTCGATTTTGATCAAAGTTTGGAACGTGAACAAAAGCCGTCCGTGGAGGAGACGCGCCGCCATTTTTCGGAAACTTCGTTCAACCTGTGTAGAGGTTGAATTTTTCAACTTCATTCCGCCTGTGTAGAGGTCGGAACAAATAACAAAATAACCTGTGTAGAGGTGTATTTTTCAACGAACCATCGACAAATATTCCGCCTGTGTAGAGGTTGGAACCCATCGTCGAAAATTCCGCCTGTGTAGAGGCCGGAACTACAATTTCAACTATATTACCTGCGAAGAGGTGAAATCAGTGGAATCGAAATTTTTTCTTCAAATATTGGATACATCGTACGTGCGAGCAACAAGGGAGCCAGAAAAAAAAGGTAGGATCTTTCCAAATTTTTATAAAATGTATAAAAACGCTCTTAAAGAGGATCTCATAAGAGTTGTTGAGGATCTAGACGGTACTGTGGAGAGTACGGACACTATAGTTAAACTAAAGACTAAAATTGAGAACAGTAGTACATTTGAAAGTGATCCAGATTTCGTTAAAACTTTAATTCAAAACTGTATAGATGAGAGAGTATCGCAAAACGAAAGAGAGGTAACTTTAGAAAAACAGAAAATTGAGCTCGCGAAACTTCAGTTAGCAAAATTAGAAAAAGAAATCGAACTTCAAACGGCTAAAAATAAAGCATTAAGTTTAAATCCTGCAGCTAAAGTCGAAGATAAACAGTTCGAAACTAACATAGAAAATATGATAAAAAGTATTAAAACTTTATCTCTTCCTGTTCCCACCAGATCTGAAAATTTTAATCTGTTCTTCCAATCATTAGAACGCGCATTTTTAACCAAGAAAATAAATGACGAATATAAATCTGAAATTTTAATAAATCTTCTGGGCAAAAGAGCTCATAACGTCTTATTGTATATTAAAGAAGAGGAATTAAATGACTATGAAAAACTAAAATCTATAGTACTCAGAGAATTCCAATTAACCCCTCGCGAGTGTTTAAACTCATTTAAAAATGCTGTAAAATCATCAGGCGAGACATGCATCCAATTTGCTGCAAGATTGACGGCAAACTTCCAATATTATTGTTCGTTAAGAAAATTTAATTCCTTTGAATCTCTATGTGATCTTATAATTTCTGATAAATTATTTGAAACTTTAAATAAGGAAACTGCAACTCATATTGGCATTCGAGAAGCAGAAGATTGGTTCAGGCCTATTGATTTAGCTAAAGAGTGTGATATTTATATTTCATCTAGAAGCGGATCACATAAAGAAATTCCTATTACTTATGGATATACCCAAGACCCCTTTAAAAATAGATCACAAAACTTTAAACCAAAGATTAAAGAGAACTATCCCCAATATCTTGAAAAGAAAATAAAAATTGCTTTATATATATGCGGTGATTCATCTCATTACGCAAGAGACTGTGAGAAGCGTTTTAAACCTAAAGAATCTAACGACCACATCCATAATAGAATAAACGTGAATACTTTGAAAGTCGAGAGCGAAAAACAAAATAGCGTTGAGTTCGCAAATCTACAATATGTAAACATTTTTGTAGAAAATCAGCCCGTAACAGCCTTGATCGATTCAGGTTGCCAGATCCCAGTTTTAAATTCCTCACTAATTAGAGTGCAAACACCTTCCGAAGAAATAATAACATTAAGTTCATGTTTTGGCGAACAGCGAATGGTAGAAGTTAAACCGATAAATCTTTCTCTTAATCAACACTTTCCCGGTCTAAGTGTGCGAACGGCGATATCACCGACCTTGACCGAAGAATTTATTATACATCCCAGTGTATATTCTGAAATAAAAAAACTAGGCCACGCAAAGAGCGATGTTTTATTGAATGAAAGTGAATCCTCTTTAGGTGCTCATGCTTATGCTTATTCTAGTGCTATTTCTTTTCCAAATGTTTCTGTTTCAAATGTGATAGAAAACTCTAGTTATGATTTGTCACATGTTAAAAACTTTAATACTAGAAATGATTCGAGTTCTCTAATTAAGGATTATAAATGTAATAAAATTAAGAGTACTAAGTTAAAATTGAGTATTGTAAGAGAAAAATGTTCTGATATAGTATTGTGTAAGAAAGCCAATTGTGCCATGAAAACGAGTTCCGTGGAATTCATCTCCCGCTCACCTACCCCTTCACCTATGGAACGTAATTATAGACGGTTTGTGTTGCTCCGAAGGATCTTTGAGCCTTGGCAGTGGAAACGAAGGAAAAAGAGAAATCGTTTTGAACAGACGTCCAGAACTCTACAGAGGAAAATATCGATGCGTTCAACCAAAGATCAACTTGTTAAAAAAGACGTTCTTATGCCTGTGAAACACAGTGTTTTCCTGTGGAACCTTCCGGATGTCGAAGAGATGCCTTCACATGATGGAGAAACTGTCTAGTTCAACAAAATTATGATATGTTTAATATCTATATATTTGTCGTATAGTCCTTGTCTGTTCCGTTTTTTTTGTATGTTTCAGATTCTCCTCTGGTCTCCAGGGAAGTACCGCTGCGGATAGCGTACGGTCAGAATGGCCGTTGTGGCATGCAGCCAAAAGCAAGGCAGTCTTCGCGCGCAGGCGCAGCTAAAACACGAACTGAAACTTGTGAATTAGTGGAAGAGAAACAAAAACTCTTGGACATTAGAGAGAGAGAAGAGAGAACGCGAGAGGTGCGCGAGCAGGCGTTACCTTCTCAATATCATCGTCAAACTTATCTGTAAACTTATCTACCTTTTTTAATTAATTTTTGTTTAATGTTAAATAAACCATAAGAAAGACTTTTGGACCCCTTGTTGTCTCCCACACACACATATATATATATATATATATATATGTGTGGGAGACAACAAGGGGTCCAAAAGTCTTTCTTATGGTTTATTTAACATTAAACAAAAATTAATTAAAAAGGTAGATAAGTTTGACAATGATATGCAGAAGGTAATGCCTGCTCGCGTTCTCTCTTCTCTCTAATGTCCAAGAGTTTTTGTTCTGCTTTTACTAGTTCAAAAGTTTCAGTTTTTCAATTCATTGCGCCTGCGCGCGAAGACTGCTTGGTTTTGGCTGCATGCTACATATATATATATATATAGGTCGTTATATATAAAAATATATATATATAAAAAATATATATATAGGTCGTTATAAAAATAATGAAAAAAAACACCTTATATTTATAAAAAATCATTTATTAGTATGGTTGTAGCAATGACTTTGGTATGTAATACAGCTTGGATTCCTCTAGAAATTGATTGATACGTGCTAAATAGTGTTTAGAAGAATATTATACCATTCTTCATGAAGATATTATGAAATTTCTGGGAGAGATGCAGGTGGAGGGTATTAATTCTATATTGTACACTCTAAAATAGACTATAACGGTTCAATTACATTAAGGTCGGGTGTTGTACGAGCCAAGGTAGGTGTTTAACTTCCTCCTCGTGTTCATTAAACTGTGATTGGACAAGTCCCGTTGCATTGATAGGTACATTATCATCCTGGAAAATTCCATCACCTGCAGGAAGCAAAATTTCCATCATATGATTGACCTGGTCAGCTAAAATTTCTCTATACTTCTCCCCAGCTATCCGTCCTTTCAGGATTACGATTAGTCCAGCCGAAAATCCCGACACGGCTGCCCATATCGTGACAGATTCACCTCTCTGCTTGACAGTTTGAAGGAGATACTCACGATCATACGCTTGTGCATCTGTCCTCCAAACATGCGCTTGTCTTGTTGTAAGAAAAAGTGTGAAAGACGATTCGTCAGACGTTTTTACTTAACAATCTACAAATTTTGTGAGTGTGACACCACTGTAGATGACGTTTGGCATTAACATATATGTCAAGTGGCTTAGGAATTGCTGCTCTAATAGAAAGTAAAGTTATTGTGTATAAACAGAATTTTCAATTTTAATTATGGTTATGAGCTTTAGATACTTATGGTTGCATAAATTGCACACAGAACGTGAATTTTTTTTTTTTTGCATACACAATTATTAATTTCTTTTCGGTTTCTTTTAGTGGGACTCGTGGAACAAAAGGCTTCCGTGGGGTTTGAGGACCACTGATTTATACCCTAAGTTGCTGGGGTACGCCTTTCTGCTGCTCCTCTGGCTTCTTTGATGCTATGCGCATGCGTCATTCTTCCGATACTGACGTTCTTTCTGTCCTTTAACCAATATCGAATGCAGTTTGTTATGGTGATTGTTTGTTTTACCTGGTGTACTTTGCTAAACACTCCTTTTTGAAATATGTCATGCCTAAGTATCAATTAATGTTACAACTATGTGTGTGTGTTTAAAGTATAGTAAGTGATTGTGTAGGTTAAGATGATGCCTATCAGGCTAAAAACAAAATTTCTCTTTATCGGGATCATTCTCCACACCGTTAGTGTGATTTCTTTTTCTGCGAATGAAATAAATCTTTGTTGACTCAAGAGAGAATCAACTTTGCTTTCTCGAGGCATCACCCACGCTTTAATGCCAATTTCAGTAGATATTTCTGCTAGCTGGGATACCGAAACAGCCATACCAATAAATAACCCGAAAAATATCAGAAATTGAACACTATTCGTAATAAAGTAAGTATAATCGATTTCTTGCAGATTACCCCAAAAGTATATTAAAAATAATATTTTGATAGAATTGTATAGGATGGTAGTTAGAACAAGAAAGCTAACTTCTTTATCAATGATATCAACAATTGCTCTGATTCCGGCATAAGACTGTAAAAGTTCTTCGTAATTGAAAGACATTTTACTTGACAAGTTGCTTTTGAAATCACTTACGACACTTCTTAAACTTCCGCAGATTGCAATGTATAAAATTTCAAATATATAAAAATGAAACGTTCCGCTCAAAATTATAATAACATCAAAAAGAAATAGAAGTATGTTGTGAAATATTTGCTTTTGGTATTGGAAATTGAAGATTTGATCAGACATTTTGAGAGTATACAATATTGAGAACCATTTATAAACAAGAATAAAGGTTTCAGCAAGCGCAATGAAAATAATAAGTGCTTTGATCCATTCAAACCTCGTTTTTCTTTCGTGATTTTCCAGCCAACTAAGAAATCTGACGATTCTTTTGAGTTTCTTGAATTTCAAGGTGAGGACTGTACGCTGCACGGCGGAAGCGATGCATAAAGCAGTTAAAGCAACTCCAACCGCTATTGGCTTAAATGATGTAGTGTGGGCAAGCACAAATATTCCTAGGGCAGTATCGCAGAGTTTTATCACAACCTTAATTAAACATAGAAAATAGTAAGTACTTTTGCTACGTTTATCTGTTGTTAAAGGAAAAAGCGCACAGCAATACAATGAAAAGAAAATGCATTTGTAAGGCTGCTTCATTTCTCTGTAATCTTACCGAAGAACGTAAATTCGAAGCATTCGCTTTCATTAACGAAGACTTTTCAATACCAATAGGAAGGAAATGGTACAGTAATACGAATTTCGTATTTCATTGTTGCGTATTAAAATCCATTGGGTACGTTTAACTGCAATGCAATAATAGAAATGTCTGATATTGATTCCAAAATCATTTATTTCAATAAAAAAATTCGTCGAAGTAATCAACAGAGCCATTTCTGCTCTCAATAAATTAGGTCAAATCTGAAAAAAAAAGTTAACTTTCTGTCTTGTATTTGATTTAAAAGATTTGTTGTGTGATGATAAAACGGGGGAAAAAATTTTTTTAATGGCAAAGTTAAACCTTGAAAAGAATTTCCATACAAATATATGCATTACACAATATTTTCAAAATATTGATATTCATAACAAATCAATAAAACCTTTAAATTTAATATTGTCAACTGAATGATAAAAAAATCATTTTTAAGAGAAACCGAATGTTAAAATTTATTTTATTATAAACAAACAATTTTTTGGCACGGGATTTCGTTCTTATAACGAATTTCTGCTTTGATTATTTAGTTTCATCAACAAAACTATAATTTCGTTGTCTGTTTACCAATAAATATTTTGCTCTGAAATAATAGCAACATATTGTTATTCAATTTTTGCAATATCAGTATGATACAGATTTAATAGTTAGGTTAAAAATTAGAACATTTGAGAACACAAAAAAAAAATACTTCGGAAAAAAAATATCATTGTTTGAAACAGAATTTTTGGAAGCAGGTAAATTAGTGTGGGGCTGTAAAATAAATTTTGTATTGTGTGATTTTTTTTTACTTCTAATGAACTGTGAATTGATGTTTTACCATTGCAAACCTAGACCATTCTCCGGGAGCTGGTACCTCTTTTCAGTGCGGTGCCATATAGGCGGATACCAATCGCCGTAGGTAATTTTGACCCCCAGTTTCCTCCACAGGGGGAAGCACCTGAGCTCTGACGATGCAAACCTGTACTAGCATTTAATTTTGCCGAGAGCACCAAAGTCAAGTGAGTGAGTGAAGCTTAACGTCACACTGTTCAGCTACACGAGGGCTTTTGGCGACGGACCACGTAATTTTGAACCATGCTCAAGTGACGTGGACGACACCTGAGCTGGCACCCCCTCTCCTAACTACCACACCACACCAACGGGAGGACGTTTCAGCTCTCGACAGATTTAGCGTGCATCGCTGCCCTACACGGCGGGTCTTTAGTGGTACTGGGCTCGAACTCGTGACAAAGCCAGCCACGATCCGATGCCTATACCACTCGGCTACCACGGCCACGCACCAAAGTCAAACAGACACTCTACCTTTTACGGCTTTTACATGCCGTATATTCATAAGACATACCCTCTGTCAATTTTCTGCATCATGAAACTCCACCGACTTGGGCCAGGATTCGACTCGCAACCTTTGGCGCAGAGGGCCAGAGACAAACCTACCACGCTACCCAGCCGGCTTTGTATTTAAACCATGATTTGTCATATGAACCATGCATAAATGTATCGTAAAGTTTTATCGATCACTAAGAATTAACATAGATAACTGAAAAAGAAAAAAACTGTTCAACATGTTCACTGGTTCTTATACACATAATGTAAATTGCAGCTAAAATTGGGGTTGGGTTTTTTTTCAGAAAACTGTAAATAGAGGTATAATCCGTATTTCGGAGAAATACAGTTTCTTTATTTGAAGTGTTGCAATGCCTGATCGATCTATAATGAAATGATGGCGGCTTGTGAAAATGATAGCCCGTCATATGAGGTGGGGAAAAAATTTTTCAAACTGATTATATGTCTCTCATAGACGATCCAAAACACTGGCGTAGCGTGGGAGTGCAGAGGGGGCCATGGCCCCAGGTGGCATTCAAAAAGGAGTGGCGGCAAGCACTGCGATATTTAAGTTCAAAAAATATTTCAAACTCTAAATCGCTCCCTCGAGATGGAAATGACGGAAACGAGTGAAAGCTTTAATACATGCACAGATGCGGGAAGTTTATTTTTCGCTATGCAATCGCATTTGTTTTTATGTTACTTGGGCTTCTGGCAACCGGTACTGTGTGAAGTCAATGATGCTCAAAATTATTTGCAAGCAGAGGGACTAAATATCCATCAATGTGCTCGAAAAATGCGTGCTTTGCAGGCCATATTAGAAGCAAAAACTAGAGGAATTCGTGAGTGACGCTTTAATATATGCTAAAGATTATGTGAAGAGCTTGAATTTCTTTTGAATTATCAAGACGAATCAGGAGGAAGCATATATTTGGCGACGGAAATAAAGATGTTCAGTTATCGTACGAAGATGACTTGAGGCGAACAATGTTTTCTTCAATAGACTGAGTAACTGCTGAAATTCGAGACAGATTCCAACAGTTGCAGAATCTAGCGCAAAAATGTGCTTTTTAAATTAAGCACATGGATGAACTTAACTTACAAGGGGAGGCTACGATGGATGGATCCCCGATTCGATCCATTTTTAGTACACGTGTAGGGCATAACCAGGAGTACAACGGGTGCAAGTAGTAAGGTGCGCTTCTCAGCCGTTTCCGAGAAATTAATCGAAATTCGAGTTGCGTGTGTGTTCATATGCGTTTTACGTTAGCCAAAATTCAACGAGCGCGTAGCGTAGCGGTAAGAGCCCTGCTTCGTAAGCGCGGGATCGTTGGATCGAATCCCGCCGGTGAATTCGATTTTTTTTTCTAATATTTCATATTTTTTACAAATTTAGGTGTCTTGAATAATATTTATTTTGGAATCAATTGTATAATTTATTTTTTTAACGGAAAAAAGGATTCTGAAAAAATCATATACAGGAGTGAACTTTTTTTTCAACCACATAATTTACGTTATCTGCATTGCAAATAAATAAATAATTATAATACAAGTAACAAATTATTATACAAATAATAATATTAGTATAATAATTATTTATTCGTTTTATATTATAATACAAATAAATAATTATTATACAAGTTTATGTGTATTCTATTATATGTACACTTTTATACATAAAAGGCACTATTTTTTCCGTTCGTTGCCGTTCTGCCGTTCATTGCCGACTTCCTCGTACCCTGTAAGCAGTGACTCATATATGGGTATTCGTTGGGACGTATTCTGACCTGGCGAGGACAGCTGTACACAAACAAAAGATTTCGGTTAGCAAGAAAGTAAACGGGTCTCCCAGTAAACGTTCAAATCCGCATTCGTGCGCTGGCTCTTGAGGTAGTAACATCGTAAAATTTTGAATGATTGTGAGATGTCTCATTTTACACGCGATAGTTATGTGCCGGGGCCTTCGAAGGCCGAAGAAAGTGATACTGATTCAAATTCCCAGACTAGTGAAGAGGCGAAAATACAGTTAAAAACGGCGCTAGTGTATTGTGAGCAGCTCCTTCTCGAAAAAATAATAAAATCGCGACGGAACCTTCTGCAGTGATTAAAGAAGAACATATGAAAATTGGAGAAAAAATTGTACAGCACAATAATGGAAACACTGGCAGAAAATATAATTGTTATAGAAGACGATCTTATTTTGTTTGAAGAAGCCGATGAAGAAGGTCCGTTCGAAGAAGTCGAAGATTCTGGATTACAATCAGACGACGAGTACCATCCAGATGAAAAAGGTCGAAAATTGATACGGATGACATTCCGCTTGATTATAAAATAAAGGTGGTTAATTTGGCGAAAGAGCACCCAAAATGGAGCCTGAAAAATCTGCAAAAAAAGGGAGGTTCCCGTCTGAAGAGAATGGATCAGTTGAAAATATGGGAGGAACAAATTAAGAGAGGTGGATCCACGAAAGATAAATATACAACAATTGATAAATAGACTCATGATCGCTTTGTGGAAGCTCGTCAATCCAACCAGCAAGTCACGACGAGGAACTTGCAGCAATGGGCTCTAGCTGCTGCCAGCCAATTTCCGGATTTGGAATTTAAAGCTTCAGAGGCGTGGGTCAAGATCTTCAAACGAAAACACCGAATTCGACAAAGAAAAATAACGAAATTTGTGTCGGAGAGAGAAACCGCGACAATGGAGGAGACCCATGCTGCTGCAGAAAAGTTTCGTCTCCATACACGAGCCCTCATCCCGAACTACGACAAGGATTTTGTCCTCAACACCGACCAAACAGGTATTCGAGATTTTTTTTTCTTTCATACCAAAGTAAAATATCATGTAGACAATGAAATACTTATATTTTACTCTTTTTGTCCAGGGTGCCAATACCAATCGACGTACAACCGAACCCTCGCAGAGCAAGGATCGAAGGTTGTGCTTGTTAAGCGGAAGGATATGTGTGTGAATAAGGTCACGCATTCGTATACCGC
This sequence comes from Trichonephila clavipes, assembly GCA_019973935.1. Taxonomy (NCBI): domain Eukaryota; kingdom Metazoa; phylum Arthropoda; class Arachnida; order Araneae; family Nephilidae; genus Trichonephila; species Trichonephila clavipes. The sequence continues at coordinate 3,438,311 of BMAU01021369.1, forward strand.
ACAATATGTTATGACCCTATCCGGAAAACTGCTTCCAACGGTTTTCATCTGTCTGCAAGAGGCAAATGGAAACTTTGGACCGAGGGTGCAAAAATCAGTCGACGAGTATGCGAAAATATATACAAACGTTGCCATTACATCCTCAAAGTCTGGCAAGCTGACAACAGCATTGTACAAAGATTTTCTGATCGATGTGATGAAGCCATATGTGAAGGAAGAAAAATTTCTTTTCCTAATTGATTCTTGGGGAGGGCAAACAAACCCGGTTTTGTATGACGAAATTTTCACAGATAAGGGTATACCAACTTGCACCATAAAAGTAATACCACCAAAATGCACTCCATTAGTGCAGCCGTGTGATGTTTATTTTTACCGGCAAGTGAAGAACTTTATCAAGAGACTACAGAACTGCGCTTACAATATCGAACAGGATAGAGAAATATCTTCCAGAGAAGATTGTATCAAAATTCAGTCTCTCGTACACCATCAATTGTCGGCACCAATTTGCTGTTGCATGTTAAAATACGCGTGGTTTGCCGCCAAATTGTGCGATGACCGGACATCGTTCATGAACGTGATCTAAGTTTGCTTTCGGATAGATGTGCTAAAAAATTCCTGCGAATGCAAAAATTCGGCACTTATCACTTGCGCAAGATGCCGCAATAACTATTGTTTTCCCTGCTTCTATGACCGATATCATCCTACTTCGTGCAGTAATTCGGCGCTTAAACAGAACGATAGTGAATAGAAAATAGGGTAGAATAAATAGTTGTACAAAATACTGGGAATAAAAGTATTAATTCTTCAATCTCCTGTATATGATTTTTTCAGAATCCTTTTTTCCGTAAAAAAAAATAAATTATACAATTGATTCCAAAATAAATATTATTCAAGACACCTAAATTTGTAAAAAATATGAAATATTAGAAAAAAAATCGAGTTCACCGGTGGGATTCGATCCAGCGATCCCGCGCTTACGAAGCAGGGCTCTTACCGCTGCGCTACGCGCTCGTTGAATTTTTGCTAACGTAAAACGCATATGAACACACACGCAACTCGAATTTCGATTAATTAATTTCTCGGAAACGGCTGAGAAGCGCACCTTACTACTTGCACCCGTTGTACTCTTGGTTATGCCCTACACGTGTACTAAAGATGGATCGAATCGGTGATCCATGCATCGTAGCCTTCCCTTGTTAGATCAAGCTCCTCAAGACATTATTAAAGAAGAATTCAAACCATAGCGCGTACGTCTACAAGCTTTTGTAGCTCCAACAGACCCAGCCTGTAAAAAAGAACTCAATAGGTCCGGCTTTCTGGGTTTATGAAATATATTATTGAGTCCAAACTTGAAGATGGCTTGCCAAGCATTGTCATAATGCTGAGAATTTTTTTAACATCTGCCATCAGTAATGCCATTTGCGAGAGAAGCTTCTCTAGGCTAAAATTAATCAGAAATTATCTCAGATTACCTAGATCATCTAAGTCCACACTATGCCTAATAAATTTAGATATTCTCGCAACATGACAAACATATTGATATTCACAATTGTATAAAAGATTTTGCTATGAAAAAAACATGAAAGGTGCATTTTTAATAAATTAAAAAAATTTAAAGCCGCTTTTTTTTTACTTTTACTAATTTTCATGACTAATAATTAAAATAGAGAGGCGACAAACTTTCTGTCGGCCCCAGACGACGAGAGCTCACGCTACGCCACTGATACGAAAACCAACACTCAGGGGGGATACTGCCATAGTGGAGAACTTGTAGCGAACCTTAGGTCGCAGGGGAAGTTTGGGACTCCGAAACAACAAACATTGTTATAAAAATAATCAATTTACTATCAATCAAGATTATAAACTGAGAGAGCAATCAAATTAATTAACTATTTTAAATTCTTAAGACATAATTAAACCCCTTTCTGAGTATGATTCGATGGTAGAGTCCTCGTCAGATCTCTTCTGGGTCAACTATATTCCAGTCTAAAACTTCTTCCTTTCACCAAGGCTTCCAAAAGTAACCTCGTTAATCTCACTTAAATAACAGCGTAATTGTAATGGGCTTTATTCGGCTTTTCCACTGATCCTCTTTGGTAAAATACTCTTTTTAATTGCTATTTTAATTGAAAACCGCTTTCCGTAGAGATGACTTAGTTTTATGTAAATAAGGGCTTCTATTTAAGTGTTAGTTGTGGAATAGGTGAAATGATGGTTAAAAATTGAGAAAAAGAGGAAAGCATAACGTTAGCGACTGGTGGTCATACTTAGTATTGTTAATTCAAGTAAGAAGGACTAAGCAAGTGTTGAAACAAGAGTACTCAGGAGATTTTTTAAATAAATGATCTTATTTCTACTATAATTAGATTAATAGATTTGATTGCTCCTCGGTTTTAAGAATTTAAATGCATTTTCAGTTAAGTTTATAAAGCCTAATAGGTGAAAAAAGCAATAAAATTGTTTGCATTGAGAAATGGCTGATCTTTACTCGAACCCTCTCACACCCGAGATCGAAGGATCGCGACATAATGACTAACTCTAGTTTTCACTTTGCTACGGTTTAAATAGCACTCAAATTAGTGTAAAACCAAGTTCTGTCTACAGAAGGCGGCTTTAAACTCAAGCAATAGTTAGAAAAGCATTTCCCCAAGAAGATTGGTAAAAGAGCACGAATACGACTCGTCACATACTGTATTCCTTAGGCTCCCTTCACACCATGTTACAAATGTAACCGATTTAACCATACGTCCGACAACTGTCACATGATCCCTAGCTTCCTGAAGTGCGGAGAAGCACATCAAACAAAAGATTGCCCCATACAACGCGTCGAGACCGCATACTGTATTAATTGCCAAACTTACGGCCATATGGCCAACTACTCAAAATGCCCACTTTTCCCTAAGCCTCGTAAAGGTAAAACTACTAAAAATATCTACACAACTGTAGTCGATAGCATAGTCCGACCTAACATTACTTACAAAATGTCTCGCATTACAACATCCCCACCCCCACCCTTAATCATATTGAAGCCACAGTGGTAGTTATTACCCCTCAAAATTTAAATCCGATATCAGTCATATCCGTTTACGTTCCCCCATCTTCCGACGAAAGACTCTTCACTCTCGATCTTGAAAATCTGCTTCAGACCAACAGTAATTGTGTGATCTTTGGCGATTTTAACGCTACACACAATATATGGAACTGTGCTTTCATCATATCATAATCCCGTTATTCTAAATTTTTCCCTTCTCCCCCAATTCATCATGACAACGCTAGGGCAGTTACCACCTGCTGGTCAGCCTTTAAAAATAACTTAAAAAATAATATCAAAATTCTAGACTTTCAAGGTATTAAAAATCCCACTGTGCTCGAAGAAAAGATTGAATTTTTCACCGCAGCCGTTCGCTCCGCCCACCAGTTCGCTTCTAATCCAATAGCAAACACCAAACACGCCTTCACTCCTAACTGCATTCGAAATCACATTCGCGACAAAAAATAGAGCTAAGAAACAATTCAATAACACTTTAAATCCCGCACACAAACAAAACTACTACAGATTACAGGAAAAACTTAAAAAAGAACTTAAAAAGATCTCACAACAAAATTGGAATAATAAATTAGAATCTCTTAACACACGCGATAATAGCTTATGGCAGTGTCAAAAGTTTCTCCGTAAAAAAAGATCTAACATTCCTTCCCTCTCTAGCTCTTCTGGCGTTGCTAACAGTGACAAACAGAAGACCAGTATTCTTGCAATAACTCTCAAAAATAATTTCTCTGAAAATAAGAGACCTGGTGATAGCAATCATCCTATTGACAAGGAAATCACTAACACTTTAGAAAAATTCTTTGATAACCATCCTTCGATTCCTATCTCGCCTACTGATCCCGATGAAATTTTAAATTATATTAAAACTCTTAAAAATAACAAAGCCCCCGGTTCCGATCTTATCACTAACAAAATGATTAAAAACTTTCCTCTCAAAATTATCTTAATTCTCACCTATCTTATTAATAAAATCTTGTTTCTTAGACATTTTCCAAACAATTGGAAAAATGCAATTGTTTTCCCCATTAAAAAACCTAACAAAAATGCCCATAACCCAGAAAACTATCGTCCGATTTCCTTACTAAGTATTTTAAGTAAAATTACTGAATATGTTATTCTCAATAGACTTAAAACCTTTACTAATGAGAATAACTTCATAAATCCTAATCAATACGGCTTCACCAGGAATCTTTCCACATACCACCCACTACTCGGACTTACTGAAAAAATCACCGCTGGATTTCAGAGAGGCAGGTCCACTGGAGCTGTCTTTCTCGACATTCAGAAGGCTTTTGACAGGGTCTGGGTTAGTGGACTCATCTTTAAACTAATCACTAACAACTTCCCTCCTGCTCTAATTCATTTGATTAATTCCTACCTCGTTAACAGGTCCTTCCAAGTACGTGTTAATGACACACTTTCTAATTCTTTTAAAATTAATTATGGAGTCCCTCAAGGAAGCCTGCTTGGGCCACTATTATTCAATATCTTCATTAACGATATACCTACTCACCCTCAAACCTCCACTAATATTTATGCTGATGACACTGTCACCCTTGCAACATATAAAAATAATAAAACGATCACACTAGCACTCAATAATCACCTAAAACTATTAGAAACTTTTTCGACACTTGAAAATAAAAATTAATATTGATAAAAACAATAGCAGTACTCTTCACCAAAAGGAAAACAAAACCAACACCTCCTACACTATACCCACACAACTCCAATGGTCTCAGAACACAAAATACTTAGGACTGACTCTAGATAATAAACTCACATGGAAACAACATATAATTCAAACGCGAGATAAATTCCGGAGAGCTCAAAGAGCCTTTTCCCCTAATTAGCCGGAATTCAGTATTGAATATGTACAATAAGTTACTTCTCTACACTGCCGTTCTGCGTCCAATTCTGACTTATGGTTCACCGGTGTGGGGTTACGCAGCAGATTCTAATATTAAAAACACTCGAGGTTGCTCAGAACTCGATTATCAGAAATATAGTTAGAGCAGATAGATACACCAGAAATTCTAAAATTTATGAAGATACTAAAATTCTTCCTTTTAAAAGCTATATACAAAAACTGGCTATTTCATTCTTTAATAACTTACCCAATATTGATAACGAAAACGTAAAATTGCTCAATAACTATATTCCAATGCCAGATCTCAAGAGACCTAGGAGAATCCTCCTAGACTCCTACAATCCCCCCTAACAATTAATTTAGTCACTTGCCGGGTGGCGAGTGACCACTACCCTTGCTAAATTCTTAATTTTTTAAATTCTTCATTTTTAAACTTTTTCTTATTTTTTAATCTCACTTAATTGCAACCCCACACAGGCTAGTTCTCTAGACCTCCCCTCTGATTTGTTCCAATGCTTCAGTGCAGCCAATTGAGTGCCTACTCTCGCAGTGCCATTGACCAACCACAGCAAAGCCTTATAGACAACTTTTGGACATTCCCGCCGAAACCGTATTGAAGAAAATCCTCGATCTCAAAACCACGCCTACTTGCCACGTTCGAACCACCAATAAGGACACTCTCTCTCAGGCAGGCCCACCCACACAAGGACTCAGCAACAATCTCGATATGGGATGGAGGAACGCTTCGCGTTCCATTTCCCAGTGACATCCAGCGTCATCCCTTCACACCAAACGATTCCGAGTCCGTCGTGATCAATCCAATTCACAGCGATTCTGAAGGAACCACGATTTGCCTTCACACCACCAAGGGAGTCAATACGGTTCAATGATTCTTCCATCCATTAGTTGCTGTCGAACATGGATGCTGTTTTTAATATTTTAAGACGATTCAAGTACCAAGCTATTAATTTCACAACTGTATTCTTACTCATTTATTTTTAAATTGAAATACATAAAACAAAAAAATATATAAGAACGGTTTTATTATATATATATATATATATATTATATATATACTTTCTCTGTTAGTGTCAAGGGTAATTATAGTCTGAAAAGTAGTAACAAGTAATAAATACGTACTGTGTAATTATATTATAATGCAATTACTTTTACAAATAATATATCTAATATTTTTAAAAGGCATTTCAAATGTAATATACTACAGCTTTTGTAGCATATAACAATTTTTTTATTATGTATTTAAAAATGATTTTCTAATACATTAATGAATTAAAAACATTACTTACCATTTACATTTTATTTGTTTCATCTAGCAAATAACAAAATTCGATATCTATGTAGTAATAAACTGGAATCTTTTTAAAAAATTAAAATTATCGACAATATCGGTGTTTTATTTTATTTTGGCATTCTTATTAATATTTAATTTTTTTTCTCCCAAAATTAAATAAATTCTTATCAGATTGATCTCTGAAGGTATTTCAAACATCCTTCAGAATATATCACTCCCCCTCCCAAAAAAATTAATACATTTTGCTTTAAAGTATTATTAAGTAAAGAATAAAGCTTTTAAATTTCTAAAATTGAATAAAATAAAACATTCAAAATTAAATTTATTATTTACGCAACATTAGCAGGGATAAAATACAGCCTGCACACTCGGAGACAAGAGCTAGAGTTAGTTCACATAATGAAAAAAAATACTATGAATACCAAAAATATAAGCGCCATCTATTGGCATAAAAACAAACTCATGTTAACCCTAACTATAAAGTCATTATCTTCAAACATTTGAGAAATCAGTTTCTTTAACAGAAACTTTATATGATATAATATTTAATAACATAAAAAAACAATAGAAAAAAATCAACACTCTATTTATTTGAATTCACTTTTACTTTAAGAAATTGCTCCCGGGTGCTGGTGAATGATTGAAGAAAATCTGCTGAATCGCGAGGGGACAAGTTTCATGACAGATATAGCCGGATTTGTTTAGTGTGAAGGCAGGAAGTGAATCTCTCTTGGCTTATTTGAGTGGGAAATTACGACGCCGAATCCTGGTCGATCAGATAAGATTGATGGCGAATGAATCGTTTGGTGTGAAGGGAGCCTTAGACTAAAACCCTACCATCGAAATGATTATGAATGGTCTCAATCTTAATTACGGTAATCTGAAGAAAACTATTCACAAAGGAATGTACATGTCAATGGTGTCAGCACGCTGGATTCTGACTCTTTTACAGAAGTAACCTTTTGAAGAGGGCGGGTATTGAGAGAAAAAGGTGTGACGAATCTGTACGGCACTTTATCACTAATACTCTTGGGCGTCTTTGAGGATTGTAAATTCGCATACATTTCTAACCAGCTCTAGAAGGAGAAAACGGGATATGCAAATGAATCAAAGTATTTAAGGAGAGTGTTGTAAGTTAGCAGGAGAAGGCTATTGAGCCCAGAGATATATTGACAGAGTTCTAAGAAGATTCAAGAGATTGTGTAATCAGTTTCTGGCTGATTATCAGGCAGCGATCTACATTTGGAAATTCTGAGCCGACTGGAAAGGAGTGAAGTAGTAAAAGTCAGGTGATATTTAAATTTCAATTATCGGATCATAAGAGTAAATATATAATAGAATTAGTGTAAAGTTAATGATTGCTAGTAATTCAAATTGCGTATATCTCTCGGTCCTCTTATTCCGGTAAACCCATTTGATATTGAGTTTAATAGCTGATTAGTATCATATTTCGTTTAATTTAATAGTAAAGTTCAATCCCATTGACGTAGACATATTGATTCATCTTTATATTTAGAAGGTTGATAATTGATTCAAGTGAATAAATATAATTTGTTATTGTAAAAATGTCGTCTGGTAATTCTTTGCCTCAATTCAATCTTGGTGTCCAGGGTGGAACCCAAGGGGGTTCCCACAAAAGTGCTTCAGGACGGCACTTTTAACTGTTTTGACTTCCCCCTTTTTTGTCACTGATTGCAGTGCCGGCTCTAGCAATTTTGTCACTCCGGACAAAAATGGAAAATGCCACCCTCTCTCCAAAGCAAAAAAATTATAATTGAAATAGATAGATTGTTCAAACACGCATAAATACATTATTTTGTCAAATATAAAATAATTCGAATTTAAGGACATAACTACCTGTTGTTATTTCAAACGAGTACATTGTAAGAGAAGGAGTCTCCCACACATTTAAGCATGCCAATTTCTTCTAAAAAGAGTTTGCTGATGGTGTGGGTATCACAAACGTTTATTTTAACTTATAGTAACTACACTCAAGACTAAAATAAAACATCTCCTGTGACACTATCTACAAAGAACTCTTATTGCTCATGTCTCCTTTTGGATAGCTGACACCAGACGTCGTAGGGGTGAAAGAAACGCCCGATGTGACCATACTCCGGGATGAAGAGAAAGTTACTAGAGAAAGGTGTGTAAACTTACCAAATTTCATGATAGAACATATATTCCAGCTTCGAACTCTTAAGTTTCAACATAAAAGAAAACTGACATTAAATACTTAAGAGTACAAAATAAGATACGCCAAATTCACACCCAATAATATTTCAGAAAATATATGAAATTTTTTGTAGCAAAAAAAATAATTTCAATTTGATCCAAATGCCGCCTTAGAATTTGCCGCCCCGGACAGGGGTCCGGCCCTAGAGCCGCCCTGCTGATTGATGCTACCATATAACAGCGGATAATAGAAGCAAGGTAGTAGGTAGTCTCCCGCTGATCAATGGGGATGTTCGCTGTTTAGAAAAACCCTAAATACAAAGATTTCCCCTTTCAAGGGAAACAGGTTTTCTCGAAGAATAAAATGTTATGATTACTAATGTGATTTCAGTTTTAGAAATTTCAAGAAATTATTTATTTTATTTTTAAAAAAAAATTATTTCTTAACATTTTAAACTATATTCCACTTAGATTTCTTCTTCGGTATTATGAGCATTGAGAGAAATGGAATAAAACAGTGATAATAATAAAAAGTATTGCATAAAAAAATGAAACGTTTAATTCATTGTAGACAAACGCACAATAAGCTAAACCCAATTTAGTTGCTTTTACTCAAGTAAAATGTATTTATATTTAATAAAATATGAATATAATTTACTTATATTTCAGTGAATTCATTAAAATAGAGAAAATGTTATAAATTTATTTTTCATTATTTTAAATGGAAGAATTTGATAAACATAAACTTAATTTATGCTGTGTTAAAACTTAAAATAATCAAACTAGAAATAAGAAATAAATAACGTATATATATATCCGGGTGTATATCCGCCATATATATAACGTATATATGGTGGATATACACCCGGATATATACGTTATTTGTCGCGTTACGTTGGTTTGTCGCTGGCCTTCTGCACTCAAAGTTGCGGGTTCGACCCCGGCCGAAGTCGGTGGATTTTGGGGATGCAGAAGATCCACAGCTGCCATGTCGTATGTACATACGGCATGAGAAAGATCCCTTGAATGTCCGTCTGGCTTGGATGTTCTCGGCAAAATTAAATTCCTAAGTACAAATTGCGCATCGGCAGAGCTCTGGTGCCTCCCTCTGGAAAAGAAACTGGGCATCAAAATTACTTGCACCAATGGACTAAATTCATGTGACGTCATAGTCATATGATAACTGAGCCATGTGTTTTCGGCCAATCAGCTCATAAATTAATGAGACGTCATTATTATATCATAAATATAATCACGTGTTTCCAGCCAATTAGTTCATGTGCTTCACTACTGCCAACTTTTGCTTTTTGCAGGAACTTTCTTTTAGAAAGTACATATTTGTCAACGATATAATAATGCACATAGCTGAACAAAATGCACTTAATTTAAAAGTATTATTATAATTTAAGTATTTTTTTTAATTTTGAAAACTGTTTGAAGAATTTTAACACGTGAAATCATCAAATTTTAAATGTTATGTAAACTTTACAAGTTGAACAACTAGTATGTCAATTTTTAGTCAATGGGGGAAAAACGTGATTGCCGTTATCATGTGACCATCATGAATTTAGTCCATTGGTATCGCCTATATGGTGCCGCATTAAAAGTGATACCAGCTCCTGGGGAATGTGCTAGGTCTGCAAAGGTACAAATACCGATCCACAGTCCCATTAGAGAGAGAATATAATGTCATGACTGTGGTAGCCTAGTGGTCAAGGTAATGGATTCGTAGCCAGCGTGTCATGAGTTCGAGTCTAGTACCGTTGAAGACCCACCGTGTAGAGGAGCGATGCACGTTAAAATTCCCGAGAGTGCAAACTTTCTCCTGTTGGTGTAGTGAGGCAGTTAGAAGAGGGGTACCTCCGATGCCGTCCTCGTTACTTGACTATGGTTCAGAATGAAAAGGTCCGTCACCAAAAGCCCTCGAGTAGCTGAACAGTGTCACGTTTATATTCCCTCACTCATTTACTCATTCATATAATATTACCAATAGGTTGCGCTAATACGTAAGTACCAATATTATTTTTTAACTTATACTATAATCTATGTCTATCTATAATTTATATTTTGAATTTTTGAAATTTAAATTCTATTTGTTAAACATTTTCTAGTCTATCACATTGGCAGAAGAATATTATTTTTTAACTGATGCTATAATCTATATTTATGTTTCTATTTTTGAATTTTTGAAACTTAAAAATTTTATTTGTTCAAACATTTTCTAGTCTATCACATTGGCAAAAGACATAGAAAAAAATTTAAGCTTTTTGCTAATTACGTATTATTGCAAGAATCCACAACTCTACTAATAACTTGCCAAGTTGGCAATCCCGATTCCTTATCATGTCATGTGTCATACGCGTTGAATTGGCAACCAGGTGCTTCGTTTCATATAACGTCGCCAATAGGTTGCGATAATGCGTAAGTCTAGACTTTTTTTTACATAAACTTAAATTTTACATTTTTTAAAAAATTAATTTAAAGGAAGTTACAACTTTCTAATTTTTACAAAATTAGCTGGGGCTTTGTTGTGTGTGAATATTAGATTAGGCGATTTATAGCATATTTCGCAGTGGAAAAATAATAATGTTCTTTGTAATAAGTTGCAAGTAAACATTATTTCACATTATTTTAAAGGAATTTCATTGGAAAAGGATATATATCCAGTTTCCTATAACTGTTTGTTTCAGGTGGTTAGTGTGTACCTTTTGATTGAGAATCAAGAATAAGAAATCTCTCAACGTCTTTTGAAATCAAAAACGTTTTTATCTAAGTTAGCATAATCGCGTCAGAAGGACTAATCTAAATTCTTCTACAAAAAATTTAATTATGCAAAAAAGAAAGAAAAAAAATGCGTTGGAATTTCAAAATGGTTTTTTCTCTTTTCTCCGAACTGAAATGAACTGATTGTTTACCAACAATCACAATTTCGAATTTGGAGATAAGTTATTAATGTTTTGTTTCGAAAGCTTACCTTATTGTAATTTGTGTTATAACTTTTACAAAATATTTTTTACATTATAATGGCTTCTGCTATAGATAACGTGCTTAAGAAAAGTGGTTTGCTTGAGAAACTATGCATGAATCAAAAGAAGTATTATAACATCAAAGAATCCAAAAATTTGGTAGCTATTTTTGAGCAACATATTTTTGTTTGGGATGATGCTGGATCCTGTGTTTTAACTGCTGAATTAAATAGTTCTGAAAGAGTCAAAGAAAACACTTGCATGGTGTGTACATTTTCCTTTTCAGCAACTTCTTCCGTAAAAATTTATTTAGTGAAAATTATTAACGATTTAAAAATATTGCAGTTAAGAAATTTGACTGGTAAATTATTTTCATTTTACATGTGTTATGTTTTACGTGTTTTTTTTTCATTTGTATAATTTATTTTTGTATTTTATAATTCTCATAATTCAATATTAAAATAAAGAATACATGCATGCAAAAATAATTCAAATGAACAATTCAAAAATAATTCAAATGATTCAGCTTTAATTTATAGAACAATCTTTTGTATGAAAAATTCCTAATTAATGTGTCAGATTTTAATAATGTTAAATGTAAATACTGGAAGACAAATCTTAAAACTGAATTTTTCATTTTGAGACTGCATAAAGAAGGAACGTTTTAAATTTAGCATTAATGTCTTAGCTTCATTATAATTAGATTTTCATTCTGCATCTCCCTTTTACATGCAGTATTAGTGAAAAGTAAATAGCATCTCATTTTATTTTATGAATTTGATTTTGATGGTTTTCAAAATATTCTAGGAATAAAACAATAAATCTCCTTGTCAATAATTGAGATTACTTTAGCTTCGATTTAACTTTGATTTAGGATTAATCTGAAATTTTTATATCTAAGATTTTTATATTGATGAAAAACAATTCACAATTTTTAGTCATTAAATATATGTTCTGTATATTTTTAACTTATTTGTGTCAAATCTATGTAAGTGAAAATATAATTAACATACACAGTATTTTAAAAAAAGAACATTCAATTCTTGTATATGTAATACTTTTGATAGAGTTTGTGTTTATTATGCTACCTGTTTTAGTGAGTAGCCATTTTATAAAATATTGTCTTCAAGCATGAACTATATTATTTTTTATTTAATGTAAATAAAAAGTTTATTGAATCATTTTTGTTTTAAATTTTAATGTTTTTCATTATTTTAACTGCAAAAATAAAAATTGGTTTTAATAATTGAATTTTGAAAGTATATGTGTATATTACCTTTTTTTTTATATTTCAGAAACTTACCCTTACCAATCCACCTGTATTTGATGTAGAATCAATATTATTTAACCAAACAGGCAGCCTTTTAGCTCTCAGTGGAAAATATGGTGTGATGATTTTTGCAGTGCCTTGGAGATATGGTAAATTCTCTTCTTCAGGCAATAATAGGAAAAATGTGATAGGAAGGTATGAAGTTATCAAACTGATTTTACTTTGTTTCAAATTGTATGTATGGGGATTATAGTTTTGTTTATCCTGTTTTTCATATTTGATATATAGTTCCTGATTGATATTTTGTTTGATGGCCGATCAATGTTTGTTCTAAAAAATATACAAGGTAGCCCTATCTTCTGTTTGTTTTATTTATGTGTAAATTATTGTATACAAAATTATTGGAAAATTCAGTACTTATGTATTAGCATCACTGCAGCAAAATTTGCACCATGAGAAACATGCCATAATATCAAAATTTCGAAAAGATTCTTACATGTTTTATTTTTAAAGAACCCGATCAGTCAGGTTTGAGAGGAAAATGACACAATTCACTCAGCACAAATTTATTATGGTGGCGTTTATATGTAAGTTCCAAAATTCTTAATGATGCATATTCAAAAATAGTTTTTATAGTGACAAATTATTGTTACATGAATGAAACATTGTTTTTCTCTAAATTTAATTTACTGGGAAATAAAATTGTTTGCACCCCAATCAGTGCTGGCTTAAGTTCATTTCAGGCCCTGGGTGCAGAAGAAATGCAGGCCCCCTTGACACTGGAGGATTGAAATTTATAAACAGAAAATGTGGTCCAGCTTCCCTGGGTGCCCCCAAGTACCTAATGGATAAACCAGAACTGACCCCAATACAGACATAAAAGGAACCAGTTTTGCATTTCTAACAAAATAATTATTTTTAAGAACAAAAAAATTTTCTTCACTACATTTTAATTTTATAAGTAACAGAAGCTGACGAAAAAAGGTGTTTAACTGCTAAATGAATATTTTCTAATTATGTATACAAAAAATGTTTTACTGACGATTATTAAAAATTTACGTTAAGAAGAGACAGAATATTTTTGTGTGTACCACTTTTTCAAAATATTCTATCAATGTTGAAATTTTAGTTCTACATACTGAGTAAGAATATGTTTCTATTAAGCAATTATTGTCTATTTGCAGTTATGAAATTTAAGTACTTTTAGAATTAATTTAATTTCATCAAAAATGTATCCAGTTTATTATAAACAAAAAACAATTTTGGCTAGTAATAAAAAAAAACATGTATTTCTTTCTTTGTATTTTATGATTGGGAAATACTAAATTGTATCCTAGATTGCAAAAGATTGCTTTATCAAAACATCATATGAACATCTGTTATATATAATTACTATTATGTTATTTGGTATAATAAAGGACAAAACTTTTGATTTGGGTAATTATCATGCCAAATATGCACAAAATAAATATTTACCATTAAATGTTATTTTCATGTATGTTTTGTGAAATTTCTATTTATTATGTATAAAAACTTTTATACTATACAATCAGGACCGTTTTTAACCTCTCCAGCACCCTAGGCACTTCAAATTGTTACATTCCCTTAACTATTTCCAGAGCACCCCCCCCCCTCCTTCAGTTTTTACCTTGCCAGTTGTGGTTGAAGAGGGATTATCTCTTAACTCTCTTAGTCTTTTCTCTTTCTTTGTTTTTGGTGTTTGGAGAGTCTTTCCATTATCCAACACCTAAGAACCTGCTACGTCTTGGGCTGTCAATCATAGGGAAGGTATGGTTTTGTGATCACTTTTTATCTTGTGACACCAAGGACAACCCATCCACCGTTTTGTAAATTAGTACAGTAAATTAATGAAATTATTTGGAATTATAGTAGAGAGTATACATTATTGTATGAACTGTTTTCAACTTGTTAATTATTATCTTTTTCATTGCTTATTGTCTTACTATCTTTTAATTTTAAGCATCCTTATTCTTTGTTGAGTCACTGTCATTGTACTGATACAACAAAGGTTTTCTTCAAGCTTTGATCATTGTAATCAATTTCCATGGTAAAATATCATTTAGAGACTATAGCAATATCAAACTGTGAAGCTTTTCATTTTCCAAAGTAGGTCTCATTTCAGTCTTTACTCTCTTACTATCTTATAATTTTTTTTTTTTTTTTTGCCCTCTTATTTTTTGCACCCTAGGCAACTGCCTAAGGTGCAAACGATTATAATAATCAGTTATGAAAGAAAAGTTAGTTTGAGCTTCCTTCTATTCGTTATAATTTTATCAGTTTTTCTAAATTTTTCGTTTTTCCTGTGTTATTTCTTTCTAAATGTAATATGTCTGTTTAAAAAACTACCTTAATCATTCCATCTTTGAATCAGAACCATCTATGAGTGCCTGCAATAATTATATAATTTGAAAATCAATGTTATTAACCCTGAGTACCAAGTTTGAGTTAGTAAAGATTTATTATTAAAGTTGAAATTATTAAGATTCCATATTTTCTAAGGCTCAAGAGAAGCAATATAATCTTTAAACTTCCTGGTTTTTGTCATATAAAAGTGTGCTGCGACAATTTCTTGCCATTCTGTAATGGAAGTTTACGTAATTATAAATGATCAAAGTTAAATTTAATTGGGGAGCTTCATTAAATACATTTTTAAATAAAGTTAATATGTTGTATGTTATTGCTTAAGCTTCTCAGTTTTTTTTTTTTTTTTTTGATAGCAGACAGTGGTGGAGATGTTCCTCTTGCTTGAGTTTGGTGTTGACATCTTGACTGCAAGAGTGATACTAAATACTTGTTTGTAGCAACTGTAGAGAGGGTGTGTTTGATTTTATATTTTTGATAAAATGCACCAAGACAGTTTTAGATGGTTTCTGTTATTTTGCTCGTGTATCGTCAAATACAAAAAGAAAAGTAATAAGCTATATCATTTAAAATCCTTATTTTACAAAAGGAAGGACTCTGGGCAAAACATAGCCCTGTTTGTTGTGTATTGCCATTACTCGTGTTTTGCTGCATTGAATCTTAACATAAAACTTTTACAGAAATAAGTCACAAATGATTTTTTTTTTCAAATGCTTTGTATTTCTACAAATGTTGTTAATGTTATTTATCATGAATATATTCTTAGTACAAACATTGTGATTAGAGGAGAATAAAAGTTGTAGTGGTAAAATATTGTTCAACTTTATTCAACAATTCATTTCAGAATATCCTGATTGCACCATCAGTGTTAGATATTGTTTCTATAACTAGCGCAAAGGATTTTGTTTCACTAAATATCGGGTTGAGTAAAAAGTTTTCCGCCATGGAGAGATACCTCCGTACCAGCAACGACCATTCCCATGGTAGTTAACCTTTCTCCTAGCGGGGTTTTGCATTGTAAATCTGAAAGTTGGAACTACATAACTGTGTAATTTGTTTGGCAAAACTTTATTTTCTTGTGCACCAAAAACGTGTTTAAAATGGAGCTATCACGTCAACAAATCGGAACGCTTATGTGCTATGAGTTCCGAAACAAACTCAGTGGAGCTGAATACCACAAAAAATGTGAGAAAGTTTATGTTCCTGTACTGTTTCTAATGATACAGTAAAAGTTTGGTTTTGAAAATTTAAATCTGGAAAGTTTGATCCTAAAGATGAACCGTGTTCTAGCCAACCTATTGAGGCTGATTGTGACCAGTTAAAACAAATCATTGATCAAGAGAGAAATGTTTCAATATGAGCTATTGCTTTAGAGCTTGATGTTTGTCAAAAAACACTAGTTAATGCTGTCAAACACTTAAATCAAACATTTAAGTTTAACCGCTGAGTGCCTCACAAGTTGACTGCTGAAGATGAGCAAGAGAGAAGCGGCCTGTTTGGCTCTATCTCAGAGATCAAAGGAAAGAAAACATTCTGGATAGAACTGTGATGTGTGATGAAAAATGGGTTTACTACAACAATACAAGCCGTATTGGAGGGTGGTCAGCACCCGAGGAGTCAGCAGGTTCAGTTGCAGGACGAACGCCAACAAGAAGGTATTTCTCTGTATCTGGTGGGATTGTCAATGAATTATCGACGTGGGGACTATCAAAAGCACAATATAAAGCAATGCCAATTGCGAAAAAAAAAAAAGAGTTCAAGAGGAAGATGATTCTGTTTCATCACGATAACGGCCCAGCCACATGTTAGTGCGATGACCGGCTGGACGCTTCATACGCTGGAGTGGGATTTGATGCAACGTCCACCATATGGTTCAGACATGGTGCCTTCAGATTACTATCTGTTTTAACATCTGCAGCTGTATCTTGATGGCACAATCTTACATTCAAATGACGAGGTCAGAAATGAGGTCAATCACTTTCTGGACTTGCGCACACCACAGCTCTTCACAGAAGGGATTGAAATGTTACCAAAACGCTGGCAGACCATTATGGATCTGAATGAAGATTACTATCCTCATTAGCTTTGCTGATTTTGTATGCATTTATCATTTTACAAAATTGATTTTTTTTGGTGGAAAACTTTTTACTCAATGTAATTTTAAAGCAAGAATTGCATCTGAAAGCTAATAGTCACAATCAATTTCAGCCTAGAGATCTTCTTCATGGAAAGTGGAAAGGGTTAAAATTTTTCAGAAACAGTCCATTTTGTCCTTACTAAATATTTAGAAGTAAAAGGAAGAAAGGAAAGAAATGTGTGCATAATTCCCCGAAGTATATCTTACTTGAATATGCATTACAGGAGACAAAACTTTTTGTTGTTGTTGTTGATGATTATTTGGTAGCACATCAAAAACTGGAGGCAAGACATCTGCTTTGGTACTTCCATTATTCCTCTTATTCATCATTCAGTCTTGTTTTTCTTGTATTATGTATTTATGTTTGAAATCATGTTAAAAGTATTTTTGTTTTTACTGTAGAAATTTGTATTTAATAACTTTATTCAATAAATTCAAGTGAATTTAAAGCATAAATAGAAAAGGACCTTTTACACCAATACTTGGAAAAATTGTGTATTTATTTCTGAAATTTTCATTGCGAAGTAATTTCTGTTGGAAATGAAAAATTACAATTATTATGTTCAACTTGGCAATGAAGACAAAATTAAAAATAACTTTAAATTTATTTTTTTTAGATCCTGGAATGTTGCAGAATACTTTTTTGTGTGTTCTAGTAAAGTTAGTGTGATTCAAGTAGCCTGGCATCCTGGAAGCCCATCGAATACACATTTAACTGTTTTAAGCTCAGATAATTATATTAGGTTTGTACTATATTTAATACTTAAGTATAACAAATCCTTCATTTAGTTGCTTATGTATTTTTCTGTTTTTTAAATCTTGCAACACATCTTTTGTTTATGTTATTTATTATTTAACAAAATTAAAATAATATTTTTTCCTTCTCTGTGCAGAACAAAGGTGAGTCTTGCTCTAAAAATATTTTTGAACTGGGGAAAATATTTATTTTAAAAATACTGATGCCCCCTCTTCTAAGCCCATTATAATTCTTCCAATGGAAAATTTATTCGTGCTTCAAAAGCTTTGTTTTTTTTAAAAATGATATTGAGTACTTTTAAAACATATATAGCATTGCTATTAGTTGACAACTGTTATTTTGTTGAAACTGCCAACTAACTGTGATAGTGTGTATTTTTCCAGGAATAGAAATATGTTTAAAAATTTTAAACTTTCCTTCATATAGGAATTAAATTACTTATTTCTACTTTAAGTGTTTCTATGAAAATCCCTCAATCTGGCTGAAGACAGTACTAAAGGGAAAACAAATTTTTAAAAAATTTAAATAAATATTTATACATTTTAAATTTTAAAATTTTATCATATGATCAGTATGTAGCTTTTAAAGAGTGTTTTCTCTGTTTTGACTTTTATATTGATTTTGTACATTGACATATAAATTTTATCTAAATTTAATAAATTATATTTAAATTTTTTCCAGAACTTATGATGTAACTGAACCTCAAACACCTCAGCAAGTAATAGCTCTTAACCCCAACTCTAAAAACTCATTTTTGTCATCAGAATCAAAAATATCTTTTTCTACATGTTTTGGGGAGAATTCTGTTAGTTTTGATTTTGGTCCATCTGAAGAAATGCAAGTGCCTCGAGCAAACAGTTCTAGGGTCAACAAAAGTTATGAACAAGTAGCAATATGGCCTATTTATCTACTACATGGTAATGGAGATGTCTACGTTTTAAAATCTCCTTTGATTAAAGATAGGTATATATAGTATTCTCAGTTTTTGTTTATGGTATTAACTTGTTTAAACAATTGCTAATTACTTTCTTATAGCAATTTTTATTGTATTTTTGTAATTTGTTAATTCAGAAGATTTGGTTGTTCCAGGTCTCAACCAGCTGCTAAAGTAATTGGCCCTTTGCCAATGTATCCTGCATCAGAGGATAACTATGGTTATGATGCATGCTACATTCTTTGTTTGCATACTGTACCAACTTGCCTTGTTGTAGCAACTGCTACTGGTATTATTTACCATTGCATAGTACTTGAGAATTCTAATTCATCTTGGAAAGAAAAATTGGTAAGAATTGTGGTTCTTTATTTGTTCTTAAGTATATATAAATTCATTATAAATTAGTTCAATAGATGCTTCATGAATTTCATTTTGTTCTTGAATGATTCCATACTATTTATATAAAATGTTATTTTCATTAATTCACTGTGAGTCATTTGTATTCATCAGATCGTTAGGGTATCCACTGAAAAGAACTCAGCAGTATGAGCTCTTTCAAAAAAATTTAAGATAGAAACATAATAAAATTTATGTAAAAATATAGTGTGTATAATCCGGCATATAACATGCACTTGTGATGCATCAAAATTTATGTCTGCGCATTATACACTGGGTATGAAAATAATATCTTTAAAAAATTTTTAAAAAAATCAGCATAAAAAAAAATTACTTGTATATCTAAATAATGTTCATTTAAAAGTAATGACATACCTTGCAATCTTTCATTGTTAGATGACATGAAAAATCATCATGTTTGTCTTTCCATATAACTTCATGCACATCATCGAATTCTATTTCATTTTTTCATCATCATTGTAATTTCACATTTTTTCAAATCACATTAATAAATCATTTTTCATTTCATCTAGATTGTTAGATGTACCATATTTTTCAAACTATTTTTGAATAATGCCAGGTTTAATTACATTCCATGTTTTAATTATCCATCCGCAGATTATTTCTAGACTTCTAAAGATAACAAAAATACAAGATTACATATATACATTTCAAATTTCTTTGTAAAAAAAAGATGCGCATTATACGGAAAATATACCTAAAACTTAAAAAAGGCAACTTGAAAGTATCGGTGTATCTTATACACTGAAATTTATCTTATACACATACATTGTTAAATATAGTGTACCTGTACTTTTTTGTCTTGTTGAAAGACCTCAAACAAGTTAAGTTTGAAAAGTATATTCAATTTTTGTTACTATTTTATAAATAAATTTGTTATAATTAAGGGTTAGAAAATTTTACTATAAGCTAATGAGAAACAAATCTGTGAGCAATTATGAAATATTTTGAAAAACTATATAGATTTATTGTGTATTATACAAGTGAATTTTCATTATAGTTTGTTAAGTACTATTTAAAAAGAAGCTCGGGGACCTTCAGCTTTATTATTAGGAAATTTTACATAAATATTGATGTTTGTTTGTATTTATAATATCACTATTTTGTTCTATTTTTGATGAATAATATTTTTTTTGTCATTTTTAACTTAAAGGTTTTTTGACAACTGGTGCAAAGCTACTTTAAAAGATTAAAATTTCTAGTTGTAATTTGGTATATAGTACTTAAAACTTAAGAAACAGCTGAATAATTTAATTAAAATTTAATTAATTAATAAAATACATAACTGATACATAAAATAATTGTATAACAAACAAATACTTTTAATGAGAGGAACGAATCTGCAACTTCAATAAATGCCTTATAATTGTATGACATAGCCACTGTCGATTTTCTGAATCATGAAAATCCACTGACCTAGGGCAGGGCCAAACCCGCAACCTTAAGTGCAAAAGGCCAGCGACAAACCGAGCCAGCAGAAATTGACGGTCCTTGTAATAAATTGGCATATCATCTGTCCAAATGAATCTTTTTGGAAGATTGGTAAATTCAATCTTCTGGCTTGTTTGCAAACATCACTTGTTTAAATTCAGTCTTCCTAAGTGGAATGCAATCTAATTTGGTTAATTTGCTTAGGTGTACAGTTTAGATATCTGAATTAACCATGTCTTTGCTTCATACTAGCAAAATTTAATGTTGCAATTTGAACTTCAAATGCCAATTAATTCAAAATATTTTCTCCTACAACCACTGGAAAACTCATATATGAAGTTAGTATCACAGGAATGCATTATCAATGGAAAATTATTCTCATTTAAAGTAATTTCATGTTTAAAGAAACCTTTCACATAAAAAATAAATTACTATTCAAAATAAAATTATGTTTTTATTTGATAATTTATAAGTATCAGTAATTTGGGTTATAAATGTTTCCATACAGTTGGCTTATCAAGTTAATTGAAGTAATCAACACAAAAACAGGTAAACGATTTGATTTTCATCGCTCTTGTCGAGAGCCTCTTTTATAGAATTTTTAAATATATTTATGTGATAAGATCTGGTGCCTGCTCATTTTCAAGTATTTATTAATAGAAATTTCATTTTGTTTGAGGGTTATTTTTGAACAGTGAA
Organism: Trichonephila clavipes; assembly: GCA_019973935.1. Lineage (NCBI taxonomy): Eukaryota > Metazoa > Arthropoda > Arachnida > Araneae > Nephilidae > Trichonephila > Trichonephila clavipes. The sequence continues at coordinate 3,459,710 of BMAU01021369.1, forward strand.
CTCTGATACAATTTACTATCATTGCATTCAAAGACACCTAATTAAATTTTATTTTTAAAACTTACTAGAGGAACTACGTATGAACAAGTGTACATAAATGAATTCCTTGATATTGCAGGGCTGTTCAAAGAAAACAAAACAAAGTACAACTTGTTCATTGGAAAATAAAAATAGCAGTTGAAAATTAACTCAAACCAGTTTAAAGTTATTAAGGGAGAGCCCTTCGAAAGGAAGCATGAAAGATATTGTAGTATGAAAACTCATCCCACACATGCATTGTTTTCAAAATGTCTGATGTGACTGAAAGGTTACAGATATGTGTGTCTTAAGTTCATCAACATCAGTTGGTAGGAATGGAACAGCAACTGATTTTTGATGTAGCCCCAGAGAAAAATCACATTGAATGATGTTTGGGCTGTGGAGAGACCTCTAATAAAGAGCAATGCTTTGTGGTAGGGATGGCAATCTGAGATCAATTTATCGAAAAATCGATGTATCGGGCCAAAAAAATCGATTCTTTAAATCGATATGTAGCACTGAATCATTTCAGTGAATTGATATTTCATCTTAGAAAATTGACATTTGATTTTTTTTCTGTTCTGGTAAAAACCATAAAATTATTTACAATTAGTAGAATATACTATCTTTAAAAACTACTTATCTTTATCATTGGGAACTATAAGCAATATTATCTATTTTTGAAACTTTTTAATGTAACAAATACATTTAGGAAATAAATGTCTTCTTTTATACCTGATACTTTGATATGTTAATAAAAATAATTGTAATTGTCAAATTCCCTGAACTAAAAAATTCTTTGATTTTACTCATAAGAGATAGTTTATTATGGTATCTTTCTTGTTTTTCATAAAATGGTTTTATATTTACATTGTAAATGCAGACTTGATTAAAAAAATCAATTTCTTAGAACTCGATCTTTTATACCTCAATTTTTTTGTGAATCGATTCATCAGGTTACAATTTGAATCGATTTAAAAATCGATCTTATTCAGAAAGAATCGCCATCCCTATTTTCTGGTGCTTGGCAACCAATCCAACCATGGGGCAATTTGTCGTTTAAAAACTCATGAACAGCTAAGTGCCAAAGGAGTGGTGCATCATTTTGCTACAGATTTAATTCACCACATTTTTCTAACTATGACAAAAATTATATCTGGAGCATATCCAAATAAATAATCCCATTAACAGCACTCTCATGGAAAAAGGATTGGGTCATAAGTTTTCAACTGATGTTTTTGTTTTTTTGGATGTACAAGTCTATATTTTCTTTCGATTGCTTTTAAAAGTCTTGCAAAGTTGAGATATTGATTTATGTGTGCCTATTATCTTGAGGAATTTCCCTTTTTGTATACCTCTGAAGAATTTATTTCAGAAATTTATTTTATAAATTCAAATTATTTCTATTAAGTTCTTGAAGACACTTTTGCTGGCTATTTGATATTCTCGTAATCATCAGGTTTTTTCCTACATGCATTAAAAATATTTAATACATATAATTTAGTACTTATTAATCACAGGTATTTTGTTTTATTTCATTTAAGGATGATACTTCATGGGGCGAAGATTCACCCTCTGATGATTCAGATATTGCTTTATATGTGTTTGAGAGTGTAGAGCTTTCTTTGTCATTAAATGAAGAACCTGATGATGTTTACAGCCATCCAATAAGATTATATAAAGGTATAACTTATTTTATATGCATATATATATATTAAATTATTTTAAATTAGTCGTTTTTTATCAGTAAATTTTCTTCGTAAAATTTGAATAATTTTATTAAGACAATTTTGATATTTATGCTTTTGTATGTTCTATATATGTTATTCGTGTATCCCCTTTTACAAAAAAATGAAGAAAAAAAATATAGAATCTTTTAATCATTTTGATGTTATTATTATTACAGAGTTAATTGCAATTATTTTTGTAACAATGTATAGTAGAAGGAACTGTATTTTTCTGTTGGATAGATAAGTTATGAAAAGTTTTATTTACTAGTCATAAATTTTCATTGTGAACAAGTGATATATTTTTTTTAGTTATTACTGCAGATTAAAATTTAGGATTTTCTTAATGTCTTTTAAAATGCTACTTCATTTTATTGGTCATATTATTTGAACTAAAAAAATAATTCAATTTTTACGAATATTAATTTGCATTAAATCTTTATTCTGTTTAAAAATAGGTCCTCCTCACCCTTTTTTTATTAAGCCTTATTTTTAAAGAAAAGTAATACTAGTTTGTTTTTCTTCCTTTCATTAAGTTACGCATTCATGATTTGTTTTTAAAAATTATTGGAAAATATTTTTTTATGTATAATATATGTAGTATTTTATAAGTTTAACAAAATAAAAATTAAAATGCTGAATTTTTTTTCATTGCTTTATATTTTAATTTTTTTTTAATTTTGATACTATACACATTAATGTATTCAAAATATGATGTATTCTAGACATAACATCACGAAGTAAGTACCATGGTACTCATGCATCTGGACTACATTCTGTTGCAATGCCTTTCTTACAAGCTTTGGAAAACAGCCTTGAAACTGGTATTTTTTAAAAGTTTGAATTAGTTTTTATGCTTTATTCAAATGCATATATATAATTGAGTTTGTTGGTATATGTATGATTAAAACTTATTTTCCTTTTAAAATTTTTATTATGACGGTTTAATCAGTAAATAATCATTATTTGAAGTCTTGAATTATAAGAATGCTATCACACACTTTGCCCAAAGTCAAAAAAAAATCCGTATTTACTTCCTTAAATATCATCTCATTGCATCATTGATAATGACTCAAAGAAAACTAAATTTTGAGAAAAACAGATTATTAATTTGTATGGGTATTCAATTCCTTAATAAAGAAAAATTCCGTTATGGAGATCAATTTGTTGTGTGACAAAATTAGATAAAAAATTATTTAAACATAATATTCAAATTTCATTTGAATTTAGTCATGATTAATAATAGGGTTTTTTTTGTTTTGTTTTTTCTTTAGCTTAATGATATTAATACTAAAGTATATTTTTTCTCATACATGTGTATTTCCTTTTTTGAGAACACTCTTAAATTTAATCATAATTTGTAAAAGGTATTTTTTTACATAAATGATACAAAAGGCTATTTTTCTCCTATATTTGTATATCCTTTTTAGAAACATTCTTCATTAAGAATAGATTAATAATTAATATTTCTAAACTAATCAGTAGTTTGTTTATCAATTATTTTCTGAAAATTTTCTGTACTATTTTAAATTATTGTAAAATTTTAGTTTCATAAATTTTACAATAATGTTGGTTACATTAATTTTAGTTATCCAAAAATCTAAAGATTTTTGGTATATTTGAAAATTTTGTATTTTAATAATTACTAGCTGCATGGCCCGACGTTGTACAGGATTTCTCTACTTTCATAGATTTACCCTTCCTTTCACGAAATCACCACTTCCATTATTCTTTTTTGAAGTATGTTCCTCGTCACTTGACAATGGTTCAAAATGTTGAGGTGGGTCGCCAAAAGCTCTCGAGTACATGAACAGAGCGACTTTAATATTCACTCTCTCTTGTATTGATTGGTATAAATTTTTAAGTGTTGATTAGAAAAGTTTACATTAATAAGTTTGAGACACTCATTTAATATTAGAGAATTGATTTTTTAATCCTCATATCTCATAAACTTATTCAACAACATTTTTTGTGAAATTTAAATTATAGGATAGTTTTATGAAAAATTATCTATGCAAAAAAAGAACAGCATCTGTAATGAGGAGGTTATTTTTAGAAATTAATTTATTAAAAATTCTAGTTTAGCTCTCTTTGAGTTATTGATAGTGATATCAATTTGCAAGATATTAGTTTCTCTTTTTCACCAGTGTATTAATTTTTTATTTTCATCTTAATATTGTTATAAAAATTTATAGCTAACAGTGAATATCTTTTAATCTGTAAATGATTGGAAAAACATTTTGATCATTAACTGTATGCTTCTGTTCAAAAATATATCAAATTTTAAATGTTAATCAAAAATCTAAATTTTTAAAATGATTTTATAATCTTATAAAATTAAATACATCTTTTCTTTGCCTCTTACATAGATTCTCTTGATATATTTTTTGCTCAGTTATCTAACAAGAAAGAGAGTACTTCATCTTGTAAAAATCAAGCACTGTTAATTAAATAACAATATTGACTTATGTAACTTTAATTTCTAAAGTTTTCTTAATGTTCTAAATTTATCTCTTATTATTTTTCATTTCTTATTATTGCAGTACAATTTTAATCTGTAAGTTGCTTCATTATGTAAAAAATTCTGCAAATATTTATGTGATAATGTTCTTTTTCTCCTTTTTATATATAGAAACTTTAGAAAAACTGCTCTCAGATGAAACAAAACAAACTTGCATTGTTGAACATACTATTTGCACAAAACCTTTTTCTCAAGTGGATTCAGTTCCTGTTCTTGGTTTCGATGTAATAATAAATGATGTTGGAGTTACTATGATTAGTCTTCTGGCTTCATGGGAATTTGTTTGTTTACCTTTAGTGTAAGTTTATTATTTTTATTAGCTCTAAATTGGAAACTCACTGTAATGTTTTTTTAAAGTTACTTGTTATAAAAATACATCCTGTATTATAAAATGACAAATCTCAACAAATTGGAGGATTAATTTTTCTATAACAATTACAAACATTTGTATTTTATAAAATTATCATTAAACTATTTTGAATTCTTAATTTTGTAAAGATTTGTTATAATGAAGTAATATTACTTAAAATGTATTTTTGGAAGAAAAACAGTTTGAATATATTTATAAAGTCTGTGATAGTGTGACTGTAGATGCTGTAGCCATCATCAACTTTCCAGAACAGCACGTGGGGAATGAAGCACATTAATGAGGCTTATGTCTAAGACATAAAGCACCACAGACCCACACATTTTCAACAGTTAAGTTTAATTGTACAAAATCATATAAAATTAGCATTTTCAAATCATGACTCCAATTTTGAAAGTTATGCATATGATATACTATTTTATATGCATTAATGTAAAGAATTACTGGAAGTAAATGAAACCTGCTAAATACCAAAATTTATAACTACACTGTGATGGTAGGAGAAATCCCAGTACAAAGAAAAAATTATTGCAGACTAATGAAACTTTAGCAATACATTCTTCTAGGTAACATATTAAGTTTCAAATTCACAGACTAGTGCAGGGGTGGCGAACCTTTTTGGATCAACGTGCCATTTTTTCTTTAAGAAATGTTTAAGAAGGTATAGACGTGCCATCAAATAATTTTGACTTGATTATTGAGAAAATAAAACTAGATACGAACTCGTAACTCTTTAATTACAACAAAAAAATAAGTTTTGCACAGTATAGTAGTAATTTTTTATTTATTTATGCGTGTAGTTCAAATTAAAGTAACATTTGTGTGAATTCTGTTGTGGTAGATTAGATGACAAATAACTTGTATTAGGATTGTAAGATGTAACTTTTACCAGAATGCAAGCTGAATTGGAGTCATCTTACAAACGGTTTCTAAGTGAGTCTTCAATGTTATTCATTTCTGAAAATAATGACTTGCAGACATAGGTAGATGAAAATATGGTTATAATAGCATGAGCCAGTTTTTTTCAAACAGCTAAATGTATCTGGAATCGAATTCCATGTTTCAAAATTTCATTACTAGCATTTTTATTTATATTGCTTGTTAATCTTTGTTTTAATCAATTCCAACTTTCTCCTTTTTTCAACAAATTTGTGAATCCGTATTGAACTTGACAGGAAATTAATCAGTTGCATTTCAAATTTTTCAATTTACAACCAATAAAATTGGGACAAATCTGTTTATTAAATGAAGTCACATCAAGGTACATAAAAGAAAAACTTGAGCTTTATCGATGATTTGAACCGAGAAAATCTCGCTGAAAACTGCAGCTGATCACTCAGGTCTGTTCATAATACTTCATAGTGAATTTTGTTATTTTGAATTAAAATGCAAACTGTTTAGATCGGTGACGTGCCCAAAATATTGTGTCTCGTGCCAATGGTTCGCCACCCCTGGACTAGTGTAAGCATGAGAAGAGCCATTTCAAATGTGAAATGATGGTACATTAATAACTAGTGTAACTGCTAGAATTTTGAATGCTAACCTGAATGCAATGTGTTGTACAGGTACTGGACATCAGTTTGTGAGATGAAATTGCATGAATGAATTACATTTGGTTGGTCTGTTCAAGGGTGTTTAATTCTAGTTGTGTGGGGCACTGGAGTTGCCATCAAATGATGTCTCATCTGATTGGAAAAGATCTAGTGATTTAGCCATCCAAGGCAACATGTTGACACTATAGAACATGTTAGGTTTCAATATCATGAAAGTGCAAATTATCCTGTTGCAAAACACCCCGTTGGATAATGCTCATAAATTGCAGTACAACGGTTTGAATCACCAGACTGATGTACAAGTTTGCAGTCAGGGTGCATGGAATAACTACAAAAGCTCTCCTGCTATCATAGAAAATTGCTCCGAAGACCACAATTCTAGGTGCAGGTTCAGTCCCTGCAAAAAGGTTGTTTGGGGGTGCTGACTTGGTCTTCTAATCAATATACAGCCATCACTGACACCAAGACAGAAACAGTTTTGGTGTGCCATCGTTATTACCATCGCTGGGTTACTATAGCTATCACTTAAACTTTTTCAGGTTTTAATTCATCTTATGAAAAAATCACTGTATTTATTTCCATTATCTAATATGTTTTCTGTACATTTTGACAATGAAACCTTTACATCACCATAATGACTACTGGGGTGAAACACACAGAAAGAGAAAAAAAAAAGCGTGTATCAGTGTGAACACGCATTAGGAGTTAACTTCTTTGGCTTACATGTATTGAATTGTATAATAGTTTTATTTTGAACTAATCATATATATAATTAACAAATTTATTATTATCATTATTATTTTAAACTGCATTTTAAAAAATAATAATTAGGATGGAAAAGGTATAAGTATAAACAAAGTTTTCATTTTCAATACATAATACTAAAAAAAATTTTATTGTATGTATTTTGAGAAAAGTATCATCATTATTAGTCTAAATCAAAAATTTGCCTCGAAACAAAAATGCAAAATGTTCCATGCATTGCAATTTTTGTCGAATTATAACAAAACAAACTTTCCAGAAGTATTCATCTAATGTATAGTTATAAATTCTTGGATGCATTGTAATAATAGTGATAGGGTGAAAGAAGAAATTAAAGTTTTTTATGTATAGGAAATCATTAAAATTTTTGAAATTTTTAAATAAAAATTTGCGTTTACTTATATTTTGTAAATTATCATGTAAAACATTACATTGCATGCATACATTAGTAAAGAATTACTTAAAGAAGTTAAATCAGGTGAAAATAAGAAATTTTTTAAAAAAATCAAAACGCATGGAAAGTTTTTAATTTTTTAAAAACTATACTCATTTTTTTCTGACCAATTTCTTTATATGATTTTAGTTCTAAGTTACATAGAGCCAGTAAAAATTTGGGACATGTTTGTAAAAAATTTTACTGCCCACTGTAGTCTTAAAATACAAATTAATGAAGCACTATATAGCACTTTCACAACAATCAAATTAATTACACCAAAGCATATTTATGATTTAAAAACTCACTTCTTAAACTGGATTTAGAAATTCCATTCGATTGAAAATTTAGTAAACACAATCTTTTACTGTCAAACTATTGGAAGAAATGTTACGTTGCCACTAAATTTTAAAACAATAGATTGTTTGTATTATTTCCTTAAAAGAATTTTAAAACTGTATATCCAACAAACTCACCTTAAACTAATTTTTGACAGATTTGAACCATTTAAATGCCTACTTCGGGTAGATTAAAGACTCACTTCCAATTTTTTTAATTCATAAAATTGATTATAATTTGACTTCTAAGTAAGGTTAAAACAAAACAAAGTATGTATCGCAAAGCTAAAAGAGGAAAGGCTTGTTAAAGCTGCTGTTGAATGAGGAGAGGGGGGTGGGTGCTAGCTCAGGGCTAATAGATGAAAAACACAAAAGAAATTTTAAAAGCCGTAATTTTTAATCTATTTTTTCAAGCTTTGAGCAGATCACGGATAATACTATTCTACATATGAAGAAAAAGTTTTGTTAGAATATTTGTATAAATAATGAAGTTATTAAATATTTAATTAAAATTTTGAGTATTTTTTGAAAAATTGCAAAAAAAAAAAAAGATTCCGTCATTTTTTTTATGACTGATTCTAAAAGAGAAAAGAATAAACTTGTTTAGAATAAAATATCAATTCATTAACTCAAAAGGAAACTTAAAAGGGATGATTTAGAAACCATTTTTATAAAAGCTTATTAATTTTGACTCATTTTTAAAAAAATTGTAAATAATAGAAAATATTATTTTGTTTAAAAAAATATACCATATTGTGGCAAAAAGAATGATCTTTCTGATTCTGTAATTATTTTTGGTTTGAGATAGATAGTACGAGTTAGATGGCGTTTTTTAAAACAGGGAGAAATTCTCAACTTCATTCATTTCTACCTTACGTTTATCGCTAACCGTAACTGGTAACGCGTAACAGAAATTTCTCCCTACCGTGCCATAAGAAGTTAACTTCACAAAAATACTAGGAAAGAAATTATTTTATCTGAATAAAAAGCACAAAATAATATAAAAGGAACATGATCTTTTTATGTCTTTGTTGCATAATTATCTTTTTTACCTCAAGTTGAGAGTGTTGAGAACTCTTAACTAGTTAAATAAAATTATCATTTTAGTTTTTAGAACATAATTTTAGACTTTGGAATCTTACACAAACATTAGAACTGGCACAATGTACCTGCTCCATTTGGTGGTAAATGAAAAGTTAATTAGAATTATATATTAGCTATGAGTTGATTAAAACTGGAATAGAGTGGTATTGAAGAAAAACAATTAAATATTTGTCAAATATCTGAAAAAGTATCAGCTTGAAGGATTGGCATTATAATTGGTTAATAAACTTCCTGAATAAAATATATTTATTAAACATGATGATATAATAAGTTTAAAGACATTTTTGAAAGAAATAAAAGTTTTTCTCGTGAATATAATTTGATTAGTAAAGGGTATGATATTGAAGCAATTTTCTTTTTATGTCAAAACCTTTAGTAGCATAATTTCGTCCTTTATGTTATTTATCTTTCTCTATTTTCTTCCTTTTTTGCCATTTAATTTCTCTGTTGATACTAAGTACTGTTGTAGTAAAAAAATAAATTTGCTCAATGTCTTAAAATTTATATGTTTGAAATTTGGGTGATTTTATTTTGCTTATTAAAGGAATCCATTTAAACATAATTAGAATGATTTACATGAAATTTATGTGTCTATAGAACTAATACAGAGTTAATCTGGTATTAAAATAAAACATAATGCACACAAGGGGGGATGTTTAAACTTTGATTGCTTTGTGTATGATTCATTTGGTTTTCTATCTATCTTTTACTGAAGTTAAAAGAATACTTGCTAGAATTTAAAATCTAATATTTTTTGTCATAAAACTATGAAATATGAGTAACTTCAATACAGACATGAAGATTTTTATCTATAAAAAATCCAAATAAAGACAGGATTTTAGGTTTTGAATTTGGAAGCAGCACAAGTGCTATTGGCTATGGATCTCATAATTTTTAGCTTCAGTCGAATGGCAAGGATCACACTTGAGTTAGCACCACGCTCCAATATTTAACATCAATCTAACTTGAGTCTTGACAGAGATTCAACATGTAACAGCCCCACAATGTTTCAGAACCTCAGTGACAACACAGTATTAAGAAATTTAATTAGTGATGGATGTTAAATAATATTTATCTAATTAATTGGTTGTTGTATAGTTTTATTTTTAGAAAATACAAAGGAAACAGTTTTAGAAAATTTTCAAGTTATTAGAAATGTTTGACTGAGATATTTTTTACACACTACACCCTTATGACTAAAAAATTTAAATTTTGTTTTTATAATTTTGTAAATTCCAAAATTAAACTAGTTTATTTATATTGATCTGATGTGCAAAAAAATGTGGTTGATATAATTATTTCACAACAGTTTTCATTACTTAAATTAAATTTAAATTGCTATTTATTTTAATTTGCTGAATAACCTTATAAAATAATTCATTTTTATGTTATTAAATGACTGAGGAATTTCATCTTATTTGATGTGTTGCCATAATCAGTGATCAAGTTGTCTTTTGCAATGTTAGTAAAAGATTTATTTTTTTTAAAAAAAATAATAAGATTAGCATTTTGAAAAAGAAATATATATATATATTCCTTATAGCAACAATTTTGTTTTCCTTTCTTTTTTCCCATGTGCTTCAAGTATATTATTTTATATTTTTATTAAATAAACTATCCTTCTTTGAATGTATGTAATATATTCTTTATAAAAAAAAATAAAGACTTTAAATTATGTGTTATTTCTTTTACTATTAATAATAAATAAATAAATATTTTGTGTATATATTTTTTAGGTCTTCTTATTTTTCATCTGTCCCACAGTTACTTTTGCAAAACAAGTATCTTTCTAAAGAGGATGATAAATCTTCAATTTCTGTCTTTGGACAACAAATAGAAAAGTCCTTACAACGTTCCATGTGTTGTCCTTATTTAAAATCCAATCTTCCTGTGGAACATAGTAATACATCACCTCAACAGTGGTTGGATTTACTTTGTAATGTTACTCAACGCTTCAGAGAAGATTATGTGCAAAGATTAAGTACAGCCCAAGCCCTTTTACGAAGCAGGTTGTTACAAATTCATTGCTAAGTTATTTTTAAAGCTTATATGAATGTGTTCTTTTTCATTAATTAAGAATTCTTAGGAATAATGAAAGTTTTGATATCAATACAAATTTCTTATTTAATGTTAATATCTTGATTTTTATGTTAGTTATAAATATTGTATGAGTTCACTATTATTGTGTATGTGTTCATTAGGTGATCATATATCAGTTTAAAATATTTTATAAATTAAGTGTTCATATAAATATATTTCATTTTGAGTTTAGTTTCAAGATAAAATTTATATTGTGATTAAGACAAAAGTGTATTTTGAAATAATTTTTTTTCTTATTCTATTTTTTGAATTGTTTGTTGCTGATTTCTTATTCTTTAAAAACATTTCTTAGTGGGTTTTTTTTACTACCACATTTGGTTTTAAATATTCCACAACAGCTCAATAATGTGTTCTCTCTCAAGTCAAGCCATGTGCTATCTTGATATTGATACTTTCAATTCATGCATTTGCTGATCAAATTTCAAATATATGTGATACAATATTAATGAAATAGTCTCTCTCTTATTTTACTGTTCTTTTGGTTCAGTTAACATCTAAATTCTTATTTGCATCATTAAAATTTATGTTGTATGATGTGTCGTATTTAATTAACACAGCCATTAAGCTTGTTGGCAGGGGGTGGAATGTAGATGATCTTGAATAGGACATTTTTGTGTCTGAGTGTTGAGATGATAAAGAACAGCTCATTAATCTGAAGTTTCATGGAAATTGTAGAAATTTCAAAAAGCACCTTAGCTCAGGAGTGGGGAACATGTTTTGGCTTGTGGGCCATATTGTGGGAGCAGAGGGTACCAGAAGACCACACTGTTTCCTAAAATGACTGCAATTGTTATAAAAATAATAAATATAAGTTAAATAAAATAGTGACAATTTTATCTGATTTATTTATTGTGCTACGAGTAATATTATATCCATACCTGTGAGCAAATTTAATTTTAGAAAGTTTTTTGAGACAAATGTACTTGTTACACTTTTCTCCCTAACCCTTTTTTAAAATCATGAGTGGTATTGCTTGTAGAAATTCTTATCACAATTTGCAAGTTTGTCAGCCAACTTGCATCTATATTTACGTTTGTTGGTCTACATGCAAGAAAAACTTTGCACACAAATATATGTCTACTAAAATTTAAAAAACAATTTCCCTACGGGATTTCTTTATACAAGAAAATTTTTCAATGTCGTAGCATAAAACATTTTCTTCAAACTGTAATCTGTTAGTCAATAAGTTCAAGCTTTAGCTCATCAAGTGCTGTATAAATACTATCAGTAAAATTGAATTAACAGCAAATTGAATTTAGGTTCAAATTTCTTTTAAATCTTGAGCTGTTGTGACCTTATCCTCCAAACTTTGCAGATGATTTCTAAGTAGAAACACTGTCAGGTATTTTGTTCTCCTAAGAAATGAATTATGTTTCATCTTGTGTATTTTTCACTCTTTTTCAAATAATGAAAAATACAGGGTGAATGTTTGATCATGTGCAGGAAATAAATCTTGATTGAAAGGGATTTTTTTACCATATATGCAGGCTGCATTTAGACCACAGGCTTCTATTTGCCGACCCCTACCATAGCTGAATGTTTTCATTTTCTGAAGGAGGTATTTGTCAAGAATTGTATATCAAGTTCTTAAGTTTTTGAATGGCACACTTGCTTTTTTGAAGATTTGATGGAGGTTGCAGAAAATGAATGTTTGAGTCAATTTGTGACACTGAGAATAGATGAAAACTCTCTGGAAAGGCACAGAAAGATTAATGTTTGAGTTTTCAGATGATTACAGACATGATGAGTTTCGGTTAGAGAAAGCAAGGGAATTTTTACATGAGGTTTTGAACATCTAAGGACATAATCTGCTTCTGTGATACAAATTTTTGCTAACAAGCACATTGCTGTGCTTAATCTTATGGTATATTCATGAAATCTTTTTCCATGCAATTTCTACCTACTTCAAAAATAAACACATTTATATTTTAGGACACGTTTTCAGTCTGTTAAGTTTGATTCTTGATTAACATATGCAGCAGTGCATGGATAGGGAGGGAAAAAGGACTAACAGCTTTTAATATTTTCAATAAAGTATCTTTTTCGAACCAAAATGACCAAAAAGACCTTCATGTATAATAGTCAGATAATACTGTTTGCTATTAATGACTTTTTCCTTTTTTTTTAAGTAGACTTTAAATTAGTATTTACATACCTTTCATTTTTCTGTTTTAGAATTAAAGTTCTAATCCAGCAAAAAGAATATCAGTTACAAGATATATGCAAGACAGAAGAAGAGAAAGAAAAACTTATACGAGAAGCTGAAAAATTAGCTGAAAAGTATGAAGATGCAAATGCCAATCAACAAAAAATATTAAAAAGGTGCAAAAAATATATTCAAGTATAATTTGTATTCTTAATTTTATTAGAAATGTAAAATTGAAATTGTTCAGCTTCTAAAATTTAAAAATACTAGAAAGATTTAAAATGACATTGCATACCAAGGCATTTATATGCTAATGTTATCAAATTAATATTTTCTATTTTCCTTTGCTTGACAATAGAATTTTTTTTAAATTTGGGGCTAGGATTTATATAATGTATTAGAAATATCTGTTAACGAATAACATTGTTTAATTTTGGGGGGCAAGGCCGTTTTTAACCTCTTCGATGCCCTAGGCACTTCAAATTGTTGCGCCCCTCCTTCAGTTTTGGTTCGTGAAGGAAAAACTCAGCTATCTTCTCTTTTCCTTTTCTTTGTCTTCTTAAATGAGGAGTCCTTCCATTATTCATCACCTATAGATCTGCCGTGTCCTGGAATGGCAACCAGAAGCCTTAAGGAAAGAGAGTTACATGGTTCGACCACTCTTGTTCATTTCTTACCTTATGGTATCACGGAGGACCTCCCCCCCCCTTCCTTTTGTAAATAAGTACAGTAAATTTATAAAATTGTATGAGATTACAGTATATAGAGTATACATTATTGTATTAACTTATTAATTATCAACCTTTTTTAACTTGTTTATATCATTCAACTTGTTAAAGCAGGGGCGTACTCATAATTTTTTGAGGTGGGGGGGTAATTTTTTTTTTAGAAAAAAAAGATATGACAAGTGCTAAGGCTTAATCTTTATGCTAAAGATTAAAAACCTGCTGATCTATGAGGAGTGGGAGGGGGAATTGAATCCTCTGTCCTTGTGTATAGATATCATGCTTAAAATTTAAAGGAATTCATGATACCAGAAAGAGTGTTGTAGATTGCGATAAAGCAGTTCTTCTGAAATTTTCTCCACAATACAATATGACTTTAATTATTAAAACTGTACTAATTATGATGATGAACATTAAATTTTGTATATAATTTTGTTTATGACAAGCCCAAGGGAGTCACTAGTAATTACTTAACTTATTTTTAATTGAATATTAATAAATTAATTATGAAATACTTTGTGCAGTTTTGATACATTTATAAGTAGTGTGTATTGTGTGAACTTCATTTTTTTCTTATATAAGAATGTATTTTACTTTGTAATTCTTTTAAATTGTAAATTCTTTTATTAAATTGATAATTATTTAAAATCTCTTATTTTCGATTTTTCATGATATGCTCGCGCCCCCTCCTGGGGGGGAGGCGCTCCACAGTTTGAGAAACTCTGTGGTAAAGGTTTTATTTCGAGTTTTGAGAACAATTTAATAACAGTATACATGAAACAAAATATGATTTGTGGAAGAAAAGTCAAGCGATTTACATAATTTGGCCAATAGCAAAATGAAAAGTTGATAATCTTTATATATAAAAATCTTCTGTGCATGTGTATGTGACTAAACTCCTCCAAAATGGCTGGACCGATTTTGATGAAATTTTTTGTGTCTGTTCCAGTGAATTGGAGAATGGTTTAGATTCACAATTCGATCCGATATTGCAATTAGTTAAAAAGATATTAATTAAAAACATTCAACTCAATATTCACCTGCATTGTTGTAACAACATTGTTATAAAAATGATGTAAGCTGGCCAAACCGGGTCTTCATTTTTACAAAAATGTAGATTAATAATGCTTTTTAGCATTTTAATTAATATCTTTTATCTTTATATATATAATTCTTCTGTGGTGTGTATGTGACTGAACTCCTCCTAAACGGTTGGTCCGATTTGGGTGATATTTTTTGTGTGGGTTCAAGTAGATTCGAGAATGATTTAGATTCACAATTCGGTCCAATATCGCAATTAGTTAAAAATACGCCAAAATTATGTAAGGGCTCGTGTTTGTTTATAAAAAAAATCATGGGCAATATTCTTGAGGCCACTATTTTGAGCGGCAAACTTCAAAGTGAAATTGTACTTCTACCATAGATCCCAATCATTCTTTCAGACTCACCTACCCATTCAAATGTTTGCAATTTACATTTCGCTTGGCATTTACTATGGCCATTAATAAGTCACAAGGTCAAACAATGACAATTTGTTGTTTAGATTTAGAAAACCCTTGCTTTTCGCATGGCCAATTATATGTTGCATGTCCGAGGTTTGGCGAAACATCGCATTTGTTTGCTTATAACCCTCAAGGATTAACCAAAACAATTATGTACATTCAATAGCATTACGATAAATGTATTTTTTGTGCATTAAAAAAAATATCCTTGTTATAAAAATAGCTCGAGTTTTATCTTTTTACCCTTTAATCAGCTTCTATATTCAACTTAGTTCATAGTAAATACATACTCACACGTAATCGATAGGTCAAATTGTGGTAACTGTACAGGTGATGATGTCAGGTATTGTAATAACTTTATAAAAAATTTCATCAAAACGGTCCAGATTGTTACAACTTATTTAAAAAAGTTTGTAATTTTTGGATTTAATACATGTGTATAGGACAACGTCTGTCGGGACCGCTGGTTTAGATATAAAAATGAAAGAGGCTTTAATTGGCTTTGTAATAAATACTTGGCAGTTTTGTATGTTCTGTGTAATTTAAATTTTTTTTCTCTTTTTTCACCCTTCAATTTTTTGCACCCCCAAATCTCTTGTGCCCTAGACATGTGCCTAAGCAGAAAAGTGGGCCTGGGGGGGCAAAAAAAGGCAAATTTCTATTAAAAAGGCAATTTGTAAATAAAATACTGGGGTTAGTTTTTGTTATATTTATTTTAAGAAGTACTTGGGATCTTATTTTAGATCCTAATTTAATTTTATTTATTAATGTACCAGGTGTATGCAAATGAAATGAGACGATTGTTTTAAAAAATAACACAATAAATTTGCAAAAACTATTAATATTTCCTTATTCGAAATAATATCCATCGCTAGCTATACATTTTTCCCATCTTTTGGACAATTTGTGAATATCATGCCAAAAAAATGTTCGGTCTTTTGAGGCCAGCCAGTCATCAAGCCAAGATTTGACGTTTTCGTAAGAAAAGTGCTGTTCATCCAATGCGTGTCCCAATGATGCAAATAGGTGGTAATCGGAAGAAGCCAAGTCTGGTGAATAAGCTGCATACCCTAAGGGCTCCCAGCTGAGCGCATTAATGATGTCCTTGGTCGGTTTAGCACGGTTACTAGGTGCATTGTCATCAAGGAAAATCACTTTGTGGTGCTGTTTCTTGTATGGCTCGCGTTTTTCGAGTATAGCATTGTTCAAATTAAGTAATTGTTGCTTGTAGTGATCAGTATTAGTGGTTTTGCTGGGTTTGAGAAGCTCATAATAGATTGGTCCCTCCTGATCCCAGAAAATACACAGCATTGTCTTGTGGCCGAAGCGATTCGGCCTTGCGGTCGATTTGGACGGCTGACCGGGGTCAGCATATGATCGATTACGCTTGGGATTGTCAAAATAAATCCATTTTTCATCGCCAGTCACAATATGAGGGAGATATGACTTGAGTTTGTAGCGGGCAAGCAACATTTTGCACACGATTTTTCGGTTTTCCTGTTGACAGTCCGTTAGCTCGTGTGGTCCCCATCTACCGACCTTTATTATCTTACCCATTGCTTTGAGATGACTGGAAACGGAGCTCTGGTCAGCATTCAATTGTTCTGCAAGATGTTCTTGCGTTTTGCCATCATCTTCATTGAGTAATGCTTGCAATTCAGCATCTTCAAATTTTTGCTGGTCTGCCACGCTCCTCGTTTCTTGCATCGAAATCGCTATTTTGAAACTTTTCAAACCTCCTGTAGCACTGAGCACGGCTCAGGGAATTGCCACTGTATGCTTCTACAAGCATTTGATGCGATTCTGCAGCATTTTTCTTCAGTTGTTAACAAAAAATTAATGCTGTCCGCAAATCATGGTCAGAAGGCATAAAATTCAACATTTTCAACGCAGTAAAAAAAAAAATACAATGCAAGCTGAACTCGTCCAAATGTAAACTAAACATGAGTATTAAAGGCCAAACTATAAAAAAAAATCACGTGTCTTGGTTTCGTATTGTTTGCATATATGCTTGGCGACACCTGTTAGCAATCGTCTCATTTGATATGCATACACCTGG
Organism: Trichonephila clavipes; assembly: GCA_019973935.1. Taxonomy (NCBI): domain Eukaryota; kingdom Metazoa; phylum Arthropoda; class Arachnida; order Araneae; family Nephilidae; genus Trichonephila; species Trichonephila clavipes. Next base: position 3,477,065 of record BMAU01021369.1, read on the forward strand.
TATATTCCTTGGAAAACAATTTTTCTCAATTATAAAATCAAATGCTGCATTTTTTGCTGTTGCAGTAATAATTTTCTACACAGTTATTTAGAAGTTCAGTTTAAAAAAAATGCAGTGATGTACTTTTATTTACATAAGTTCAAATAAGTATACAGTTGGACTTATACCATTTATAACTGAAAGTAAAGATTTCTATTCGAATTTTAATCCTTCTAAGTAATTGATAATATTATTTATAAATTTTTATGAGTAAAAAAGTAACTTATAATGAGGCAAAATTAAAGACTTAGTTAGTCATATCTTTTTCAGTCATGATGCATCTAAATTGATACATTGATGAAAAAATTGAACAATGTTGCAGTATAAACTGCATAGCTGTTCCTTCAAGTCATTGATAAATGTAATGACATTGCTTTTTAGATTTAATCGCGAAAATGTAAAAAATGTATGTGTCCATTATTAGCATTCAAAAAGTAGTTTTTTTATTCTTTGAATTAAAGTATGTATCTCTGATAAGGATATTTTAAGCGTAAATGAGTTATGTTTAATGCTTTTTGAAATTTAGCATGAGTTTAAAAATAATTGCACATTTCGATGAATTCTGTCACATTTGAGTGTTTAATACCAAATATAGTTTTATTTCAGAATGAAAGTTAATGTACAGTAATTTCAAAGTACAGTCAAGGTCTCGTTTTATGCGGTAGATATGTTCTACCGAAAACCGCATATAAAAAAATCGCATTAAAAAGACATTACTTGAATGGAGAAAGTAGGGATATGTTCCTTAGTTTTCTAAAATCGCATAAAACCAAAACAACTAGTTAAAATTAACTTAAAACCGCATTAAAAAAATTGCAGAAATGAAAAGAAATAGGCTGCATGATAAATTACTTCGAATGTCTGAAAGAAATTCATACAAAAGCTAAAAAAAAAAAAAAAAAGAAACTTGTATTCAAACCTTAATTCATTTTATTTTATGGAAAAGTAATACACACAGTTTTACATTTTTAATCATTATCGCTGTCTGATAATGGTTTGCACCGTTTGCGAAGTAGTTCCAAATCACCTTCATCATCAGAAGAGACTGTCTGCAATAGATATTTGCGGTAAAGGCCACGGATTTTCACAAACTTCATTCTCGTTCTGTGTAGCTCTCCCTTTTCTAACAATGTAATCAGTAATTAAACTTTGCGCAATGAGGATTCTTTTATTTTTTTGTATAGTTCACGGTATCCAGACATGCAGTTCTGCAGCTCACGTTGTAATTTAGAGGCTCGTTCAGAATTGGGGGCATTAATAAGAAAATGATTTTCTAATTTACTGCAAAGTTGAAGACCTTGAATTAATTTTCCAGTGAGGGGAGTTGATTTTTCTTCCTCTTCATTATCACCTTCTAGACCTACGACGCCGTCTACAGTTAGATCTAAAGTTAAATCAATAATATCATTGTCACTTAATGCATCACCCACAAGCAATTCATCTATATCATCCTGGCTGAAGGTATTAAAACCATCTCCAATTTCATGTGCCAAATTAATTATTTCATCTGATAGTGTCGATGTTTGAGTGGTTGTATTGTCTGTCACACATGCTGGCCAAATCTTTTTCCAACAGGCATTTAAAGTTCTAGGTCTTATTTGAGCGGAAGCAGATGCAACATGAATTAAACAATCAAAAATAGAAAATTGTTTCCACACATCTTTTACTGTTAAGGACTCATTTTCTAGTTTATTCAAGATGAATTTGTACGTTGTCTTAATATAATATTTTTTATGCCTTGATCTAATGGCTGAATAAGGCTTGTTGTATTGGGCGGAAGAAATACTAGTTGAACATTTGGATGTTCTAATTCTGGATGACTTGCTGCATTGTCAACAATTAATAAAACTTTAAAATCGAGAGATTTTTCCTTCATATAGGCTTCCACTTCTGGTACGAAACAATTATTGAACCATTCTGTAAAAATAGCTGTTGTCATCCAGGCTTTCGGGTTAGCCATCCAATGCACGGACAGTTGTTTTAAATCTTTACCTTTAAGGGCACGTGGTCTAAGAGATTTATTTATTAAGAGAGGTTTCAACATCCGATCTCCTTATGCATTGCTACAAAGTAATGAGGTGACTCGATCTTTACTTGCTTTATGTCCACTTGCAGTTTTTTCATCCTTTGCGATGTAAGTACGGTTAGGCAATTTTTTCCAATAAAGTCCTGTTTCATCAGCGTTAAATACTTGATCGGCAGAATAGTCCCCATCTTCAATAATTTTTGCTAGCTCCTCTGGAAATATTTTTGCTGCTCCTTCCTCTGATGTCGCACTCTTCCCTGTTATCTTAATATAATGTGGAAGTTGATGGTTCTGACTGTTTCATTGAGAGCTTTTTCTTGGATTAAATAACCACTTACAGGAATCCTTCTTTGAACTTGCTCCTCAATCCAAATTGCGATGGCTCTTTCTGTTCTTTCTAATAATTTATCCCTTGTGTATGATGCAAATTTGGTGCTTAATTTTGTACCAGAAGTGACCGATTTTCTTATTGCAGCTTCATTCTTTTTAATTTCTCTGACAGTAGATTCGCCTAAATTAAAATGTTTTCCAATAGCCGTAGATCCTTTTCCTAAGCGATCTAAAATTGCAATTTTCGTTTCCAACGAAATTGACTGTCTTTGATGTTTGTTTTTTCTCCATTGGGCCAAATAAAATCTTAGAAAAGAAATTTAAAAAAATTACACTTACGATTTTCTAATGAAAAATAAAACTTTCTTTAAATCCAGAAATCAAAATTTGCTGCTTATTATATTGCAACTTAAATTCGCCACTTATTAAAGTGAAACTTTTATAAAAATGAACGAGGCACCGCTAAGAGAAAACATAATTTCTCGAAATAATGATATCGTATCGGTATACTACTGAAATACAACTGAAATAACGAATGCGAATCTAAGACTGTCGCAGACGTAAGCACCAAAAAGATACGGAAATTCTCGGAATACTACAATCTACGTCTCTGTATAAAAAATAATAATAATAACAAAAATCTATAAATGTTTGGAATACAAACCGCAAATGTTTGAAATACAAACTGCACAACTTCAAAATCGCATAAAAACAATCCGCATAAAAAGAGACCTGACTGTATATATTTTATTAAAATGCATTGCAATTTCCTTGCATTGCAGTGCAATAAGTTTTATCAGAGTAATTTCTTTAAACTGTTTGTAAAGCGATGATAAATGTCTTAATATCAGTGGTGACTATGTCAAACAATAGTGTAAGGTGTATAGTTAAAAATACCATGATGTAATTTTTTTAGCAATAAAGTTTCTGTGTGTAAAAAAAATGACAAAACTTACTTTTATAATGTCCCTTGTACATTACCATTGTAATATATTGATAGTGAGAAGCACATCTCAGTGTTAGAAGTAGATAGAAAAATTTAAATGTTTGTTATTTAAATAGTGATTATAAATTTATTGAAAATTACATTTGGAATTTATCCACATTAGGAAAATTACATTACATTTACATAAGGAAAATTGCATCCTACAAAATAATTGGATTATTATGAGGTTTTTAATGAAAAAATATGTAACTATTGCAAATTATAATGCATAACATATAGAGAGAATGGGAGAGTGATAATTGATAAAAGCAGAATTTGAATATTAAGAAAAGCAACATTTCTGCTGAATTATTTTAAAAAAACGTTTTAGGAAGGCTTATTTTGAAACCTGATATTTTGAATTAGTATGATTTAATTATCATCTATAACAAATCAGGATTAGTAAAGGCAGTATTATCTCTGTGATATTTTCAATTAGAATATCATCAGTAAAGGGACACAAAAGCATATTCTGTGTCTTTTTTTAATCATATATGTTATTTTGCTCATTTTATGTTGGAATAGATTTTAATTAACCCTGGTATTTTTTAAATTTCTAAAAATAACAAGGTTCTAGATAAATATTCTCCTTTTTTAAAAAAAGTCTTTTAAAGATTTTTTTTTTTTTTTGGATAAATGTAGAGTTATGAAGATGAATTTTTTTGTGTGTGAAATATGTTTGTCTTGACTCAGTAATGGCCTTTAAAGCTCTATTAAAGTATTTTAAGATGTGTATAAAGTTTTAAGTAAAATAAAAGATGTAAAAAGCTTTTTTGTTGAAAAAATTTAATGAATTATACATAGAAAATTTTTATATTGTTAATAATACTCATTATCATGTCAAACTCTGCTGTAAGATTTTATATACTAGATTTTCCAAAATGAATAAATCACACCTCTGTACATAGTTATAGTATTCTTGTGTTGTTCCCAATGGTGAACATAATTTTTCCTTAAATTGAAATGGGATTTTTTTGTTTTGTTTCTTTTTTCTTTTAATTTCTTTGTTTTCACAACCATTTTGAAATTCTATTTCTACTAAAAAATAAACTGCAGTTACAAGGTTTTTTTTTTTTTAATTTTATCATGAGCAATGGTTTTTCATTCTTTTTCACAGCATTTACATACTGTTGATAAAAAGCTTTTACATTTTCTGTCAAAATCATTCCTTGTTATCAATTCAAATTAAAAGAAAATCAAGGATGTTTTGGGATTGTAGTATTATTACATTTTTGGAACAATTTAATAAAGTTCGGTCTTGTTAGTATTTTTGTTACATATATTTTACAGATTCAGAGTTTTTAAATTGTAAATAATTAGAATAAATATGGTACTATTGTTTGATATACAAATTGAAGTAAATATTAGTTAGTAAATATGATACAGATGAATACTTTAAGCTTTAAATGAAAAACATTTTATCTTTTCTAGATATGAGATAATGTATATTTGTAAAATATTTACAATACCATTAAAAAATTTTAGGATTGAAACCGTTCTTCAAAAATTTCAAAAGAATCTACCATACCTTTCAAATCCTGAGATAAACATGAAAGAAACACTTGTATCATATGAAGAAAAACTAAAGGTTTTTGAAACATCTTTGGATCAAATAAAGAAGAAACTGAAACATCAGAAAGAAAAGAGGAAAGGTTTTATTGATGGAATTTCAATTACCAAGTCTGATACAGCGAATCTGAATTTAACAGAGACACAAATGAAACATGTAAAAGAATTACTTCAGCAAGAGTGAGTATTAATTTGATCATGAAAATTGTTTTAAGATACTTCATTTCCAGAAATTTTTCTTGTTACTTGATTTAGTGAAAATCTTTGTTACTATGGTAAAAAAAAGTATAAACTATTTATAAATTTTGGCATTTAATTTATTTGAATGAGGGATTGTTCTGTTACTTCAAAATTACTTGAACACTTGAAAATTATTGAATGATTTTTTTTAATACTGAAGAATATTTTTTTCTTAAGTAAATCCTGTTATTTATATTTCTGGATTTGTAGGAGTGCTAATTATGTTGGTACTTTTAAATATGATTATACCTGGTATTATGAACCTTGTTTTTAAATGTGATAAAGGGCATATAACTTATCACAAAAGCTATGGTCTTTATGATAAGTTACATGCTTTAAAGACTAAAAAATGTTCAAATTAGAGTGGCATTTCAAAAATACTTTTTAGAAAAATCTTTAAAAAGTATTTGTAAATTTAAAAATGTAATTTACTTTTAATTATATCAAAAATCATTATATTTTTTGCATTTGAAAATTGCAGTTTTCATTTCATATAGCATGCTAGAATGTATTATAGTAATTAAAAAAATTTATATGTATTACTGATTGTAGAATTTTAAGCATCTGAAAACATTATCAATTTATATATATATATATTTTTATTCTTTTAGGGGTGAATCTATATCTGAACTCATGAAGGCAGTTACTACGATCAAGAAACAAATAGGCTTATAAAATAATTACAACGAATAATTCTAAAATTGCTTTCATGTAAGAAAGAGTTTCGTTTATTTTTTTATCAATAAAACTGTCATAAAATAAATGTACATTATGGTCATGTATAGATAAAACATTCATTGCTTTTGTGCCTTTAAATTTTTTAATAAAATATTTAGCTATATCTCTTTGCCTCATATATGTTGCCATACAGTTTAATGTGCATAAATGTTTAAACAATTTTTTTAGAATTATAATGTTGACAGTATCATTATAATTAAAGCATAGAACTGCTTTCTGCTTAATTGTTTACTGGAAGTAATTTTAGTTATTAGTAATTAAGTTATATATATGCAGACATACTTTAAGTTATTGAGTATTAACTTCACACTGTGTTGTATAGGTTCTTGTTTATTATTTCAGACCAATAACTTCAATGAAATAATCATGTAGTATGCCGTGTCATGCTCTAGTTGTGAAACTTAAGCTTAGCAACTCTCATCATGAAGCTTTAAAATAATCCTTGTTTATAAGAATTTATTACTCAGAAAAGAAATTCAGTCTAACCTTATTAAGATGAGATATCCATGGTCTTTGACTACTAAACCGAGGGTTAAGGGAAGTGGGGCATAATGGGGAATATTAGGGCACTCTTGTGAAGTTAGGTTTGGGTCTCCAAGCCATATCTTACAAAGGATTGCAGAATCATAATATCAGGCTTTGGGGTACGTAGAATCCTGGGCATACTGGTTAGGTGTGAACCATGAGTTACAGTATTAATTTAGTAATAACTATAAGTCCAACAATGATATTAATTTTCTGTATGACTTCAATATGTAATGAAAGAAAAAGAAAATAACCTTACTTTGACATTTAAAGAAAACTGATTTTATTACTGTATCAACCAATCCTCTACGGATGACTGCTTTTTACTTGTATTTGTGTCTCTATAATCTCTTGTATGATAGATCCTATATGTTGTGCCCTAATCTGAGACACCTGTTTGTCCAAATAACTTAGTAATAATTTTGTTGTTTCGAGGTTCTTAGAATGTCTCTTCTTTATTGTCTGACACCTAGAATATCGTTAATAATATCACCCTATGTTCTTATTTCTACTTCTGACTGCTCATGTTCAGTTGTTTACCACGCTTCAAAAACCATGTGCTATCTACCCTGTTATTATTTCCAGTTTTGTTTCGAGTTTTCTCAACTGTAAAACCTTTGATAGCAATTTGATCTAATATAACTGTATTTCCCACTAGCTTATGTTCTGAAATTCCCACGATCTACATGCTACAATGTAAAAAGACTTGCTAGTATCCCAGGTATGCAATTCTAAATAAAAATCAACCTTTAACTCCATGTTTTCTTGATAAATAGTTATGCAATCATCTTCTGGGAGAACAGAGTTGATTAGCCTATATCTGTATTGGCACAAAGGAACTGGTGATACTCTAATAGAAAGGTTATACTGTAAGGCCCTGCTGAATGCTGTTTCGTTTAGCACTGTTTTGGTTTAACAATCTTTTATATGAATTGTAGGATTCCCCAAAATTGTAAACAGCAACGTATGGTCAAACTGTATATTAGATGGTGTATTTTTAAGTAATTAAAATACTTCATTGATGGTACTTTGATCTTTTAAATTGATGAATGTAGAGTTTCTACAATAGGGTGTTGAAGACAATTGTCAAGTAACAAGAAAGACATTTCATTCTTATCTTTAGATTTTATGACTGCTTACTATGTATTACTTAGTCTTAATGGAAAATCAGAACTTCATCCAAACAAAAGATTTATCACAAATTTCATAGAATGAAAAATAAGAATTATGATGCCAAATTATCTAGAAGTGATGTCACAAAAATTTGCTTAATTTACATTAAAATGCTTTCTGAAATATATGAGTTAAAAAAGTATGATTATTAGGCAAAGTGTATGTGATTGCATGCATATACTGTATTAATGCTAATCGAAGATGAGTATGACCACACAAAAAAAAAGTTTTTTTTGGTGCAGATCTTTTAAAATACCCTTCACATGTACGCATTGGAGTATTACCCTTTAGTTTTTTTTAGTTAATTATTAAAAATATTCAATACATTACAATTTTTTTGTTCAGAATAAAATTAACATGTTTTGTTTACTTGTAGTATATTAACATAATGTTTTAATTAAATGTCAAATTTGATGCATGTTGTAAAATAAATAATTATTTTACTGACAATCTTACTAACAATCTAACTTCATAAAAACTATTTAACTTCCCCTCCTTGCAGAATAGTTTGTTTGAATCAGTTTATTAAAACTGCCTATTTATTAATTGGGTTCATCTCTTTTAATTTAATACACAATATTTTCTTTTATCAGAACTTTGAAGACTGTCATTTTTTTTTTTAAATCGAATATTTGTAGGTATTATTAAGCAAGTCAGTTAATGCATGGTATCAAGTGTAAGTATTTTATAACATGATCATTTTTTAAATTCGTCACATACTCTTCATTCTCTCGTAAAAATATACAATTTACATGTAATATCATTGTGTTGTAAAAAGAAAATTTTCACCAAAGAATACATTTTAGTGATCAAAAACTTTCATATTAACTAAGTCTAATATTTTTATGTAACACATCACTCAGTAAGTCCCTGTCCTATAACATATAGATGGCGCTACTTTCTAACTTTCCTAAGCCTAACTTAGTAGTACGAACTTCCAAACAGTACGTATCAAAATTTCGTGATATCTTGTTTAGTTGAAAAGTTACAGTAGTTTTAGTGAAGAAACTTTTATTTGCTTAGAAACCATGGATGAAAAAGAATTTCATGTGTTAATTGAACATTGCTTTTTGATGGGGAGAAACATTGTTCGAGCAAAACAATGATTTGATAAGCGTTATCTAGACTCTGCTCCATCACGAACAACGGATGAAAGGTTATATGTAGACTTAAAAAGTGGTTGCACAGACACACAAACGATGCTGATTGTACAGATCACAAAAATTCTGCAGTTGTTCCAGAAAACATCAAAAAAGTCCATAAAATCATTTTATCCTATCGTAAATTGAAGTTGTGTGAGATAGCAGATGATTTAAAGGTATCAGAAGGTAGTGATTAACTATTTTGCATGATCATTTGTCAATGAGAAAGCTATATTCAAAGCAGGTGCTGCTATCAATCAAAAACTACAATGCATCGACGATTCAGAGCCTTGTTTAGAGCTGTTTAAATGAAATAAACAGGATTTCTCTTACATAGATATGTGATAATGGATGAAACATGGATCCATTAATACATGCCTGAATAAATAAATTATAGTTTAAAAAAACTAAAAAACACGCTTTTATGTTTAATCAAACTAAAAAGTAAAGAAATCATTCTTAATATAAGAATAAAATGATTAACAAGAAAATTAGTGTCATTGGGGTAAAAGCGTGGGGTGTTCTATATCAATTGTCATCATTTCTTACTAGCTCTATTATGAGATGCTGAGTTTGTGTAAAAATGTAGTACAAAGCACACCCCACGCTTTTACCACAATGACATTAATTTTCTTGTTATTTTATTCTTATATTAAGAATTATTTCTTTACTTTTCAGTTCAATTAAACATAAAAGCGTGTTTTTTAGTTTTTTTAAACTATAATTTCATTAAATTTTTTTAGTTCGATCTACAATAAAAGCATGCATTTATTGTTGTTGTTACTAATGCCACCTAATCGGCAAAGGCCAGATCATGGCCTAAGAAATTCATCATAGCAAAGGGCTAAGTGACACCGGTCGTTAACCGTAGCTTTCAGCACCATACAGGTCACGAAACGATTTAACTCGGTTCGAACCCAATTTTGAGGGAGAACACCCTGGGGGAGGTTCAGGGGCCTCCCGTCTCTCATCCCCTGCCATCAACCTCAAGAGAGGACTTGCAGCATGACGGCTGTTTAGAGTATCCCCATGCTGCGAAGGCACTATACATTTACAAACATCCATTTCTTCTCCGGGATTCGAACCCAGGCCCTACGGCACAACAGGCAGCGTCGCCAACCACTATACTGGATGGGCGATACAGTGCTACTTTAATATCATAAAATGCACATATCAATGTATGTATTATATTTTGTGTATGTCAAGCCCATGGAAGTCACTAGTAGTTACTAAACGTGCTTTTAATTCAGTATTGATAAATCAATTATTAAATACTTTTTGCCGCACTGATACATTTATAAGTATCTTATATCAGTGCGAATATGTATTTTATTTTTTATCATGTCGGAATGTATTTTGTTTTGCTTCCTTTCGTTAAATTAATTATTTTAAATGTTTTATTTTTTGGACTGTGATATGCTCGCATGCACTCGAATCTTTTTATTATTATTTCCATTTCAGAAAATTTAGACAATGCTGTTTATATTATGGTAAGAAATTGTTGTGCAGACGTTTTCACGTTTATAGAGTTGTAACTTAATCCTTTAGTCGCCAAATCTGGAAATGGTACATGCAATTAGTCGCGAAATCTGAAAACGATCTAATGAATTAGTCGCCAAGTCTCGAAATCCTTAGATTACTTATATGTGAGGGTCCTGATCAATGCAATTAAACAAGATTATGAAATTATTGTATTGTCATCGGTCCTTGACTAATGTGCAAAATTTCGAATTAATCTGACCTTTTATAGTGGGTAAAAATCGAATTCAAAGATTCCATTACATACAAGTGAAACTTATAAAAGCGTGTTAAGAAGATCATCAGCTGAGTGGCCAGCAGCCGATGAAAGTCGTCCAAAGCGATTAAAAACTCAAGCGTCAGCTGGCAAGGTTATGGCTTCCGTATTTTAGGATGCCCATGGAATTTTGTTTATTGACTACCTTGAAAAAGTAAAGAGAAACGTCCTTAAATCAGTGTTTCTCAAACTGTGGGGCGCGAGCATGTCGAAAATTAATTTACTGGAATGAATAAAAATAAAATACTTTCAGACATAATAAAAAATGCGCTTTTACATTGATATAATTTATATATATCATCTGGCGATATAACGTCATCAAAAATAAAAACATCTTCAATACCTTATTAGCTATCTTGGATCCTATAACTAAATAAAAAAAACTTTTGTTTGATTTGCTGTAATCCTAGGATGAGAGATTTTTTTATTACATTTTCTTTTTAAATCTAAAATACTACTCTTTCAAAGAAAAACGAAAACGCAGACCCAGAATCGAAAAAATTTAGGAATATAAAAAATCCATCACTGTTATGAAATACTGTACATAAAGCTGTAGGCAGCAGAATATATTTCCTCAACATATGTGTAACCTTCTAAGTTATTGGTACAGTTAGTTATGACTCCTCTCTTTTGTGTTTGTTTCTCATTTAGGGGAGTTGTAAATGTATTTCTGTGGGGGGGGGGCATGTAAAAGCGTTTGATATTTGAAAAACCACAGAAGGATTACTTGGCCAAGATTTATTTTTATGAGTACTCTCAAACATATAAAGCATAATATAAAACGTTTTACTCAATTTTTAGCAGTAACATCCATATTGTATATTGAACATACTTTTAACCTGGAAGTGTTCGCGCGGTCACACAGATCATGAAATCGTTAATTCAGGCAAAACTGTTTATTTGTTACAAAAGAAAATTGAAAAGTCCTTGAAAGTAGGTAAGTATACTTTCTCTTAATTAAATTGTTCACTGGAATCACATGATTTGTATCGTGTACAATAAAAACAATTATTAAAAAAAAAAAGGTTTCTGTGGGGTGACTCAATAACCCTGTGAGACCATTAACGTTAGTATCGAGTGTGTGCCTGCTCCCGGTATAAAACATTTTGAAGTCTTCTCGCTTTAAATATTAAAAAGTAACACAATTATTCTTCATCGGAATTTTATATTATTTTTCATTATTTAATATTAATTCTAAATGCTCATTCTGTTAGGCTTAAAATTACAGTTCGCTTAAAACTAATTATAATTTGAGCATTCATTATAAAATATCATTTTACACACACACACATTTTTGTAAACATTGTCGCGCATTTGGATTTACTCTCCTGACAATTCAGCTATTATATCAAGAATGATTTAGTTTTTTTAAAAAATGAACTCGGGCGAAGAGTGGGTACTTCAGACTTTAATGTATCAGTGGTGCACAAGGTATTTTATAACTAATTTATTAATACTAAATTAAGAGCAAGTTTAATGAGTATTAGCTACTTTTTCATGGGCTTGTCTTGCAGAGGAAAGTTTTTCAAAGGAAGGTTTATACGATTAGAAATTGACACTCCGAGTACTTTTTTTATATTTGGCTGAGATCTATATTTTGTCTTCAAAACAGCCACCACATTTTGCAATTGTTCCAATTTAAAAATTCGAGAAAGAAAAATCAAATATATATTACTTAAAAGTAACAAATATAAATTTTAATATACTTATCTTATTAATTTATATATATATACGGTTTATAATAAAGATCATATTGTAGCTTTAGCATCAAAGTGTATTATTATTGCATTCAATACATTATTATTGTTTAAGGGGGGAGCGATAAAAAGTATGATCGAAAAGTGGGTTGCCAGTATTGAAAGTTTGAGAAGCACTGATCTACAGGCCTCCTTGGCACTGGTGGATCAAAATGTATTTCCAGAACATCTGGTTAAGTCCAGCTTATCCTGTCTCCTGATCGCCAAGTGGCACTGCTCCTAAAGGGTGTTTTTTTAGAGGTATAGAACTTTAATTTGCAATAAAACAACGATGTATTATTCGATTGACATGAATTTTTTTTTATTCGAAAGATAATCTTGTGGCATTACATTTTAAATATGATTTCTGGCATAGGACTGCCACGGATGTAGTCCAATCTGGACGTCCAATTTTCGATGACTTTTTCCAACATTTGTGGCCGTATATCGGCAATAACACGGCGAATGTTGTCTTCCAAATGGTCAAGCGTTTGCGGCTTATCCGCATAGACCAATGACTTTACATAGCCCCACAGAAAATAGTCTGGCGGTGATAAATCACAAGATCTTGGAGGCCAATTCATAGGTTCATAACGGGAAATTAGGCGGTCACCAAACGTGTCTTTCAATAAATCGATTGTGGCACGAGCTGTGTGACATGTTGCGCCGTCTTGTTGGAACCACAGCTCCTGGACATCATGATTGTTCAATTCCGGAATGAAAAAGTTAGTAATCATGGCTCTATACCGATCACCATTGACTGTAACGTTGTGGCCTTCATCGTTTTTGAAGAAGGATTCCACCAGCCCATAAAGCGCACCAAGCAGTCAGTTTTTCTGGATGTAACGGTGTTTCGACATACACTTGTGGATTAGCTTCACTCCAAATGCGGCAGTTTTGTTTGTTGACGTAGCCATTCAACCAGAAGTGCGCTTCATCGCTAAACAAAATTCGCTTATGAAAATCGGGAACAACGGCAATCTCGTTTTGGGCCCATTCGACGAATCTACGCCTTGCTTGATGATCGTTTTGATGAATTGCCAAACCAAACTGAGAATAAATCACTTGACATCTGTTAAATCGGTCGCCATCTTGGAAAGTAATGCCAACTTAAACTTCTATACCTGGAAAAAAAACACTCTTTACAACAGTATCGAAAATGAATACTATACATACTCATATCTGAAAGCAAAAAACTCAATAAGGAGTGCATTACATACTCATTTTATTATTGCATTCTCAAATTTGATCCAGTAGCATGTTCAAAAATGAGTATGTGATGTTTCAATTTTGAGTACGTACTCGTTGCCAAAGATGAGAATCCGGGATACTCAAATTTGAGTATGTTTGAATCGGAGCTATTTTGAGTATGTGACGTATTCAAAAGTGAGTATTTTGTACTCAGTTTTGAAACCGGTTTTTCGCAGTGTATGCACGGGATTTTACGGTAATATTTCCCTTCTGGATTTATTTATTAGTAATTAACTGATTTATTACTGGATTTAATTATTTATTTATTCCATTAAAACATACACACAAAAATATTTATTTCCATGAATTTTTACTGAGTTATGGGATAATTTCTATTTTCTTTCATCTATGACCAAGCCTCTTGCTTACATTCTACTATTAAAAAAAAGCCAAATTGAAACATTTGATTGCACAATAAAATTTTCATAACAGTGTGTGTAGTCCTGCAATTATTTAGTTAAAGTAATCTTTATATATATAAATCTTCTGTGCGTGTGTATGTGCTTGAACTCCTAAACGGCTGGACCGATTTTGATGACATTTTTTGTGTCGGTTCAAGTGGATTCGAGAATGGTTTAGATTCACAATTCGGTCCGATATCGCAGTTAGTTAAACATGCGCCAAAATTAAGTAAGAGCTCGTGTTTGTTCATAAAAAAATCATGGGCAATATTCTTGAGGCCACTATTTTGAGTGGCAAACTTCAAGGTGAAATTGTAAAGAGTGTTTTTTTTTCAGGTATAGAAGTTTAAGTTGGCATTACTTTCCAAGATGGCGACCGATTTAATAGCTGTCAAGTGATTTATTCTCAGTTTGGTTTGGCAATTCATCAAAACGATCATCAAGCAAGGCGTAGATTCGTCGAATGGGCCCAAAACGAGATTGCCGTTGTTCCCGATTTTCATAAGCGAATTTTGTTTAGCGATGAAGCGCACTTCTGGTTGAATGGCTACGTCAACAAACAAAACTGCCGCATTTGGAGTGAAGCTAATCCACAAGTGTATGTCGAAACACCGTTACATCCAGAAAAACTGACTGCTTGGTGCGCTTTATGGGCTGGTGGAATCCTTCTTCAAAAACGATGACGGCCACAACGTTACAGTCAATGGTGATCGGTATAGAGCCATGATTACTAACTTTTTCATTCCGGAATTGAACAATCATGATGTCCAGGAGCTGTGGTTCCAACAAGACGGCGCAACATGTCACACAGCTCGTGCCACAATCGATTTATTGAAAGACACGTTTGGTGACCGCCTAATTTCCCGTTATGAACCTATGAATTGGCCTCCAAGATCTTGTGATTTAACACCGCTAGACTATTTTCTGTGGGGCTATGTAAAGTCATTGGTCTATGCGGATAAGCTACAAACGGTTGACCATTTGGAAGACAACATTCGCCGTGTTATTGCCGATATACGGCCACAAATGTTGGAAAAAGTCATCGAAAATTGGACGTCCAGATTGGACTACATCCGTGGCAGTCCTATGCCAGAAATCATATTTAAAATGTAATGCCACAAGATTATCTTTCTAATAAAAAAAAATTCATGTCAATCGAATAATACATCGTTGTTTTATTGCAATTTAAAGTTCTATACCTCTAAAAAAACACCCTTTACTTCTACCACAGATCCCAATGATTCTTTCAGACTCACCTACCCATTCAAATGTTTGCAATTTCCAATTCCCTTGGCATTTGCTATGACTATTAATAAGTCACAAGGTCAATCAATGACAATTTGAGGCTTAGATGTAGAAAAGCCTTGCTTTTTTTTTTTTTCGCACGGCCAATTATATGTTGCATGTCCGAAGTTTGGCAAACCATCGCATTTGTTTGTTTATACCCCTCAAGGATTAACCAAAAATATTGTACATTGAATGGCATTACTATCAATTTATTTTTGGGGCATTAAAAAAATATACCTGTTATGAAGAGTTTTATCTTTTTCTACCCTTTAACTAAAACGAGTTTAAGTTTCTATTCAGAATAGCTTCTATATTCAACTTAGTTCATAGTAAACACATACTCACAAGCAATCGATAGGTCGCAGTGGCACACACAAGGGGGGTCCGGACCCCCCCAAAATCCCTTGATTTTTTTTCCGATTGATCATAATTCTAAGTATATAGTACGTAAAATTTAATTACTTGTTATTAATGATTAATTTTATTAATTAATGCTAATTAGTTATTCAAAAATTAGTTTTTTACTGTGTTTTGTTCCCTAAAATCGACAAAATCAAAAGGAGCATGACACAAGAATGGTGAACTTTCGACCCCGGATCCCCCTTGAAAAATCCCTGTATGCGCCACTGATAGGTTGAATTGTGGTAACTACACATGTGATGATGTCAGGTATTGCAATAACTTTCTTTATAAAAAATTTCATCAAAACGGTCCAGATTGTTACAACTTAGATTAAAAATTTTGAAGTTTTCGGTTTTAAGACATGTGTGCTGAACAACATCTGTCGGGACCGCTATCACACTGTCGAAATGACACCGGTAGACGTTTAAGAGTATCGAAATCCCGGACGTTCAAGTATTAAAATAAAAGTTTAAATCCGTTTATTAATTTAATATGTAATTGTCTTTCATCAATCCGAGAAATTTTGAAATGAAATTGTTATCAAAGACGAATTACGAATAAGGCCAACTGAGTGTCTCTCGTAGGAAAAACATTTATATCCCGATAACAGACAATATGTCGGACCGACCCCTGTTCGGATTACGTGATTGGATTAAAAGCGAAATCACTATTTGAAGGAAGATTGTGTCTATGTAAAAATCGAATATGTTCGATAAAAAGTGTTGCCCGTACTGTTGGCCGGACGTTCCGCGCTCGTTCTATCTCTCCTTGTTGTCTGTGTTTTTTGATTTAGTGATTTTTTTTTATCTGTGACCAAAAATTTTCTTACATTAACACTCAAATGTATGAATATTTTTGATAAAATAAATGTTGAAACAAGCATCAGTTGGAGACATTGAATGGAAAGAAGCACGAATGACCATGACCATTTACTTGAATAAATTGTATATTTCAATAAGACTCAAACGGCGCAGTGCTGGCAACATTTAAACCATTTGAGGCGCTGGCGAAAAAACATGTCTTCGTTGCGTTAGAAAAAAAATAACTGAATTAATGTAATAAGGTACTTCGTAACTTTTCAAAATTTTTTTTGAGAAATTATCTTAAGATTGACAGAATCATTATAAACGATGTACAAGAAATTAAATAAAAACATTTAGGCGGTGAAATATATTTATTATATCGGAGCCGTTCAAACACGGATTAGCCGTGTTCGAAAATAATACAAAGGAAGGAAAACTATATAATTAATATATAGATAAAAAATAAATATGTACACACAAAATAACAAAAATAATAAACATAAATAATAACAATAAACAAAAATATATACAGAAAATACATAACTTTACTTGAAAAATTTACAAAAATAAGCAACAATAAACATCAAAATATATATCAAAAAAAAAAAAAAAAATTAACACAAACATTTATAAAAAACCAAAACAAAAAATACTATTTTCTATTAGAAAAAAAATCTGAACAAAAATTCAAAACAAACAATAAAAATATACAGAAAACAAAATAAAAACACAGAAAATAAAAAAAAATACAAAAAAATAACACAACACATTTATAAAAAAAACCGAAACAAAATATTTTCTTCAAAAAATCTGAAAAAAATTCAAAACAAACAAAAAAAAAAAAAAATATTTAGAAAAAAAATAAAAATATTTAAAAAAATTAAAAATAAAATAAAAGCTCAAAAAATAAAACAAAAACATATAAATACACAAAAGACTTTTTTCTCTTTTCTGTTTTTAAATGAAGTTAGGCCCCTGCTCGAGAGTGGGATCGTGCTGAGCTTCACTGATTCTATTTTCTGAGCTAGTCCGATAATTTTTTTTAAGCATGATGAATGTTTTTAAATTTTGATCACTTCTTGTTCCAAATGAATATCCTCACTTCATGTTCTTTTTACTATTCTTCATATTATCTTCTTTTGAACTAGCTGAAATTTTGATTGTAGGAATGCTTTTCTTGACTGGATCTTCTAATTTGTTGTTAACGCGTTGGAATATGAGGAGATGGGCCATTTTTACTGCCTCATTTCAATGAATTTTGTAAGTCGAATATAAGTTCTTGGATTTTTTTTATTGCTGGAGACGTTTTACTATCCTCCATATTATCTTCTTCTGAACCAGCTGAAATTTTGTTTGTCGGGATGCTTTTCTTGGCTGGATTTTCTAATTTTGTTGTTAACTTGTTGGAATATGGAGAAGATGGGCCATTTTTATTGTCTGATTTCAATAAATTTTGTAAGTCGGATATAAGTTCTTGAATTTTTTCTATTGCTGGCGACGTAATTTTTTCTGAATCGATTTCCTTCACTGTTAAATTTTCATCTTGTTCCTTATTGACTCCTTTATAGTTTTTTGAATCTTTTTCTGTGGTTTGAAAGGTGTCTTCAGTCTGTGCCTGGCTATCGGATTTTGAACCTTCGAAGAGGCTGTCCAGGATTATTAAAAGAGGTGGAAGAAATAGGACATCCCAATACGTCACGAATAAAATTCTGATGGTAAAATAGAGCCAGACGAGCAGTATGATCTTCTCCAATGTTTTGTTATCCATTTTTAAATGAGGGGAGAGGATTAGGAGTTTATAACGGCCAAAGTAAATAAATAAGTAGAGTACAAAAATTTGAAAAATAGCGTTTTTGAAAATCGGAGATCGAAAAGCGTTACACTAGAGAGCAAAAATAATAGCAAATATTTTCGATGCGCAATTATCCAATGTAAATTACATTCTGATCGCTAAATATTGTTACACGAAAAAGATTGCCTAAGTTTTAACAATACTTAATGCTTTAACAATGTTATGCTTCTGTTCAAAAACAATTTTGTAAAACATCATTGTTGAGGAACTTTAATAATTTTGATTCGTAACAAAGTAAGGGTTTAAACCATTGTTGGGGTATAAAATATCATAAATAACGTAATTAGAGTGATTTGCATGTTTCCAGATACCTTCTAAAGTGGAAATCATGAGAGAAAAGAATATTTATTTTCATTCAGGCATGCACTGGCCACAGTAGTGCACACAGGAATTTTTCAAGGGGGGGTCAAAAGTTCACCATTCTTGTATCATGCTCCTTTTGATGTCGATTTTCGGGAACAAAACACAGTAAAAAACTAATTATTGAATAAATAATTACTATTAATTAATAAAAGGAATCATATTAATAACAAATACTTAATTAAATTTTACGTACTATGTACTTAGAATTATAATCAATCGGAAAAAAATCAAGGGCTTTGGGGGGTCCGGACCCCCAGGACTCCCCCCTTGTGTGCGCCACTGACTGGCCAACTTACAGATATAGTCGAACACATAAACTAGGCTTACATATTACATTGATTATATAATGTGTAAATTTAACGTTGTTTTGTAAGATAATATATAATCAAAACACACACAGTACAATTATATGTATACATCTTTAGCGTTCAACTTCAGTTTATGTTTTCAAAATTTTCTCATAGCTTAAACATTCTTTTTAAAGAAAAGAAAATAAGTGTACTGATAAATATAAATAAGTAACTCACACACTCCTTCATCCGAAATCTCTGGAACTATTATACCAACAGAATCGAAATTTTCCAGGCATGTTATTATTATTTTGTTGTTAAGTAGAAATCCTCTAAGAACTAATTTTGCAGAAATTTACCCCCAGGGGTTTGATGGGGAGGGGAGGGATCTTATAAATAAAAATTATTGTTTATTGAACTGTTAGAATTACAGACTTAAAATTTGGCAAGCATATTTATTTTGTCACGTATATATGCTAAAAAGGGATTTTCGGAAATCAATTCCGAGGAAGGAGAATTGGGGGGGCAAAAATAAATATACTTTCGTTGTAGAAATTCAAGTTCTATCTTTTTAAATCAAGATGACAGTGCTATAACAACATATTTCAATACACTTAAAAGCTTGATTCTAGGACTTATATATCAATAACTTAAAACAATGTATACTGTCGTACAACATAATGAAATATCCCGCTAAGTGTGTAGGTATAATAGCTAGTTTTTATTATAAATATAAGAAAAAAACCTTCAAACTTTGTTGTTACAGATCTATTTTTTCAATGAGTGAATATAGAATCGGATTATGACATTTTTTAAATCAGTATTAATCTTTAATATGAGCTATACTTTTATGATGGACAGTTTTTTTAAAACTGTTTTATAAATGTTCAATAACTACGGGAATTGCTAAACCATTCAAAATGCTAATTCACGTTGAAGAAGTTCAATTCACTGAGCAGTACTTCTTTAACGAAAAAAAAAGAGATTTTTAGTCTTACTTTATTTAATTAAAACGTAAGAAAACCAATTTAATCAGCATCGAAATCAAATAAATATATTTCTGCTTTCATTTAAAGTAACACTAAAACTTCAGCACAGTTTCCCAACTTTTATAGCGCGGCATGAGAAGAATTTTATATATATATATATATCCTTAACTTGCAGAAGTCTTCGAGATTCCGTGCCTTCGTCTCTCAACTGTAAAAGGGCTGCGGTAGTCCAGTGGTCAAGGTAACGGACTCGTGGCTAGCGTGTCATCAGTTCGAGTATGATACCACTGAAGACCCTCCGTGTTGGGGAGCGATGCACGTTAAATCTGTCGAGAGCTGAAACGTCCTCCCATTGGTGTGGTGTGGTAGTTAGGAGAGGGGGTGCCAGCTCAGGTGTCATCCACATCACTTGACTATGGTTCAAAATTACGTGGTCCGTCGCCAAAAGCCCTCGTGTAGCTGAACAGTGCGACGTTAATATTCACTCACTCTCGACTGTAATGTAAAATGATGAAGCTCGTTGCCAATAGCTACAGCGTTGCACCTAAGTGGGATGTTATCAAATCAATCAAACCGGCGCCTGTGTACAAGAATCAGACTCAAAAAAGAAAATACTTTTTGAAAAGGAAATTGCTCCAATTTTTATTAAATTATAGAGTGGCCTATTAATTTTTTTTCTGGATGAAACGCGTTCTACGTATTTGACCTCTTGTGAAGAGTTTATTATTTTATTTTAATGGCAGCATCGTGAAGAGAAAAAGGTTCATATTTCGTAATAGAATGGAATAAATTATGGATTCTTTTCTCTATCTAAAAACATATTCCGAGCTTATATTCCATTCTTGTACACTTAGACTTAAAATGTCTCAAATATCCCCCCTCGCAGTTTTAGATGTTATTGCGATTTCGTTACAGAAGGACTTTCCGATCTGTACATCGATACCTCAGCAAATCGTTTAAATACTACATAATAAAATTTATATCTAATTTGCTTCCATGATTGAACACCAAAAGCGTTAAACACTGGGGGTTTCGCTTCAGACTGATCACCTGATCGAAACATCTGCTCATGCACCTCTGCGCCCAATAATCAAATATACTGAGATGGGCACTTATGTCTTGGCCCTCATGGGCTGTTACGCTATTGAGTTTGAGTTTATGGTCAAAGTTCAAGGAGCACTGCTTAAAAAAATTCCTTTCCCCCTACTTTCTTTTTAGATTGACACACAGTTGTTATTTTAGTAACATTTGAAAAAATAGGCTGTGAGGTCAACGAACTTCATCCTCTGTAATTTCCCGTCAATGTTCTTCGAAGGAGATGGATCGGTACTCAAAGATAAACTAACGGATAATTGAGACGGGTGGGCAGTTTCTTGAATCACGTTTCTTGGAAGTTCAGTTTCAACTGACACTATTCTTGCGATTGCGGTTGAGAATTTTAAACAAACTTTGCTAAAAACGCTAAAAACACATGCCTGCAAAATTAAAGTTTTTGAAAAATACAAAAAAAAAAAAAAAAGTTTTTGGTGATTTGTATGTAATTTGGTGTGCTGGTTTCGAATATGGCCATCATTTTTTCCATCATGTCAGGATTTTTTGTAAACTCAATATCGATATTTTTGTTAAAATCCTGCTTGAAAAGGAATTTTCTCGAGAAATTTAGCATGCATAATTTAGCAACGTTTTTATCCAGTTAAATCTTGATGAGACCAATTGATTTTTCAGGATATGGATGAAAACCACTGTCGCCAGATCTCACGAGTTGCTTCTAGTTGAAGTTTCCTTGAAGTTGAAACTTTTTATTCTCAATTTTGGTTCAGTATCTAGAAAAATTCACCAATTACTTTTTAATTACCTTTTTTAAGGTAATTTATGTAAAGTAAATGATTGATCAAGAGGAGCAAATATTATACCCGTGTACATGAAAGCTTGAAACAAATTTTAAACTCCACAAAAAGAAAAATAACTTCTTTGACGTTCTTCTTTTATATTAAATCTCGGGCCTATCTCATGTTAACATTCAACAGTAGTCACAGTAGTCGGCGACGCACTTCTTTAATATTTGTGTTCCATATCTCTGATGTCTTGGTCTCACCCTGTTCTTCGCTGACTTATCCTAAATTTTCAAGAGGAAAGTCCACAAATGAAGTAAATGTATTTTGTCCCAACCAACCCAAACTTCTTTTTCCTTTGTTGTCATGGTAGTGTCTTAAATTCTTTATCCTTCATAACCTTGCGGGTATCTGGACCAACAAAGGTCCCCTCTTGCTCAACTTTGTTTCGGATAAACCAGAAAACTTTTTGCAAAGGTATTTGAAACAGTCTCCTTCTTCTGGTAATAGCCTTGGCAAACTGCTTCATCATAACTATTTTTGTATGCAGAGGAATTAGAAATACGTTGTTCGGCTCAACCAAGCTGTTCAGAATCACATTCTTGATGTCTGGTTTAAGATGTTCTTTCCGGCTATTATGTTCTGACTCAATGTTGAGCATTATCATAGCTGTTCCGCTCACAAAGGAAATGTGATCTTTGTATATTTGCCATGGAGATAACTTTCAAATCCCCGTCAATGATCCAAAAGTTGTGATGTCCCCCCTCCCTTGGGAGAATATCTCTCGGAGCATCAGCGTGAGCTAGAGGCGTAGGATTAACGGAAGAACTAGAATCAAACATTATCTTAATATGACTTTATTAAGATATTCAACTTAAACCTTTAACAAATTAAATTATAATAATTAATATGAGAGAATCTACGATGGCAAAATACGCAACAAACAATATATATATTTACTTAATAAGACTTAATCTAATTCTGACCACTATCAATAACTGAACGGCCTAATCACTGATTCTAATATTAAATAGTCAATCCTACATTATTACAGCTTGGAGAATCAATCTGTATTGACTTATGTTCAATCTTGTCTTTACTTTTATGCACTGGTGTGCAACTTGAATTAAATATACTCGATCACTTATAACTTCTAATCACAGTCACGTAAAGCTCATTCAGACTTGAACCACGATTCCTCTATTGGACATCAACTACGTGCCAATTTCCATCCACTATCACAAATTGCCATACATTGCCATTCCGTTTACTCTAAGTTCCAATATTTAAAAGCTTGTTCATTTGCCTCTTTCATTCACACTTCACTTCTTGGATTTGGTTGAAAAGAGTTGCCATTAATTCTGGCCCAATGAACCCAAAGGACATGTTAAAGAAAAGACGCGTGAGCCCGTCACAACGTGACCGGCATATTTTATGTTGTTGAGGACGAGAGTCAAATTTTCATACTGTTTATTTAAATGCACTAAATGTCGAACTAGTACAGATGCACATGGCTTCCGTGAAGAAAGATAGCCTTAAGACTCCTTTAGATGAATCTATAAACTATCTCCATTTATTTTTATCGTAGATGATATTAAATTTGCTCATCAGTCTGGTAATATCGGAACATTTTAAAGTATACTTAACAAATTATTTTTCTCCAGTCATATACCAATAAAAAGAGGCTCCTTCCGTCAATATGTTTATTTTCTTTCAATCTGGAGCCCAACAATTCAACTGCCTCATTATTCGAAACGCCTAGATCTCTAGTCAGTTCATTAAGTTCAACCCAATAGAAGGTCTGAGGTGGCTCCTAGAAGTATATATTCGGTATCGGAGCCTTGAATTAGTGGCAAAACTATTGGTAGAGAGGGATTGCAATGAAAAGGTGTCGCAGAGTGGGTTTTTTGTATGTTTCACCATCATAGAAGGAAAATTGATTAAATCCAAATATTATAAAATTGATCCAATTAAAATTGAATTTTTTTTCGAAGAAAACGTGACATGATAGAAACTGCTCATTATTTTTAAAATCAACACCAAAAAATACATAAAATTGAGTCATTACTTCCCTTGCATTTTTTTCCATCGCTGGCTTGTGTAATAAGATGCTACAAATTCTGTTCAAGGTTAAGGTGAATCCATGTATTTCCAAATCGCTTGAATAGATTTAATTGAAAATCAATATTATGAAATCTATATCAGATTATTTTTTCCCCTTTGTAACTGTATTTTTTAATGCCTTCAAGCTAATAATGTAGTTTGAATATATATATATATATATATATATATATATATATATATATATATATATATATATGCGTGCGTGGGATTATGGTACAGTTCTAGGGGTATTCAATAATCACACTCTCGTTTGTTTCTAATCTAACGTTTAATGCTGGACAAAAAATACACAGTTCTACTCACTAAGACAGACGTTTAACACATATAATACAGTATTTACAGTTCGATCAAGCCCCTCTGGCTCTAACGACAGTTCTGGTATAGTTAATGACAATCTCCGCGATAGTGCTAAGAGTGACCCGCGCGTCTCTCTCGTGGACAACGGGTTGGTGGGTCCCTACTCGGCCACCGTTCTCGTCACTCTTTCTTCAGCTCCGGATCATCGACCTGCGCGTCTAGAGTCCGCTCGCTGAATCTTAATCTTCACAATAATACTGAGGTACAAGCGTGTTGAGAGTGACCTATGCGTCTCTCTCGTGAACAACGGATTGGTGGGTCCCTACTCGGCCACCGTTCTCGTCACTCTCCCTTCAGCCCCGGATCATCGACCTCCGCGTCTAGCGTCCGCTCGCTGAATCCCCTCTCCTTCGTTAACTCCTGGTGGCTGCCTTGACAGCACCCCCTCTATAGAATGTTCATGTGGAAATTTCCCATATATATATATATATAATCAAATATAAAAGAATTTTTTCAATATATAATCATATACATATACATACACATATATATAAATTTATACACACATATACATATACATAAACAAAAATATAAAAACAATCATATAGTCATATACCCAAGATAACTAAAAGTAGGAAGGAGGTACATAGTATAAAGACAAATTCCTGGCCTTAGGAACTAAGATTGCAGGTTTAAACAAGTTTTTCGGCGCCAACCTTCACCTGTAATTCGTCATACTATGTACCAAGAGGAAAGGAAAGAGTTATATATGTGTAGAATTTAAATATTAAATAATTAAACTAAAGAACATATGAACATAAACATAACCTACTAAAACGTATTTATAACGATGGCCAAAAGAGTGCAGTATCGTGTTCCCGCCAAATAGGGAGGGCAGAACCGCATAAAGTTAATTGCGATACGATAAAAGAAACGATTAATTGCGATACGATATACGATAATAAGAAATATATATATAAATATACTTTTAAAAAATCATAAAAATAAAAATAAAAATCATAAAATTAGCGTAAAATATAAAGAAACTCAGAAAAATATAAATATTAAAAATTTTTTTAAAAAAGCATGTGGCGCCATCTATATAATAATTGTAGGATAAATTAGATATTGTCTAAATTTAATAAAACATTACAAAACATAAAAACAGTAAATAATTACATTAATACAAATTGTGTGTGTGTATCATAAAAACTATTATAAATATAATTACAAAGAAAATTAGCAGGGTATCCATGTTCAATACAGTGATTAAAAAATTTTTTAAGATTTAAAAAAAAATTAGCTTTATCGCTAACTAATACTTTATTGCGATAAATATAGTTAAAAATAATATTTATATATATAGATATTGATGAATTAGAATTCCAGTAAGTCACTTTGATGATATTAAAATTAAAGGCATCTCTTTTATCATAAATATTAGAATGTAGTTTCAAATCCTTAATATACAGTGATACATCTAGGTAATTTGTTTTGATTGGATTATTATTAATTTTAACTAAGTTTAAGTAGGACGGATAAAAATTAATAATAGGATTTAAATTATCATTTTTACCAAAAATAATTAAATCATCAATATATCTAAAAATGTAGTAGTCATTATTAATAACATAACTATATTCATAAAAATGTAAATAAAGATTAGCCAAACTATTACTAGCTGGGCCCCCTTCTGGGAGTCCTTTCTCTTGTTTATATAAAGAACCATTAAAAAAAACTAATATAATTTTCTTTTAAGACAAAATCTATGAGAGTTTTAAATTTGTTAAAATTAATATTAAGGTTATACATACTGTGGATTTCTAAAATTACTTTAATAGTATCATATAAATCAATGGAATTGAAAAGATCTTCAAAGTCATAACTATGAACTGAATAAATATTTTTATCATTAAAAAAATCTATAATCTCTTTACTATTTTTAATTATAGCTTTATTACATTGCTGATTAATAAAGTTTTGTATAATGTTATGAAGTAATTTGCCTGCAGTAGTAATATATGTTCTAAAACCATTTGTCACAGTTCTAAATTTAACCGGACTTTTATGGAATTTTGGTGTTAAAAAAATATATGGAAACTTTTTTAATTTTAGGAATACAATAACCTATTTTTTTATAAATAGCAATAATACGATTACTAATTTCATTATGTGACAAATCTAATTTTTTAAAAGAACCATTATTAAGAAAGTGATCATAAAGAATATTATAATAAAAATACTTACAAATCACAGCATAGTTACCAGGTACTTTATCAATGTAAACTATGATAAAATTCTTTTGTAATTGACAAATTTTCTGTTTTATATCTTTAAAAGTAGTTTCATATTGAGAATGGTAGCTAAAATTCATAAGGTCTTTTAAAATATTGTACTTATACTCATCAAATGCCTTAATAAATAGTCCAAATTTAATTGCAGATTTTGTAATAAAATTATCTATATCTTTAATAATTTGTTTTTTAACAGTATTGTTGTTATTAGAAACATTTAATCTAAAATTAGTGCCTTTACTCATTATATCTTTTAAAATATTATCATTGATTATATCTAAGTTGCCAGTAACTACATGTTTATGATGACCATCAATAAAATCATTATAGTTATTACATATACAATCTTCTATATTAATAGAGGGCGAACTATTGTTGTAATTAAAGATAAATCTGCCCATCGTTTTGTTATATTTAAAAGCTTTCTTTACAACAACCTTTTTAACTGGAAAAAGAGACAAATGTCTATTAAATACACTAGAAAAGTTAATTTTGTCAAAAGTTTTATTCATGAATAATAAAGTGCAGTACTCTGTAATAGGTTCATTAATTTTCTCAACATTAATATTGAATTTATTAACTAGATAGTTAAGAATGTCTTTAATAATGTGTACTGCATGACAAACCTTTAAGGAATTGAAGGATACGTTGCGTTAATGTTCAATCAGGATGCAATCAGATAAAACTTAACAACTTTAACTTTATTATAGACACATGTTCTAAATCATCTGCGAGTGTTGAGAGAGAGAGAGAGATTACCCATGAGCACAACGTATATATATACTGCAACCCTAGCGGAGAAAACTAGTACTATTCTAGATGTACACTTCATTGTAAGGTGCTACCATCTAGTGAGTTAAAATATAGGATATGCTACAATAGTATCCCCCCAGTGATGGAGAGAATCGAAAGAACGATATATGACATGCTCATGAGCAAAATCTCAAATACAATTATTTGAAATATGCTTGAAAATTACATTGAAAAGAAAATTATATATACATATGCTTGAAATTACGTTGTAAGAAAATATAATATGCATACAGATATTTGAAATTACATTACATAAATATACATATGAAAAGGTATGAAAATCATAAGATATGAAAAGTCAAACAAATTTCCTTAGAAAAATATATATATGTCCATCTGGTACTTGAATATTTTATTTAATTTCAGTTATTAGTCTCTGAGGAAATCTTACCCGTCTACCTGATTTGGTAGTTTGCATGTTTGTTGTCACTGGATGTTGATGTGATAATTCTGCACTAATGATAGGATCAGGAATGGTATCGGGCAAATCCTTGAACACAAATGCTGGTTTAACTCTATCAAGTGACACACAACTTTTCTTTCCATTTATATTAATGGTTATGTGTTTGTCATTCCTTGATAGAACTTCGTGTGGCCCTGTGTAAGGCTGAGACAATGATGGGGAAACTTTGTCAACACGGAGGAACACATGAGAACAGTCATCCAATTTAGGGTGCACAAAAATTTTTGAAAATCCATGAGTGGATGTTGACAAGGGTTTTAAATGATTCATGTGGTTTTTCAACTGTTGCACAAATCCGTAGTCTAGTGGCATTGAAGATGTGTCAGTGCATATCTCGGCTGGTAATCTGAGGGAAACACCATACACTAATTCTGCACTTGAAGCATTGATGTCGGGTTTCACAGCTACTCGCAAGCCAAGAAGAACTGCAGGTAGGGTCTCAGTCCACTTGATATTCTCATGAGCCATTAAGGTGCTCTTTAGCACTCTATGTAAACGATCCACTAAACCGTTTGCTTGTGGGTGGTATGATGTGGTCCTGATGCGGTTTGTGCCCAGGAATTTCGTTAATTCTTTGAAAAGAGCAGCTTCAAATTGTCGGCCTTGGTCAGTCGTTAGGTAAACTGGGCAACCAAATCTAGAGATCCAAGTGTCAAAAATGGCTCGAGAAACTGTTTCTGCAGTAATGTTCTCTATAGCTACTGCTTCTGGCCACCTAGTGAATCGATCGACAATTGTTAAGCAAAAAGATTTTCCTTCTGATGATGGTAAAGGACCTATCAAATCCACATGAATGTGTGAAAATCTTGCATCAGGTAAGGCGAAAGTGCCCAGAGGTGTCTTCGTGTGTCTGTGCACTTTTGAACGTTGACAAGCAATACAATTCTGGACCCAATCTTTCACTGTTTTCCGCATGTTTGGCCAAACATATCTGGATGCGATGAGTTGGAAAGATGCTGCAACACCAGGGTGAGCTAAGTTGTGAAAATGCTCAAATACGGTCCTACGAAAATTATGTGGTACAAATGGTCTGGGAGAGCCAGTGGAAGTATCACAGATAAATTCAGTGGCTGATACTGGAGATGGCACACGTTTAAAGACAAGGGAAGATTTCTCGTCATTTTGGAAACTTTGTAATTCGTTGTCTTCTAGTTGAGCCTTTGAAAGTGCCTCGAAATCTAAAAATGAATTGGATATTTGATTCACTTCAATTCTTGAAAGTGCATCAGCAACTGCGTTGCGGGTACCATTTATATGACGAACATCGGTACTGAATTGAGATATGAAATCTAGATGTCGCCATTGCCGTGGACTGCACTTGTCAGGATTTTGCATAAAGGCATACATGAGAGGCTTCTGGTCTGTGTAGATTATGAAGTCTCTTCCTTCGAGCATGTGACGAAAACGTTTGACCGAAATATATATTGCCAGGAGTTCTCTGTCATATGTGGACCATTTCTGCTGACTTTTCGAGAGTTTCACTGACAAAAAGGCAACAGGTTCCCAATTGTTTTGGCA
This sequence comes from Trichonephila clavipes, assembly GCA_019973935.1. Lineage (NCBI taxonomy): Eukaryota > Metazoa > Arthropoda > Arachnida > Araneae > Nephilidae > Trichonephila > Trichonephila clavipes. Next base: position 3,506,342 of record BMAU01021369.1, read on the forward strand.
AAGTTGCATAAGAGAACCACCTACGGCTTTGTCACTCGCATCAGTCCAAAGGCTTAATTTTGCACCTGGAATGGGATGTCGAAGAAGAGTTGCGTCAGCTAAAGCGTTTTTGGCATCATTAAATGCCTGCTCTGCCTCCTCAGTCCATTGAATTGAGTCACGCAAATTTTTACAGGAAACTTTTTAGACTTTTTAAAAATTTTAATTCCTTCCAAAAATTTATTTAGTGGGGCTAATAAATGAGCAGCTTTGGGAACAAAACGTCGATAAAAATTAAATAACCCGAGGAAACGTCTTAATTGCGTGAGTGTAGTAGGTTGAGGAAAATTTAAAATGCAATCGACGCGATCCGACAAGGGTTCTATTCCTGATTCAGATACTTTACAGCCTAAGAATTTTATTGAAGTTACACCGAAAATGCATTTAGAGGGCTTTAAAGATAGTCCATATTGTTGTAAGCGTGTGAATAACATTTGTAAATGTTGTAAATGTTCTTCGGGTGAAGAAGACGCGACCAGAATGTCATCTACAAAAGCGAACACAAATGGAAGATTTCGCAAGACTTCATCTATGAATCGTTGAAATATAGCAGCGGCATTGCAAAGACCAAACTGCATCCGAGTGCTTTCAAATAACCCAAAAGGTGTGATGATTTCACTTTTATGTACATCATCTGGGTTAATTGGAATTTGATGATATGCCTTCACGAGATCAATGTGAGAATAAATTTTTGTACCGTGAAGATTAGAAGTAAAATCTAAAATATTGGGAACGCTATAATTATCTTTAATAGTTTGAGCATTGAGTGCACGGTAATCGCCGACTGGTCGCCACTCTGTGCTGTTTTTTAGGAACCATATGTAAAGGTGAGGCATAATTACTTTTGGAAGGTCGCATATGACCTAGAGTAATCATGTTCTCAAATTCCGCTTTTGCGATGCGGAGACGATCGGGAGCGAGGCGGCGAGCTTTAGCTGTTACAGGTGGACTATTTGTTTCGATGTAATGGACTACGGAATGTTTAATTTCTTGATCAGGCCGGGGAGGTTTTGTGATGTCAGGAAATTTTCTTAAAAGTTCATGATAAACACTATCACCTGACACAGTTTTAATTGAATGAATTCTACTATTGCCTAAAATACAATGACATTTAATATTTGTCTCCGAGTCTAACAATGCTTGCTTACTTATATCCGGTACTAAACGGAAGTTGTACAAGAAATCAGCACCGATAATTGGTGTTGAAACGTTACCAACTAAAAATGTCCATTGGAAAATTCTCCTTAAGCCTAAATCCAAAGAAAGTGTTTGAGTTGTGCATACGTGTATGGGTGATGTATTGCCGGCAGAAAGTGTCATTTGTGAATTATTTTGCCTTTGTGTTTTTGTTGCTGGAATTATGGACACATCAGATCCCGTGTCAATTAAAAATGTGACATTAGTACGTCTATCTCGAATAAAAAGGCGACGAGAATTTCTTGGCAAGGCAGTAGTCGCCATTATACCTAACCGGACTCGTTTTTGATAATTTACAGGGGGGGTGACATTTTTGAGCTGCTGAGCCAAATTTGTAATGGTACCAGCACTGCTCGTATGTTTTTGATTTAGAGCGATTACGTTTATGAAATGGGAGATTACGATTGCGACTACGACTTCTGCTACGCGAAATTTCATCAATGCGCAAATTTAATTTTTTTATTTCTTCAAGTACATGGCTTTCAATGGAATTTTTGTCTGAGGAAACGGAACAGGCACTTACCGCAATTGGCGTCACCTCCATGTCTCGATCGGCTACTTCGGCAGCTTTCTCCAATGTCAACGGGCTTATAGCTGCAAGAATGGATTGTACACAAGTGGGCAGATGCTGCTGAAAAAGTTCAAGCATGAGGTCATCCGGAACGCTATGAGATTCCGCGCGCCTCCTCATGACTCGCAATAGTTCGCTGGGACGTCTATCTCCGAGTTCTTCTCCGATGAGTAATTTCCTGATTTCTTGATGGGATGATTCACCGCTTCTTTTTATTAGCTCCATTCTCGCTTTTTCGTAAGGCTCCACAGGGTCGGGATTCATAATGACGTCACGAATGATCGTTGCGGCTTCCGGTGGTAAATGTGCGATGATGTAATTAAATTTTGTTTTGCTGTCTGTTATTGCCTTGGGACAGCCAAGTTGGAATGTGCTATCGCACATTGTGAACCAGAGAGCAGGATCGTGAAAGTTATATGCCGGTATCTTGACGGCGCCTACGTCATTCATTTTGAAGCTTACACGTGGTTACCAGTTCTTACGCAATATTTAGCTATTTCGTGAAAATTTTAAAAATAAAGCATTATTTTAATGCCATATATCTTATTCATGCAGGTCACCATTGAAGGATACGTTGCGTTAATGTTCAATCAGGATGCAATCAGATAAAACTTAACAACTTAAACTTTATTATAGACACATGTTCTAAATCATCTGCGAGTGTTGAGAGAGAGAGAGAGATTACCCATGAGCACAACGTATATACATACTGCAACCCTAGCGGAGAAAACTAGTACTATTCTAGATGTACACTTCATTGTAAGGTGCTACCATCTAGTGAGTTAAAATATAGGATATGCTACAGAATCATTATTTAAGGATTCATATAACAATGCAATTTCATGTTTATTAAGACCAAACATGAAGTATTTGATCTTCTTGATATTAAAGTTTTTTTCAAAATAATTATTGGCATTTATTGGCATTATAAAAAAATACTTTATTATTATTCTGTAACATTATTTGCAGAGTATTTTTAGCAAAATACAAAACATTAAGGCCATATGGATAGATTGTATTAAAACTCCTAATAAAGTGATTTTCCCACCATAATCTGTGCTTAGTAATTGGAGAAATTTTAATGATAGACAGTTCAACATTTTTGAAATCATGCATATAAAAGTGTCTAAGTTCAATTTTATTAGAATTATTGGAATTATTAAAGAATTTAACATCATGTCTATGCTGATTAATCCTTAAGTTAATAGTATTGGAGGTCTGTTCTATATATTTATATTGACATACTTTACAATTTAAAATATAAATACAATTAAAGGTTATACAAAGGTTAAATTTAGAATCACAATCATATTGATCCATATTTAACATAATACATGTCTTACATCTACTATCTCTACATTTATTGAATTTTAACTTAAGACTATTATAAGATTGAGAGTAATCAAAATTATAAGAAGATAAATTATCAATAATTCCATATGTATAGCAGGACTCTTAGTGTAACATTTATTAATATTTTGAGAAATGTGATTATTAGAAACTAACAAGTTTTGTTTATAATGATTATGATGGCCATTAATGAATTTTTTGTTCCAAAAAATTCTAGTCTTGAATATTTTAATATTAGAATTACTATTACGAAGATGTAGTTCTTTAACAGAACTCGGATCCTTTCCAAAATTGTTATTGGAGAAAGAGGGGGGAGAGTTATGAAATTCCCTCATCCTAATAACAACAAGTCAAAATAGATATATTTCTGTGAAATACAGAAGTAGATACCCAATCAAAAGAGAGTGTACCAAAGCAAAACAGGTTAATTTATAAAAAACAAACTTGAAAGTAAGCTCATAAAAGTCAAAATAAATAGAGATTTCTGTAATAATCCAGAAATTGATACAAAGTCAAAGTGAGTGTGAAACAAGTTAATTTTTAAAAAAACAAACTTGAAAGTACTCTTAAAATTAAGAGAAAGCTATTCTCAAACTAAAACCAAAGCCAAGAAAAGGCTCAAAGGACAGCAACCCACCATACAAAAAATCAGCAAAGCAGAAACGAGTTAATTTAATCAAAACAAACTTGATGAAAAGCTCTTAAAAGTAAGAGAAAGCTATGCTAAAAACTAAAACCACAGCTAAGAAAAGTCTCTAAAGACAGCCATCAACCACACAAAAAACAGAAGGATACAAATAGGTAATGTTATAACGATGCTGTACTTACCTAATCAGTACACCACCGAGCAAAGATCAGCTATAAACTAACCTAATTGCCAGTCGCTCATACAAATTGTGCCAAAATCATAAAGTAGATAATTGTTAAGGAGAAATGAGTGCATTGCTAAGTAGACATAACCATCAACACCTCAAAATACCAAAAATTAATACAAACAAATATGTATTACATGATAGAACATATTACATAAATAAGAACAATAATTTAAAAAAATATAAAATATATAAAAGTAAAAGATAAAGCTATAAAACTGGAATACACTAAAAAAAGAATAAAAATATATAAGTAAAATTAATGCACTAAAAGCCATAAAATGCAATAATAATAAAAAGAAGTAAAACCATTCTTGAATATGAAATCAAAGAGTTAAAAAAAATTGATACATAGAAAAGTAAAAGAGTATATACAATAGCCAAAATTAGAATCTGTTAAGAAATCATAATAAGGCTATAAGCGTAATTGCTTACAATATGAAAAAAACAGCAGGAATTCATAAATTTCTTCTATATATAGGCGCAATGCAGCCAAGAATATAAAAGTAAATATAATCAAATATAAAAGAATTTTTTCAATATATAATCATATACATATACATACACATATATATAAATTTATACACACATATACATATACATAAACAAAAATATAAAAACAATCATATAGTCATATACCCAAGATAACTAAAAGTAGGAAGGAGGTACATAGTATAAAGACAAATTCCTGGCCTTAGGAACCAAGATTGCAGGTTTAAACAAGTTTTTCGGCGCCAACCTTCACCTGTAATTCGTCATACTATGTACCAAGAGGAAAGGAAAGAGTTATATATGTGTAGAATTTAAATATTAAATAATTAAACTAAAGAACATATGAACATGTGTGTGTGTGTGTGTGTGTGTGTGTGTGTGTGTGTGTGTGTGTGTGTGTGTGTGTGTGTGTGTGTGTGTGTGTGTGTGTGTGTGTGTGTGTGTAGTATAATAAAATAAAATAAGATACCAAGTGAGAAAGTTGTATAACCTACAATGCCAAAGATACTTACAATAGATTCCTACAAAAGATACCTACAATATATTCAACCTTTCTGTTCAGTGGCATACATAAGAGGAGGGGGTACCCGAGTCTGGATAACCCCTCATACCCCTTGAATTTTTTTCGATTGATTTATAATTCTATGTATATAACGTAAAATTTACGTAAATAATTCTATTTAATAATTAATTTTACTAAGTGTTCTAATTATTTATTCAATAATTAATTGTTAACTGTTTTTTGTTCCGGAGAATCGACCAAATCAAAAGAATATGTTTGGTGACGTATTGGGGAATGATACGAGAAGGGTGGACTTTCAACCCTGGATCCCCTCTTCCTTCCATTGAAAATTCCTGTTTACGCCACTGTTTCTGCCCCCCCCCACCCGTGCATTTTTTCAACAGCCGAGGGGTCGTGGTCACAAAATCCTGGCCAAAGATGTCGTGCTTGTGGATTGGGGTCTTGTAGCCACTGAAGACTCACCGTTCAGAGGGGTTGGTGCACGTTAAATCTATCAAGGCTCAAAGTCCTCACGCTGGCATGCTGTGGAAGTTAGGACAGGGGAATGCAAGCTGCGGTGATGTCCTCATCACTTGAACGTGGTCCAAAATTATGAGGTCTGTTGCCAGTAGATAATGCCTTCAAAGTTGACGTAAATCAAATCACGAATTGCTTTAGTACACCTTCTAAATGGGGCATTAATGAACATTTCTTTTCCCTATCCCTATCTTCAAGAGAACTGCCGTAGAGCAACGGAAGAAACCATGAATTAAAAGACAAGGATGGCAAGTGATCGTGATACGGAGCTTGAAGCTGTCGATGTTTGCGTTGAGCTACGACTTCCAGTCCCTGGTGTGGCGCTTTGGTGAGTGGAGTGGCCAACTCAAGGGTTGTTATTTGATCAAGTTACAAGGTCGGCCACCAATAACCCTTGCGTTGCTTTAAAAAGGGACCTTAATCAAGCCAATTGCACTTCAAAGCAACGCGAAGGAGATGCATCTCGCGAGGGGTGTACGCTTTTACGGGAGAGGTTTACATCAGCGTTTCTCAAACTGTGGGGCACGCCCCCTTTGCCGGGCGTGACAACTCTACGATGGGGGAGCGAGCCTATTGAAAAGTCGAAAACAAAAGATTTAAATAAATTAGTAATTTACTGAAATTAAATAAGCAAAATACATTCTGCATAATAAAATGTAAAATACATCTTCGCACTGATATAATACACTTATAAATGTATCAGTACTGCTCAAAGTATTTTATAATTAATTTAACCACACTAAGTTAAGAAGTTTAATAATTATCAGTAACCCCATGGGCTTATCTAATTAATAAAAGAGACTTTTAGCGTGTGTGTTTCACCTCTACAGCCCAAACTAAGCAACCCAGAAGTATGAAACTTGGCACATAATTATTCTAGGTCCTGATGATGTGCACTACGAAGAATTGTTTTTCGAAATTCGCCTTAGATTTTTTAAAATTAAATTTTTAAACGATTTTTCCATATTTTTTTCAACAACTGGGTTTTTAGTTAGTTGTTTTGGCAACAGTGTATTTGTTTTAGAATTCTTTGCGCTCGAAAATTTTACAGTTGATTTAGCGATGTTGACAAAAGTGAATTTGTGTTTTCTTAATTAAGCATATTTTATCCTTTTCCGGAATTTCAAACTAAAGTGATGGAACTTTGTTTAATTCATTAATGCTAATTGACTTTCAGGAATGAAAATCTTCTAAATTTTTGCCACTATGGGCGATACCAAAGTTTGCTCAATGTTTTGTATGTGTGTGTTCCGGATACAGTTTCATATTAAATCAGTATATTTTGTTTTTTTTATAAAGTTGTGATTTTAGACAATAATAGAATCTGTTTTCTGCACAAGGCTGCCTTTTTTAATGCTCTTTAAATTTATGTATCTTTTATTTTTGTGCATGTATATTTCTGATACATTATTGTGGTTTGTAGTACTACATGTCGGTTGTGTAATAGAACAACTACCCTTCTTGCAAGGCCTAACTTAATTACTGTACTGGCTACTTTTAAAGGTATTTTCATACCATCTGATATCCTTTTTCATTTGATATTCATGATTTGTCATAGCTTTGCCATTAGCATCAAGAAGGCCTGAGGGCACACTCTCTTTAAACCTTTAAGATTTATCTGAAAAATTTTTCCTTCCATTTTGGTTACTAACTTTATGTTGATTTTTAAAGAATCGACTTTACAAAAAATTTGTACAAATTTTGGTACAACAGTTGTAAGGACCTCAAGTTTGCAATTCTTGCAAAACCGAATGTTAGTGGTACAAGTTAGAATTTTAGGTATTTACCTATTAGTGTCACCACAGCCAAATTGGTGCCTTGGAAATCACTCCTGGATATCAAGACAACAAAAATTTCGGGTTTTATATGAAAAAAAAGGTATAAGATTTTGGTCGGAAATAGCACGATTCACGTGGTGCCAATTTGACTGCAGTGGCGCTAATACGCAAGTCATTTGGCACCACGTGAAGTAGGTGTATTCGTACCATTCGAAGTATTATTCCAATGTATAGAAAAAAATAGTATACTTCTATATAGAACAGGGATGGCGAACCTTTTTTAGACGTCGGTCAAATTTTGCTCATATTTTTATTAATACTAGCTCATGGGTCACTAATGCGTATTTGCCCCAGAGTTAAGTTTAAAAAATTTAACTGAGTATTTTTAAAACTAAGCATCTTTAAAATTCAATAGGCTTAACGAGTAAAACTGGGCGTGATTTAGCAATTTAAAAATTTTTAGTTGCGTTAAAAATTCCCAAGTGTCTGATGGATGTCCCCTCACATTCTTTAGTGCTCGAGAGTTAGAACAAAGATAAGTTATAATCTATACAAATAAAGAAAAGGATTTGTTTGTTTCAGCTGTACCGGCAAAACTAAGCAACAGAAATGTTGCTTGGTTTCGCCTTAGTTTTAAAATTAGGGGACTTTCCTAATTTCGAGAATAAAAAAACCTGCTGATTGGATTCACACCGAAGATTTATCGAAGAATCAATAAGCGGCGTCGCTATGAAACTTTCTTAAAAATTACACTTCTCTTGATGATTTATAATTAACACCCTAGCTCCCAATTAAAAATTACGCGATTGGCTCCCTAATGCCACCGTTTTGTTCGTAGGTGCAAGTATGTGATGTATTCGGGAGGGGGTGGGATAAAAAGGAATAAATAAGTAAAACCTTCTCTGAAATAAGTAAATCCTTCGCAAACACTGTCAAGGTCCTTTGATTACATTTCAAAGCCTTCGGAATAATCTTATGGATAGCAGTGCACAGAGAAGATCGTATTTCAGAAAGACGTATAGATACGTCTGGGAAAATTAATGCTTTGGCTGAGTGGAATATTTAAATATGCCGGTGGCACTTAAGAGGTTAAAACCATAATGTAGTTTTAGCAGTAAGTATAGTAAGTATTGAATTCTTGTATTGTTATTGTAAGAGGGGAGGGGCGCGATGAAAATTATAATTATATATTGGGTCGCGAATGTTGAAACTTTGAGAAGCACTGCCTTAAATGCAAAAGGAAAAAGTGCTGTTTAACCAAGACAATTCTCCGTTCTACAAGTCCATGAAAACGATGGTCAAATTGAATGAATTGCGCTTCAAATTATTTTCCCGCCAACCGTACAGTCTAGAACCAGCTCCCAGTGACCACTGGCTATTTTCAGACCTTAAAGAATGCTACAGGGAAAGAGGTTTGGCTCAAATACAGAAGTGATTGCCGAAGTTGAAGCCTACTTTGAGATCAAAGACAAAGCAATCTACCAGAAAGGTGTTTAAAAAATTAGAAGAGCTCTTTGCTGAATATATCACTTTTGAAGGGGAGTAACTTGACAAATAAAGTTATATTTTACAGAAAAGTTGGTGTTTTATTAGTTAGGTCTGGGACTTATATATATATTGAATGATGTGTTACTCTGGTTTCTTAAAGTAAACCTCTTGTAAAAACTTTTAAAAACTTTTAAAATATATTTCAAAACATATATAAATGTTCATAAGGTTATCAAATCATATTACAAAAAGTCCAAAGCTATCTTTACGAATGTAAAAGTATGGGGTTTTTTCTCAGAGTTTAAAATATTTTATGTATTTGTTTGGTGACAACACATAGCATCATAACATATAAATACGAAGGAAAAGATTTAAAAGAACTAACTATAAGAAAAAAATAGCAATTATGTGGCTTGTAAAGATATCAAAATACATTTTCACCAAAGGATAATATACTCGACATTTATCAAAAATTCTTTGATAATAACTAATATTGGTACTTACGTACTATCGCAACATTGTCAAAATTCAAGATAACTCGTAAAGTTGGTAAACCCGATTTTGTATGTGTCACACGCGCTCAACTGGCAAACGTATGTTTGTTTCATATAATGTCGCAAATACGGGTGCGATTATACGAAAGTACCCTAATATTTCCCAACCAAAGGCTTCAACAAGCAATTTTTTTTTTAAAAAAAACACATTTATATTATATTTCTGAACTATCCAGAGTATTAAAAAATCAACTGTTACCCAATTACATTATTATGCATAGTATTTTATTTATGTGCAAAGGAATATATTGTTGGAAATACATTTAAAAGAAAGAATAGTTATATTGAATTTGTAAAAATTATTGAATCTTTTCCAAAATACATTTCTCTTAATATTTTATAATGATTTAAAAAGAGTAACACATTAATTTTTTTTTAAATTTATAACTCAATAATTTGACGAAGGTAAAAATAAGAAAAACTACTCTAATTTATGTATATTTTTGAAATGTGGTTTGGAATCATTGGGTAAAATGCTAGGAGGACCCACTGCTGTTTTTGGCGCCAAAAATTTTTCGCCAAAAAGCGCCAAATTGAAGGTTTTCAAAAAGGCGTCAATGACGAAAAACTCTTGGGAAGCGCATGCGTCAGCGGGGGGAGAAGGGGGGAGGAAATGGGCGTTTCGCAAAGAGGAAATCGAATAAATACATTAAATTAATCATTATATAAAGAAAAAAAAACGGAGAAAGCAATCAAATTCATTTTAAAAAAGCATTCTAAAACCAGTGTGTACAACATGATTTACATTTTTAAAAAAGGACGAAAGGGGCGTTTCGCAAAGATAAAATCGAAGAAATACATGAAATCAATCATTTTAAAAAATGTTAAAAAGCACTTACCTTACGCTTGCATTTCGTCATGATCTGTTGGTGGATACACCCTTGCGATGGATGCAAGGAATTTATGAAAATTCTCATTCACCAACTTGTGATCGTTAGATCGCCGCCACATGTCTTATTAACTTTGTCATATTCTTATTAACTTTCAAGTCATTCACCACGAACGCATTCATGCTCTTGCCAAACCAATATCTCGTCAAACACAAGATAATAGTTATAGCAAGTTTGCTTTCGCTGAACCAAGTGCCCTTTCTCACACTCTGAACGACGTCGTGGCGATTATCTTTCGACTGGTTGCGGCAACGCCATTCGTAGCCATCAACCTTTCGCTTTTGCAAACGCATATTTTTTTTACACCTTGGACATTCATAACGAGAATTAAATTAGCTTTCATACACCATTCTAACGTCTCTTTCTTCCCCTATGTGCCCAGGAGCACAAAGAAACCCATCGTAGCCTCACTTTCAAGTAATTTCCTTTCACACGCCATTCTTAACAACAACCGGTGGAGAGCAAACCTTCTCCAGCGAAGTCAAATGTCAAAATGACGTTTTTTCGGAAAAGGCGAAAAATGTTGCACTTTTTTAGGGTTGCCATTTTTTAGGGGATTTGAAAATCCAAATTTTTTGATGGAATGGAAGGGTTACCATATTGTAACCTTTATCGCTCAAAATTTGGCGACCAAAAGTGGGTCCTCCTAGGATTCAACCGAATCATTGCTATACTAGTGATTAAATATCATTGCCCTTGCATTTTAATATGTTGGAATCAATATGATATGATAAAAAGTATTAATTACACAGCCACATAATATATTTTGAAATACAAAATAAGTTTAATGAAGCCTTTAAACAAGAAATAATTATTTATATAATTATTAAAGTTTAACAATGTACATTCATGTGTATAAATTTAGGCGAATGAAGTTCAGGCAAAGAAAGAGACAGAAGCAAAACAAATTTGACTTATTTGTAAAGTCTGTTTATTAAACAAAAGGTAAAAAGCAAAAAAGATGCTATATGTTTGACATAATTAATAAAAATTGCGATTTTTACTCCCTGGAGCAAATTTCAAAAAAGAATGTGAAGATCCCCTTGGATCTCACTTTGAGAACGAGAATAATTTTGAGTAAAAAAGAACCAGTAGCCATTTTTATAAATAACTTTCTTTATTTGGTTATCTTTCCCAAATAGGATCAAAGACTTAAAAACAAATGAATCAAAATAGCTTTATGAGGTTTAAAAGGGACTTTCCTTTATATTAACTTAAATATTTAATGATCCAATTAATTAACAATTAGAATATCGATCACGCAGAGATTACCGCAATAAGACATCCCAAAATTATATTCAATAATGTTCCTACTGAACATTTAACTTTAATCTCACTCCTAATATAAAACTTTAATGGGACTTGAATTATAAATCAATATTTACCACATTGAATCTCAGCTCTTCTTGAGCCTAATTTATCCACCTAGAAATCTTCAATAATAAATCTCTAACTTAACTATTATAACTTCCTGCTTCAATCTCTCTCTCCTACTGCCTCTCACTTTACTATTCCGTTTGACTTAAATACTTATCTAATCTGCATAATAAGGAATCTCTGTCCTCTTTTTGGAGCTGATTTGAAATAGGTAGGGAATTAAATTTCCCTAAAAAAGACGTCTCAGAAGGTTAGTGATAAAGTTCCGTATAGATTTGTCACAAGAACCTATTTACAAAAAAAACAGTATTACATGGTTAGTATGATGGTTAATACGGAATATGTCTCCCGGTCGATGGAATACAGGCCTTACAACGCCTAGGCATGCTGAGTATCAAATTATCAATCTGATCTTGGGGAATATTACACCACTCATCAAGCAATGCCCTCCGGAATTCTGGTAGACAGGTGGGAGGGGGTTGACGGGCTGCAATTCGTCAGCCAAGCATATCCCCCACATGCTGTATTGGATTCAAGTCCGGTGAGTATGCTGGCCAATCCATACGGGTGATATCCTCCGATTGAAGGCATTCGTCTACAATGTTTGCACGATGAGGATGGGCGCTGTCATCCATAAACTGAAATTCAGCACCCATGGCACCCCAAAACAAACGTACATGTTGTTCCAGAATGACATCCCGATAGATATGGCCTGTCATCAATACACTCTGAACATGCAGGTCAGTTCTGGAACCAAGAATAATCCCTCCCCAAACGAGCCATCCTGCACCACCGTAACGGTGTCGTTCAATGGTGTTCTCTTGCTGGTAACGGGTACCTGGCGCTCTCCATATTAAAGTCCAGCGAGAATCAGACTGCAAACAAAACCTAGACTCGTCGGAAAACATCACACAAGACCACTGTTGTGGTGTCCAAAATGCATGCTCTCTACTCCAGGTTAATCGCAGGCGATAGTGTGTTGCGGTAAGTGGAACACATCCGACAGGCCTACGAGCATATAGACCAATGTGCCTTAAGCGTCTGTACACGGTCTGCCTTGAAACTGTCGTCCTGGTAGCTGAAGAGAGCTGACGAGACAGGTCTGATGCTGTGCTCCGTCTGTTGCTCTTGGCAGTAAATGCCGAATACCGGTCCTCATTCGGTGTTGTAACTCGGGGGAGACCTGTGCTGTAACATCTACTCACATTACCATCATCTTGGAATCGTTGCCAAAGCCTGGAGATGACACTCTTGGGCGGTTCCAAGTTCCTTGGATACTTCCAGCTTGGTACGTCCACATTCCAGTCGTCCAATAATTCTCCCACTTAAAAAATCATCCAAATGCTTCCTTTGTGCCATAACTATGTGGTTATTGCACTGAAAGGCTTTTAAAGCGCTTGTGAACAATTTTACTTCTTTGCCACCATTCCTTATATACCCCTCTCTTACACTGTCGTCATTGTGACGAACTATCTGCGCCATCTGGTGGTTTCCTGTAATTTGCATATTCTTCTTCATGATGTGTGTGATAATTCTACAGGTGAAATTTTTATTTTAGAGTTCAATTTCTGTGTGATTCTGAATTATCCTTAATTTATGGACATGAGTGTATATTCATTAAATCAGAAAACAATTGGATCCACAATAAAATCCAGTGTTGTTTTTAAAAAACAAGAATCAAATTATGAACTAATGGCAGATAAGAATGCTTATTATTCAGAAATACTAAATAATAATTTGCCCATTCATTATTTTTTATAGATGTTTATATAGGCAATTAAATTTAAATAAATAGTTGCCTCTACCATATATTTTTTTAGAATCAACTTTTTATTTTAAGGTAACAACAATATTAATATTATTCAAATACATTCTTTTTTATTTCAGCACAGTAAGCTAAATCAAGATATGAAAAAAATTATAATTTCCGTGTGAAAAGTTGATAAGTAATAATATTAATATATATAACATATATAGTATAATTATCAAGAGTAAGTATACTGCTAGTTAGTAAGTGCAGTGTCAGTTTGTCCATTGTGTGCCAGGGGCTCGAATAACCTGGGCTTAACCAGATTTTCTGGTTATAAATTTCGATGCACCAGTGCGAGGAGGCCCGAGAATCTTCTGAGCCCAGGGCCCGAAATGAGCTTCAATCGGCACTGAGTAAGTGCACTAAAAATTACTAAGAGCTATAAATAAGAACATTATTGAACAAAAATAACAACAATAAGATACCTAATTCACTTAATAATACTTAAACTAGAATAAATTAAAAGTGGTAGAAAAAGTTATTAAGAATATTTATACCAAAGTGGCATACTGTAATAATGTATGAAATATGATAATAAAAAATATACATAAGAAGGGAAAGCTAAAACACAAGAGATTATCAGGACAAGTATTGGAATATTACATGCCAACGCAACAAGTATATAATGTGTATAACCGTATCACGTGCTTCTGACTTGACACCCCTTATCTGTGAATTTAGCCATTTACGTTTTTATAATTGATTCCAGGTAATAACTCAACTCTATCATAAAGCTTTCTTACATATAAAAGCTAGCAAATAAAAGAAATGTAATATATTTTTGGAATGGCTAGAGGAAATAGTTTCTGATAAATTTTGGAGTTTCGCTCCTTAAGATGGCCAAGTTGATGGGACCAAATAAGTTCACACTTTTCTCTATGTGCTCATGTTGTGGAGACGAATGTATGGAAGCAGAACACAACATATGTTGCTTGGAAATTAACTAATTTATTTTTAAAATTTAATGATGTAGTTTAATTAAAACATTATTTTATTTTAGATCATCAACCTAAAAGATATAAGCCGGAATATTTGTCGTTTATCGGTCGGCAGAAGGTCAGAAATCAATGAATCTACAAATATGTTAAAATCCAGTAAATATAAAAAATAAAAAATTAATACGATATATAAAAATAGTAAAATAAAACAATTAAATATTATAATTCAAAATATGAAATATCGCTTAAACAAATGTAGCCCCTTGAATTTTAATACCAAACCTGGCAGCACGAGCGATTTATCTAGAATGATTTTTGTTAGTTTAATAAGGGTAACAATAAACTCGGCAATTTTTAAAAAGAGACCAAAAAATGCGACAGTAATTTCGTTGAATCCAAAAAAATCGAGCATTGCTCATCTGCCTCAGTCTGTTCCTTTTATTTCGCTTTGCCTTAAAAAAATTATTATATTTGCCTTATTTTTTTAGGTTAGAATTACAGTTAACACATATTTTTTTCAGTTACAAGTAATATTCTTAAAAAAATAAATTGAAAGTTCCAATTTTTTTTTAACACAACATGAAGGATATATATAATTACTGACTCGATTTTTGAGAAAATATAGGGTTTAAAAATTTAAATAGTTTTCATTTCCTCCTTGAGCTTGTTCAGATGTTATTAACTACAAGCGGATAAAATTTTTAATGTTGTTACTAAATTCAACAAATGGAAATTTTTTCATCCTTAACTAAAATTTTGTTGCGTTTTTACTTATCGCAATTAGTTTAAAAGTGACTAAATTTTCATAAGCCAAATATGCTAACTAGGACGCAAATAGTGCTGTAGTCGTTGCCATCTAAAAAAATCAGCAGTATGATTCCTCTTTTCCGGTATTTCTTATCAATTATTTTCCTTTCCCTTCTGATCCCTTTTTGTAGTGTGTCGTTTGGGTAGGGAGTTGCTGTTAACAGACGCGTAATTATTTAATTTTAATTACATATCAGAGTTATATTTGAGTTTGAATACTTATATTATGGCACAATTTGATGGACATGCTGCCAAGAGACAGCGCACTGATAATGAAGGAGGACGAGTAAGTACTTACAAATTTTCTTTTGTATTCACTGGTGTCGCCATTTTCTTTTTGTATTAATTCATTGTATGCGTAGTTTCAGAAAATGTTATATCTGTTGTTTAATTCGTTAACTTAAGCATTTTATTTTTAGTGTTATAAATTGTTAAAATTTTGCTCTGTATTTTATCCATTGACAAATTTTGTGCTTGAAAATACTATTTTTAAAAGTAAAGCATTTTTGTACTAGGTGTAGTCCAGTAATGTCATTTTGGATTCTATACTAAAATGCAAAATCTGAATTATACGAATGCCTCTTGTGACCATCAATAAATACCATATGCTAACTTTTTGTAGAAATTTAATGTTTTTTTAATGTTCTCATGTAGTGGTAAATTAAGACAATGAATGAATATCATAGTCTTAGACCTACTTATATAAATTACTACTTATTATAATGGTAATGGTTGTTAAAAATTTTCTTTTGATATGTTCATAAAATGGGTTTAAAACATTTATACCATAAAATAAATCAAAAGACAACTTTTTAGTTGAAACTTGATTAAAATGTTATCTTTTACAGAAATCTAATATGCACATTCCTCTGTGAGAGCATTTTTTAATAAATTCATTAGCAACTGCTCATTTTATGACTGCATATTTTTCCTGAGCTATAAAATCGTTGAATAAGGTCTAAATTTAATTTCCAGTCATCCTGTTCAAGAAAATTAACTGAAGGTGCACTCCAAAAAAAGATGTTAAAACACAAATTCAAAATAAAGTACTCTAAATATCTAATCTAAGGTCTAAATCCAGCTTTTCAACAAGAGCAATCAAATGTTTATTTTGAGTAAAGCTAACTGAAGAACTTTGAATAATGAGTAAAATCCTAGAACAGCACACTGCTGTATTTAGCGACAAAAGTTTTTCGCTAAGTGGCGCCAAGGATAAACCCGCCTTTTTCAAAATGGTGTCGGAGATGAAAACGTGGTTTCTAAGTGGTGTTACGAGAGGAAAAATGTTGATAAAACGTGGGTTTCTAAAATGAAAAATAAAATTAATACAAATTCTTTCCAAATTTCAGACATCCATACCAAGGATTCTATCAATCCTTCATATAAAAAACAATATTTGCTTTCTTGCCTTATTATTCAGAAGAAAATCCATTTGTCCTGTTTTTACGATGAAAATGCGGTTTCTAAAACAGATTCTATAAGAAAAACCTAAATCGTTGCTTCTAAAATCAGCAGAAGAATGAAGCTAATGAATGCTTTAAGCTAATGGGTAAAATCCTAGCCTGAATCCTAACCTAGCCTTCTGAATAATAAGGCAAGAAAGCAAATATTGTTTTTTATATGAAGGATTGATAGAATCCTTGGTATGGATGTCTGAAATTTGGAAAGAATTTGTATTAATTTATTTTTCATTTTAGAAACCCACGTTTTATCAACATTTTTCCTCTCGTAACACCACTTAGAAACCACGTTTTCATCTCCGACACCATTTTGAAAAAGGCGGGTTTATCCTTGGCGCCACTTAGCGAAAAACTTTTGTCGCTAAATACAGCAGTGTGCTGTTCTAGGATTTGTGCTGTAAAATCCTAGCCTGGCACACTGCTGTTTTTGGCAGCATTTTTTTCCCTGCCAAATGGCGCCAAAACCCCTGTTTCAAAAATGACGTCATGGAAGAAAGCGAAGAAAAATCGGTTGTTGACGGTCTTAGCTGGTGATCAAAAACCCTAAGAAAATGGAGTTTCCGTAATGGCGTCAGGGCCGAAAATGAAGGAAAAGGGGAAGGGTGACTGTTTCAGCTCCTGTTCAAAAATCCTAAAAAACGGGTATCTGTAATGGCGTCAGGGACACTGAAACACATGTATTTACACAAAAGCATAAAATAAAGAAAAGGGCAAAAGAGCATTTCTACAAGATAAAAGCAGTAAAATACAGGAAAAACAGCATTTTAAAAATTGTAAAAAAAATCACTTATCACTGTGTTACCACTGTCACCCTGAAAGAAACATTAAACTATTTCCATTTTATTTATTAAGGTGTATTTCTTTTGGGTTTGTGCAACATTTTATGGACTTGCATATTATTGCAACTATATTGGCAACATTTTATGGACTTGCATATTTTAACTGTATTGGCAACATTATATGAACAAAAATGCATTGTTGCCAATTCAGTGCACAACACATGCAAGATTGGAGTTGCTAACTTGGCAAGTTATCTTGTACTTTGGCATTGTTGTGATAATATGCAAGTTCATTTCTATAGGTCACTTTGTATTCCACATTAAATAACTTTATATTCATTTTATGGTGCAATTGTATTTTATTTTGAAAGCATGTTTTAATATAATTAAATTAAAATTGACTGGTCTGCATGGTGATATAAATGTTCTAGGGTGCTGAGAAGTGAGAATTCTTCCAAATTCAGAATTTCGTCCTTTTAGGGTAATATACACGTAGCGCAAAAAAATTATTTTGGCTTTGTAACTAAATTTGCATATAACTACCAAAACTCTTTCTGAATTGACTAACTACACAGATTTATGTACTAGTCTAAGATAAATCAAGTTTTAATCACTTATTTATAGTTTTAAAATCAGTATCTTGGAAAAAATGCATTAAGATCATTGATTTGACAGAATTTTAGGTGATATTAAATTGTGGTACATTATTTTATGTATTGACAATTTTAGTTTTTTTATTTCATGAATTTAATAAAAATGTTTGTAAAAAAAGGTGACTTTCTGGAAACCTTTTTATTAATTCATAATTTATTTTCTTCGTATTTTAGGAATTTGGTGGTAACTTTTATAACAATAACTACAATCGTGGACCACCACAGCGAAGAGAAGGGTAATTTTTTAAAAAATATCTTAAACTAAATTTTTCTAGGAATAATTGAAATCTCTTAAATTATATCTTAGAACTTGAAACAAAATGAAAAGTTTGTTTTGAATTATGATGTATCAACTTATAAATTTTTCATTTTAAGCATAGAAATATTAAAGATGAATTGCTATATATATATATATTAATAGACAGCATGGAATTCATAGAATATGATTAGTTTGTCTTGTATATCTTACTTTCTGTTCTGAAAAAAATTTCTATGTTTAAAGTCTTGAAATGAAATTAATATATTTATATTTTACTTAATACATTTCATAATTTGTCAAATATAATCCTATGATTTAAAAAAATCTATAATCATCTGCTTGGCATATCATGATTGTATAACTGGTCTTTGCATCAGGATTTAACTTTTGAAAACCAGAAAGTTCAAAATAATTTAACCTATTTTTAATCATGATTGTTCTTTTCTTTTTTTAATCTGTAGATTCGAAGAGAAGCCTAATCATATTTTGCTCATTACTGTTATAAATCCTGCTTATCCCATTACAACTGTAAGTATTGTTTATTTATTTCACAGTAGAGAGAAAAGTAGTGAAATTTGTTCTAAATTAAAGTATTTTAATTTTTCCAGGATGTCATTCATACCATATGTAGTCCCAGTGGGAAAGTTCTACGAATTGTCATTTTCAAGAAGAATGGAGTGCAAGCAATGGTTGAATATCCTTTTAAATTCTGTGTTTGATTATTTTTTGTAACAGAAGAAACTAATTAATTAATAAGTTAACTGATCAACCCGCTTCAAACTGCATCTTTTTAAAATCTGGCCTCAATTACATCTTATTTTTTGTTACTCAAGAATCAGCAGTGAAAAATTATCTCCTGTTTTAGTTTGGCAAACCATGTGCATACTAAACAGTAACTGAACCATTTAAAATTCTTTTATTAATACTTCTCGTTGCCACGTCCTCTTTTGAAATACTTTAAGGGCCTGCCTTTGATGCAGGCAGCATTGCGTCGCAGTGCATTTAAGGTGCATCTTTCTAGTCATCATTAATAAATTATGTGCCTTTTCCAGCCAATCGTGAAGCAGAGATTCTCCAATATTCTTATTTGCTACAGATCGTCTCCCTGCAAATTAACTTTCTTAAGCAATTTCACTTTTTACTGAATTTTGCATTAAGCAAAATATTATGGAATGTTTTTTCTATTTCTTTTGCATCTAAATTATGATGAGAGGGTAAAGTAATCTGTGTACTAGGAACCTCTTAACTTTTATGCTATGTGCTATTGGTTATTAGTAAACTGATAGAATGTATGTTTTCCCTAACTGATTTTATGTAAACTCATTTTTTCTTAACTTTAATCAAATTTGACAGTTTAGAAGCAGCAGAGAGAGCAAAGCAATCTTTAAATGGATGTGACATTTATTCTGGTTGCTGCACTTTAAAAATAGAATTTGCCAAGGTAATGCTATTGTAATTCAAATATTCACATTTTTAGTCGTTAGCTTTTAAATTGTAATGATTTTGTCTTACTGAAGAATTTTTCTCTCTTTTACAGCCCACTCGTCTTAATGTGTACAAAAATGATAATGAAAGCTGGGACTATACTAATAGTTCCTTAGGTATGTTTTTGAAAATTCATTTGAATTTATTTTAACACAATCTATATGAAAATATTGTATTAAATTTAGTTGTTATAGTAGTTTTAATTAGTGGTTAATTAAAGATTTTAATGTTAAAATTCAAAACTAAATTTCATATGCTATGAAATAAATGTTTTTACCAATATTTAATGGTGTCTGTTTAATTTTTAAGTTAAAAAAAATGCGAAATATTTGTCTATTTTTGAGAAATTCTGTGTTAACTGTTGACTTTCATTTCTTTTGATGTTATATACTTTAATTATAATGCTTTTTCTTTGTGTTTTAATAAACTAATTTTAATATTGGAGTTTCTAATTAAAGAGAAATATGGTTATATATAATTTTTTTATGTGCTTGTTGGCATTATATGTTATTTCATGAGCTACTTAAATTTTGTAATTCTTTTTAAATGTGAGTTAGCCTTAACTAAAATATTATTCTTAGAAATCTTTAGAAAGCTTATCCAGAAGAGCTCGTTTTGTAAAGCTATATTTAGTGAAGTAAAATATGCATAGTAAATATTTTACATTAAATGTATTTCAAAAGTTTTGCATTACTTAAAAAAACAAACTAGAAGTGGATTTTATATATATATGCAAGTTAATTAATGAATCTTAAGTTGTTATATATTGCATAATATAATAAGTAACCCAAGCTTGTTAAGATGATTAAATGTTTTATTTTATTAAATTTTGAATCAAATTTTTAATGTTCTTCCTAATTGAATTATTCAATTTAAATCTGGGGTACATTGCTAAATTAACAGACTAAAATTTTATGTTGAAATAATATTTTTGAAATTGTATTTATTTTTGAAATAATGAGTATTTTAAATTAATATGATAGATTAAGTGGAATTATGATTTTTGTTGTTGCATAATTGTATTATTCTGTACTTGTACACCAAACAACATTTTGACATTGTATTTTTAACATGATACATGCACAAAATGTTCTTACAGTCATAACATTTTATATGTAATTTTATTCCATATTCAAAATGATTTAGTTTTTAGGTTAAAATTCTTGCACTTACATATTACCTGAAAACACAGCTTAGTTTCAAAATTCATGTTACAAACAGTATAAAGTTCAACAGGAAATTGCTGAATATTTTAGAAGTGAAAATAAATACTTAATAGT
Source organism: Trichonephila clavipes (assembly GCA_019973935.1). Classification (NCBI taxonomy): domain Eukaryota; kingdom Metazoa; phylum Arthropoda; class Arachnida; order Araneae; family Nephilidae; genus Trichonephila; species Trichonephila clavipes. The sequence goes on from BMAU01021369.1 coordinate 3,527,460, forward strand.
TGTATTTGCTAAAAGCAAAGCCTTCATCTTTTTGTTAATGATACCTTTATTTTACATTGTGTTTTGTTTTAATTTTGTATTTTTTATTAAATGCAGATAGTGTAACTTAGTACGTTTAAAGTGATCGAATCATACATATTTATTTGAACTAATTTTTTAAAGCATTTTAAGTTTTCAAAGCTTTTTAAATGGCTTTTGACATAATGTTGTAATCATTATATGACCTTTTTTTGTTTGCATATCAATGTATATATTGCCCATATTGCTGTTGCATAATACATATGCTAAAGCAAGTTGTTATCTTTGATTCATTTGCTTGTTATCTTAAGAAATAATTCTGAAATTTAAATATACAGTAATCGAAAATCAAATCGATTTACATTGAAAAATGTGCCTTTGAAAAGAAACCAAACTGCAGTTAGAACATAAAAATTTTTTTGATGAACCTCCATAATATGTTTAGAGAAACATTTTATATGAAAGAATCCAAGTAAAGTGTTTCTAATGGTTCTGTTTATGCATACAAGAAACACTTGCATCAACATGGATTTTTATATCTGTATACTGAGTGAACAGTTCATTCCTATCTCAAAGATTTAACATACTCAAAGATATACAACCTCAACAGAATCAGTGGTGGACATAAAGATACACAAGAGAATATATATGCATAACACTCCACTAATATTGATGGGTGAAACAATGCCTCTGTCCAACACTTTTACAAGAACTAGTAAAATTCGACTTTTCCATTTATACTTGTTACGATTGTGCAATAGAACCATGAGCATAAACAACAGATTTAACTCGTCCAACACCAATCATTCAAGAATAACCATTGAAGAAACAAAGAAGAGACATGGAAAGACAAAACACTCACGCAAACCAAGTTATGCAAAAAACAAACAAAAAACCCACCTTTGATTATCCTCTATCCTAATCCTGTCACTCTTGTATACAGGCGGACTTGTGGAGGTCTGTGCTCATCATCTGAGGTTTCAAGCGAGCGTCTTTGACCGATACTATCCCTCTGATGCAGGCTCATTTACTGTTTAACTTGCTGGGATTTTGAGCAAAGACAGGAAGGTTTGATTCTTGTCTGAATTATTTTAAGCTAGGGCTTGCTAGCCTAACTTCTTTTTTTTATTCATTTTTATTTTATAGGTGGCTGGAATGGTGGTTTATCAGTGAGTATGTAAACTGTTCTGTGCAACATGCTTGTAAAAGTATTCAGTGAAATTTTGAATGCTTTTATTTTAATTTTGACTAAAGCCTTTTTTTTTTAAAGAAAGATTTTTATTTAAAACTGCTAGGTAATTTTAAAAACTTTTTCCACTTCTGGTTGTAATAAAATTTTCAATTTCAGGTGGAAAGCCTCCAGGTTCTGATAGGCCAGCATTACTCCAAGAACCTCCACGAGCATATGGGCCGCAAGGCAATGCTCCTCCTTATGGTAATTTTTAATTATTTTGGTTTTATTCAGTTATTACTAAAAATCTAGCAGTTAAATTTCAGTATGCACATTGAAAAATTGATTAATCAAGGTATATTTTATTTTCTTATTTTAATATATAGATGTCAAAACTGTAAATATGAATTCTATTCACATGTATACATTTTGTCGTGTAAATTTTACTGAAGGGATACCAGGAAAATTGAAAGTTATTCTTCAGGAAATGGATTATCAGCTATTGTATATAAGAATTCTTATGATAAAAATACTAATGAATTTCTGTGGATACTTTTGTTGAATTTTTGTGAATGTTAGACCAAAAAAAAACTATAATAATATTTATGCCAGTTACATTTTAAAAATCTTTAGCAAGATTATTTTTTTAACAGGGGATAATAGAGGACCTCCACCTTATGATGGAGGATTTGATGATTATATGCCTCCTCGGGGACCTCGAGGAGCTGATCCTTATGGACCTCCAGGCCGTGATCCTTATGGTGGCCCTGCTCCACCAGAAAGGTAATTATATAATTTTTTTCCCTTAAAAATTATGTTCATTTTTTTTCTCTTAATTTTTGTGTTAGTAAATTAACTTTATGACTTTGTTTGCTTAACATTAAAAATTAAGCAAAATGGAAACATTTTTTAATTAATAAAAGAAATGCTAGTATTAAATTGAAATTCACAAAGATTTAGTGAGCAATGAGCTTGATAGTATTTTTAAGTGACCTATATATACACACACACACACTCGCTCTACATCATATTTTGGGTTTTCTCTTTCTATATTGTATGCCAAAGGAATTTTTTTAACACCATTATTTAAATGCTAAAGTTAACCATAGCATTTTTAAAAGTGAATGTACCATATTTACTCAAATTTAACTGCATACCAAATTCTCAATGTTTTTGTGAAAAAATAGTCTAAAATTAAAATATTTCATTGATATCTGATATTTATGAAATTAAAAGAAAATTATAAAATGAGAATCAAGTGAATTATTAATTTATTTTGTCGTAGTTAATTTTTTAAAAATACATGTACCTTTAATTGTTTTTGACCTGTAATTGTTTTGTTCTTATTCAATTTTTCCCATCCTACAAATTTTTCCACTTTTGATTCTAAGCCATGCCATTTTTAGTAAAAATTATATTTGAAAAAAAGTGTGGCTTATATATATATTATTCAAATAAATATAGTATTTAACTACTTTTAGTAAGTGAAAATTTTTGTTATATGTTGCTCAACTTTGAGAATGCAGGTTTGGTGAAATGAAACTGTTAGAATTACAATGTATTTATATTAATATTGAAAAATTTTTATTAAAAAATAGTGCTCAAGAGTTTTTAGCCTTGATATTTGCAGTAAAGACAGCCTTAAGTAAATTCCTTTTATGGTTCTAATAAAAAACTTTATAAAAGGTCAAATTTTAGGATTTAAAAATTTGTGATATAATGAATGTTGATAATGAATGTTATTCACTGATATAATGAATGTTGAGATAAAAGAGAATGATCTAATAGTATGAAGATTAAAGAGAAATGCTTTTTCCTAATTTATATACTTCGATTTCTATTTTATGCACTGTAAGATTTTATTTTAAATGAAATTGTAAAATCTTATTTTCAAATTCTTTTCATGTTTGAGTACTCAATAAATTTTCTAATTCTGTAATTTATAAGTAGACCTACATATGTGTGTAAAACTTAAATTGCTTAGATATCAAGTCTCTATATATGTATGTGTTTAACTGACTTCTTGTAGACTGCTTAATAATTTAATGTGTATTTTTTTTTATAATTGCAGATTTGGACGAGATCCATATCGGGGAGATGGACCCCCTCCAGTATCTCCCCGTGGTCCAGGTTATGGTCCTGGTGGTCCCCCACCTCCACCTGGAGCAAATCAACAAGGATCAGTTATGATGGCATATGGTTTGAATCATGAAAAAATGAACTGTGACAAGCTTTTTAACATCCTTTGCTTGTATGGAAACATCGTGCGAGTAAGTGCTTGGTTTAGATAGAATGAAGTGTTCCTTTATTTGGAAAATAATGCTTTTTAGTGTTTATTACAATACATAACTGCCAAGCGTTAAATTAATGTTTGTTTTCAGATAAAATTCCTGAAGAGTAAGGAAGGATGTGCTATGATTCAGATGGGAGATCCTATTTCTGTGGAGAGAGCTGTTTCAAATTTAAATGGAGCAGTATTTTTTGATTCTAAGCTGCAACTTGGGTGAGTTTTGTTGTTGCTATGTATATGTTGTAGGTAATGAAAATACATACTCATATACAGTCTGTTGTGCGAGTAATATGCGAGGTTTATTTTTTAGTTTTTATTCTAGGAAAAATCATTAATTGTGCTCTTTTTTAACAATATTTTATTGCTGTGAAATCCGGCATATAATGCACACTTTTAACTTAGAAAATAAGATTGAAATTTGCGGGTGTGCATTATGCGCAGAGTATGCAAATGAGAGTTTTAAAAAAAAAAGATAAGTATGGGGAAAAAATTAAGACTTCTACATTGATCAGAATGCTGTTTATTTAAAAGATATGGCACTCATGAATTTAAAGGGTTATAGTTCTAGAAGTATACTATTTTTTCTTCAAAAGCTTAGAATAATACTATGTATAAATGATTTCAAAACATAAGAGCATTCCGCACATGCATTTCAGCTTTTCTGTGAAAAACTGGGTGCTTGTTATACGGAGAATGTACTTAAAAATTAAAAATTGCAGCTTGAAAGTATAGGTGCGCGTTATATGCCGGATTTTACAGTATATATTTCTCAAATAAATAGCACAAAATCATGTATTCAACAAGCATACTAGTAAAATTTTGAAAAAAGAAATGCTTAGATGTGTGTTCATGGATCTATATAATTTTTTTGACATTGTGTGTGTGATAGAAGTTCAATTCATTTTGAAAAATGGTGACTTTCAGATATTTTGGTGTTAATTGCATTTTATTGCTGAATTTTTTTCAAGTTTTTAAAAACTCGAATGCTTTTTCCTTTATAGACCAGTGGCTTAGACAAAGTAATATATTACATGTTCTTTTCTAAAGTTTTTTTTAAAGCGTATTAATTTTTTAGATATTTTTATCTTTAGTATACTTATTGCCATAGATTTTGTGTAAATTTTTTTGTTAGATTTATTCATTTACAATCTACCATTTATGTAATAGTTTTGTATCTTAACAAATATATATATATAAATTGAATTTATTTTACATTTTTTTATTATGCATTTTGTTGCATAATAAAAAAATTTTTTAGTGTTTAACTTGTTATTTATTATTTCCTATAATAATGATTCCGGGTGTTTTTTAAAATGAGATCTAAATTTCTATTAAATGTTCATAATATATTACCAATAGAATACATGTTTAATAGTATATTTTTAAGTTAAATAAAGCTGTAATTTTTAATGAATACTAACAAAAATGAATGACTTATAAAATAAAATCAATTAGTGAATATTCAGAAAATCTATAGTAAATTATGATATAATTTTAACTAGTCTTTTTAAATTGTGTATTCAAAATATTTTAAACGTTGTTGAACCAAAAAAGCCATTTTGAAGGTTATACCATGTTACATAATATCTATGGTTCACTTATAGTGAAAGTTGACTCAGTGGTAGGGCATCTCTTTATTTCCATGCAATTTGCTAATGTGTTTATATTCCTTGTAATTATGTCCAACTTTTTTTTTGTTAAAATTAACTTCAAAGTTTGATAAGAGATGTTATTAAATGAATGAATTCTTTAATAAATTAATTTTTAAAATAATTTGCTGTTCATCATTCATACTTGTAGTCTTGTTTTTAAACATTTATATTGCTTAGCTTTGGAGATTTCTAATCCCTTGTTTTACTTTTTTTGGGAGTTTTTAGTTGGAAATTACAATGCAAGCTCACGTACACTAAGATATATATATTACCAAGTTGAAGTATTAAAAAAAAATGAAAATAACATTTAAAATTGAAAGATTCTTATAACTTTATGAAATGTACTCTAAATAGAATGTTTTAGTAAGATTGGCGATATATATAGAAAAATGTATTCCAATTTAATTCAACACTGAATATTGATATTTTGTGTATAAATATTTTCCAAAATGTTAACACTTCCTTAATTTTTTAAGTATTGCATTATAGTGGTTTAAAACTTTTCAATAATATATATATATATGTGTGTGTATTTTTTTACCCAAATTTGAGTTATATCATCAAATTATTTTATTTTAGATTTTCAAAACAAGCTTTTCTAAATGATGTACCTCAGCCATTTTCCTTACCTGATGGGTCTCCATCATTCAAGGATTATATGGGTAACAGGAATAATCGATTTACTAATCCAGAAGCTGCAAGCAAGAATAGGATTCTTCCTCCATCTAAGATGTTACATTTCTTCAATGCTCCATTTGGAATATCCGAAGAACAGATGAAGAAAGTATGTGATATATACATGTACTAAAATTTTTATTTTCTGATGAAGAGAATTGCAATAATTTTTGTTTAAATTTGAATTTTCTGTCTATAGGTTTTTGAAGAAAAAGAAGCCAGTCCTCCAACTAGTGTGAAACTGTTCACTTCCAAGAACAAGTGTTAGTTGCATTTTCTTTCCATCAGTTAAAATATATATGCTCATTTTATTTTGTCTGAAATTCTTTTGCTATCTCCTTCGTTTTGAAAATATATCAAGCTATTTTGATTTTAAGATGAAACCTTTTTGTTGTTGTTTGACTAAGCCTTTTTTTCTATTTGTACAGTTACTTCCATGTTACGCAAAGAGTGTTGTTTAAATAAATTTATGAAGTTAATTTGATACTTTATAATATTATAGAATGAAATTGTGGAACTTTTTTTTGTAAATTTTCCTTTTTTTTAAATTGGATTTTTTATATTCCATGTATGCAGGAGCTTTTAGTAGATTTTCTTTTGTTAATGGTTTTTTATTAGCATCTAATTTAAGTAACATTGAAGTATAATTGTTTATTCAGATTTTAATCTTGGAAAGCATAGAAGTAGCTTAATTTTTAATCCTAAAATGTGATGACTAATTTTGTCTCTTAAATATACAAAAATAAATGTATTAAAAGGAATTGTTTAATTTTATTTTAGCTGAAAGAAGCTCATCTGGTTTGATTGAATTCGGCACAGTGAACCAATCCTTGGAAGGATTAGCTCTGTGCAACCATGTGCCAATACCAAACCCATGTAAGTTTTCTTTATCTTGACATCATTATAGTTCATTTGTTCTCTACTAACTGAGTAGAAGTTTATATTTTTAAAATTTAGATATTTATAAATTTGTCAAAATTTATAAATATTGTCATATTAGCATGCAATTCTGTATGTGTATATTTTAATAATATTAATAGAAAAAAAGTGTGGTAGGTTATGTTAAAGGAAGCAAGATAAAAATATTGATTTAAATAGATATTTTACTAATGTCAAATAGTTCAATAGATAAATAAGTTGAATCAGTGAAATTTTTCAATCGAATTTTTTCGCATTTATTGCAATTTTTTGATATTTTCTTTCACTTTTATTTTCTTTTCACTCTTATTCGTTACATTACTGGAAGCTGAAATGAAAGTGGCTGAATCAAATTTGATTTAAAATAAATTGATACAAATGTCTACAATTATATAAATAGAATGTCTACAATTTTACAAATGTCTAGATATTTTGCTTCTGTTTGAAAAGGAAAATTTCCCCAATGTTACATTTTAAAAATGGCAGCTGGGTGATGTAGTTGGTAAGGTGATGTAGCTGGCCTTTGTATGCCCAAGTTTGCAAGTTCAACCTCGGCCCAAGTTAGTTTATTTTCAGGATGCAAAAAATTGACAGTATCCATGTCATATGATAATGCAACATGTTAAGGATCCCTAGAGTGCCTGTTTGGCATGGATGCTATTATTGGAAAATAGCGCAGCTCGGTCGGCAACGACCTATCTGCCGCTAGTAGTACCGCTTTCGGACATGAAGCATGTCATCCTGCATCATATCCTAACAACATGGCAGGAATCATGGAGTGAGCAGTTAGATAACAAACTGCACTCTGTGAAACCTGTCATAGGAGCATGACCTGTGATACCAATGCGAAGGACTGAAGTCAAATTGACTCGTCTTTGCATTGGTCATACTCGCTTCACACACAGGCATTCATTTGGAGAAAACACTCCTGAATGTCCTTCATGCAAGGTCTCTTACACAGTGCATCACATTTTAATTAATTGTCCAGTTATTAACCATCATCGCATCACCTTCTTTCATACATCTATTTTAACCTTATCTGACTTGGTGGGAGAAACACCCCACCAAAATTTATTTCCTTCCTTTTAAAAATTGAATTTTTATATTTTATTTGAATTATACTTTTAATTAGTCATTTAATATTATATATGCATGCATATATATACATATGAGGGAAGTATTTTTATGCATTTTAAAGTAATTTTTTTTTTTATTTATTGAGTGTTTGGCTCAGTTTGGCCAAAATTGGCCCTTGCGCCATTAAATCTCAACCTCACCTCATCGGCATGGATGCTCTCAGCAAAATTAAATTCTTTGTACAATTTTGATCATCAAAGTTAGCATTAGTTGTGGTATTAAAATTTTATTGTTGCTTTTTAATGTGGTACTTATATGGTGCCACACTAAAGTGATACCAGTTCTCAGGGAATGTACTTGGTCTGTAATAATAACCAATCTTCAAAGCCATTTGAAAGGAAAAGGCTTAAAAATGTCTTGGCAAGAGTAATATTTTTAGCAATGATTATTAATGTTTTTATATGAAAACAATTGTTTTTTTTTTCAGCCTTAAAACCTTTTTTATTTAAAAAAATTTATACAAAACAAGTTGAATTTTTTGTATTCATATTTATTTTGCTCATTTAATTGTGTGAAGTTTGGAATGAAAGGTTTAGCCCTTGATTTTTATAGAGTAGTTGTTCGCAAATTAATACATCAATCTTTATTTTTGCATTGTAATTGGTAGTACTGGAAAATTGTTCTGGGAATATATATATATGTATGCAATTATTTAAAATATGAACTGTAGTTGTGCAAAGGATTAAATATCATCTTTTTGTTAGCTAGATATGTGGCATTTTAGTTCTAAATTCACCTGTAATGTAGAGGTGCTGATGCATGTTAAACCTGTTGGCTCAAAATCCTTAAGTTGATTAGGTGGGAAAGTTTGGGGAGAGGGGGGAACAATATTAAGTATTGCCCTGATGTTAGCTGGACTGAAGTTCAAAATTTCCAAGTACAGTGTCAATGGTGCATGTTCAATTTCGAAGTGCAACATTAATAAATTAAATGAGCTTTAAATTCAGTTACTAATCTGCAACAGAATTCATTTGTATTGTTCTCTGCTGATAAATTGGGCTTTTTAGTTTTTTACAAATAAAAACTGAGGGAATACAGGAGAATCTGTGCCTTTCTAGTTATGCAGTGTGTGAAGTTACATTATCATGTGGCTCAAGACAGAATTGTAGCAAATTATTTTACTAGCTTAAAAAAGAATGTAGATTAAATTAGGTAATAAGTGCTTGGTACTTTCTTTGTATTCTGACTTTGGGTAGATATTGAGGATGCTTGTTTGAGTATTATGTCCCATTAAGGATCATACATACATGCTCGAAATAGAGCAATTCAGTGTCTATTACAGATGCAGGTCTGAAAATGGAAATTTTGTTGCTGCTCTAAAAATGAAGTTCATCGTAGAAGTAGTGTTTTTACCATTTTATCTCTTGGGAAAGTTGTCGTATAAAAATCTCTTGTAGAATAAATCCTATTGCACATAGCTGAAATTACCATTCAGCCATTGGCACCTTGTCTTTCATGGGTTAAAATTAGAGGTCATAATCAGGAGATTCTGCATGAGAATCTTGCATGATTTCTATCATTTCTTGATCCTTGTAAGGTCAAAGGTTCACTCCCGTCACAATTTGGCCGTTTTCCCATGAGAAACCAAGCGACCATTGGGCTTACATTGGATACTTAAGAGTCTGTTCAGAAGTGGGTCTGCTGTGCATGCACTTGTTTGCTGTCTAATGTAATTAGTTCTCTCTTGAACTGTTTTGTCCAAGCTCCCCCTTTAGCTCAAAAATGATGCATGTGTTTTCCAGTTATTTGACATACTTTCTGGATTTTCATAAAATGTGTGCAATATCTCTTTGATCTTACTCACAGCATTTAACTAGTATTAGCTCACAGTATTAACCTAACAAATATTTTCTGCATTGAAATTAGTTTTTGTGACCATAGTATTTAGAACTTTGAATCCTTAATATTTTCTGTAGCTAACTTTTTCTCAATTTCATTCATTGAGTGAGAGAGAATAATCATGAAGTACAATATTGAAAATCAGTGTACATAACCTTGGTAATTCAGAGTTTTTGTGTTGATCTTTAATTCTTTTTCGAAATTTGTATAGGAGGTTTCTAATCGTTTATTAGTTCTAAATATGTGCCACTGAAACTGTTTCACCATTTAATGAAAGCATTATACAATGAAATTGGTTACTTCACAGTAGATATTCCTGAAAATAAAGTGTGACTCAATTAATTGTACAGTATATACTTCTAAGAAGCTGAGTGATTAGTGCATCGTTCTTCCACACAACAGGGGCCGCCGTAGCCGAGTGGTATAGGTATTGGACCGTGGCTTGCCTTGTCACAAGTTCGAGCCCAGTACCACTAAAGACCCACCGTGTAGGGCAGCGATGCACGTTAAATCTGTCGAGAGCTGAAACGTCCTCCCGTTGGTGTGGTGTGGTAGTTAGGAGATGGGGGTGCCAGCTCAGGTGTCGTCCACGTCATTTGACCATGATTCAAAATTACATGGTCCGTCGCCAAAAGCCCTCGTGTAGCTGAAAAGTGCGACGTTAATCTTCAATCAATCCACAACACAGGTCCGAGGTTCAAATCCCGGGCTGGGCAAGGTCGACAGCCTTTCATCCCTTCAGTGGGTCATTAAATGAGTACCATGCTTGCTTGGGAACTTAATGCTGGGGTTTTTTTAGCCAGGCTGACCTCCTGACTGTAACATCTGCCTTTGCACCTAAGAGCCTAAGGTTGTGTATACTGAGTTGGGCGCAATAGATCTTGGCCCTCATGCCACTGAGTTTACTTCGAAATAAGTGAAATCTTAATTGCTAGATCAACTTCACTGTAAAAATCCTCTTTTGACACTACATTTTGTTATACTTCATTATTTGCTATATACAAAATTGAAAGGCATGTGATCTTTTCCAATTTCTTTGTGTTAAGATCAAAGAATGATAGAAAATGGCACATTAAGGTATTAGCTTAACTATGATTCTCTTCATTGGAAAGATTTTATAACTGTCAAATCAATATTTTTAGCAAAGTACTAATTCTTTTTTTCTTTTGATCTCAAATTTGGCGTTGATTGTTAAAATCAGTATCTGTAAGACCAGGTTTGTTTTTTCCTGTGTCTTTCTTGAGTATTATGTACCAAATATCATTCCATCATTAATATTTTTTATTGAACATTTTCTTAAATTTTTTTAACCTACTTAGGAAAATGTTCTTTTAATTTTCACGAAAAAGCAAACAAACTTAAAATTTTCTTCCAATACCACCATCATGTACTTCAGTTCTAGTTGGTCATTCAAGTTATACTGAAAAATACAAATTCAAAGGTACTATGTATTCTAACGTCTGCTAATTTGTTTTAGTACAAAATATTTATTTTATTCTAAAACAAATCTTTGGCTTTCTTAATTTGATATAAAAAATAGTAGTGTCTCCATAATTATGTGTTATAGAATAAAAATTTACCATCAGTTGTGTGTGTATAATAGTTTTGCATTTGTTTAGACACTATGGAATAACAAAAGTTGTGTTTGCTGTGTCATGTAATTATATCTTTGTTCCATATAGTATTTGATGTTGATTTTTTTAGGAATAGTCTTAAGTAATTTGCTTTCAATGCTAATAAATTTTTTTTTTCATATATTGGGTATTGATTACAATTTTTTTATTTTAGCTGGAAAATTCCCATACATCCTGAAGTTGTGCTTCTCATCTACTGGTAGTGGAGGTGGAGGTCCTGGCCGAGGTGGTCCTCGAGGTGGTGGATATTAATGTTTCCGGACATTTACATTATTATTAGATGTATCACAAAAAGCATGGTTTTAATCCTGACTGCTACTTTTTGTTGGTATCCAGTTGTATTAATTAAAGAGTCAAGTTTGGTTAAGACGAAATTTTCATTTTCATCATTCTCTTAGTTCAAGTGTATGTAAACGTTTGTGAATGTGTGATTTGAATAATAAATGTATAAGTAACATCTCATAATATTTATTTATTTTATCTATAGTACAACAATGAATGAGTGATCAATAAGAAAATAAACTACGAAATGTTGAGATGCAGATCGATTTTTCTTTTTAAGGCAATGAATGGTGAAGCTGGTCCAGGGGATTGGAGGGCAGGAAAATTCAGTTTCTTTCTTCGTGACCTCCTTGAAGTGTAGGTTTTCATAATGAATCTTGAGGTGGTACCTAAAGTTGTAAAATATAAATTAACATTAGATTATACTGGCTTAATTTAATATTTTTAAACATGATATGAAAGATCATCAGTTCCTCACTAAGTAATGAATTATTGAAACATTTGGTGAATAGTAATGTTGATATAAACTCACTTTTTGGAAGAAAAAAATTGAGACAAATATTTTTGTTGATATTTTTGCCAGTTATTATATTTGTTGTAATTATAAACAAGAGAAATTATAAAGTACAAAAATATTAAAAAGGGAAAACAGGATAAAATTTTTTAAAAATGATATTCTATGGATATTTGGTATTTTTAAAGAAATGACAAGCCCAAGCTCAAAAACTTTTAATACTGAATGATGCCATTATCTTAGTTATGCTTTTGCTAAAAAGTAATTTTTCCTGAATACATGCAAAAGAATAACACAATAAATATTAATATAATCTTATAGATAAAATCCAAATAATTCCTATTTAATTTCAACTACCTCTTCACACTTTAATACTTTCATTTGTTTTAGGAGAAGGTATTTAAAATAGAAAAAAAATGTATCCTTTTTTTTCTACTTCTTGGGAAGACGTTGAAAAACATGTCTTCCTAAGTAGTAGAAATTATGACTATTGTATTTAACAATTCATTCATCAGAAAAATTCCAAATACAAGCTCGAAACCTGCTGTCCAGTAATTGATTGTTTTAGTTATGTTGTAGATTTTATAGCAGCAGGCTAGTACAGGATCATAAAAGACTAATTTAAAATCCCTTTTCAATTTGTGAAACCTAGCAGTTGCACTTTGCTTCCAGTATGTTAAAATGGTTGGGTCAGTCAGGAATTTCATGATCTCATTTAAACTTTTTATTTTTATATATTTATCATTAATTTTTAGTGATGTTGAGATATTTATGGTAGTTTTCTCTTGTGTTATAATATTAGTTATGAATTAGGCAAACACATTTGTTTTAATTTATTTTTAAAATATCCTTTAAAATTGGTATTGGCTCCAATTTATCATTTCACACTTAAAAGATATGTCTTAAAATATATTGGTCAAATGGCTAGAAATAATAAGACATTTAAAGATGGGGTGTTGACATGTTTGATAGAGCAAGTAACAGAAAAAAATTAACAAATAAAAAGTAGATTGTAATGGTAAGAATTCACATGATAGATTTGACGGCTGCAATAAAAATTGTAAAACCACCATTTTACTAAAAAAAGACATTTTAAAATAATTGATGCGGGAAAAATTTGATAGGAAATAAAACCAAATCTGCTAATTAAATTTCATCAAATGATAATGAGCCACTTCCAAATATATGAGTATAAAAAATAACTTAAGCACAACTATTACTCTGACAAAAAGATGCAAAATGTGACAGTTTATTAAGAACTATGCTCATATTGTAGAAATACTCGAAGCAAAAAAAATTTATTCTATTGCAGAACTTTCCACGTTTTTAGAATAGCTGCTATCAAAAATTGTTTTACAGATGAATAATTTTTACTAACCAATTTTTATAAATGCAGATTTTAAAAGTAATTTAATTTTAACAATTTTATATATCTTGTCATTGTTTTAATTTTCACTATGCTACTAAAAAATGATTTGGGTACAAATGCCTTTGTGCAAGTTTCTGATTATTATGCTGTGCTTTATGACCTCAACATCCAATAAAATGGATGTACTTCTGAGCAAAATTTAAATTTGTTTTAAAAACATATTTTTAAAGTTGTTCAGAAAAAATTGATAATTGAAAGAATAACCTTTTTTTTTCTGGTCTCAGAAAGATAAAGCAAGTGTTGCTTATATGACTTAATTTTCATGAGAAAAAAAAGATTCCCCCTATTATTATATATTGCAAATATAAAACTTACCAGAAATATATTTCTTCACATCACACCTTTGAAAGATATTTACAGGAAAACAAAATATTAACTAGTATTTATACATTAAAGTAACTTGAGAAATAATTACATGTCATTGGGGACCAATATTAGAAATCGGGGAAATTTGGCGAAGATGAATACTGGATCAAGTATTGTGAATTTCATCAAAGTACTTTTGATCATGTCTAAGTAGTTGTACGAGTTTATATTTAAAAAAATCTATGGTTATATCGTGAAAATTTTCGCTAATCAGCAGTCTCAAAATTTATTGAACTTAATCCAGTAATGATCACAAAGTGCAGTTTGTAGATTTTTTTTGTTGGCAGATAAAATAACTCCTGTGCACTCTAAACATTACACAAGGCTTTTGGAAAAAAGTAAAACCAAATAAAGGATGAATTACAAAATAAGAGTTACGAAACAATGAAATTACAAAATCGTTCAATTAAGTTACAATGTCAGACAAGTGCATTACAAAACCAAGACATTGAAGTAATGTAAGCAAAACAATGGAGTTATAAAATCAGAGCAATGAAAGAATTACGAAATAAGTTACAAAATAATGTGAATGTTTTACTTTAAACAAGCTGAAAAATATTTGGCCAGTTTTTAAGAGCATCTATTTTAACCTTCTTGGGCACTTGTTTCAGTTTTGAATGAAAAAGGATAAGACATGGCAGTCACAAAGTTTGGAAGGGCAAGTTAAGTCAATTGGTGTACAATTTAAAATTACTATGAGTAATAAGGAATTGTTTGAATTTATAATTCTTGATATTGTGGTTAGACTTTCTTCCAGAGGCTATATACTTTCAATGGATCCCCTCTCATATTGGATTGAATGGTAACGAGATAGCCGATAGTTTGGCCGCTGCTGACTCTTTGCGGGGTGACACTTGTCAAACTTTTGCCGAACTGTCCTTTATTAAAAGGATAGAATTAAATGCACTTTTGAGAATACCCCCTGCTTACATATGGTATTTTGAGTAAAAAACTTCGTTTGTCACTAACTTAATATTCCTAGGTAACAGCAAACGGCTCTATCGTGCTTTTTTAGTGGCCACATCAAATCTTTTACTTTTCGACTGGGCCGGAAAGTCTTTCCAGAGTGTTATAGGTGCGAAGCTGATCAGACCTTCCCCAGTCATATTCTTAATTGTTTGAGTTTTTCTATTGACGAGGTTTTAGGGAATCTTATTTTATTTTTGGATTTTTTGGCGATGTTTGGTTTAATGTAGATTGTGTGGCTAAGCTACACCACTCATCTGGGATAAGAAACAACAATGTAATTTTTAAAGCGAATATATACAGGGCAGTCTTTGCAGAGATCCGGAAAAATTCCTTCAGAAGGGAGTGTTTCAATGAGTGCTCTACCATTTTCTTAATTATTTTGTTTCTTGTTAAAAGATTTTAGAACATTAATTGAGATGTCTATCCCACGCTAGATTGCGGTCTTGGCCAAGAAGTCAGTCATTTCATTTCTAAAACTGCCTCTATGGCCACGAACAAAAGATTGTGTCCTTAAGAATTACAAGGCTATTTTTTTTTTTTTTTGAATTTCCACTTTAAACATTATTGCGAAACAAAATATTTTATAAAGTTTCTAAAAAATGAAAGGGAATTCGAATAAATGCTCCTTTGTGTGTTGCATGATATATTTTATAGTATGGTTGATACTTAAAAGTTCTCCAATAAAAACATTCATCGCGAATTCTTGAAATGGGAAAATTACAAAAATAACACAATTATTATTTTGCTTCCCTCTGTAACGCAAACAAATGAATAATCTTTAACCTTATTATGGTAGCTGATTATGTGTATCCCACACCTTCCGAAGGATGGATAGTGGCGCATACAGGGGGTGTTCTAGGGGTTTTGCCCCCGAAGCCCTTGATTTTTTTTAAGTGTATAGGACGTAAAATTTAATTATGTATTTGATATTAATTATTAATTTTATTAATGCTAATTATTTATTCAATAATTAGTTTTTTGTTCCCGATAATTGACAATCAAAAGGAGCATGATACAATTATGGTGGACTTTCGACCCTGGACACTACCCCCCTTGAAAAATTCCTGTGTACGCCACTGATGTGGGGGATATGAAAAGGAGACGGAGAGAGTAAATCTTTGAAAGCAATAGAGGATAAAGATATCAATAGGAGGAAAACCAGATATTACAAAATCTGATTCAAAACTAATTGTACGAAAACCACAGATGATGCGCCGTAAAATACGTCTCTGAATGCGCCGAAGAAGCTTAGAGCAGATCTTGTTAAGAGGAAGGCCCTAAATTTTTTACCCGCATGTAACTGGCACAACACCGTGCTTTTACATAAGAGCATAAACGTTGAAATCTATACCATAAGTGTTAAAGCAATGGAATTTAATCCTTGTCGTAATTTATCACATTTCTGTAAAACAAACTGCTTTTTACAAGAAAGCTTAATATCAAAAGTCCCAAATACTTATTTAATCTACTGAAGCTAAAGGGATACCATCTAGGAGAGAATAAAAGAGAAGTACAAAAGGCGGATGTTTCGTCTCATAATAAACCCAATTAAATTGAAGAGTGTGACTATACTTTTACTCTTGGAATAACTTAAACAAAATTATGGATAAAGATGTAATAGTTGAAATTGACGAATCAAAATTTGTGAACCTAAAAATTTCAGATGTCTTAGAGAGCCGCGGTAGCCTATTGGTCATGGCCACGGACTCGTGGTCGGGGTGTCATGAGCTCGAGCCTTGTGTTGCTAAAGACCCGCCGTGTACAGGGGCTCAAACATCCACTTGTTGGCGTGGTGTTGAAGTTAAGAGAGGGGGTCGTCCCCGTCACTTGACCATGGGTCAAAGTTAACGAAATCCGTTCTTAATTATTATTTTCAGCTTTGTATCTGAGTACATTGCAATAACATGTATTTCGTTTCATTTACCTTTTAACAATTTGTAATATGTAAATTTAATGTGTGCTACCGTATAATATGTATCCTATGATTTTGCTCAATAAAGATTGAACGCGGGGGTGGTAGTTTCCCGGGGGATCGTTTTGTAGCTCTAAACTTTCAGCTGAGCTCGGTTCCCTTGGGCATTCCGCCAAAAGCTCTCGAGTAGCTGAATAATTCCACGTTAATATTCACTCACTCAAGGTCAAGGGGAGTGATCTTAGTTTTGGTTGGTAGAAGAAAATACAGGGGTGTAGCTACCGCCGTATCAATGATACGGGGGCCCCAATACGTGTACGCAAAAGAACGTAAGGTATTAAAAGGCCCCTAAGCAATCTTTGATACAGGGCCCACTCAGGACTAGCTACGCCAGTGAGAAATTGGGACCTATTATTAGGACTTTAAACCACGACAAATTTAATGTGCATAAGCCCCTCTGTTGGTGTATCTTCAGTAACACCAGGATTCGAACTTTTAACTCGCTGACCACGAGTTCGTGATCATGACCGTTTGACTACTGGCTATATTTAGATATGATAAGAGTAGTGAAGAGTGTCCTATTTTCTTGGTAATTGCAAAATGTCAAATTAGTGCCCCTTCCTCCTCATTCTGAATTGTCACCGGGGTGATCTAGTGTTCATGATCTTGAACCCGTAGAAACGCAGGGATGGGCCTCGCTCTCGGTGGGGGGCTTCGTTTCGTTCTCGACTTTGTCTTAATCAGATCATAATCCGGATAATTTTTATGGAGTTGAATATTATTCCGGTACATATTCTCCGAAAAACAGGGAATTTCAAACTGCATGCCAAGTAGCAAAAGTGGTATGACTCTATTATTATCTGATGACCGTTGCCCATGTCAGGGCCTAGGCCTAATACCATAAACAAACATTTAGTTGAAATGCGGCCATTAGTCGAGTCGGTTTGTGCCCAGGTTTCTGAGATTGTAAGTAGTGCACATTTATTTGCTTTAAATTACCGTTTGAACGAGTATTGGACAATACATGCTATATACTGTCTGCTTTTAAAGATCTCAGGTAGGACCTATTTTTGCATAGGGGCCCAGGGCCTCAAAGAGTCTTAAGACGGTCTGTGAAGATGGATTTGCTTCTGTCAAGAGTCCTGATGTCACTAAAAACATGTTATGTAGTAGGACTGATGCACATGAAATCTGTCGAAACTCGGTGGGGTATGGAAATTTGGATAGTTGGTATCACTCGGATGTTTTCATCACCTTACCATAATTCAAATTTAGGAGGTAAGTCACCAAGTTCCTAATGTTGCTGTAAAGTGCGACTTTAATAAACAATCTATCAACCCGTTACTGATTAGTAGAAGCATAGAATGGGTCAAAAAGAACAACTGGAACATTTGGTGAATGAAATTACTGTTATGAATTTTTGCGCCAAATAGTTGTAAATTTTGCCAAGTTGGGGGGATAATGTTACAAAATGGTTATTTGATTTTTAAGGTTACTCTTATTTTCCCCTTTTTCTGTTTAGTGAACTGTGCTAGTTATAGTGATTGTGACCGTTATTCTTTTTCTTAAGGTAATTCAATTGATTTCAAGAGATTATATTTCAAGTTTTAAATTATTTTCCGATGTTACGTTGTATCATTAAGGAGCTTCATATGATACGTTTCATGTCGAGTTTTTTTTTTCTTTGGTTATTTGCTTGGTGTGTATTTAACTGGAATCATGGATATCGGATCAGTTACTGGTGAGTACAGATATTTTTTTTACAGAGTATTAAGGTTTTTAATGACAATGGGCAAAAGGGTTATAGAAATTCTCACTTTCAATCTATTTTTTGTTTTCTTAGTTTAAGATTTTGTTCAGCCGTTAATAAATGTTATAAATCTGAAAATGTATTAAATTAGACTACCAAATTTTTTTTGCGAATCTTACAGGTGCAAAATCACTCTGCCAGGGTTATAAAATCTCTTTACGTAAGCCTACTTTTTCCGGTAGCAAAATGTAAATTTCGGCAATTTTGATTGTGTTGATTTTTTTTTTTTTTTTAAGTATTCCTCGTTCGATGAAATTCCAAGGAGGCATGGAAAGTTTATTTCACGATATCTCGTATTCTATGTTTTCCCTTATGTTCAGCGCCGTTTTGCTCGAATCACGTTGTACATTTCATGTTATTTCATCATTTTCATCGTTTAGCTGGAGTACATATTAAACACTGTCTCTTGGATTTGATGATAATTTTTAAATTTCATGGTGAGACAGTGCCGGTTTATCCATTGGCGCTTGGGGCTCGGAGGTGCCTTGAAAGACCCGAATAAGCTGGTCTTAACGAGATTTTCTGTTTATAAATTTTGATCCTTCAGTGCGTCCAGGATCCGAAATGAGCTTAAGTCGGCACTGTTGGTGAGATAACGATTTCATTCTGGCAAATTGTTTACTTAGTTTACCGGTTATTTCTTTCTTAGAACATGCCCGGGAACGATTTCCACTACTGGCTGCGTGGCCGCGGTAGCCGAGTGGTATAGGTGTCGGACCATGGTTTCCTTGTCACGAGTTCGAGCCCAGTACCACTGAAGACCCTCCGTGTAGGGCAGCGATGCACGTTAAATCTGTCGAGAGCTGAAATGTCCTCCCGTTGGTGTGGTGTGGTAGTTAGGAGAGGGGGGTGCCAGCTCAGGTGCCGTCCACGTCACTTGACCATGGTTCAAAATTACGTGGTCCGTCGCCAAAAGCTCTCGTGTAGCTAAGCAGTGCGGCGTTAATATTCATTCAATCAATCAACCACTATTGGCTGCTAATCACGGCCTTGAGTGACGTCTTATAATTTGACAGAATTCTTTGAAGGTACAACACGTAAATCAGGGGCGTAGCTACCGCCGTATCAATGATACGGGGCCCCAACATGTGTAACTACAGTCCTTCTAACAGGGCTCCCATGTCTAAAAAAAGGGCCCGAAGGAATTTTGATACAGTACCCCACAGAGCGAACTATGCCAGTGATGTAAATAAAGGTTTTTTTTTTCAGAAACAAATAGAATAAGCTGGGATTTAGACTTAGTGTATTTAAGTGGCATTAAAGCCACAAAATGAGTATCAAATTGCCGAAAATTGTCTTTTTTTAAAAATTTGTTCCAATTGAAAAGTTCGACAATTTAAATACAGACATTTCTGCTATAGAAATGGTTAAATAGCTCTCGAAACAAATGATTACATCTTTAACAATTTTAAAGTTTAAATTTATTTGAAGTTTATCACCAATGGAAAAATAAAAGGAGAAAAACAAAGGGAAAAAAATGGTTGATAAACGACATTTCAATTGTAATGTCTTTCAAAGGGCAACACCAATCAATAATTTTATTAAGATATTGAAAGTAGATTTGGATAATAGGTCAACTGAAAAAGAAAATGGCAAATAAAGAATTCGAAATTGGACTAGTAGATAGAGTTCTACAATGATTCCAAATGAAAGTAGGTCAAACTTCGTTCAAAATGTCCTAGATTTTACAAGAAGAAATGGCGTATTTGTTTTTATGCTAGTTGTAGCTTGAATCTCTGACAAAGAAAAGAATAACAGAATAAAACCAAAACCTTGCTTAAAATTCTAAGAGATAAAAGTAAGGCAAAATAAAATTTAGAACAAAAAAAAGTTTGTGAATTTGATTTGAAGTTTTTTGAGATGGTCTAATAACGAAATACAGATGCTGGATTAACTGTAATCGGTTTTATTTTCGTGTGAGATGAGCTTTGATTTTACGCATCTTAAGTTTCTAAAGTAAGTTTAGGAATTAAGCTTGCTAATTTTCAGATGTTTTAATTGGATTAGTGCTGGATTGTTATGCTAGTCTATATAGTTTTGATTAGTGAGATTTGTGATTTAATATTGAGTATTGTATTATTAGTAAAAGTAAACGCATTGTTTATATCAGCGGCTTTTTAACTTTCGATCTCCCCCTCCCCTTTATGTATCAGTGTGACATCGCGGACCCTTAAAAATGTTGAACATTCTTCCCCGACTTAATATTGATCAAAATACAAGTTCTAGAAGAATTTCTTCATTGGGAACAATTTAATGATTTAATCTAGTATGGCACATGTTTCAATTTTCCTATGAAGCCTTTCAAAGTCTGCAAATGAGGCATGAGTCTCAGCGTTGCACGAGACTCCGAGGACCCCATAGAGAAGCGCTGCGGACCCCAGGGGGTCCGTGGACCACAGTTTAAAAACCGCTGGTCTATATCAATGTTTTTTAAACTAGAGGTTGCGTGACCAACAGCTGGGATCGCCAAAACTGTTAGGATTTTTGATATATCTTTTTGTTTAAAATAACTTGTTAGCCATTAACAAATAGTTTATTACATTTCAGATAGAATGTATTAAAGATGAGAAAATTCACACAACAAAGAGCTTTTTTTACAAAACCATTTATTTTATTTCTTTGTTCATGTTGCGCAATGCTTATGGGGTCGCATAAAAGTTTTATACAAAAAATGAGGATTTTATACAAAAAATAAGTGCCGTTATAGAAAAATGTTCTCTTTTTTGAACTATTAGACCTACAGATTTTAAATCGGGCTGGTATATTCCTTTCAAGGAAGAGAACCGTTATAATAGAGGCTTTTGCGAAAATTGAGTCCCAAGGGGCTGCGAGGGGTTAAAGGGGTGTTATAGTTATATTTAAAAAAAATGCCATTTTTGAAACTATTAAACGTAGACTTAAAATTTAGCTGGCTTTTTTCTTTCATGGCGTTGAGATCCGCTAAGAAAGGGTTTTGCAAAAATTGACATACAAGAGGGAGGGTGTTGCGAGTGCGTTTTATATAATAAAAATTCTCTTTAATGAATAACTAAACCTATATAAACTTGAAATTTAGAGAACATATAAATTTGCTGAGTATATATCACACACACAGATACCAAGGGGGTTTTCAGAAGTCGACCCACTTTTATTTTTACATCAACCCATTTAACATTAGGACATCAAAGTTAAATTTGTAATTTTTTTACTATGCATTGAAAGAGTTACTTCACTTGTGATTCATGGCCACGTGTTTGATATAAAAAAAAGGGTCCATGAACACAGGAAGTTTGGGAACCGCTGATCTGTTTAGTTGAAAATGGGTACATGCGTAAATTCTCGATAACTATTTTCGCCAAACCATAAAATGTCACCAAACGCGATATATCATTTCACCAGTAATATATTCTGATAATGTAATTCTAAGAGTATAATATTCGACTGGATGTTTGTCTGCTATAATCGACGGAGTTTTGGTCATGTATATCTAAAAATCTTTCCTCAGTCTGAATTAAGATTGTTGCCACTCTTAATAAGTTCGACATTTCCTGTTTGGTATTATTTAATTTTTGCTTTGTGTTTGTTTATTCTCTTTGAATCTGGTAACAGAATTTTAGTTCAGTAAATTTTTGGAATATTGTAAATGTAGTTGCGTTTTAACGTTAAGAAAAAAAATGTATATTTTATTTTTACGGAGCGTGTGCTCATATATATTGGTTCTTTCGTGTAAATAGCCTCATTAATTCTTTACTGTATATAGCTTCATTTAACCTGCGGGTCGAATAATAATAAAAGGAATATTGAAACCGAAAAATAGTTTCTCGTGTCAGAACAAAGATTACATAAAAGTTGAAGAGTGTGTATTATAGAACAAACTTTATGTAACACTCCTTTACTCAGATTGATAAATGCTAATGAATTGTGTAAATTTTAACTATCTATATAAAAAATATTCAAGTAATGCTAATTTGTTGACAAATAAAAATTCAACATAAATACGTTGATGAAAGGTAAATAATTATTTTCTTTAAGATTTGACTTTATTTGAGAGGTAGAAATTAAGATATGGGAAATTCACCAAGATAAGCTATATTTTTTTACTTCAATTCGTTCTTAGAAAAATGTAAAAGAAATCGCTTATTCAATCGATCAATCAAAAAGTCTGGTTTTTAGAATCAGTCAATAGAAAGCTGCAGTGTGTTAAAATAATATTTTTGCGAATTATTCTGTATTCATCTACAAAAGAAAAAAAAATACCTGGTTTTATGATTAATGGGTAGAGAAGAGCATAGAATTAGAATAGAAGGTTAACGCTAATGTTTATTTTAAACATCTTAAGAACAGCGGTGACGTGTTGAGACGATATTAGAAAATTCACCGCAAGCCCCCCCAAAAAAAAAAAGAGGAAAATTCCATCCAAAATCAAAACAATGCTTATTATATTCCTCGACGCTAGGGATATTATCAACAATGAATTTGTTCCAACTGGACAGAAAATTGCAGGTCAATACTACTTAGCGGTTTTAAAGTATTTGACGAATCATTTTTGAAACATGATACTCTCTCTCTCTCTGACGGTTAGAGTAACTAAGTTCATGTATGCATTTGAAAGTTTTTATTACTTATAAAATAAATTTTAATTATTAACTTCTTATTACTTCTCATTAATTTATTTTTTAAATATTTCTTAAGTATCGGATATTGATGGACTTTTTTTTGCACAATTTTATATTTTTTTCTCAAAAATATGTGGAGTTTGGGGGTGCGGCTTAGAATCGATGACATCTTGGATTCTAGAGGAGTAAATAGGTATGCAAGATATAATGTTATATACCTTACATTTATGGAAAAAAATGTATTATATATGCTCCTAAAATTGATATAATTCATTAATTAACCGCTCTCCCATTCTTATGATGTGGTTATGATCCCGAACTCGTTGCACAGTGTCGAGGATTCCAGTTCTGGCTCCAATGAAGACCTGTCATGTAGGGAGGGGAGAAGTGAAGGTCGTAAAATCTGTAGAGGCTCATTGTTCTCCCGTTAGTGTGATGTGGTAGTTAGGAGAGTGAGGTGCCAGCTAAGATGTCGTCTTCGTCTCTTGACTGAAGCTCAAAATTACGAGATCCGTCACCAAAAGCCCTCGAGTCGCTTTCTATTGCGATTTTAATAAAACATCCACTCCTTCATTGATCCTCATGAGGACGTCATCTGAATGGGCGCCCCACTCCCCCAAACTTCCACACCGCTCCAATAAGGGAACTTAGTGCATCGAAGAATTTAAAATGCATGTTTCACTGCTCGGGCCCTTAGCGACACCAAAAGTCCTCGTGTATTGCCTTATACTGAGAGTTAATGGAACTCTCGCCAGTGGCGTAACGTGCACCCCCCGCATCGCGAGGGGGGAGGCCTAAAGCCTGACTGCTACGAAGTACCTACCTTTGTAAAATCCAACTTGGGGGCCCAAAACCTGATTTTGCTGGGGGGCCCAAATGTTCCTGTTAAGTCACTCGTAACATGCACCCCCGCATTGCAGGAGGGCCCAGAATTCTAGGGGATCCAAATATGGTTTTGTAATCCTTGTAAGATCCGACTTGGGGCCCAAATCTGACTTTGCATGGGAGGCTGTGGTAGGCCAGTGGTCAAGGTATTGGATCATGGCGGGCATGTCATGAGCTCGAGCCCAGTACCACTAAAGACCCGCCGTGTACGGCAGCGATGCTCGTCAAATGTGTCGAGAGCTGAAACGTCCTCCCGTTGGTGTGGAGTGGTAGTTAGGAGAGAAGGGTGCCAGCTCAGGTGTCGTCCACGTCACTTGACCATGGTTCAAAATTACGTGGTCCGTTGCCAAAAGCCCTCGTGTAGCTGAACAGTGCGACGTTAATATTCACTCACTGACTTTGCCATGGGGGCCACTAATATTCTTCGTTACGCCACTGACTCTCTCTCATAATATTAGATTGTTGCTGATTTTATCGTTTGCCTTTGTCTTAAACAATAACTGTTTTTGTAACTAATTAACAATGAAGTTTGCGAAGAATATAATTCTGTTAGTTTTTTTTTGTTTGTTCTATGGTTTTGTGGTATCAGCATCTTGTTGCATGATGTTTATAGAATAAAGGATACATTGCAAAATATTTGGACTTTATTTGAAAAGATGTTTTTGAAGTATAGAGAACAAGAACTATATATATTCTATTTCAAAGTTCATACTATAGAATCATTGCCAAATCCATTATTTGCTCCCTATCATAATCTATTTAAACGCACTGTTGCTTAAAATTATATATTTTTTGGAAATCTGATAATTTTTTAAACGTACCAAATTCCAAATTTTAGACAAGAGAAAAGATCGGGCTTACCATTTCGTAAAACCCAAATTGCAAATGCTCATTGTTGAAAAATAACATTTTAAAATGACTTTTATTCTTGGATTTTAAAATAAATGGGGTGTATTATGTTCATGAATTCAAAAGCAAACACATAAATCAACATACAAACTCAAAACCACATCCGGTTTTTAAAACAACCGGTTAACATCGTCATCGGGTTAATTTTAAAAAATAGGATCCTGACTCAGAGTATTTTTTCAGATATCAAGGTGTTCCAACATTTTTTGTATTCTGGTTTCTCTATTTTATTATACACACAGCAAAAAATTTTATAATACTTTTTATCTTAGTTGAGAAAGAGAGAGAACCGTTTTTTTTCTGGTATAAATTCTGTTTCTCACTTTTACTCATATAACGTAGTGCTAAATGATTCTATTCCTTTACATATACAAAAATGATAAATTACTTTAAAAATTTAAATTAAAAAAGCTGTATTATAAACAGATGTTTTAACTAGTTAACTGTGACTGACGAGTATACTTGTCAATCACAGTTTAAGTTACCTCGTAATTTTAAATATCGTCAAGAAACGAGGATGACACCTGAGCCGGAACCTCCCTCTCCCTCCTAACTATCATACCGCACCAAAGGAAGAGCATTGATCCTCAACAATTTAACGTGCATCGGCCCCCTATGTATGGCGGGTCTTCAGGGGTTCTAGATTCGAACTCCCATGATACGCCAGCAATGAGCTCGTGGCCATAACCCCTAGACTACCACGGGTGTAAATGTGATTCAGAGCCCGTTTGATGACATATCATTTTTCAAGTCTCCATATAATGCGTAACTCATACATATAAAATTCAATTACTGCAGTTTTTTTCAATTCCTACTATTAGTTCATATTCGTTATATATATACACGCTGCTGGCCACCGTAAATGCAAACACCCTGAAGGAAGCATGCAAATTACATGAAATTTACAACATGTATTAGCGGAGGTGATATATGTAAATGATTCAAGTTTTAGCGCAGACACACATCACGCGCGCCTGTGGTGCCACCTCAAAACGCTATTTAAGGCTTGGAGATTTCGACGATTTCAAGTTCGGCAATTGTGTTTTTCTTGTGGTTTTTTCAAAAAACGATCAGTAGAAAACAGCGATCTCGTAGAAAACAGCGATTAGCTTTGGATCAAGTATTCGATTCCGAGGAAGGATAGTTGGTGTGGTGTGGTAGTTAGGAGAGGGGGTGCCAGCTCAGGTGTCGTCCACGTCACTTGACCATGGTTCAGGATTACGTGGTCCGTCGCCAAAAGCCCTCGTGTAGCTGAACAGTGCGACGTTAATATTAACTCACTCACCCGAGGAGGGATAGTGGTCTACCGAGATTGTGGATTATCTTTCAGGAAATTGGTAGTCGTGTTGGACGAAACCAAACAACTGCAATGCGGATATTGACCGTTGGATGCAGGAGGGTGCAACGGACCGACGTGGTCGATTGCATCCACCTCAGTGCACCACTTCACGTGAGGACAGGCAAATTGTGCGCATGGCAGCGACGGATCGCTCAGTCACATCACGAACCGTAGCACAGCACATTGAGTCTGTAACGCATCATTCAGTGTCTGCGCGTGCCATTCGACGCCATTTACAGCATAGTGGTCTAACCCAGTGTTTCTCAAACTTTCAATACTGGCGACCCAATTTTCAATCATAATTTTTGTCTCGCCCCCCTGTACAACAATGTATTTACTGCAATAAAAATGCACTTAGAGAGAGAGACGCTAATGTTACAATACGATCTTAATTATAAACCGTACAAATTAATACGATAAGTATATTAAATTTTGTGTATATGTAACTTTTAAGTAATATATATTTTAAGAAAAAAAATTACTTAACATAATTCTAAGTAATATATATTTTATTTTTATTTTTCTAATTTTTAAATTGGAACAGATCGCAAAATGATGTATTTAATTAAAGATTTATTTCCTTCAGCATTCATTTCTCAAAGTACAAATGTCATTAGAAAAATAGTCTAGTCAATGTCGCTCTCTGTCATATCCATCACATCTGGCATTATAGGGTATGTTTGCGTGAGTCTGGGCAACCTATCGGACGTCTGCGCAAAACATGTAAAAATGCTTTTCCTCGTACAATTCCAGTCAGTTTTGGTCGACTCGATACTCCTATAGCTACCGAATCTAGCTTGAATGTACATTTTTTTAAATTTCCGCGTTAATTGTGTAATTCACGGTAATTAAGTATTTACGGCAGTAGATTAAAACAATATCATACATACATTTTTAAGTCGTAAGCAAACATTCGATTATAATAAAGAATCAACAAGTACACATACGAACGAGCATGGTTCCGAAAATTAAATCAAGGCAATCTTCTCAAAAATACTTAAATTTTGGATTTACCACTACTGAAGTAAATGATGGGAAAAAAGCCCCAGCTCGATATGTGTTAAAACTTACAAATCTGTAGAACAACATGTGAAAGTTGTTTTTAAAACATGTAAAATCATTTAGCTATGTTGGCAAAGAATTTAAAAAGTATTTTCTGGATGAGGACAGCTTGGTAGCAAGTTACGAGTGGATTAGGGATCTATTTCAAGATACTCCAGAAGGGCTCTCAAGTTCCGAAGAAGAAATCTTCATAGATTTCTCATCCAGTGAAAAATTAAAAGGCAATTTTGTAATAAATCGCTCTTTGAATTTGGGGTAGAGGTGGATGAGGAATTATCTGTACTGAAAACAAAAGCATTTCGTATACTATTACCATTTTCAACATCCTACCTTTTTCAAACCGGATTTTCTGCAGTGGATGCCTTGAAGACAAAATATAGATCTCAGCTAAATATAGAAAAATAACTCTTTAAGTGTCAATTTCTGATATTATAAACCTTCCTTTGAAAAACTTCCCTCTACAATACAAGCCCGTGGAAGTCCCTAATAATTATTAAACTTGTTCTTAATTTAGTAATAAGATTGATTGATTGAATATTAACGTCGCACTGTTCAGCTGCACGAGGGCTTTTGACGACGGACCACGTAATTTTGAACCATGGTCAAGTGACGTGGATGACACCTGAGCTGGCACCCCTCTCTCCTAACTACCACACCACATCAACGGGAAAACGTTTCAATTCTCAACAGATATAACGTGCATCGCTGCCCTACACGGCGGGTCTTTAGTGGTACTGGCCTCGAACTCATGACAAGGCAAGCCACGATCCGATACCTATACCACTCGGCTACCGCGGCCAAATTCAGTAATAAGAAATTATTTATAAAATACCTTCTTCAGTACTGATACATCAAACGTATACTGGCTGAAACAACAACTCTTCGCACGAGTTCATTTTTTAAAAAAATAAAACATTCTTGATATAATAGCTGAACTGTAAGGAGAGTAAAACTGTGTGCACGACATTGTATACAAAAATGTAAAATGATTTTTTTTTAGATAAATGCTATAATTGTAAATAACTGTTTAAAAGAACTGTAATTTTAAACCTCACACAATTAGCATTTAGAATTAATGTTAAATTATGAAAAAGAATATAAAATTCCGATGAAGAATAATTGTGTTACTTTTTAACATTTAAAGCGAGAAGAGAGACTTCAAAATGTTTTAACCCGGGAGCAGGCGCGTACTCGATACTAACATTAATGGTAGTGCGGGGGGACTCAGTCACCCCAATCATTTGTTTAGAATTATTTTTACTGTACACGATACAAATCGGAATTCTAGTGAATATTTTAATTTATAGAAAGTATAACCTTTTTTTTCTTTCAAGGACTATTCAATTCTTTGATGATTTGAGAAAAAATGCAATAAAACTGAACTAAAATGATTCAAAAGTACAAGACCATAATAAAGGACGCAAATCACACTGAGCACCCCCTGACAAAATCTACCTAACTACCACACCACACCAACGGGAGGACGTTTCAGCTCTCGACAATTTTATCCTACAGAAATATTAAAGGACGCAAAAACCAATCAATTCTTTTCCAAATATCGCAAAACTCAATTATTTACAATTTCCCTAAGCGAAAAGCAAACGCATAAAAGATGGGAGGGAACTAATATTGATAATAACCATACCATAAGATTGAAGGTCAATCAAATGATTAGCAAACGTACTATGCAGCCTGGCTGAAAAGTGAATCATGACTTCCTTTTCTTTTTCTACAACTAATGTACAGTATTTCAATAATAATTACAGTGGTGAATTGTTTACCTTCTTAGAATTTTTCTCAGGGTCTGGGTTTCCTTTTTCCTTTTAACGAGTAATATTTTATGTTAAAGCGTAATAAAAAAATTTCTCATTGAGGAATTACAGCAAATAAAACAAAATGTTTTTTTTTTCTTTAATTTCGTTTTGGGATCAAAGATAGCTATTTGATGACGGAAAAAATCCAGATAATAAACATAAATTATGTCAGTGTTGTGTGTATTTTTTTTTGTTATGGAAGAAAGCATTTTGTTTTACTTCTCTTTCCGGTTATTTTTTTTTTAAAAAAAATCTTTAAATTTTCGATACGCTCGCGCCCCCCTTGTAGGGTCATCGCGCTCCCCCCAGGGGGCGCGCCCCACACTTTGAGAAACACTGGTCTAAACACAAGACGTCCATTGCTTGTTCTACCCTTGATGCAGAACCACAGACGTCTCCCGATGAAAGAAGGATGTGGGCGGCAGAATGAAATGAAGTTGTCTTTACTGACGAGTCACGCATCTGTCTGCCACACCACGATGGTCGGATTCGAGTCTGGAGACACCGTGGAGAGAGGATGCTGTACACCTGCGCTATCATCACCACACTGGTCCTGCACCAGGTATTATGGTATGGGGCGGTATTGGATATCACTCTCGCACCTCCTCTAGTACGCATTGCCGGTACTTTAAACAGCCAGCGCTACATCTCCGAGGTGATGGAGCCAGTTGTCCTTGCTTACCTTCGGGGCTTGGCCACAGCCATATTTCAAGAGGATAATGCGCGACCACACGTGGCACGCATTGTCCAAAGGTTCTTCGTCAATCACCTGATTGAATTGCTTCACTGGCTGGTTCGCTCCCCCGATCTTTCGCCGATAGAAAACATGCGGTCCATGGTTGCTCAACGATTGACCCAGATTACACCCCCAGCTGCCACACCAGATCAACTTTGGCAACGTGTGGAAGCTGCTTGGTCTGCTGCATCCTAAGAACACATCCAAAGTCTCTTTGACTCAATGCCGAGGCGTGTGGCAGTGGTGATCTCCGACAATGACGGCTACTCTGGCTACTGATTCTCGCCAAAAGCCCTCGTGTAGCTGAACAGTGCGACGTTAATCTTCACTCACTCACTCACTGGCTACTGATTCTCGCATGAACCACACTTCACAGAAGTCTATAAATTTAATCATTTGATACTTGGTCAACATGTTATCTACAAAATAAATTTTGTTACGCTATCTCTGGTCTTTCTTGGTGTGTTGCATTTATGGTGGCCAGCAGTGTATATATATACTAGCTGGTATACCCGTTCTTCGCACGGGTGAACTGAAAGGTTAAACAACACAGATTGAAGGATAAAGAAGTTTTTAATGAGTTAATTTTAAGTGAATTGCAAATTAAACAAAAAAAAAAAAGCTTTTCACATATCTCAGCTGAAGAAAAAAAAAAGAAAGAAAAAAATACCTTTGTTAAATTTTAAGTCTGTAGATCTAATAGCTGATAAAAGGATTTTTTTATATTTATAACTCCCGTAAAACTCTTGAGGGTTGATTTTTGAAAATACCTCCCTAAGCTGATCTCTGCTCAGCAAAAGTAACACATTGTTAAAAGTTTTCTGATGCTTAAAATATTGTAAATAATTTATAACTGAAAGTGTCATACATTAATATAAATTTCTGTTGAATTTATTTTATGTGAAAATTGTAATACTCGCAAGCAACACCGTTTCCTAAATAACAATGGCGATTCAATGGAAAAATAGCGAAATGTTGACAATAGAGTCAAGTTGGCAAATGTCTAGCTACTTTCATAGCTCAAACTTTATTAGAGCTTTGTAAGACCCGACGTGTAGGAGATCGATGCACATTAATGTTTTATCTACCGCATTATGATCTACAGAAATTTTTTTTTCATGCAATATTTTTTAGGTCACTACATTGAAAATTAAGGGACATACATAAACAAAATACTCCACTTAGGGAAATTTAATCGGTTAGAGCTAATAAATTAATTAAATATATTCCACTGTAAAATTAATTATATACACCATTCACTTAAAATAGTCAAATCATTTTCTAAGGTCTCCATAAACATAAGACACTTAAATTTTGACATTAACTATTTTGGGGGCACAAAAATGATAATCTTTGCAATCTGCTGAAATGCTCGCAGCTGAAAATGTAATATCTGCAACAAAACTATTTGCCTTCCCCGTTAAAATACTCATAATAGAACCCGTGCCATCATATATCTTGGAAGAGTGGATTTCAAAGAATATTCCAGCTAAGTATTGGTAGAATATTCCTGCTAAATTGGTGTGGCACGGTAGTTAGGAGAAGGGGGTGCCAGCTCAGGTGTTGTCCACGTCACTTGACCATGGTTCAAAATTATGTGGTCCATCGCCAAAAGCCCTCATGTAGCTGAACAGTGCAACGTTAATATTCACTCACTGAAAAAAATACAGTACAGTAGTTATAACTATTTTTATACATAAAAATGCAATATCTGCTTATTCAATTAAAATTATAGCATTATAATTAATTACTAACCACACAAACAAATTTTGAAAATTTATCCAAATGATGTAGTGTGAAAGAGAAAGTTTATTCAGACAGACAACAAATGCGTCTGATATGCATATAGATTTGTTTGAATTCTTGTGTATTATTACTTTTGTAAGCTTCATGACATACTTTATGGTGCACCAGTATTTTAAAGCTGACTGAGCAACAGCAACATTTAGCTAGGTATAGCTAGTTATAACATAAAATTAAATCTTAAAAAGATATCAAAAATAAAAGACGACTCAATATTTTGAATAAATCAGTATAAACATTTTCATACAAACACAATATATATATATATATATATATATTGTAAAATATTTATTTTGCTATTTGCCTTTCAGACAGACATCAAACAAAATTTTAAAAATTGTCAAAAACAGATAAAAAAAAACATATTTAAGAAAAATACCACTGATTAATTTTGCCAAAGACATCGCAATGTGCAAAAAAATATTTGTAGTACATAATAACCAAAAAAAAAAAAAAAAAAAATGTAAGTACTAAAATATTAAAAAAAAAAAAACTTATATATTGAATTAATTAAGGATTACTCTGGAGGGAAAGATAAAACAGGCTAAGATAATACTCATAATATTAATTTCATATTGGTTGGCTACTCATTTTTGGCATGATTTTGAAATCACGCCAAATTGGTATGTAGCGGCCAGTCTAATGTTATAGTAATGCACAGAATTAAAGGTACTTACGTATTATTGCAACCTATTGGTGACATTATACAAAAATGAAGCACATGATTGCCAATTCAACGCATACAAAGTTGGGATTGCCAAAGTGGCGAGTTTTTTGAACGTTGGCGACTGTGCAAAAATACCCAAGTACTAAAAAAATTATCCAAAGTATATATATATATATCCCAAGCATAAAAATAAATTGAAAAATGAAGTACAATACTAACATTAACCAACATAAAAAGAACTGAACTAACTTTATCAATGCAAAAGCATAATTTGAAAAAATAAGGTATTTACTTATAACCCCAACCTTTTGGCGACATTATATGAAACAAAGCACATGACTCGCAATTCAGCATATATATCACGTGCGAAATCAGGGTTGCCAACTTGGTAAGTTATTTTGAATGTTGGCAATTGTTAGATAGCACATAGGTGCCAAAATAATTTATCTTACCACTACATGCTTCCTCAACATACTCATTTTGGCATGATTCTGAAATCACGCCAAATTGGTATGTTGCGGCCAGTCTAATGTTATAGTAATGTACAGAATTAGAGGTACTTATGTATTATTGCAAACTATTGGTGACATTTTACAAAATGAAGCACATGATTGCTAATTCAACTCACACAAAGTTGGAATTGCCAAAGTGGCGAGTTTTTTGAACATTGGCGACTGTGCAAAAATACCCAAGTACTAAAAAAATTATCCAAAGTATATATATATATATATCCCGAGCATAAAAATAAATTGAAAAATGAAGTACAATACTAACATTAACCGACATAAAAAGAACTGAACTAACTTTATCAATGCAAAAGCATAATTTGAAAAAATAAGGTGCTTACATATAACCGCAACTTATTGGCGATATATGAAACGAAGCACGACTCAAAATTCAACATATATATATGACATGTAAAATCGGGGTTGCCAACTTGGCAAGTTATTTTGAATGTTGGCGATTGTTAGGATAGCACATAGGTGCCAAAATAATTTATCTTACCACTACCTGCTTCCTCAACATACTCATTTTTGGCATGATTCTGAAATCACACCAAATTGGTATGTTGCGGCCAGTCTAATGTTATAGTAATGTACAGAATTAGAGGTACTTATGTATTATTGCAAACTATTGGTGACATTATACAAAATGAAGCACATGATTGCTAATTCAACTCACACAAAGTTGGAATTGCCAAAGTGGCGAGTTGTCTTGAACGTTGGCGATTGTGCAATAATACGCAAGTACTACAAAAATTATCCAAAGTATATATATATATCCCGAGCATAAGAATAAATTGAAAAAATGAAGTACAATACTAACATTAACCGACATAAAAAGAACTGAACTAACTTTTATCAATGCAAAAGCATAATTTGAAAAAATAAGGTGCTTACATATAACCGCAACTTATTGGCGATATATGAAACGAAGCACGACTCAAAAATTCAACATATATATATGACATGTAAAATCGGGGTTGCCAACTTGGCAAGTTATTTTGAATGTTGGCGATTGTTAGGATAGCACATAGGTGCCAAAATAATTTATCTTACCACTACCTGCTTCCTCAACATACTCATTTTTGGCATGATTCTGAAATCACGCCAAATTGGTATGTTGCGGCCAGTCTAATGTTATAGTAATGTACAGAATTAGAGGTACTTATGTATTATTGCAAACTATTGGTGACATTATACAAAAATGAAGCACATGATTGCTAATTCAACTCACACAAAGTTGGAATTGCCAAAGTGGCGAGTTGTCTTGAACGTTGGCGATTGTGCAATAATACGCAAGTACTACAAAAATTATCCAAAGTATATATATATATCCCGGCATAAGAATAAATTGAAAAAAATGAAGTACAATACTAACATTAACCGACATAAAAGAACTGAACTAACTTTATCAATGCAAAAGCATAATTTGAAAAAAATAAGGTACTTACATATAACCGCAACTTATTGGCGATATATGAAACGAAGCACAACTCAAAATTCAACATATATATATGACATGTAAAATCGGGGTTGCCAACTTGGCAAGTTATTTTGAATGTTGGCGATTGTTAGGATAGCACATAGGTGCCAAAATAATTTATCTTACCACTACCTGCTTCCTCAACATACTCATTTTTGGCATGATTCTGAAATCACGCCAAATTGGTATGTTGCGGCCAGTCTAATGTTATAGTAATGTACAGAATTAGAGGTACTTATGTATTATTGCAAACTATTGGTGACATTATACAAAATGAAGCACATGATTGCTAATTCAACTCACACAAAGTTGGAATTGCCAAAGTGGCGAGTTGTCTTGAACGTTGGCGATTGTGCAGTAATACGCAAGTACTACAAAAATTATCCAAAGTATATATATATCCCGAGCATAAAATAAATAAATTGAAAAAATGAAGTGCAATACTGACATAAAAGAACTGAACTAACTTTATCAATGCAAAAGCATAATTTGAAAAAATAAGGTACTTACATATAACCGCAACTTATTGGCGATATATGAAACGAAGCACGACTCAAAATTCAACATATATATATATGACATGTAAAATCGGGGTTGCCAACTTGGCAAGTTATTTTGAATGTTGGCGATAGCCAGGATAGTACATAAGTTCCAAAATAATTTATCTTATGACCACCTGCTTCCTCAACAGGTATTTAAGTCATTTGTCTGTTTTGCTCATTCTCTGTTGCCTATTCCAGTTTGATATGTAATTACTACCAGCACTGCTTTTGCTTGGGCAGTATGATTTTCTGCATGGGAATTTTATGCACTGAAGCAGTAGTATACCCTTAAAGGTTAAAATAAAGACACATGAAATTGCAAAGAACCATATTATTGGATCAAGTGTAGTATAGGGGGCTACTTGGCGCAGTCCTTTATTTTGGTTACTAAAAGTGGTCCCCACGGTACTTTTTCGGTATTATTTATTTTAGAATGAATTCGATATCTCACCATGACATTTAGATAAAAATCCGAAGAAAAATCGCCAAATCCAAAGTGCCCCCCTATACTACATTTGAACCGAACTGAAATATAACCCCTTATCAATGAGAAGTTTTAGTTTGTCAAAATTATAATCTTCGCATTCTAAATAAATAAATAAATAAGTTATAATTAGCAAGCAAAATCAGCACATAAACATCCCGCGATAATACCTAAATGTTGCCAAAACAACAAAACAAAGTTTTAATTGTTGAAAGAATTATCCTTAAAAAATTATTTATTCGAAAAATAATCCTAATTAAATATCAAAGAATAGAAAAATTGAATAAATATTCCAACCTATAAACAAAGCTACAGTAAAAATATGTAATAATCTTGAAAAACTGCATGTAAAGTATAAATTGTCCACTTAGTGAGAAACGTGACTACATATGACGTTATAACACTGGAAAATCACTTAAAAATTAAAATTGAAAAAATTTGGAAGGAATTATGAACGCCAAACCTGTTTAAGAACCTTTCTGGTGTAATTTTGTGTACGTGTACCAAGTTTCAAGTTATTTGGGTGTCTGGATCTCGAGTTATGAGGGAACAGACAAACAGACAACAAATGCGTCTTATATATATATAGATATATAGATATATATCTTGTTTAAATTTTCAATCGTTAATAAAATACTTTTTATTCATCCACTCAAGTTCAAATACATTTTTTAAACAAAATAACTATAATAAACTAAATTACTAAAATAAGCTAAATTACTAAAATAAACTAAACTGATTAACTAAAATAAAATTTTTCTTTTTGTGGACCTAAGTAGGAATTGTGACTTAAATTTTTTTTATATATTACTTGTTTTTAATTTCTGTTACTAGAGAATTTTAAGTCTTCTGTTGGTGTGGTGGGGAAGTTAAGAAAGGGGAGGCCAGATCGGGTATCGTCCTTGTTACTTGATCGTGATTCAAAATTACGAGGTCGGTCACCAATAGCTCTCGTGTTTTAACACAGTTGGACGTAAATTAAAAACAAATTAAGAAGAAAACTTTAATTTTAGAAGGGGTGCATAATCGATATAAATACAATTAATCGATGTAATAATAATATTGTAGCAAATTTTCAACATTGCTTAAAAGTGACACTACGTTCAGTACCGTGATTTTGAAAAGCATATAAATGAATAATGTTTTAAGAAATTAGAATATACTTATAAAATTATTTTAAAAGTAGTATCACTAGAAAAAAAATATTTAAGTGCATTGTTTTTGTAAGACAAATGCTTCTAAAATAATACTTTGCCTTTTTATATCTAGGGCTTCTAAGCTGATTCTTAGGATTTTTGAAAAATTTGCGTTATTTTCAAAGTTGCTATTAATTGAAATGATTACCGATGTTTTTGAAGCGATAACTTATTTAAGTGCATTTTGCTAAAAAGAGAATCCAAATTAAGCTTCAGGTTTGGGTGCTTACGCTAATCGGTTTTATTCGGCTTGGCCACGGTAGCCTAATGATAAAGGTAACATACTCGTGGCCGTCGTGTCATGAGTTCGAGACTAGTACCGCTGATGACCCACCGTGTAGGGGGCGATGCACGTTAAATCTGTAGAGAGCTCAAGCGTCCTCCCGTTGGTGTGGTGTGGATGCTGGGAGAACGAGTGAATATTAACGTTGCACTGTTCTGCTATACGAGGGCTTTTGGCGACGGACCAATATTTTTGAAACATGGTCAACTGACGTGGACGACACCTGAGCTGGCACCCCCTCTCCTACCTACCACACCAACGGGAGGATGTTTGATCTCTTGACAGATTTAACGTGCATCGCTGCCCTACACGGCGGGTCTTTTGTGGTACTGTTCTCGAACTCATGACATGCCTGCCATGATCCGATACCTTGACCACTGGACTACCGCAGCCCCCAGGATGTTGGGAGAGAGGGTTTAGATGTCGTCCGTGTCATTTGACCATGGTTCAAAATTACTGGGTCCGTCGCCAAAAGTCCTCGTCGTTGAATATTGCGACTTTAATATTCACACACTCATTCGGCTTTATTCAGCAATAATGCTCGTGATGCTCATTTAGTTTTGACTTGAAAACTTTTTAGGCGAGTGTTTTTTTATATACTGAGTACAGCTTTCATGCTCACTTTTTAGCAGGAAAAGAGAGTTTTATTTTCTTTATTTAAGTATTACTGTCATGCAGCCCACTGCCACTCAACGAGAGTGAATGAGAGAAGAGGAGCGCAAGCGAAAGAAATTGTGAAAAACAAGCAATATAAATTTTTTTTGAAGTCAATTCCTACTTAGATTAACAAATTTTTTTTATTCTAGCTATTTTTTATTAAATAGTTACAATTAATATACATATGTATATAAAGGGTGTTTTTTTAGAGGTATAGAACTTTAAATTGCAATAAAACAACGATGTATTATTAGATTGACATGAATTTTTTTTTATTCGAAAGATAATCTTGTGGCATTACATTTTAAATATGACCAAGCAAGGCGTAGATTCGTCGAATTGGCCCAAAACGAGATTGCTGTTGTTCCCGATTTTCATAAGCGAATTTTGTTAAGCGATGAAGCGCACTTCTGGTTGAATGGCTACGTCGACAAACAAAACTGCCGCATTTGGAGTGAAGCTAATCCACAAGTGTATGTCGAAACACCGTTACATCCAGAAAAACTGTTTGGTGCGCTTTATGGGCTGGTGGAATCATTGGTCTGTACTTCAAAAACGATGAAGGCCACAACGTTACAGTCAATGGTGATCGGTATAGAGCCATGATTACTAACTTTTTCATCCCTGAATTGAACAATCATGATGTCCAGGAGCTGTGGTTCCAACAAGACGGCGCAACGTGTCACACAGCTCGTGCCACAATCGATTTATTGAAAGACACGTTTGGTGACCGCCTAATTTCCTGTTTTGGACCTGTGAATTGGCCTCCAAGATCTTGTGATTTAACACCGCTAGACTATTTGCTGTGGGGCTATGTAAAGTCATTGGTCTATGCGGATAAGTCACAAACGCTTGACCATTTGGAAGACAACATTCGCCGTGTTATTGCCGATATACGGCCACAAATGTTGGAAAAAGTCATCGAAAATTGGACGTCCAGATTGGACTACATCCGAGCCAGCCGTGGCAGTCATATGCCAAAAATCATATTTAAAATGTAATGCCACAAGAATATCTTTCGAATAAAAAAAATTCATGTCAATCGAATAATACATCGTTGTTTTATTGCAATTTAAAGTTCTATACCTCTAAAAAAACACCCTTTACATATGACAGAATCACAACATTAAAAGGCAATTAATTTTTATTCATTATCATTAAAGTATTGTATTGTCATCCAAAACAATCGTGTATATAAAATTTCAGTTCAACGGAATGCTTTAAAACGTGAGAAAAAACCTTTTCAAGTTTTGACACAAGTCGCAAAAATTGTCGCCAACGTAGCTGTATTTGTAATTCTTTAAATAATTAGTTTTAATCAATTAATATTTATTAATTATAATTAAATTATTGTATTGTTATCCAATTATCATGTATATAAAATTTCAACTCAATCGAGCGTTTTAAAAAGCAATTTATTAAAACGATTGAAAATTCCACCAAAATAATTGAATAAATAAATATAGAGTGTGTGCTAAAAATAGGAATTGAAAAAAGATTATTCTTGTATGTATAAGAACGAAGATTAGGAGAAACGAAACATGGTATCTATTTTTTGACTCAGTAGAAAGAGCATTTAAGCACAAAGATGTGCCAAAAGAATTAAAATCCGAAATTTTATTGATGTTAATTGGTGAGAAAGTTGCCAATATTTTGGTTTATATTAGGGATGACAACTAAGAGATTACGATAAAATAAAAGCAATAATTGTGAAAAAGTACGAACCGTCTCCTTTTATTCGCTCAAGACATAAGTTTTCCTTGCCGTATATATAGTACAAGGCATTATATAAGTTATATAAACGGTACTTAGGTATTATCGCAACGGTATTGGCGACATGATATGAAAGGAAGTACGTGGTTGCCAATTCATGCGTACGACACATGGGAAATGAGGGTTGCCAACTTGGTGAATTATCTTAAATGTTGGCATTATTACGATAGTACGTAAGTACCGTTTAAACATATACATTACGTATATTATACACTGCTGGACAATTGCTAAGGACGGATAACACTATCATCCATAGCAACCACAAAATGAAAGGAAGCAAAATGTGGAAAATTAGAATAAGTGCGGGATATTAGTAAGAAGTATGAGTATGCAATTTTTTTTCCCACGTCTGTTCATCACGTGATAGCGTTCATAAGAGCTTTAAAGGTTTTGACGCGTGTGGACAGTTGTTGTTTCAAGTCAAAGTTTTACAGGAAAGATTTAATAGACGAACTTAAAATTTTCGGCATGTCTTCCCGACATCACATAGATGATTTTATGCGTGGCCGAATTATTGGAAAGATCGAAGAAGGGCGAAAAATAACAGATGTTGCCAGGGAGTTCGACATCGCTCACAGCGTTGTTTCACGGCAGTGGAAGTCATTTAAAACTACTGGAATGTGTAGTAGACGGCACGGGGGAGGTCGTGTTAGAAGTACGACGCCTGCAGAAGACAGATATATCGTCCTATCAGCAAAAAGGAACAGGCGCACCACAGCTCAGCAGGTGGCAAATCAGTTTCTTGCTGCCTCAGGAAAGCAGATCTTCCGAAAAACTGTTGCCAGACGTTTGAGGGGAGGAGGACTATACGCTTGCAGACCTGTTGTGCGTGTCCCATTGACCAGACAGCACCGTACTGCCCGTTTGCAATGGTGTCGTGAGCATCACAATTGGACTGAACCGGACTGGGCATGCGTACTATTCTCAGATGAGAGTAGGTTCAGTCTGTCATCGGATTGTAGACGCCAACTGATCTGGCGCGAGTGTGGTACTGCTTATCGTCCATAAAATATCCAGGAAAAGGACCGATATCCTACATGCAGTATCATGGTGTGGGCCGGCATCATGATCAATGGCCGCACGCGCCTACATGTGGTTGCGAATGGGACTATGATGGGCCAATGATACATTGATGAAGTTCTACTTCCTCATGTTCGTCTTTTCCGTGGTGCTGTCGGTGATAAATTTGTTTTTATGGACGACAACGCAACATGTCATCGAACACTCGCTGTTCAGGATTGTCTAGACAGCGAGGGTATTCAATGTCTCGTATGGCCAGCGCGTTCTTTAGATCTAAACCCCATTGAAAATGTGTGGGATGCTTTGGGGAGGTGATTGCTGGTCGGAACTATCCTCCGACAAACAAGAACATCCTCATCCGTGCACTCACAGAGGAATGGGATAAATTGCCTCAACAGCTGCTGGATAATGTTGTGCAAAGTATGGTACGACGTGTGGAATGTTGCATCACACTCCACGGTGGACATATCCCGTTCTAATACCTTTCTTTAAGGTGCCTGCTGACTTTTAGATGCATTGTTCCATTTCTTCGTACGCAGATCAAATGAACATTTTTTTCTTTCAGATGTTTCACAGCTTTTGTGCTTTCCAGAACAATAAATATTCTTTATTCTAATGTCTGAACAGTGTGACAACTATATTTTATCCTACTAGGCCTCACGTCTCACTTAATGTTATGCTACATAGCAATTTGTGATCCGTCCTTAGCAATTGTCCAGCAGTGTATAAATATAATCTACATAAGTCACACAGTTGCTCTTCTCAAACTTTATTCACGACCAAATATTCAATCATAATTTTACTCGCCACCCTCCATACAATTGATATTGAATTGGTATTGAATTCAATAATACTTTGATGCTA
Source organism: Trichonephila clavipes (assembly GCA_019973935.1). Classification (NCBI taxonomy): domain Eukaryota; kingdom Metazoa; phylum Arthropoda; class Arachnida; order Araneae; family Nephilidae; genus Trichonephila; species Trichonephila clavipes. The sequence goes on from BMAU01021369.1 coordinate 3,568,691, forward strand.
AATTTACAATAAGACTCTTCGCTGCCACCCCCCGGCGTATATAAACATCTCTCTCAGTCAAAGCTTTAATTGTTCCGGACGAATATATACGTCTTTCCGAAGTACGATATTTTCTGTGCACTTCTATCCATAAAATTATTCCGAAGGCTTTAGAATATGATAAAAGGACGATAGTGTTTCTGAAGGATTTTCGTATTTCAGAATATTTGCTTAGTTATTCCTTTTCTGCCCCCTCGCCAATACATCCCATGCACGCACCTTCGTGGAAAACGGTAGCATTGGAGAGCGAATCACATAACTTTTATTTGACAGTTAAGCGATTAATTATAAACCATACAAATTAAGATGCTAAATTTTGTATACGGTTTTATATATGACAAGCCCATAGGGTCACTCGTATTTACTTAACTTACTCTTGACTTATAGAATTGTTAAATTAATTATAAAATACATTGTGCAGTACTGATGCGTGTATAAGCGTATTACATGAGTGCAAATGTGTATTTTATTTTTTATTATGTCAGAATGAATTTCGTTTGTTCACTTTCAGTAAATTAATAATTTTTTTTTTAAAATAATGTTTTATTTTCTACTTTTCAGTATGCTCGAGCCCCACAGTTTGAGAAACGCTGATATAAGAAATTTACATATAAATATACACTCATTTGCATATAAGTGTTGACCCAAATATAAATAAGTGAGAATGCATATTTATTTAAACTTTTTCACTTTAGAGAAGATGCCGTGGCCGCGGTAGCCGAGTGGTATAGGTATCGGACTGTGGCTTGCTTTGTCACGGGTTCGAGCCCAGTACCACTAAAGACCCGCCGTGTAGGGCAGCGATGCACGTTAAATCTGTCGAGAGCTGAAACGTCCTCCCGTTGGTGTGGTAGTTAGGAGAGGGGGGTGCCAGCTCAGGTGTCGTCCACGTCACTTGACCATGGTTCAAAATTACGTGGTCCGTCGCCAAAAGCCCTCGTGTAGCTGAACAGTGCGACGTTAATATTCAATCAATCAATCGGTGTCGTACGGGTAAGAACTGATAATCTTTTTCTATTTGGAGCGGTTACGGTTAGGAGGGCTGCGGTAGCCCAGTGGTTAAGGTATCCAACCATGGCAGGCATGTCATGAGTTCGATCCAAGTACCACTAAAGACCCGCCGTGTAGGGCAGCGATGCACGTTAAATCTGTCGAGAGCTGAAACGTCCTCCCGTTGGTGTGGTGTGGTAGTTAGGAGAGGGGGGTGCCAGCTCAGGTGTCGTCCACGTCACTTGACCATGGTTCAAAATTACGTGGTCCGTCGCCAAAAGCCCTCGTGTAGCTGAACAGTGCGCGTTAATATTAACTCAACTCAACTCAACTCAGCGGTTACGGTTAGTGATAACAGACAACAGTGGAGTAGCGACAATTTTATGGGTGGAACTAATTTGTAACTATTTTTCGTATCTTACAAGCGAAAAATATTCGAAGAAAATACATCGTTACAATACGATGGGGAAGTTGACTCATTTGTAGTGAAAAACAAACATGGCTCAGTAATTGTTTGATTTGTCTCGAGAGTGCTGTATTTAAAAAATACTAATAAGCAAGAATTATTCAATGACACTTTTCTCGAAGATCTGTTTCAAGAGGTGATGAATAGGCTTTCTTGAATAATATTTTCAACAGCAACAAAGTGTTTTGTCAGTGGTAATGTCACAGCGGTAACAAAGACATCCTATGAAGTTTGTTAGATTATTGGTAATCATATGAAACCGTTTTCTGATGCAGAAATTGTGATGGGGTGTTTCTTAAATGCTCCTATTTCAGAGTTAGTGGCAAAAATAAAAAATATAAAAATTAATAACTAAGCAAAACAGGAGTTATAATATTTTGATCGATTTTCTAAATTTTAAAGTTCCTATGTTATCTTGGTCTTTAAGCATTTCTCCCCCTTCCCCCCACTATTTATCCTCATGTTGCAGCCCACGTGAAATAGCTGACATGTATATGCAGCCCAGCAGAAAAAAAGGTTGTGTACCCCCTGATCTAGACGTTTTCACTTCCATCGTGTGGTCATGAGCACACACACAGTTGTTTTTTTTAAATTTCTCTGCCCTGATGTATTTTTGAAATACATAATTTAGGGGAATAAATCCTCTTCTAAATTATATATTTCAAAAATCCTAGGTAGGTTCTGAACAGAAGCTATATATGGACAAAATGTTATTTTATTTTTTTATATAAAAGAAGAATGTTTTGAAAACATGCCATTCTTTCCTCATTTTTTGCCAGAAAAAAAATTATATTTAAACTTTTCTTGTAAGAATATTCTTAAAACAATTTTATGTGTATATTTTAATTGTCAGTCAACTTAATTAATCCTATTAGCCATAATTATTAGAATAAAAACTTTGTTAATTTCAGAGGTAAATGTTATCTGCTTAGATTGCCATTTTAAATCCTAAATTAACTTAAATCATAGTAGTGATCTATAACAAAATATATATATTTCATGAGAAACACTTAGAGCATTTATTTCAAAAATAGTTACTATCTGAAAATGCCTTTCAATGTACGTACGTTGAAAATGGATGCTAAAAATACAAAAGTGTTTCTTTTGCTTACAAATGACTTGCTTACCAGTTCCGTACGAACGTTTTTAAGCAGATATTACTGCTAACATGTAATTTTGTCATAATTTGCTAAGACAGTTTTAATTTAAAATGCATTTCTCGCAAACATATTTGATATTTTGTTAAATTATACATTAGTAAGATAGATAGCAAATGTAATTAAAATACCAATAAATTTCGAGAAGAAATAGTTTTAAACTTACTGTAAAATCCGGCGTATAACGCGCACCGGTGTATAACGTGCACTTATGCTTTCAAGCTGAATTTTTTAATTTTTAGGAATATTCTCGGTAGAATGCGGACTCCCTTTTTTACGAAGAAATCTGAAATATTAGTATACATTGCTCTTTATGTTTTGAAGTCATTTATTCCAGGTATTATCTCAGACTTTTGACAAAATAGTTTTCTTCTAGAATTACAACTCTTTTTCCATAAGGCAAGTCATTTCTTTTAAATAAAAAGTATTTCGATACATATAGAAGTAAAAGTTTTTTTTTTTATGCTCATCTGTTTTTTTAAAGCTATCGTTTTTATACCCGGCGTATACCATGCATCCTTAAGTTTCCATCTTATTTTTTGTAGAAGTGCACATTATACGATTTTACGATAGTAATAGTTATGTAAACAAAAATTCCTGAAATATTTTACATAATACATCAACTCATATACATGAACAAAATTCAATATCATTTGAGTGAGTGCGTCAATTTTTTTTGACAACCGCTAACTTCAGGTGACATGGTAAAACTCATAAAAACTTAACTTACACTTAACTTTTATAACTATGTGTAGCAAAAGTTAGTATGGGGCTTAAACTAATGTGATTGATGTTCATAAAATACTTTTTCATGAATGCTTACTGAAAATTCCTTGAAAAAATGTAAATTTCAAATTTAACTTTTTTTTTAAAAAAAGTAATAAGTATTGCTTTTTGATTTAGAAAGGCATACCAACTTTTGTTACTTGTACTAATTGGAAAAAAAGTATCATAACATTTGGCACTATGAAAAGAAAACGTTAGGATTTGAAATGAAGATGAACTAGTTATTATTTTTTCTTTCTGAGATAAAAAAAAGTAATTTAAAGTTTTTATTTGCCATTGGAATGTGAATAAAAACAAACATTAAAAATTAACATAACTCTGAAGTTTTTTTTAACTTAGAGCTTTCAAATTTCGTGATATTATATAAAACTAATTAAAGAATAACTTAAGCGGACACAGTACGATTAAATTGACAAGAATCGGTCAAAAAATCAAAACTAATTTTTTTAGCCTAAATTATTCTTTATATACTTTTCTATAACCTCACAAAATTTGGAAGCTCTAAACTTAGAAAATGCAGAATTATGATAGCTTTCACGTTCGTTTTTATTCGCATCCCTATGGCACACACACACACACACACACAAATCAAAACTTTAAACTTATCTCAGAAAGGTAAAATAACTAGTTTGTCTTCATTTAAAATGCTAAGGCTTTTTTTTCTATTGTACCTAATGTTTTGAATTTTTTTCAACCTATTGCTAATAGTACATGTAACAAAAATTAGAATGCATTTTTGAATCAAAGCAAAAGTTATTTTTTAAAAAATAATTGAACTCAGAATTTATACATTTGTTAAGGAATTTCCAACAAGCATTCATAAAAAGAAGTATTGTACGAATACCAATCATGTTATCGCAAAACTCATCAACTTTTTGCTGTATATAGTTTGACGTACTTGTAAATTAGACTCCATGCGTGTACGTACATTTTTGTAGGGGAGAAGTAGCATTTTAAAATCACTTCACAAATATTTTTTCCTTAAAAAATTAAATGGCTGGCTTTTTATGAGATTTTGAGCACAAAATCTGTTTTAAATAGTACACACACTTAGCAGGGAACCAAAACAATTTTGAAAATCTTTCAATTAAAAATTTTTGCTCAAATCGTACCATGTCCCCTTAAGCTAACAAAAATTTTATTTGAATTTTTGATTGTCAATTGAATCGTACATTTGCCCTTAAACTTCAAATGAAAAACTTAATTATTAAACTGTTATTTACTTATACCGATAGGAAATTTTCAATTCGAAATTTTAAAACTTACCCTCTCAGTATAAATACAGCATTAGTCTGTTTCTAATTGTTTAGTTTACCACTTTCCTTTCACTTTACTGCTATCGACAGTCGAAATCCCTTCCGGTGTACTGGTCGGCGTAGCGGCGGCATACAGGACAGTATTAGGTCGATCCGATGGCACAGACTTCAATTCTTGTGGTACTGGCATAGGAGTGAGCTTCTTACCGTCTTTTTCTATTTGAGGGTCCCATAGGAAAACGTAATAGAGCGATAATACTATGGCTCCCAATGATACAGAAAACACATAGGCCATGACGGTGAGCAGTCTTATCAGCTTTTTGTGTTGTTTTCTTTTTGAGAGGGCGGGCTTAATGGGATTTTCGTGGGTCGAGTCCGTGACACTGACCTTCTCGCAACCGTTGAGGATGGTGTTATTGTCCGACATTCTCTCGGAGCGGAGGATGGAGATACACTGGAGAGTTTTTCGTCCGAGTGAAGTTAATGGGGAAGAAGACAATCCCTATTTTTCCCTCCGAGGGAGAGTCGTTAGGGAAAATGGATTTTCGATTCCTATTGGGACGCATGGATGTTTGAGGGTGGAGGTGTTAATATACTTGAGAAACGATGTGTATGCAGAAAGGGATTTGGGGATTACGAATAAAAGTTTTTATTCGAACATTCACAATTTCTATTAGTAAGTAATGTAAAGTATAGAAATTTTTAACTAATCCAGCATTTCTCAAACTGTTGGGTGCACCCCCCCTCTAGAAAGGCATGATAACTCTACGAGGGGGGCGCGAGCCTATTGAAAAGTCGAGAACAAAAGGTTATTCAAGAACAATTATTAATTTACTGAAACAAACAAAATACATCCTGGCATAACAAAAATTTATAAAAAAAATACCATTTGTACTGATTTAATACAGTTATAAATGTATCAGTACTGCCCAAAGTCTTTGATAATAAATTTAACAATACTAAATTAAGAACTATTTTAATAATTACCAGTGACCCCCCATCCATGGGCTTCTCAGATATAAAATGATATACGAAAACTAACACTTATCTTACAAATTTGTAAGATTTATAATCAATCTCTTAACTGCCGATTAAAAGTCACACGATTCACACCCCAATTGCCACCGTTTTCTACGTAGGCGAATGTATGTCAGGAGGGGGTGGGGGAGGAAGTAAAGGATTGAGTAAGCAAATCCTCTTAAATAAGTAAATCCTTCGCAAATACTGTCGAAGTCCTTTTATTCTATTCCAAACCCTTCGGAAAAATTTTATGGATAAGAGAGCCCGTAGAAGATTGTTCTTTGGAAAGACGTATATAAACTTCCGGGAGAATTAATGCTCTGGCCGTGTCCAGAATCGGCTCACATCTGTTTTACCCCCCACACACAGACACGCACGAGGGAAGAATTCACAGTCTCTTTTGGAAGATTACAATCTTCTATCTGCGCATTCTGCTCACCCTGTGCATCAAACTTGACAAGTATTGTCGGGAAGTGTTCATCTAATGAGCCGACGCTACAACAGTCATTACAGAATGAAAATTTAGCTTCTCCTTTGAACATAAATACTTACGTAAGTAAATATTCAATTATTATTTAGCCAGATAAGAATAGAATAATTAATCACTTTGAGAATACCCAATGACAGGGAATTTCAGTAATGTTGAAATTCTACAAGGCAATGTTTGAAAAACAACATATTTTTTTGCATGATCATTGTTCGTACAAAAAAAAAAGACAAAAAGTAATCTACTTTAAGGGTGAAATTTTATCTTTAATGGTTGGTATTTTAAAAAGTATTTATCTAAGAATAAATAAAAATTCAATAAAAATCTTATCAACCATTTATTTTTTGATAAAGCTGAAAACTATTTTTATTTAAAATAAGTGTTAATTTCCCCACCCCCTCCGACACACACACACGCACTTTTTTTAAAACCAAAATTACATATACCTATCGTTTTACTTTTTGTTTTTCTGTGTAAAGCATCCGTTAAAATTTTCGAAATCAAAAAGACTTGGGCTACTGTGTTATCAAATTTAGATTTTATTAAATAGTAGAGAGAGAATTGTTTCTATGTAAAAAAAAGTCTTGAAAGTAACCTAATTGGCTAAATTCAAATGACGTCATAGTCACATAAGTAGAATCACGTGTTTTCAGCCAATCAGTTCATAAGTTTATGTGACGTCATAACCACAACTGCAATCACGTGTTTCAGTCAAGCAGTTTATTCTCTTTACTGTTGTGAACTTTACTTTTTTTAAAAAAAATACATATTTATAAATAATATGAACAAAAATACAGGAAAACAAAAGAAATTTGACTTAAAAAAGCACATATAACATAAAATTGTTTTGAAGTGATAACTTCCTTAGACGCGTTTTGCTGGAGAGTGAACTTGAATGATGCGTTTTATAATTTGAATTCGATAATTTTCTCTACACTTTGATTTGGTGAAATTGTGATAGTAACCATTAGAATTATTTATCCATTGTCTGCTCTACACTTCGCTGCACAAATTTCTCCGATACATGACTATTTAAAACAAAATTATTCAGTAGTATTGTTACCATTGTTACGAGCGTTACAAACCCGAGCGTAACAATGCTTGGCTTTATAAAATAATTCTAATGGTTACTATCACAATTTCACAAAATCAAAGTGTAGAGAAAATTATCGAATTCACATTCACAAGAATTTAGTTGCCTACACTGAAGCCGGATCAACTTTTCTGAAGAAATTGCCTGTTATTTTATGTGGGGATTTTAAAATAGATTTTTCAAAAGACAAATCAAAGCCTTTAGTAGATTTTTTAAAAACAAAATTCAATTTAATTATGTCAAATGATCCAAATGAAAGAATGACAAAGTACGGCACAACGCTTTTGGCAGAATTTTTTTTAGATATTTAAAAATTTTTGAATCTATATATAAAGTATTTATATAACCTATTTCAACTAACATAAACCTATTGTTTCCTTCTTAGAATACAATTAATTCACAAATGTGACTGTATATTTCGTAAAAAATATTACTTCGAGAGAACAGACATATGAATAAATAATTTTGTATGACAATATTAATATCCCCTTGTTTTTTATTCCCCGAACAAAGCCCTGAAATACCATTACAAAATTCGAAGTTATCACTTCTATCGTGTGATCATAAGCACCCTCACTCTTTTTTTTTAATTTTTAAAAATTTCATGCAAAATCTTAGCAACTGAACATGTTTACCCAAATATCAAATAAAAAATTTTATCTACTTTCCCGAGTAGAAAATCAAATTCAAATCTAATGTCAGTTTTGAATTCAATGAAAATCGCTTGATTGTATTTATGTGACTTTCATGAGTTTATATATATATATATAGCCCATTATAATTTAAAAACTTAAAAACCTTGGATACCTTAACAGATCGCGACTACGGCTCCTTAAGCCTATTTTAATTTTTGACAATAATTTTCGTACTACTCAACTCTTTTTCACGTGAATCGCTGTTGTCATGGTGACGAAGATATTGTGTGTATACCGGTTGATTCAAAAATAATGTTACCAATTTCAGAGAATCATAATTTTTTTTCGAATTGAGTTATATATATAATATATATATATGAGATTTTCAATGTGTGGTTTCCTTTGGCACAGTGTGTGTGTGTGTGTGTACATTTTGCATAAATGTTTTCGCCTAGCCAAAAAAGGTTTTTTTCCCCCAGTTTCCTCTTTGATTGCTTTTTGAAGCCCTTGAAGAATTTTTACTTTACCTCTGTTTAATTGGTTTTTAAGTATCTCCATAACAAACAATGGAAAGAACTCAGTCAGGGGATGGCTGTAATCATTTCTCAGGAGGCAGAAAATTTATTCTTTAATCTTTCAGCCATTTTATAGTTGATTTTGCAGTATGACTTGGTGCAGAATCTTGTTGCAAAACAAAGTTTCCTTGAGGGTAAAGACGTTTACTTTTTTTGATCAAGTGTTTAAAAACTTTATTCTGATAATATTTAGCATCAATTTTTGCTTTTAGTTCTACAAATAAATGTTTTTGTTAAGCCTTGAGAGAACATTCAGATCCATACCATAACACTTGACGGCCAGCTTGCATTTTGAAAAACAGCTGCGTCTTTTTAACGTTTTTTTGCGTTTAATGTATTGTATCTTCATTTTGTCAGTTGTGAATGACAAATGAAACGCGGTGCTTCATCCGAAGTTATCCATGCTTTGTTTCTACCTTTGCGTAATATTAAATACAGAGACCAAGAACGTTTTCTTTGTTTTTCTACGGTCTTTGTAGACTTTTGACGACACACTGGTTTATTCACCTATTTATAACCAATTTTCTTTATCTGATGACAAATTCTTGATTGCGATGCCTATAGTTTCTTTGTTGAAGTTTTTGAGGCAGAGGATTTTTTACTGCGATAAATCTTTTTAGCTTTTTTTCTTCATGAAGGAAATCCATTCGTCTCCATTTTTTTTTTCGGGAGCTTTTGATTGCCAGCCAAAAAAGTTTATTTCTTTCTGAAGTTTAGATAGTAATTCATTAGCAAAATGTCTTTTCTGACTTTTAAATGCTTTATTTATAACAGAATTTTAGAGCAAACAACCTTCAAAAGCTTTAAAATTTCGTTTCGGATTTGAGGATCTAATTTCGGAGCCACAATTTACTCCTATTAATAAAAATAGTTAGATTGGTAATTTAAAGGTTTCATTTTTAAAATATAACCGGCAGAAAAGCTATAAAAATTTACCATTTATAGTTATATGCCTTTAAAATTAGTCACACTTATTTTGAATCTACCGGTATAACATAAAAAAGAGGGTTTTTTTTTTCTTCGAAAGACATTTTTATCATCAGAGCAATTATGATAATTTTTAAATGAGTAAAGTTTCTGATTCTACATGATTTTGAAATTGACACATTTAATAAACCATTTGATTAAGAGTAATTAATTTTATTCTTTGTTTTTTCAATTCCTACTATTAGTTCACACTCTCGATATATATTTATATATTTTATTTATATATATTTATTTTATATATCTTTTTCAAATTTTCAATCGTTGATAAAATACTTTTTATTCATCCACTCAAGTTCGAATTCATTTTTAAAAATTTGTAGGAGATGTGACACTCGATGTTAATGCAGTTTTTTCAAACATTAATTCATTAATTTAATTTAATTAATGAATTATAGTTTTAGAGGTATATTTCAGTCGATTTTATTCCTCTAGATGTCAGTACCATTGGATAAAATAGCTTTTGTTAAATTTGTGGTGAAGATTTAACTCAATCTGAATAAAATTATATGCTAGTTAGACATCAGCATTCCTTTTACACTGGTTTTAAGGTAAAATTCTTATCTATTATATTCAACTTTTATTAAAAAATGTTATTACAAATTTAATGGGGTTAAAAAGTTTTTAATGTTAATTTAAAAGGAGTTTTGCCACTTAATATTGTGGCTTTGTCATATGTTTATATATACATATTTATATTAATTGTAATTACAGTTGAACCTCTATATAACGAGCCTCTATATTGCTCTAAATTTCTGTTACATGAATATATTTCTCTAAAATGTTCTTTGTTTTATGCCAATGAACTCTGTAAAATGGAAAGATTTTGTAGTGGGACATTCTACATCTCCCCTCCGTTCGATACTCTCTGGATCCTTCATGAGGGATCGATTTTGGATTATTGCCAAAAGAGAATTCTAGAACATAAGTTTCTAAACTTATTTATACTATGGTCTTGTTTTCAATAAAAAAATGTTGCAAACATTAATTTTTTTTCCCGCGTGTAAAAATGTATAACACTTATATGTTCGTTGATAAAATAACCTTAAAATATATAAAAAAAAGTAATTGATAAAAATGTAAACAAACTGCCACGCCTCCTTTCACATGTAAACCATTAATTTGTTTGAACTAGAAAGGAACGATGAAATATTTCTCTTTTTAATGTCTAATTTTTTTTGAAAACTAGTTTTACATGAGAAAAAAAGAAAACATTAAGATTTTTAGAATTTCAAAATTTTACGGTTTTTCAGAGAAACTATACAATAGTTTATTTGACTATATTTTGTTTATTGTGTTATATATGTATGTAAACTATTTTGTATATTCAAGAAATATTTTTATAAGAAATGGGGTACCTAAAGGAAAGTATGTTTGATAAAATTATGTTTATGTTCAGCTATAAGAAAGGGAAATTTTTTTTTAAAATTTAAAAATTAGAAATATTAGGAAAATTAGAAAAATTAGGACAATATTAGCCTATAGTACGATATGTGAAAACATTCCTGTCTTTAGTTTTTTCGCTTTTTCTCCAAAGCCTAATTTTTGGCCTTTAGGTACACTTTAAGAAACAAAACTATTGCCCTATATGGTTCCAAATTTTTTATACTTCTATACAGGATACCTGTTAATATAGTGAACGTATTTTTTTAGTCAAAGTAGTACATAGTTTTAAAAAAAATAGTTTTATGTATTAAAAAAGGGGGGAGGGAGAAATAAAAATTACAAAGTCTTATAATTATTTAAAAAAAACAATCTTAATAGTTTACTAAAGAAATAGGCTCACTATATTTTGGTTATTGTTTTATATATGTGAAAAAAATATTTAACATATTTAAGAGATACATTTTTTAGAAAATGGTATCTAAACATAAGCATGTTTTATGAAATCTCAAATGAGTCCAACTTAAACAGAAAAAAATTTTTTTTTGAACTAAACAACAATTTTTGTATTTCTACAGGATGATTAAAATATCTTTTTGTTAAGAAAAACAACCAAATCTCAATTGGAATTTTTTAAAGATATTTGCCCTCCATGGACAATTAGTCTTAATTTTGGCATTTTTCTCTTTCGAGCATATCTTGGTACTTTTAAAGAAATAGTAACTATGTCTACTTATTGCAAAATGTATAAATTACTTTAAAAATAGTTCAAATTATGAAAAAAAAACACCGAACTTTTGGATTTAAAAAAAATTGCTAAATCACTAATAAATTCATATATTATATTTATAAAAGCAATAATGCATCTATTACGCATTTTTAGAATACACACTACATCTATTTACATGGAACATAGGTTTATTAGAAAAATAAGTGAATAGATTTTCGAACCGTGTACTCAGAAAACAAGCTAAAATGTGTAAATTAGCAATTTATTTCGACATAAAATAAATCTAATTTGAACTTGTATTTGCATCAATGACATCTGCTTTTGAGTGTTATCTTTTAACCATATCATTAAATCTTTTCCATATTTTTCATTACAACATCTCTTGCGTATGAAGCTGTGCTTATATTAGTAGATCCAGCTGGTACACTTTTTCTAATGGAGATTTCATTTTTTTCTTATTGTCCTCAGTCTGGCTTCATTCATAGAACAAAATTTAGCAACACCTGCTACTTTTTTGTATTATGCAGATGATCTAAAATTTTAGTTTTGTTTTCTAAAGATATAAATTTTAATTTTTTAAAATACAAGTTATTTTTAGCATGGTTAAAAAGCTCAAAAATTTAATAAAATTATAAAAATTGCTTATCATTCACTCTAGTAAATATGAAGTTCTGAAAATTCCAAACAAAAAAACACAATGATGTACAAAATGATGCTAAAATTTATTGCACTAAATAACAAGAACAGAATAGAGAATCCCTATTTCAGAATGAAATAAATAAAATTATGAATGGAATGGTATTTAAAAAATAAGTAGTATAGTTTTTTTAAAGTCAATTTCTATTTCGTTAGAGAAACGAATCTGTTGCAGCCAGTTGTAACTTCGACAGAAATAACGTAGAACAAATTTAAAATTAAAAAATTAATTTAATTAATGAATTAATATTTGAAAAAACTGTATTAACATCCAGTGTCATCCACTACAAGTTTAAAAAAAATTGGATTTGAACTTCAATGGATGAATAGAAAGTATTTTATAAACGATTGAAAATTTGAACAAGATATATAAATGTAGCGTTCGCCGGTGTTGGTTTATTTGGATTGTACGCATTTCTGGTCTCAGGAAAACATCTTCAGAATTTATTTTCAACTTGTTTATTTACACACACATAACGTAGAATGAGAATCACCTTTGTACTTCACAGATATTTGGTAAGAACGCGAAAACAGACACAGGCGACATAGCAAAAGCAAGCAGCGCCGATTACATGATGAAAGCAAACAGACAAAAAGTGAGTGAGCACAAATAAACTCGCTTTTTTTATACCGGCAGTGAAAAGCGCGTGACTCCTTTGTAACAAGAACTGATTCATTAAAATGGGTGGGAAAGCTATTTCTGATGTAATAATATTATTTGATTAAGATTAGGGTGTTAGTTTTGAACCAAAGAATTAAAGATTGTTTAAATATTAAAAAAGAGTCGAATAAAAGGATGCTAGAGGGTATTATTACATATATAGAGTGAACTAATATTAGAAATTGAATAATTAGAAATATAAGCAGCAATATTGCCAATCGAGCAGAATTGAGAAATGACTATAGACGTTTTTTTTCTAAATTCACATTATTTTAAAAACAGCGTAAAAAAGTATAGAGTACATCAGTGCTTCTCAAACTTTTAATACTTGCGACCCAATATTCAATCATAATTATCATCATGCCCCCCTCCATTCAATAACAATGTTTTGAATTCGAAAATACGATACTTTGATGCTAAGGTTACCATACGATTTTATCCTCTTAAGTGTCACTGGTGTATATAAACGTCTCGCTCAGCCAGTGCGCAAATTGACCGGACATATATATACGTCTTTTCAAAGTACGATTTTTTCTGATCACTCCTATCCATAAAATTATTCCGAAGGTTTTGAAATGCAATAAAATGATCTTGACAGTGTCTGCGAAGGATTTATTTATTTCAGAGGATTTGTTTATTAATTCCCTTTCTCGTCCCCCAATGCACCACATATGCGCTTACGTGCAAAACGGTGGCATTTGGGATCGAATGATGTAACTTTTAATCGGCAATTAAGGAATTAATTATAAACCATATAAATTATCAATCTAAGTGTTAATTTTTGAATATAATTTTATATATGACAAGCCTGTTAGGTCACTGGTCATTATTAAACTTGCTCTTAACTTAATATTATTAAAAAAAATTAATGATCAAATACATTGTGCAGTACTGATACATTTATATGTATACCATATCAGTGTAAATGTTTTTTAAAAAATTTTATCATGTCAGAATGTATTTTGTTTGTTTACTTTCAATAAATTAATAATTTTTTTAATATTCGACTTTTCAATATGCTCGCGCCCTCTAGGGTGCGTGCCCCACAGTTTGAGAAGCGCTGGAGTAAATCAAAGGATATGTGTATCTATATATTTTTGTACGCTTACAGTCATGAAGCTTTAACCATTATTTATTTTGTGAAAGAAAAACATGTTCTAGATAGCAATATATTTGAAAAAATTTTTATAATATGCATAGAATACAAATGCAATAAAGAAAAAAAAATATTCGAAGAAATAGCTGAATTTGATTTTTTCCTAAACATTGAAACAAATATAAAAAGTTGCTGACGATTTCAGAATAGTTTCTGAATAATGATAATGCCATTTTAAGATCAACATTGCTACATATGTATTTATAGTTTGCTCGTGTAAGTCGTATATTTTAAATGAATAGCGAAGGGAACATTTTTTTTTAAGGAAAAGAATGTATTGAAAGTTTTCAAATCTACATTAGATCGATTGTGATTGAATACGACACTCTCCCAGATCACTGCTAAACGTTCCTCCCCTTAAAATCCAAATGAGCCTGCTTCGAGGGTCAATGTTTTTTAGGGTTAGTAGCACCTTCATCGATATAATTCATGTTGTAAATCAATGGCACTAATAAAGCCACAAATATCTGCAGAACATCTTATTTTTCTTTTAGTTATATCCCCCTTTTTAACACGTTTTTATAAGTTTCACTTGTATGTAATGGAATCCTTGAACTCGATTTTTACCCACTTTATAAGGTCAGATTAATTCGAAATTTCGCACACTTGTCAAGGACAAATGACAATACAATAATTTCATAATTTTATTTCATTGTCCTGATCAGGATTTTAATAATTAAGGATTTTAAAGATTTACGAGATTTGGCGACTAATTGCATGAACCATTTTCAAATTTAGCGACGAATTCCATATGCCATTTCTAGATTTGGCGACTAATTCCATATGCCATTTCTAGATTTGACGACTAATTCCATATTTTGCAACTAAAAGATTAAGATACTACCCTAAAACAGCAAAATAGGCTTCTGGTTAGTAAAAAATAAAACAAAAAAAGTGTTCTTTATGTGAAAGAAGGTATGGTGGGTGGGTGCGTAGTTTTTCTGAAAATTAAAAAAAAAAGACTCGTGCATGTGAATAAAAATAATTTATGTTCTAACTGCTAGATATTTTTTATTTTTATAAAGCAATACATTTAGAAGTGATGATACGAATTAACATTATAGAAATACGTTTAAAAGATGATAATTTTATGTTCTAAATGCTAAATATTTTTTTTTTTAAAGCAATTTTGAATTCACATTAAGCAATATGTTCGAAACGGGCAAAGTGATGATCGTCTTACGTGAATTAATGGTTTTTTTTTTTATAGGTACCGCTAACTACTCTCCCACCAGTGAGGTGGATAGGCGAACGATTTTTTCCCGTTCGTTTTTGTTTTTAAAATTGTTTTTATTTAGATTCCTCTCATTATTATTTATTTTTATTTATTTTCCTGATATGAGAGAAAGATGATCTATCGTTTGCCATATTTTTCTTCTCTTATTTATTATTTTTTTTACTCTCTCTTCTTATTTTTTTATCTATTTTCTTGCGGTAGATGGCGTGACTAATTCCAGCCGCCACGTAATTCTGGCTCTAAATATCAAACTCAAGGATAAATTCAACAAAGAGTAAATGATAGTTTTAAAAACTAAAAAAAAACAGGCTTTTATTGTAGATCGAACAAAAAATTAAAAATAAATTATAATTTAAAAAAAAAAACTGTGAATCTCGAAGCGAAAAAGTAAAAAAAAAATTCTTAATATAAGAATAAAATGATTAACGAGAAAATTAATGTCAATGGGATAAAAGCTTGTGGTGCTTTGTACTACATTTTCACACAAACTCAGCATTTCGCAATAGAACTAGTAAGAAATCATAACAATTAATATAGAGCACCCCACGTTTTTATCCGACTGACATTAATTTTCTAGTTAATCATTTTATTATATTAAGAATTATTTTTTTACATTTTTGTTCGATTCACTATAAAAGCGTGTTTTATATATATATATAGTTTATTTTTTAAACAATAATTTATTTTAACATAATTACAATACTGTTAAACAACATGCATTATCAAAAAAAGAAATTTATGTTAACAAAAATATTTTTAACTATTTTTTAAATCTTTGTATTTCTAATTCGCGAAGTTTTTAGTTTTTAACCCGAAATTATTAGAATATTTTTGCCCCATTAATTTTAATTTATTCAAATATTTTGATTTTTTTAAAGGGGAATTTCTGAAAATTTAATGGTTCTATGTTTCTTGTGATATAAATCCAATAAAAGTAGCAATTAAAACTGCACAGGAACTTAAATTGATGTTGGGTAACTTTTTCCTTCTTGCGAAAGATGTTAAGAAGCTTTCCACACGATAATTTCAAAATCTGTTTTTATAAATGATTTAAAAGACTTTTTAGAGCATAATGATTTATTTTTTTGGAATTTCAGCTCTTTTTATTATTATTTTACAAGCATTTTTTTCCCGAGAATGATATACTGATTAACATAAAAATATTCATATTGTATCGTTGGATCATGTTTTCTGTTTTTAATTTCCCTATTACTCACGATTACATTGTTATATCGTATCATTTTATCGATTATATTTGTCCTCGTTATATGTATGTTTTTGATGAGAATGTTTGAATTGTTTAAAACTTGCCAAAGAGCAATATAATTTTTAAGAATTATATTAATTGTAAGAATTTTGAGGAATTACACTTATTAGATTCATTTACTTAACCCTTTCAAGAACCATTTATTTCTCTTTTGAATTTCTCGCAGTTTTTTATGTTGTGAGCGACTTACACCAGAAGTTTCTCCTTCACCGTCTTGCTAACCTAAGGGTGGGGGAGGAATGAAAGCTGAACCGGAGACTTCCATAATAACAATTATTTATTCACTCAAACACGCTAACTCACACCTACTTATTCTCAAAGTGAATGTCAAAGGAGTAGCAGAGAGAAAGCAATGATTAATAAGCAAATATGCACAAGTAACTTATTTAACTCAACCTAATCTAACGTGGATTCCTAGTCTTAAATCTTCTAATTCAACTCAGTGGCAAAACACCACTTTTAATCTTTATGTGCGAAAGTCAACTTTATTCAATCTCACATGCGCAACGAATGTAGCAGCTCCTACCTCCTTCTCATATAATTACAAAACTCTGACTATATATAGTCGTACTAATCTGCATATCACGGTTTCTTCTTGAGAAGGATGACTGTGAAATAAACGTGAATGCTAGCCCAAAGATTCCCCAAGAGGATTAGTGATAGGACGCGTAAAATTGGTCACAATGTTTTATTAACAATTAAACAATGGCATTTAAGGTAATATGTTTTATTTTGCGGAATTTTATATTTAAATTTTAGGGGTGAAATACTTCCCAAGGCACCATTCACTGTCATAAAAAATAATTTGATTCAATGGTGATTATTTGCCATTGAAAGATGAGAAGCATATCGCAATGCACAAGGAAACAACACATTATGCACACTTGCAACGGGCCTTCTTTTCTTGTCCCTTTTCTGCTACATTTCCTGCTTCATCTATAGTTGGAAACCATGTTTGGCATATAATTTCCCATACTGGTTAAGCACATATCATCCAGAACTACACACTTTGATTGGAAGCTAGAAGGACGTCTTTTCCTTTTTCTTGAGGATTATCAATCTATTAGCTGACGAGATAATGAATGCCATACGGAATGTTAGCTGGTCTAAGCTTCTGTTTCTTTTGTTCATTAGCCACAATAGGAAACTATTTATAATGGCAAGGTCAATGCAGCCATTTTACATATCTTCTTAGTTCAGTGCTTCTCAAACTTTTATAATTCGCGACCCAATATTCAATCATAATTTTCATCGCGCCTCTCTCCATATAATAACAATGTATTGAATTCAATAATACTATACTTTGACGCTAAAGCTACTATACGACTTTAACCTTTTAAGTACCAACGACGCATATAAACGTGTCGCTCAGCCAAAGCATTAATTTTCTGGACGTATATATATACGTCTATCCAAAGTACGATCTTTTTTGTGCACTGCTATCCATGAAATTATTCCAAAGGCTTTGGAATGCAATAAAAGGACCTTGACAGTATTTGAATAGGCGTTGCTTTTTTTGGGCTTCTGGACTGTAAGAACAGTCCTCAATCCCATTTCTGGACGAGTCTTCGATGAGGGGCATGGTGAAAGTGGGGTTTTTCGTTCTGCTAGGTGGCATGACGGCGATTGGCTGGATGATGGGATCCGGGAGGCGTGGCTTCTGTGCTTTGTAAGTTTTGAAAAGTTTTTGCTTTGACTGAGAGCTGAGTGGCTGCTCTCTGATTGGTTGCTGGGTAAAGTGAACAGTGACTCCAATTGGCTGCCCTGGGGGCTGGGGTTGACAGCATTTGAGAAGGATTTACTGATTTCAGAGGATTTGTTTATTTATTCCTTTTCTTCCCCTCCCCACACACAAAAAAAATTATCGAAATACATGGAAAGGGGTGTCATGGGGGAGCGAATCACGTAACTTTTAATCGGCAGTTAAGGGATTAATTATACAACGTACAAATTTCCAAGATGAGTGTTAATACAAGCCCATGCATTATTATCAACCTTGTTCTTAACTTATTAGTATAATTAAATTACTGATAAAATACATTGTACACAGAACTGGTACATTTTCAAGTGTATTGTATCAGTGTGTGATTTTATTTTTTTTTATATCAAAGTATTTCGTTTGTTTACTTTCAGTAAATTAATAATTTTTAAATAATATTTTGTTTTCGACTTTTCAATATGCTCGCCCCCCCTTAGGGTGGTGCGCCCCACAGTTTGAGAAACACTGTTTTAATTTGTATCTTTCTTTTCTTTGATCAAAGCGATCAACCCCTCCCATGACATTGTTATATACAGTGACAGCTTTTGGACAAGGTACCTTTTTATGTCCAATTTGCAGGTGTCATAACACTTCATTATATGCAGCAGCACAAAACTGAAGCAAGAATTAGTCTTCGCATCGTTATAATAGCAAGGTCAATATATTATACAATGGGCTTCGCTCTTCCCTCAGGTGTATTTGGTAAGATCATGTAGATGGGAAGCAGTCTTCCCAAGACCCACGAAAGGGTTAATAAAGTAATTATTTATTAAAATTTGAAAGTTTTTACATTTTTCCCATTTTTATTTAACTTCTGATTTGTAAAATATGAATGAAGTCCTAATTTTGAAAAAAGGAGGGGGCGCTATAGAAATGTTTTTGCTTTTTTTAACTTTACATGATCCGTTTTGAAGGTTGGAAGAATAAGCCATATATGCAGGTGTCGACCTTGTCGTAAGACCCATGCTACAAATAACGTAATTCGTTGTAAGACCTTCGTGTGGTTCTAAGACGAATTTATTTATAAATAACTATATAATATAAAACATAAAAATAGTCATTTAATTTAGGACAGGAACTATTTCACTTTATGAAAAAAATTTGGTTTCTATACAAATGTAGAAAAAAAATGGTTAAAAATTAATAAGGAAATAGATAATTTTGAAAAAAAATGTAGCAGTTTTCTTTAGTAATAAAATAAGATGTTCAGGTACACACATTCTTATGTAGTTTTACATTTATTGTTGGGACATGGTACGATTTTTAAGAAAGTCTTTGATTTAATAATTTTTACAGTTTTTTTTGCTTGTAACCTATGTATGCGTATTATGTAAACCAGTTTTTTGTGTTCAAAATACGACCAAAAGCTAACAATTTAATTTTTTAACAAAAAATTTTATGAAAGTATTTTAAAATGCTACTTCTCATATATACAATAATTGACGTATATACTTGAAATTTGATTCAAAAGTACGTCGAACTAGGTATAGTAAAAATCGGTATGGGTTTTCTGCTATATATAGCAAAACTGATATTTATAAAATAACTTTTTTAAAGGAATTCTTGTTAAAAACTCATAGAAAAAAATGTATAAATTTTAAATTAAACTTTAAAAAAAAAATAAATATTTTGATTTAGAAATGCATGTACTAATAGTGAAAATGTAGAAAAATATCAAAGAACTTGGCTCTCTAGAAAAAACGCCTTACCATTTTAGATGAAGATAAGCTAGTTTTTTTCCTGAGATAAACCCGTTTAAAGTTTTTATTTGCCATTGGGATGTAAATAAAAACGAACATAAAGGTTATTCATAACTCTGGAGTTTTTTAATTTAGAACTTTCAAATATTTTAAAAATATAGAAAATGATGTAAAGAATAATTTATATATAGGATAAAAAAAATTAGGTTGAAATTTTAATGGATTTTTGCCAATTGAATCGTACTGCGTCTTCTTAAAGTAAAAAAAAAAAAAAAAGAGAGAGAAAGAAATTTCTAATTGAAAGTGACAGGTCGCCAGTTGTTTCTCGTGATGATACGTGAAAAATGAAGAGCTGACACAGAAGCCTTTAAAATATTCTTTCTTGAAGTTAAGAGGATTATCCGTGGAAGAGCGATTGCGGATTCTCAAAACTTTTCTATTTTCGGAACTGCAGCGGTATGAAAATGAGTTCACATTTTAAGCCGAAGAGAAAATTTCAGCCGTATGAAATTAATATTAAAATTATGAAATTTCTATACGTGGATAGTAGAAAAAATGAATATATATATATATATATATATATATATATATATATATATATATATATATATATATATACAATTGTTTTAATTCAGTTTCTACTTAAGTCAGCAAAGAAAATTTTTATTTTGGTTACTTTTTAATCAAATAGTTAGAATTAATATAAATATGTATATACATATGGCAGAATCACTCTTTAAAGTGGTAAAATAGAACACGATTTTTCTTGCTATTTTCCATTTTACTTTCTATATAGGGCGTTGGAGCGTTATTTTTGTCTCTGTTACTATTTATTTATTCATACATTACATTTAATTGGGAGTTTCCATTCAACAGATAACAAGGAAAGCTGTCTCTTTTACCAGTGCCAAGCGTATCATTAAGAAAAAGTTGAATGATCTCCAAGACAATACACTGAGAGAAATTCCAATACGATCTGGTGGAATAATCTTAAAGATCTTCCCACGTGGCCAAGACGTAAAGCAGTTGCCGAGTTTTGTCTGACCACTGGACACGACTGTCTCCTGAAACATTTACCTATAATACCAGGCCCCTTTCTGTCCTCTCTGCGATTTTCGAGAGGACATGGATGCTGACCACATTCTCCGCTGCCCAGCCCTAAGGAGCTCCTCTTTGTGCGACCTTTATTGAAAAGTTAGGGACTTATTGGGTTTTCATAGACTTTTCTCGCCATTTTTATTATTTTATCCCCTTATTTGTTTATTATGTCTGGTTTTGTTCTTACCCCCTTGTTGTGTAGTGGTCTTCTGTAAACCTGGCTATTAGAAATAAAAAAAACATTTAATTGTTCCAATAAAATAGTATAGTACAAAGCAATCACATTCTCAGAAATTAGGTCATCCCAGGTGGCTTTCGAACCCACGATCATTAGATTAGAAGTCCAACGCGCTATCCATTGCGCTACGAGGACACTACGTACGATTTTCTTTTCTATAGATGGTATTGGACTTATATTTTTGTTCATTGCTATTTATTCATTTTTTAAATTTAATGAATGAAGTAATATTTGAAAAAACTGTATTAACATCAAGTGTCATCCACTACAAGTTTCAAAAAATGAATTTAAACTTGAATGGATGAATGGAAAGTATTTTGATTTTATTAACAATTGAAAATTTGACCAAGATATATATATAGGGAGAGGGTGGACAGTAATAGTAGGAATTAAAAAATTGTTCATAATTGTACTGAATTAAAAATGTGTAAAGCTAAATTTGCTGAACTGAACTTGGAAACACGCGCGTCTATTTTGATGAAATAAAAAACTATTTTTTCCATGTTTCTTTTTTCAATTCCTACTGTTAGGTAACACTCTATATACTTATTTATCTTGGTTGAATTTTTAATCATTCATAAAATAAATTTTAAAGCGCTAAATTGAGCTGAAATTTTATATACATGATTATTTTGGATTACAGTACAATAATTTAACTATAATTAATTAAAATTGATTAAAACTAATTATTTAAAAAAATACATATACAGCCACGTTGGCATAATTTTTGGCGACTTGTGTCAAAACTTGAAAAGGTGTTTTTCTCGCGTTTTAATGCATTCAGTTAAACTGAAAGTTTATACACACCCGATTGTTTTGGATGACAATACGATATTTTAATGATAATTAATAGAAATTAATTACCACTTAATGTTGTGACTCTGTCATATATATACATATTTATATTAAGTGTAACTATTTAATAAGAAGTAGCTAAAATATACAAATTTTCTTTGTTTATCTAAGTAGGAATTGACTTAAAATTTTTTTTTTATAAAGGGTGTTTTTTTAGAGGTATAGAACTTTAAATTGCAATCAAACAACGATGTATTATTCGATTGACATGAATTTTTTTTTATTTGAAAGATAATCTTGTGGCATTACATTTTAAATATGATTTCTGGCATATGACTGCCACGGCTGGCTCGGATGTAGTCCAATCTGGACGTCCAATTTTCGATGACTTTTTCCAACATTTGTGGCCGTATATCGTCAGTAACACGGCGAATGTTGTCTTTCAAATGGTCAAGCGTTTGTGGCTTATCCGTAGAGACCAATGACTTTACATAGCCCCACAGAAAATAGTCTAGCGGTGTTAAATCACAAGATCTTGGAGGCCAATTCACAGGTCCAAAACGTGAAATTAGGCGGTCACCAAACGTGTCTTTCAATAAATCGATTGTGGCACGAGCTGTGTGACATGTTGCGCCGTCTTGTTGGAACCACAGCTCCTGGACATTAATGATTGTTCAATTCAGGAATGAAAAAGTTATTAATCATGGCTCTATACCGATCACCATTGACTGTAACGTTGTGGCCTTCATCGTTTTTGAAGATGGATTCCACCAGCCCATAAAGCGCACCAAACAGTCAGTTTTTCTGGATGTAACGATGTTTCGACATACACTTGTGGATTAGCTTCACTCCAAATGCGGCAGTTTTGTTTGTTGACGTAACCATTCAACCAGAAGTGCGCTTCATCGCTAAACAAAATTCGCTTATGAAAATCGGGAACAACGGCCATCTCGTTTTGGGCCCATTCGACGAATGTACGCCTTGCTTGATGATCATTTTGATGATTTGCCAAACCAAACTGAGAATAAATCACTTGACAGCCGTTAAATCGGTCGCCATCTTTCTTGGAAAATAATGCCAACTTAAACTTCTATACCTGGAAAAAAAAACACTCTTTATTACTTGTTTTGTTCAAGATATCACTTTTGGGAAATATTATTTTTTAATTATTCTTACTTACGGTTCAAGAAGCTATAAAAATTATGCAGGGTATAAAAGAAATATGGGGAACATATGGTTATAATTTTGGTTGGTTTCAGAGGTTTTATATTTATAAGTAAAAAAATGTGATTGTTTTTTTGGCTATTAACTTTTTTTAACAATAAAGAATATAGTGTTCGTTTTCTGTTACTAAAAGATTTTAATTTAAAATGCCCTTTAAAATATAATTACTTCTCAAAGTTAAAGAAAATGTAAAACATACTAAGCGAGTGCTTTTCAAACTTTCAATATTTGCGACCCAATATTCAGTCATAATTTTTATCGCGCCCCCTCCATACAATAACAATGTATTTAATTCAATAATACTATACTTTGAGCTAAAGCTACGATACGACTTAAACCTCCTAAGTCCCACCGGCGTTAAACGTCTCGCTCAGCCAAAGTGTTGATTGTTCAGGACATATGTCTTTCCGAAGTAATATCTTTTCTGAGCACTGCTATCCATAAAATTATTCCAAAGGCTTTGAAATGCAATAAAAGGACCTTGGCAGTGTTTGTGAAGGATTTACTTATTTCAGAGGATTTCTTTATTTATTCCTTTTATCTCCCCCCGCCACACAATACATTACATACGCGCTTGAGTCGAAAAGTGTGGCATTGTGAAGCGATTCGCGTAACTTTTAATCTGCAGTTATGGGTACAAATTATCGAGAGAAATGATAATTTTTGTACGTAATTTTATACATTACAGACCCATGGAATCTCTGGTAATTATTAAACTTGCTCTTATTATTGTTAAATTAATTATAAAAGTTATTAATTAATTAGTTGTAAAATGCGTTGTGCAGTATTGATACATTTATAAGTTTATTATATCAGTGTAAATGTGTATTTTATTATTTTTTCTATGGCCAAATGCATTTTGTTTGTTTACTTTCAGTAAATTCATAATTTTTTTAAAACCTTTTGTTTTCTACTTTTTTAATACGTTCGCGCCCCCTTCGCAGAGTCGTCTCGCTTCCCTCCTCCCCTCCCAGGGGGCGCACCCCTCCGTTTGAGAAACCCTCCAAGTTGTTCGAAATCATCAACATATAACGAACCTTTTTGCATAAGTACCATCAAGATACCATTTTCAAATATTTTGACCAATGACATGCATTGATGTAGGGGTTTATTAAATATGCTTCGCAGTCTTTTTAAGGGTATCACAGAAATTTGCAAAAGTTTATATGAATATATAATTAATAATATTTTAACGGGTAGGACGGCTTGGGAGAACCTTAGTTCAAACAGGGTCCGGCGATTTTAAAATGTTTGGGAACCACTGCAATTATGTATTGTTAGTAGCTAATTAATAGAAGCAATTACAAAACTTATGAGCTTTGTAACTCTAAAAAAAATGTAACACATTGAACACAATTTTTATTTTTCTATTATTAGTTCACTATCTCCTTATATTTTGTTCAAATTTTCAGTCGTTAATAAAATATATTTTGAAGCTCTCAATTGAGCTGAAATTTTATATACATTATTATTTTGGATGACAATACAATAATTTAATTAAAATTAATAAAAATTAATTGATTAAAACTAATTATTCAAAGAATTACAGATACAACCACGTTGGAATAATTTTTGGCGACTTGTGTAAAAACTTTAAAAGTTTTTTTTTCTCACGTTTTAAAGCGATCATTTGAGGTGAAATTTTCTGTACACGATTGTTTTGATTGTTTGATAGTTTAATTATAATTTATTAAAATTCATTGCCACTTACTAGTGTAAATAATAGTAAGATTAAATTCTGTACTTTAATCTATCGCGCTTAAAAAAAACAATTTAAAAATTCTTCTAAAATATTTTTTTCATAGATGTAAAAAAATAAGCAAATAAATAAATAAAATAAAATAATTTTAGTGTTTTCCTCTCGTTTACTTCAGAAATAATCTTTTAAAAATTAAATTTTTTTTTTTAAAAAAAATTAACAGTATCTTTTTCTGAATAAGATGAATTTTTCCACTTTTAAATGCATATTAGAATTATTTCTTTTATTTATTTGCATCAAGAATTGATTTTTCAAATAACTTTTTGTAAAATAGTTAAGTTTTTTTAACACAATTCAAACTTTACTTATAAAATCAATTTACACTTCCCGCTTACTTAATTCCGAATTAATCCTTTTAACTTTTCAAAAGCAAATCTTAAAACCATTATTTCTCAAAACTCTACCGATATCCGCGGGCAAAAAAACATGCCATTACATAAACGGAATGTTATTTTATTGTTAACTGTCTTCAGCACCCTAACTTCATAAATACGGAACCTTTCCATTCCATTACAGGATTATTTTCGCTTATTTTTCCCTTTAAAAATCCCTACCCAATCGTTGGAAACTCCCCACCAACTGAATACTCTTGCGCTGGTATTGATTTTCTATTCCATGGCTTCCTATACTTCTAAGGGCTTCATCCTTATCAGTTCGGCACCGCATCTTCTTGGCAAGAAGGTCAGCGAAAATGAGTAAATAAATGGGGGAATTCTCCGAGTTATTTTGGGATTTCAGTTTGGGCAAATTGATTTCGTTGGTGCGTCGTATTTTCCGATTTTCCTCTTGGTCTTTTCATCGCTGCGAAAGGGATGAAAAGTCCCGAAATAGTTTAAGAGTTGAAGGGATTTAGAGATGTGTAACTGCCTTCGAGTTCTGTGATGCAAATGTTTGAAACTCTGTACTTTGAAAATGCATTGGCTTTTTGGGACGAAGGATCACACCGATTTATAAATAGGAAATATAATAAAGGAAAATTTTCTAGTATATAATATGTATCTATTATTCAATTCCTACACACTAATAGCTCACACTCTCTATATATTTATTTATTTATCTTGGTGGAATTTTCAATCGTTATAAAATACATTTTAAAACCCTCAATTGAGCTGAAATTTTATATACATGATTATTTTAGATGACAATACAATAATTTAAATATAATTAATAAAAGTTAATTGATTAAAACTAATTATTCAAAAAATTACAAATATAGCCACATTGGCATCATTTTTGGTGACTTGTGTCAAAACCTGAAAAGGTTTTTTCTATTTTAAAGCGCTCATTTGAGCTGAAATTTTCTGTACACTATTGTTTTGGATGACAATACCATACTTTAATGAAAATGAATAAAAATGAATTACCACTTAATGTTGTGATTTTATCATATGTATATACATATTTATATTAATTGTAACTATTTAATAAAAAGTAGCTAAAATAAAATTTTTCTTTGTTGATATAAGTAGGAATTGACTTAAGTTTTTTTTATATTACTGGGTTTTTGTTATAAACAAGTATATTATCTAAAATTTTTTTTAATGTACCATGTTTTAATAACGGACTAAAAAGCATAATTTTTGTTTCCGTTTTTTTTTTTTTTCGTTTTCTTCGTCTTTCTCTCCTCGTTTTCGTTTCTTCTTTTTTCACTTTTTCATGCATTGTCATCTACGTCTCTCTCAGCTATGGACCCAATTTCAAGAGGTCATCGAGAAGTTAGTTTAAAATCAATTAAAAAATTCCACCAGGACAGACAAGAAAGCGAGTTAATAAAAACATGGTTAATTAATAAGTATTTTGATTGTTTAAATGATTTTTATGATGAAAATTACGACTAACCGGTAATTGGTAATTTATATTTAGAATAAATAAAATAGTTTTTTTTATTTCTTTTTCATATTGTTTAAATACAACGAATTGCCTCGCGTTAGTTGTAAAACTTCACTCAAAGTATTACTATTGTGGTTAGCTCAAATCAACTTGAATTCGTCATTTCTATTACAATACCTCAAGTAGTTAACAATAATGAGAGGTTTTCGCGCGTGGCTATCTCCCTCTGCTTTCTTCACCAAGCTGGCGGGCAAAGAGCGCACTATTGTCAATATAGCGATTTTTTGAAAGCGAGTTAATAAAAAAACTTGTTAACCTGGGGGCCCCTCTTTGAACCCAGAGCTACGAAATTGAATACGTAGTCGCAACTCGACCCGTGTTATCGACAGGTGGTCTTTGTTCGTGTAAATTCGTGTAATTTCCGGAGTTACAAGGCACCTGTCAAAATTGGGGCCCGCATCTTCGGGGGCTTGAGTTCGAGACTAAAACTTTTTTTTTTATATTTTCATGCATTGTCATCCACTTCTGAGCTACGGTCCGAATTTCAAGTCTCTAGCTCATCGGGAAGTTAGTTTAAAATCAATTACAAAATTACCATCCGGTAAAAGAAGAAAGCGAGTTAATAAAAACAGGGTAAAATGGATAATACTAACTGATACCCGTTCTTTGTGCACGGGCGAATTGAAAAATAAAACAATACAGATTGAAGGATAAAGAAGTTTTTAATGAGTTTTGATTCACGTAAATTGCAAATTAAACAAACAAACAAACAAACAAACAAACAAAAAAAGCTTTTCGCATATCTCGGCTGAACAAAAAGAAAAAAAAAATAAAACCACATTTATTAAATTTTAAGTTTTTAGATCTAAGAGATGATGAAAAAATGTTTTTTTTTTTTAAAAATTTATAACACTCTTGTGGGTTGATTTTTGAAAACACCTTCCTAAGCTGATCTATGTTCAGCAAACATAACACATTGTTACACATTTTGTGTAATGAACGCTTAAAATAGAGTAAATAATTTATATCTGGATATGTAATACGTTAATATTACTTTCTGTTGTATTTATTTTATGTTAAAATTGTAAGATTCGCAAGCAATGCCGTTCCTTATATTCTAATGGCGATTCAGTGGAAACATAGCGAAATGTTGGCGATAGAGCCTAGTTGGCATCTCATTTTTGGTGATCCTGTTAGAACCTTGGTGATGGATTGAACGGTGCAGAAGTTGATGTGCTGTAGCGCCACCTGGTGGGGAGCTGCAACAAAGAGGATAGCACAAAACCCTTCTCCACAAAATATACATACATGCCAAATTTCACTGTGATCGGTTGAACGGTGTTGGAATGAAGCGAGGCTATATATACAAACATCCATTTTTGTATAGGTAGATATTGTAATTAAAGAATTAATACTGATAAGTTATATTGCATTGATTGGACAATTGTTTCAATACATGTGACCGATTTGTCGTTTTTGTTTCAGCGGTTCAGTGCTAGAAATATGGTGCAAATAATCTGTTTGAAATAGTGTAAACTTTTTAATTAGAACGAGAACGTAACAAACACACACGAACACATGTTTACACTTAAGAATATTGAATAAAATCATTGGAGTCTAAGAAATAAATAAAATGAGTAAAAGCAACTGCTTTTTCTATTATATCTCAGAAAGACATACCAAATCCAGTCAACTCAAGACTTCTCACATCGAGATTCATGACGAAAAGGATGCCAATGTTTGCAACAAAACTTATAACACCAAACAATTTACATATCAACAAATAATATAAACTGTGAAAAGCATTAGATTATATAAATTATTAAATCAAAACAGACGATAATGCTACAGAAAAAGAATTATTTTCAAAGTTAATAGATATATTAAAAATAATTTAAAAGGACATATTTCATTTTTAATTATTGCATTCATTTATTATTATCCATTTAATTATTAGTTTGATTTATAATTCAATGCAAATAAACTGCGTAGTTCTTTTTATTTATAGCAACCTTTTCTAGTCCCTGTGACAAATAAAGAGCCACAGATAGTCAAATAGTGCGAGTTATCGCTGTTTCCGATTGCTTTTTACACACATGGTTGGATAACTGCATTAGTCAAGTACAAAATTTTTCTCAATTTTTTTTATAAGATAAATATTGTTATTTTTTTCGATTTGTTCGTATTCGGTTTTACCATTGTCAGGACTTATGTTTCATCTGAGACTTTTTGATAAAAATAAGTTATTTTGTCGAAATTGTGGGATAAATTTAATACCATTTGAAATATATCATAGACTTGATTAATGTGGAAAATAATTCCAGTATATTATTCCTTCCCTAAAGTGTTTAGTTTAAATGCGTCCTTCAATCTCAGTAATTGAAAAAAGAGACTATATTTTTATGAAATATATATATATATATATATATATATATATATATATATATATATATATTAAAATTCCTTTTGAATTCAAAAAAAAAATGTCAAATAGAAATCATTCTTTTTTATTCGCAATATAAACTAATAGAGTTAATTATGAATTACTAAGAAAATGCAAAGAAAAATAAAAATTACCTTCAAATCAAAGGCATTCGTAAATTTAATATTAAAAAAACATTGTTGGTGAGGGGTTATTACTTTCCAGAAATCATACTACAACATTTCCTCCCCAACAATGTTTTTTTAATATTAAATTTACGAATGCCTTTAATTATTCGAATTATTGAATTAAAGCAGACGATAGTATGGAGGAGATATTTCAAACTAAACACTATCGCTAACTACTGTGTAATTTAAATACTCAAAAATTGTTTCAATATAAAGAAGATATTCTATTTAAATTTCATTATTTGCTTAGTTTGACATTTCTCTTCCATACTATCGTCTGCTTTATATGAATAATTCATGTAACTAATTTATTTGATTATATTTAATTTATTTGCTGATGCACAATCGTTTGTTAAAGTTATGTTGCTTAAATCGACATCTTTTGTAATTATTATAAATCTGTTAGTTTTGTTGGAGAGAAGAGCTGTAATATGCGTGTAATATATATGTATATAATATATCGAGAGAGACCCGCTGGTTGAGCTTAATATGTAATTAATTTTTGTATATTTTTGAGATATTATCTTCTGGAAATCTTTTTTTATCCTTTGACTGATTATAAGACTAAAAGACGTTAGTAAAATAAACTTTTAGGCTTCTATTATTCACAATTATTTTGAACGGGGATTAAAGACAGCCAATAATTCAAGTAAGAATTATCTTTCAGAATTCATTCCTTTGACCAAAATAATAGAAACAAATTGAATCCTTGTTTTTAACAAGTGACATTCTTTTTGAGGAAATCTCTTCCATTTTTACTGGATAAGAATTTAAAGACTTCATTGACACGGTATATATTTTTATTGGTACAAACATTTAACCTCATTAAATTACTTAAAGTTTAAACTGATGATTTAAATTCAATTTTCCAACTATTGTTAGCAATTAGAAAAATTCTATTATTTAGTATTTTTGTATTCTTAGTTTTTTGTTTTTATTAAACACTTGCAGATTTCCATGACTAAATAAATTCTGATATAAACTATGTATTGCTAAACTCTAAGTTCAAATTCAGATTTTAGTACACGATAAATGTATGCGTTTGTGTATTGTTGGTTATTTCAAATTTATATATATTACATTAGATGGTTCAGCAAACTTTGATGTAATATTATTATTTAATCCATTAAAAGTAGCAGTTACATTGAGCACTGCTTTAAAAGTACTTTAAAAAGCTTTAAAAGCATTGATAAATCCTTATTTTATTATTATTGTGAGAGTTAAAATGTTTTATATGATTATTAAATTATTTTTCCAATTCTAATAATTATCTTTATTTATTAATATTTTCATGGATATGTATACGCACAGATTTATTGTAACAAATATATTAAGGAAATATTTATTTTAAAATATGAGTATATCTCTTATAATAAAATATTAAATCCAATATGGAATCCAGCATCTATAGTAAATTAATATTAAGACTAAATTACAGTATTAAATATGTTTAAGGCGCCTAAACTCCCCCTTGTTTACCAGGAAGAAATATATCAATTTCTTCAAAGAATAATACAAAAGTAAGGGAGAAAAAAGGAAAGGAAAGAAAAAAAAAACCCAAGAAAGAAAATCCAAACGAAAATCAGCGAAACTTTAAATAGTACGAAAAAAAACCAAACGAAAATCATTTTAGTCTATAATGTGGAAGATTTATTTGAAAGTAGACAAGAAAAGAGCACAGGATAGCGGAAACATAAAAAAAATGAAAAATGAAAAGTATATTTTTTTAAAGAATTATTGTAGTTTTCGTACCTTAATGGGAAATATGTATTTTTAAATAATTATTGATATAAAATCATTTGTTAGGAGAGCTAAATTTTCATGAACGTGTTTAAAAATCGTTGCGCCATCTACATTCAGAAAAAAGAAACAGAATTTATTTTTGTTTTATAGTGAGATTTCTGATTCCATTTCATGATATTAATATCTTTTTGAAAAATTAGAAATTCTCGTGCTTACTAAGTTGTCTTGTCTTAATTTCTTAATTTTAAAAATTTGTGTAATTTGTAGGTAATTATGTATATTGATTGCTATTTAATAAGCATTTATATTTTAATAAATCAATACACATGATCCACTTTTCCAGAAATAAATTTTAATAATGAGAAAATAAATGAATTTTTAACGTAAATATTGCTTTATAAGCGATTTTTTATTTGTAATTCGGCCGCATTAACCTTTTAGTCATGGCCATGAACTCATAGTTGGCTAGTCATGATTTTGAACCCTAGTGCTGGTATCTTCTCCAGTGTCCAGTGTGTCTTCGTTTTCGGACACAATTTCGTGTAACTTTCGTGATACACAATTTCATGTTATTGAGATTTTGAAATTTGGTTAATATTACAATTTATAATTTTCAAACTTCTGTTCTGATATTATTAGTGCTCTTAAATCTGAACGTTGTTGTTTCATTGCTTTTGAACACTAAACATTAAAAACTTTAATTCGAGGCAGAGTGGCGGCCGCGGTAGCCGAGTGGTATAGGTATCGGCTTGCCTTGTCACGAGTTCGAGCCCAGTACCACTAAAGACCCGCCGCGTAGGGCAGCGATGCACGTTAAATCTGACGAGAGCTGAAACGTCCTCCCGTTGGTGTGGTGTGGTAGTTAGGAGAGGGGGGTGTCAGCTCAGGTGTCGTCCACGCCACTTGACCATGGCTCAAAATTACGTGGTCCGTCGCCAAAAGCCCTCGAGTAGCTAAACAGTGTGATCAATCAATCGAGGCAGAGTGACCGGAAGCTCAAGGTAATGTGAAATGACTCTAGATTTAAGTTGTAGTTTTTATTAATCAGATATTGTCTCGGATTATTTACGCGAATTTTGTATTAACTTAAAAATTGGTATTATTCACACGCTCACACAGGTATACTTTAAATGAAGGTATATATACTTTCTCTCGTTCCGTCCGAAACTATTTTCTTACTTGCTCCGACTCACTCTCTTCACTCCATTCTTTGCTCAATGTATATTCTACAGAAAAACTTGTCGTGGAGGTTCAGTCTATTTTGTATTATCTTGAAGACTGGCATCCACTTTTCTTATGTTGAGGGGTCATAGTGGAAATCTCGGTAATGAGATAGAGTGGGCCAGTTGTGCAGAGAGGCAACGTCAAGTTGTGAACAACTGATGTCTGTGCCATTGTCCCACTGGAAGCATTTAGCTTGGGAAAGAGCTGTTTCCACGTGGAACACCGAATTCTTGGCCTCGCCTAAAGCTTTGTGAACTAACAATTTTTTCCCAACCATTTATCAACGGCTAAAATGTAAGAAATTTGTTACTGATTTTAAGTTATCCCAGATCCTAACAGAACATGGGAACTGTGTAGGAGCTATTTGTCTAGGTTTAATTTAATTGGTAGTGATATTTGTTCTTTTGTGGTCAAGATGCTGAAACTGCGGAACATGTATTGTTGTATTGTAACATATATTTTTGTAAAAGAGAAAATTTTAAAAAGGATTTGAAATGTTTGGGTATTTCCTGGCCACCTGTTTTATGTCTTTGTTGGTCAGTTGTACTGAAAGCCTTAATGTGTCTTAAGAAAATTTTCTAATTGTATATATTTTTAAAGTTCTATTGGTACGTCCCCTTTATGTTCGTTGTATTTCCTCCCTTCATTTTATTTTATATTTTTTTTTATCTTAAATGTATTTTAATTTTGCTTTAAATTACATAATTGTGTTATCACTGATATCTATAAGCTTCATGTTATGCAATGTAGAGCATGAGGAGTTTCGTAAATAAATTTATTTAAAAAAAAATGAAGATTTGATAAAATGTTCTGAAAAAAATATAAAGGATACAATTTTATGCGTGCTTTACAAGTTGTTCACCTACTCTTGTAAAAACAAAAGAAAAACAGACAAAAGTATTCAATGGGAGTCGCGTATTCTGGGCCTCTATTTCTGAAAGCTCGCCATCCCCAAACTTTTTATTTTTATCTATTAAAAATATAACTGATACAAATATATATGGTAAAATACATTCTATTAAAATATGGTTACGTCAGTGCTTCTCAAACTTTCAATACTTGCGACCCAATATTCAATCACAATTTTCATCGCGCCTCCCGAAATACAGAAACGATTCTTTGACGCTAAAGCTACAATACGACTTTAATCTCTTCGCCACCGACGTATATAAACGCCTCGCTCAACCAGTGCGTAAATTGCCTCGGACGTACATGTACGTCTTTCCAAAATATGTTCACTACTATCCATAAAATTAGCCCAAAAACTTTGGAATACAATAAAATGACCTTAACATTGTTTGAGAAGGATTATTTCAGAGGATTTTCTTGCTTTACCTTTCTCCCTCCCCCCTCAAATACACCACTATGAGTGCATGCGTGCAAAACGGTGGCATTGGGGAGTGAATCGCGTAACTTTTAATCTGCAGTTAAAGGATTAATTACAAGCCGCACAAATGATCCAGATAAGTGTTAATTTTTGCATATACTTTTATGTGTGACCAACCGGTGCGGTCACTGGTAATTATTAAGCCTGTCCTTAACTTAGTATTGTTAAGATAATTATAAAGTTCATTGCGCATTACTGATACATTTATAAATGTATTATATCAGTGTAAATGTGTGTTTTTTTCATTATGACAGAATGCATTTTGTTTGTTTTACTTTCAAAAAGTTTATAATTTTTTGAGATAATCTTTTGTTTTCGACATTTCAATATGCGTGCACCCCCTTTTAGGGTTATCACGCTCCCCTAGGGGACGCACTCCACAGTTTGAGAAGCACTGGGTTACGCATTTAAAAGTGGTTTATATATATTTCCCTAGTCTCTCTTTTTGTTGTTGTTGTGTTGTGGCTAATGCCACCTGTCTGACGTAGCCAGAACGAGGCCCACGAAATTCATCGTGGCTACTAGTACGCTTGTCGTTGGCCTTGAGCACCATACAGGTGACTGTACGAATTAGCTCAGCGAAATTCCCCGAAGGGACGATAGAAGACGACACCACTATCTCCACCTCCACAATTTAGGCATGGAACTGAATGGGAGGAAAATATTCTCCAGTCTCCTGCACTCGTGGTTCAGCCCACAAGACTTGCGGACCCACTGATTTAACGAGCACGTACTCCGAGTGTACTCGGAGGGTATTTGGTGGCATCGGGCATCGAACCCAGGCCTTCGGGTCTGGAGTCCGATGCTCTAACCACTAGACTACCCACAGCCCCCCTTTTTTTCATTTTATGGTATTAATTCAATTTTATAAGGCAACATATAAATTGTACAGCAAATTTCCGAAACCTGGCAACAATGACAAGACTGTATTATTATGTGATGACCGTCGTCCTTGAATAGATCAGTCGGTTGAGACAATTTGTGCGGTTGTAAATCATGCACATTTGTTTGTTTCAGATTACTGTTTGTAGGAGTATTTGACAAAGTATGCTATGAGCCTCAGCAAGTCTTAAGAAATCCCTGGCAGTGTTGCTTACATGAATAACTCGTGGGGGGTCACAAACACAATATGGAAAAAAAAAAAAAAAAGGCCAGCTCTTGATACGGCTTTCATGATGGTTGTTCTAAGCCGAAATTAAGACCTCTTTAGACCTTAAGTCAAAATGCCCTTTACACAGAAAGTATCTTCAGCGATATATTGTACATGGAGAACACGTTGGTCCTAATATGCTTGGTTTCGTGATCTGGCGATTTATGAAGCAGGGTCTACGAAAATACTTACGTATGCCTTTAGAACAGTGCTTCTCAAACTTTCCATGTTTGCGACCCAATATTCAATCATAATTTGCCTCGCACCCCACCAAAATATTTAGACGTTGAAACTACAATACGACTTTAACCCCTTAAGACCCCCGGCGTATATAAACGTCTCACTCAGCCAGTGTATTAATTGCTCCAGACGTATATATACGTCCTTCCGAAATACTATCTTTTCTGTGAACTGCTATCCATAAAATTATTCCGAAGACTTTGGAAAGCAATGCAATGACCTTGACATTTACTTATTTCAGAGGATGTACTTATTTATTCCTTTTCTACCTCCACCCACCCTCAATACACCGCATACGCTTATCTACGTGCTAAATGGTGGCACATTGGGGAGCAAATCACGTAATTTTTATTCGCTTTTTAAGGGATTAATTATAAACCGCATAAGTTATCAAGATAAGTATTAATATTGACATATAATTTTATAGATGGCAAATCTATAGTCCCTGGTAATTAATAAACTTGTCTTTAACTTAGTACCGTTCAATTAATTAAAAAATAGATTGTACAGTACTGATACATTTGTAAGTGCATTATTGTGTAAATGAGTGTTTTATTTTTTATTATATCAGAATGTATTTGCTTGTTTACTCCCAGTAAGTTAATAATTATTTTAAATAAACTTTTTTTTGCTTCCGACTTTTCAATAGGCTCGTACCCCCCTCGTAGGGTTATCACGCCCCCCCCTAAGGGGGCGTGCCCCACAATTTGAGAAACACTGCCTTAGAAGATCATGCCCTTATCCAGATTTGCATTGCTGGAAATATATTAAAAAGAACCGCTTCCATTTGGCAGAAGAACTGGATATCTAAGATTCGATTTAATTCAATATCTTTGTTTAAGTATTGAAAAGGCAGTTGAGTATAGAATCAAACCCATAAAGTACGTTGTAGAAGTTTTAGAGGTGCAATTTTGATTGTATCGTGTTAGACCAGTGTTTCTCAAACTTTCAATACTGGCGACCCAATTTTCAATCATAATTTTTGTCTCGCCTCCCTGTACAACAATAATGTATTTACTGCAATAAAAATGCACTTTGAGAGAGAGAGACGCTAAAGTTACAATACCATCTTAATTATAAACCGTACAAATTAATACGATAAGTATATTAAATTTTGTGTATATGTAACTTTTAAGTAATATATATTTTAAGAAAATTACTTAAAATATATATTACTTAGAATTATGTTATTTTTCTTTCTCTAATTTTTAAATTGGAACAGATCGCAAAATGATGTATGTAATTAAAGATTTATTTCCTTCAGCATTCATTTCTCAAAGTACAAATGTCATTAGAAAAATAGTCTAGTCAATGTCGCTCTCTATCATATCCATCACATCTGGCATTATAGGGTACGTTTGCGTGAGTCTGGGCAACCTATCGGACGTCTGCGCAAAACATGTAAAAATGCTTTTCCTCGAACAATTCCAGTCAGTTTTGGTCGACTCGATACTCCTATAGCTACCGAATCTAGCTTGAATGTACATTTTTTTAAATTTCCACGTTAATTGTAATTCACGGTAATTAAGTATTTACGGCAGTAGATTAAACAATATCATACATACATTTTTAAGTCGTAAGCAAACATTCGACCATGATAAACAATCAACAAGTACACAGACGAACGAGCATGGTTCCGAAAATTAAATCAAGGCGATCTTCTCAAAAATACTTAAATTTTGGATTTACCACTACTGAAGTAAATGATGGAAAAAAAGCCCCAGCTCGAAATGTGTTAAAACTTACAAATCTGTAGAACAACATGTGAAAGTTGTTTTTAAAACATGTAAAATCATTTAGCTATGTTGGCAAAGAATTTTAAAAAGTATTTTCTGGATGAGGACAGCTTGGTAGCAAGTTACGAGTGGATTAGGGATCTATTTCAAGATACTCCAAAAGGGCTCTCAACTTTCGAAGAAGAAATCTTCATAGATTTCACATCCAGTGAAAAATTAAAAGGCAATTTTGTAATAAATCGCTCTTTGAATTTGAGGTAGAGGTGGATGAGGAATTATCTGTACTGAAAACAAAAGCACTTCGTATACTATTACCATTTTCAACATCCTACCTTTTTCAAACCGAATTTTCTGCAGTGGATGCCTTGAAGACAAAATATAGATCTCAGCTAAATATAGAAAAATAACTCTTTAAGTGTAATTTCTGATATTAAACCTTCCTTTGAAAAACTTTCCTCTACAAGACAAGCCCGTGGAAGTCCCTAATAATTATTAAACTTGTTCTTAATTTAGTAATAAGATTGATGGATTGAATATTAACGTCGCACTGTTCAGCTGCAAGGGGGCTTTTGACGACGGACCACGCAATTTTGAACCATGGTCAAGTGACGTGTATGACACCTGAGCTGGCACCCCTCTCTCCTAACTACCACACCACACCAACGGGAAAACGTTTCAACTCTCAACAGATTTAACGTGCATCGCTGCCCTACACGGCGGGTCTTTAGTGGTACTGGGCTCGAACTCGTGACAAGGCAAGCCACGATCCGATACCTATAACACTCGGCTACCGCGGCCGAATTCAGTAATAAGAAATTATTTATAAAATACCTTCTTCAGTGCTGATACATCAAACATATACTGGCTGAAACACCGACTCTTCGCACGAGTTCACTTTTTAAAAAAATAAAACATTATTCTTGATATAATAGCTGAACTGTAAGGAGAGTAAAACTGTGGGCACGACATTGTATACAAAAATGTAAATTGATTTTTTTTAGATAAATGCTATAATTGTAAATAACTGTTTAAAAGAACTGTAATTTTAAACCTCACACAATTAGCATTTAGAATTAATGTTAAATTATGAAAAAGAATATAAAATTCCGATGAAGAATAGTTGTGTTACTTTTTAACATTTAAAGCGAGAAGACTTCAAAATGTTTTAACCCGGGAGCAGGCGCGTACTATATACTAACATTAATGGTAGTGCGGGGGGACTCAGTCACCCCAATCATTTGTTTAGAATTGTTTTTACTGTACACGATACAAATCGGAATTCTAGTGAATATTTTAATTTATAGAAAGTATAATTACCTTCTTTCAAGGACTATTCAATTCTTTGATGATTTGAGAAAAAATCCAATAAAACTGAACCAAAATGATTCAAAAGTAGAAGACCATAATAAAGGACGCAAATCAGACACTTTTCAATTATCCTACAGAAATGTTAAACCAATATATTCTTTTCCAAATATCGCAAAACTCAATTATTTACAATTTTCCTAAGCGAAAAGCAAACACATAAAAGATGGGAGGGAACTAATATTGATAATAACCATACCATAAGATTGAAGGTCAATCAAATGATTAGCAAACGTACTATGCAGCCCGGCTGAAAAGTGAATCATGACTTCCTTTTCTTTTTCTACAACTAATATACAGTATTTCAATAATAATTACAGTGGTGAATTGTTTATCTTCTTAAAATTTTTCTCAGGGTCTGGGTTTCGTTTTTCTTTTAACGACAAATTTGGATAGATGACTGACATCATCTCGTCTTTTAAGACTAGTTCTGGTTTGACGAGCAGTAATATGATGGGTGTATCAATGCCTGGAGGCACCGAACAGAACACGTGTGTCCTGCTTGCATCCGATATTGTCATACGGATCCCTGATGTGATTGTATAAGAAGCTATTGCTCACGTCATTGGTAATCTGAACGGCAAGCTTTACTCTTTTCAAGTCTTGAGATCAGTGGCCATACCTTATTTTCTAGGTATCATCTTTGAACAAGTAATGCAAAATCCTTATGTTGCCCGTCGTGTCCTGACCTACCTTGACACAGAGGGTGTTCATCTGAGGCCAGTACGTTTTCTGGATCTCTCCTCTGAAACATCGGGCCATGGATTGTGACATCACCTCTCTCTAATTGATGAAGCGTGGCATAAACTTGAAAAAGTATGCAATGGCTTGTCCGTATGTATCATCCAAGCTCAGTTCAACTGGATGCCTAATTGGGTTAGAAACATTTTATCTGTCAAAGGCAGCGCGACTGTGTACTTTAATTTCATATCCTGTATATTCCTGAATTGTCTCCAGTTTTAATAATTTTTTCTTTTTAATAATCTATATACGTACACACAATAAGTATAAAGTTTCATAATTTAATTTACTTTCTTGTGTTGCAATTTTAGTTAGCAACAGTGTAAGTAGAGGATTGGTATCTACAGCTCATATGTGATTGAATAGAAACATGTTGCCCACACACACACAACAATATATTTCTTGTATAACCGATTCAATTATTTCACAAAGAAGTCATAAAGAAACTCTTTCGCAACATAAAAAAAGTGACTATTATTAAATATAAATAAGTTTTTAACATGCTTCCCCTGTTTAAAGTTTCATTGTTGAATTTGAAATTTATGCAATGATTTTCTTATTTTGTATTATTTAATTTTCTTATGTATTCAATTAACTGCGAGAAATTTAATGCAATAAATCAAATGTGTTAAGATAAAAATGTCATTGAGTTTAACCCTTTATCTACCGAAAGGTATTTATAAGTACCACTCACTTTAAAATCACGTAGAATAACCATTTTTACGAATACTCTGACAATATTTAACAGGAATATTCTTTTAAATCCACTCTTCTAAGATATATGGCAGCACGAGTTCTATGATGAGTATTTTAGCGGGGAAGGTGAATAGTTTTAAAGCAGAAATTGAGTTTTCAGTGGAGCGCGAAAATTGTCATTTTTGTTTCGAAAAAATAGTTTATGTTAAAAGGTAAGTATCTTCTTATTTTTTGCATGTTAATGAAGGACTTAAAAACGATCTATTTATTTAAAGCGGACAGTGTGTATAGTAAATTTTAGTTGAATATC
Source organism: Trichonephila clavipes (assembly GCA_019973935.1). Taxonomy (NCBI): domain Eukaryota; kingdom Metazoa; phylum Arthropoda; class Arachnida; order Araneae; family Nephilidae; genus Trichonephila; species Trichonephila clavipes. The sequence continues at coordinate 3,608,914 of BMAU01021369.1, forward strand.
TTTAATTAATTAATTAGCTCTAACTAATTGAATGTCCCAAAGTTGAGTATTTTGTTTATGTGTGTATATCCCTTATTTTCAATTCCAAAAAAAATATTGCATGAAAAAAACTGCAGTAAATCATAATGTGGTAGATAAAGGGTTAAACCATTAAATTTAGGCGAGTATTAATGTGTGATTCCTCTGAAATAAAATAGAACAAAACACTCTTACGTCGGCAGTAAAATCCATTTATTTAAAACATCATTCATAATCAAGTTTCAATTTTGATAACTTTTCTGGTATCTTGCAAAATTAACACACACCGCAAGCCACAAATTTAACAGAGTTCTTAAATCTCCATCATGGAATTCTAATATAGCTCATTTTGTAAAATAGATAATTTTTAACTCTACTAAATTGAAGAATTTTCCAACAGATGGCGTTACTGCCTCCAGTTTGAAAATTATCGAGCGCTGTTTTCTTGTTACATGTGCCGTTGGTCCGCTCGTTTGCTGACAAGGATTTAAAATAAAACATAACCATGCCGCTTGAAAAACCCTTTTCAGTTTTAGAATGTATTCCAGTATCACATGATTCTTTTCTTCCTTATGCATCTCCATACTGCTCTTATTAGATAACTGCGCACTCTTTCTTGCCCTATTTTCCTTTTAAATACAAGCTGAACCTTTTAGCATGAAACACACTGCTAAACAAACACTATTATCACATGACACTTTCACACATTCTACAGATCACTACATATTATTCTTCTAAAAATGTTATAAGCATTAAAAAAAACCTCTTTTTTTCTTTCACTGGTTAATTGCTTTGGATAAGAGTAAGAATTTAAATACAAAGCTGAGATCATAAGAAATAAAGCTTTTTTCCTCTTTAGATTAGGGATAGTTAAGAAAAATCCATTTTAATCTAATTCACATTTAGATGTTCACACTAAGTTTTGGTCTTAATATAAAATTATTTGTGATTTTTTAGATTTTCGATTCACAAATCTATATATTACTTAAATTCAGAAAAAAAATAATAAATTCAATGGTGCCAAAAAGTTTTATAACGATGTCTAAATAAATTTAACATATTAAATTTGTTTGAAAATAAACGCTTTCCATTTTTTTTTTACTGAAAAGTTTCTTTTACGTATCTTATATTTTGTCCGGTAAACTTAAATGAAAAAATCTTTAATTAGTAAGTCAGATATCAGTTTCAATTATATAAGTATTGCTTAAAATTTTTTTCAATAGCCTAACAAAGAATGAACGAAATTGAAATTACCACATAAAATTAAAAATATCTTTAAGCCTCATTAATTAAATGTAAAGGATTTGAGATCAAGCTTACAGTGGAGATCAAGCAAACTGAATTAATTTAAAGTTAACGAGATTCAAATAAATTATTTAAAACTCCTATAAAAAATAAAATTATAATTGTCTTTTTCGAGGTCTTAACATTTCTTTACGAACTTGATGTTTGAGATCATATTGTACAAAGAAAATTTCATTCAAACCAGTGGCATGCACAAGGGAGGGGTTTGGGGGCCCAAACCCATCCATAGACCATCAAATTTTTAATTTTTACAACAGAGATTACACCTAAGCGCTTTCAACTGTGTGTTTTTTAGAATATCCCCCTCCATAAGAAAATCTGTATACGCCACTGATTCAAACTCAGTCACAATAATGTGTGAACAGGGACGTCTTAAGGCTTAGGTCAACTGGGCCCGGAGCCTTGGCCTAGATAGGAGGCCTCGTTTAGTTCTCGACTAAGCCCCAATAAGATCATTATCCAAATAATTTTAATGGATGAATGTTACTCCTGAACATGTTCTCCAAAAAATAGGAATTTCGAATTATGCGTCTACTGGCAACAATGGCAAGACTGCATTATGATGCGATGACCGTATTATTATTGATGACCATATTGGCAACGATAACACATTTACGGGGAACCTTATAGAAGGCTCTAGTATCCACTCATCATAATAAGTTGAAAAAAAATGTTTTGTTGAAGTTACAAAAAAATAGATAGCAGTCTACACTGAGTGCAGTGCAACAACGCTAGTAGAGGGCTGAGAAGGAAACCATTCTCCCAGTTAATTTAGTTTCTGTTTCGCTTTTGTAGGAGAGCGAAGAGAAAATGAATCTACATCTCCATGATAACCAAGCCCGTCTTTCAACCGGTTGCCACATCTCGACGGAACGAGGAGAGAAGGGATGACATTTCTTTAATAACAAAGATTAAGAGAATATTATTTTTAAGTCCGTCACTCGTTACCTTTTAAATAACTGCGTGTGGTTATTGAAAATGACCTTATTGTTATTGATGACAGCCTAGTATATAAGCCTGCCCCCATAAACCATGATTACCCATTTAATCGAAAGGTGGCAATTGGTCGAGCAGGTTTGTGAGATTGAGGGGCATGCACGTTTTAGATTACCATTGTACCAGTACTTAGCAACGTATGCTGTACACCGCCTACTTTTAAGGGTCGCAGATGGGACCTTCATTTGCATTAGGGCTCCTGGGCCTTAAGAAGTCTTAAGGCGTCCCTGGATGTGAACAGGTTATGAAACATTTCGGACATGTTAACTTTTAGAAGTTCAAATCTTATATACCACACGATTTGCTTTATCATCGAATACAAAAAAATTCCTAAATCATTAAACCTTCTTATTCTCATCCAAAACAATTCCTACAGAACTTTTGAGTTTCAGCAATCCTTCTACACATCTCAGTTTGTGTGATGCTTTTTTTTCTCTTCAGTTACTGACGTCGTTTCTTGAACACAAAATGAATACACTACGATGTCTTCTCCAGTTCAGCACAGATTTAGAGAGGGAGGGATTTCACACGAACATCGACATTTAGTACAAATATTCAGCAGACAAAAACCTAGCATTGTGGTTCGAATAGGTGCAGACGAGAAGTTAAACAAAATTCATTGCAGCTCACGAAAGAGCAGTGCCCCTAGAAGCTCTGCCCTGATGCAGATACAGTTGCTTTACACATATAACGGGGGGCATAATACAACAATATTCACACATTAGCCATATAGTATTAACATTCAAGTATATATCATCACAATACATTTCGGTTACTTGAATAATAGATGTGTGCCACAGTAGAACAGAGGTGTTTCCACACCATACACGGAAAAAGTCACAAAAAGACTACCAAACATTTTGATGGAACAAAGCACAACTTGTTTTGCATCAGTTTTTTAATTTTTATTTTCCAATCATTTTGCCTTATTACTATGATTTTGATGACACAAAACTACGGTTTCAGTTTGTAGAAACGCAGCATGACTCTACTAATAAAAGAACTCACTGGTTAGTAGAAGCAGATTGGTTGACAGATGCAATGGCAGTATCAGAGAACTGTGGAAAACAACGAATATAAATGACAAATGTATAAATAAATACTCGACAAACAATTACACACATGTAGTTCAGTCTTTTACAGTAGCAAATTCTCGCATTACAAAGGTTCGAAAAGTTAAATCTCTTGATAATTAACTGTTCAATATAGTCAGAGATATAAAACGAAATTTTGTTTGTAGTAAGAAATTAAATTAATCTGGCAATAAAAAAGCACTTTAGAGATATTTTTAGAGGTTTTATAATTCACATTAATTCCTAATATTTGCTTAAACGATCTAATATATTCTGAATTATATATATATTTGTAGCTATTTAGTTTTTTTTTAATAACTATATATATTCGTAACAATTTATTTAGATAATACTTTTTTGGTTGAAAATTCAAAATTAGTGAACATTTCGTGTAAAATTAACGCGTAGTTGTCTTTAAATTATTTTAGAAAGTATTATTTGGACGTTAGAATTTTTTTTTCAACATTCACCTAAATCAGCATTTAATTCATTTTGATATTCTATTCGCAAGCATTTGCAATATCTGACTATATATTTTTTTAAATATATATTTAATGTTGTTCCTGAATGATATTTTTTTTCGCACAACCCTTTCTCAAAGCACACAAATATATCAAATTTTTTGCACCATCAATTTTCTAAATTTCCCTTCTACATTGTATCAAACAGTGTTGAGATTATTTTGAGACCATTCCGTACAATTGAACACAAAATTTGCGGCCGTAGCCCATTGGTATGTGAAAAAAAGCACACTTCAGAATGTGAGTACAAATATTTCATACGTCCTTGGTCGTCGCAGCGAGAATTGAATTTTTTTGGTTGTTGTGTGCTCTTGTTTGTTCAGCGTTTTTGTAAGTTGGTCTTTAGAACAAAATGGCGACTTGAACTAAAGCGAGGATGAACAGTAAGAAGCCGGTGCAGCGAGGACCAGTGGGAGAGCCGGATTTCGTGAGATCCCGCCTCTTCATCATGACGCGGTCAATCACATGAATGACACCATTGACAGCTTGAACGTCTGGGCGGATGATACGAGCTTGTAGTCCTTCCCATTCCAGCAAAAGTTCACCTAAGCAAGGTATAAGAAAACATAAGTAAGTTATTGACAGACTTTTAAAAAATCTTGAAAAACATGTCACGGTATATCTTCACAAATATTTAAAATAAGAAACGAGTTTCCAACATCAAGAGCTCCAGATGACAACTTTCTATCGAAAAAGTGGTGCTAGTTTGATATCACGGGGCATGATGCCAAGCGTTGCATGGCGCGATAAAGGAATCGCACCATGCAGCGCTTGTTGTCCATAGGAAGAGATTGAGATTAATCAAGATCAATCAATAAATAATGAATAAAAATATAATATAATAAAAAGTTACATGCACTAATATTATGCAGTATATAATAATAATCTTATAATTTAATAGTAGTTATAAAAAAGAATAAAATCACATCTCGTATGTAATACAAAAATTATTCATAAGAATACTCATGTAACGTAATAAGTACAAATAAATAACATAATATGTAATAATATTTTTAAATAAATATAATAAAAAACCATCATAAATAACGAATATTATATGATTATTACATAAAATAATATATAATTGTATTTTTTATATTATATTATTAATAAAATAGTTGCATAACATATGTTAACATTAATAAAGAATATCAATTAAAAAGCACTAGAAACTTGCAGTAATCCAAAAACTGCAAAAAATATCAAGGTAACCATATTGTAATGTTATCGCCCATCTTAGCGAACATAAACAACAGCTTGGTGCGTGCCCCGTAATATCAAACTACTTCAGAAAAAGTTGTGTTAAAGAATGTAACAACCGTTCCACACACACAAAACTTTTCTGATACAATTGGAATGATTATTGTGTGGCACTGGCAAACGTACCAATTTTCTCATTCTGAAAAAATTGAGATACGCACTGTGTCTGCAATATATATTTTTATAGTCTTAAATTGTTCCTTCCTGTTGGGGGGGATAACAAGACCCAATGAGAATGTTCAAGGAAAAATGTTCATAAAGTAAACCATTAGTGCTTCCTTTGCATTGACCAATTATGACATTTTATTTAAATTATGTCATAAAAATACACCGGTAATTTATCATTTGGAACGCCCACTTGAAGATATATCTACCAGTATTGCTATTGCAAAAATATTTAAGGTTATTTTACGGAGCAATATATGAAATGGAGAGCTAACTCATTAGATACAGATAAATAATTTTTTGCGAGATCGTGGAAAAGTATTTAATACCTGCCAATGCAATTGAAAAAACCTTGTTTATTAGGGTTATTAAAATCAATGTTAATTTCTAGAAACAGGTCTATATAACTCAAAAGGTCAAATTTTTGCGTTGGTTAAAATTTAAAGTGTATCAGGATTCTTTTTTACATTCTGAGGCCACACAGGGAGTGTTCTGTAGGGGGAATAAAATCGAAGCATTGAAGATTACAGTATAGTTAATATCGAGCTTTAGATAATACAAATACTGACTATCATTAGACAAATTTCTTATGATCAACTACAGTAAAAGGACAATAATGTCAGTATTGAGCAAAAGCTCATCTATATGAATTGCTGTGTTAAAGCTTAAAACTGTTAGATTGCACCTTGTTTGTGCATATTTAATCCAGGCTTTTTGGAAATTGCGATATTCAAATCATTCAATAATCCACCGTCAAGCTGAATAATAATAAAAGAAGTTTGTCTAAATACAAGGGACACAAGTATTGGGAATGGGGTGTACGAAAATAATCTGATAGGATGGGAAAACGCAAGATCATTAATGTGGCGTATATTCTTTCAATCATCATCTCAATTGGGGCACCCTGGGTTATTATAGGTGGTTGTCTGTTGCGATTCAATACATGCGCACCACCCTGCTCTTCTCAATTAAATTATTTTATCCCATGCTATCTTGTCTGTCTCTCTGCTGGAATTGCCTTTGTCAGTTGTTGTGAACTGCATCTCAAGTCATGCATCCATTGGAAAGATAAACAGCTCCACAGACTGGATTCCATTACAAACAGATTAACGCCACTATTTTGTACAAATAGCTGTTCAATCTAGAGTCCCAGTGGCCGAGAGGTAGCGCATCGCGCTTCCACACCGAAGGTTCGGGGTTCTATCTTCGGGCTGGGCAAGGTCGATTCAGCCTTTCATTCCTTCAATAGGTCGATAAATGAGTACCAAGTTTGCTTGGGGACTAAAAACTGGTAATTTCACTTCAGACCTGATCAGGACATCTGCTCCTGCAGCTCAGCGCCCAATTGTCACGTATACTGAGAAGGGAATAGTAGGCCTTGGCCCTCATGGGCTGTTGCGCCACTGAATTTAGTTTAGCTGCTCATTCTAGATCGTTTATATACAATCTTATTCCAGATAATACTTGGTGTTGAGTTGTCACTAACATGCAGTTTATTATGCTGCATTCTGTCTCAAAAATATTCGCTGTAGTTCGCGCATTGACTTATCTTTTTGCCGTCACTTTTTGAAAAATGTTTCAAAGTTCCCTTTACTGATTTTATATACAAAGGGGGAAAGTCTAAAAGAAAAGGAACTTTGCAATTTCTCTTTCCAAGGTTTGACAACAGCGCTAGTATCCAGCACTGAATGAGAGGTAGTGGATAACATTTCTGTGCAATGCGTCACTCATCCTTTCTCTTAGTCGATGGGGGTGTAGCAATCCATTGAACATGACAGCTCCATTTTTGTATGCACCCAGGATAAAAGAAAAGGCAATGATTCGCTTTTTGTTTGTGGGAGGCGTGATGCCTGTGCTGGATACTAGTCTTTCTATCGCTGTTGTGTTGTTGCTAATCCTCCAGGGTCTGAAGAAGTCAGATAAGATCGATTAAATCATTGACTCTCAAAAAGTCCAGAATCAGAAGGGGATCAGTGTAGATATCTTTGGTTGTGAGATCCATGCAACGTATTATGTGTCCGTGGGAAGCCTGGTGATCTTGACACCTTGCACATATGAAGATCTTTTTAAGCGCTGAGAATGAGAGGCACTCGATGTGACCACTAGCAAGACGAGAGAGTGTAGTCTGGAAACATCTGTCCCACTAATAGGGCCATACCGGGTCTATTACCCGCATACCAATGATGAGTGGGAGGCCTCCTCCCCTCAGCCAAATTCTGAGATTTTTAGGTAAGGGGGATGTGGAGGGAGTTGGAAGATTACAGCCCTACTTTGCTAGTTTATCTGCCATTTCATTGCCGTAAAGTCCGACGTGAGATGGGATCCACTGAAAATCGATATTATGGTGCAGCGATATATGTTTCAGTTTGTGTAAGATGGAGACACTGGTTTTGTCGCCAACAATAACCCATTTGTAAAGGTGTTGAAGTGAACTACGGCTATCTGAGAGAATCCAAAGATCACCGTAATTCTTCTTAGATAGAATAGTCTCATGTCCCGCGTCAATGGCTATTACTTCACTTCTGAAAACTGAGCAGAAATCTCGAATACGTTTCTTTAGAGACAATTTTTCCTGAGGCGTATTGATAAATATACCACAAATGGCTAGGTAGATATTCTAAAGAGTGTTTTTTTTCCAGGTATAGAAGTTTAAGTTGGCATTACTTTCCAAGATGGTGACCGATTTAACAGCTGTCAAGTGATTTATTCTCAGTGTGGTTTGGCAATTCATCAAAACGATCATCAAGCAAGACGTAGATTCGTCGAATGGGCCCAAAACGAGATGGCCGTTGTTCCCGATTTTCATAAGCGAATTTTGTTTAACGATGAAGCGCACTTCTGGTTGAATGGCTACGTCAACAAACAAAACTGCCGCATTTGGAGTGAAGCTTATCCACAAGTGTATGTCGAAACACCGTTACATCCAGAAAAACTGTTTGGTGCGCTTTATGGGCTGGTGGAATCATTGGTCTGTACTTCTTCAAAAACGATGAAGGCCACAACGTCACAGTCAATGGTGATCGGTATAGAGCCATGATTACTAACTTTTTCATTCCTGAATTGAACAATCATGATGTCCAGGAGCTGTGGTTCCAACAAGACGGCGCAACGTGTCACACAGCTCGTGCCACAATCGATTTATTGAAAGACACGTTTGGTGACCGCCTAATTTCCCGTTTTGGACCTGTGAATTGGCCTCCAAGATCTTGTGATTTAACACCGCTAGACTATTTGCTGTGGGGCTATGTAAAGTCATTGGTCTATGCGGATAAGCCACATACGCTTGACCATTTGGAAGACAACATTCGCCGTGTTATTGCTGATATACGGCCACAAATGTTGGAAAAAGTCATCGAAAATTGGACTTCCAGATTGGACTACATCCGAGCCAGCCATGGCAGTCCTATGCCAGAAATCATATTTAAAATATAATGCCACAAGATTATCTTTCGAATAAAAAAATTCATGTCGATCGAATAATACATCGTTGTTTTATTGCAATTTAAAGTTCTATACCTCTAAAAAAACACCCTTTACTACCATCAGTATAAATCTTGATTGCATCTCATTGGGGATGCTGTTAATGATATCCAATGCTAAATGTCTAAAAATGGCTAGAGACAAAATTTTTCTTAATGACAGGTAAACTTAGATCGTTTGTTTCAAATTAAAACAGAACTTAATGCACTGTTTTTAAAACAATTCTCCATTCATATGTAATACTCTCGCATGTCTGTGTAGTTTTTGTTTAATTAATTGGTATTTAAAATTCCCGAGAATACGTGGGAGTTTTTTTTATACTGTATAGGTGGAAAAACAATGAACTGGGAAATAATTAATATTTTAATACTTCAATTTGTCTCGAACTGGGAAATTAATTTTTTTATTTAAAACTAAGGAGGGGGAGGTGACCCCTATCCACCTAATAATGGACCAACCGCATTTGTACAATTCAGTGCTCAAATTGTAAAACTGTAATTTGCATGTATTATGTAGTTCTAATGTATTCGTAGTCAAGAATAAATTTATCTTAAAAAATATCCTTTTGCCATCTGTTGCAGCTAAGCTTAAATATGTCAAACATTTACTACAGTATCACGAACACACTTTTTGTCCATAGAGAAAATAGTTTCAAGTTTATTGATATCATGAATTAAAATATTGTTTGTGAAATATACTCAGATTGGGAATTATTTTCTACTAATTTAAATTCAAATAATTACAAAATGTACGAAATTTTTAATAGAATAATTGTAATATTTCATTACATAAATTGTTACAGTACACATCCACAAATATCCATTATCTTTCCTTTAAATGTTAAATATAATTAGGGCAACAATAACACACCAACTTAACTCTTATGTATGTAATCCAATGTATTAAAATGTATTTTTGTTTTATTTTTTGTTTTATGAATAAATCATAGCCACAATGAAATTTTCGCAAAACACGATATTTGTAATAAATTATAGCAGCCTCTACATCCTAATTTCGGAATCGGTGATGAGTAGATGGAGAATAACGGGTTTCAAATCTCATTTCTGATTCTTCAATGGGAGAAAGAAAGCCCTTTACACTCAGTTTCAGAAATTTGCTGTATTATTTATATGTCGCCTTATAAAACTGAATTAATACCATAAATGAAAAAGGGCAGTTTTGAGGTACTTGAATGTGTATGATACTTGAAAGTATTAGATGAAAGGGGAAGAAACACACAAACATCACCTACAAGCTTAACTTTAAATGGATATGATTTATAGTTTTCTTTTAAGGTATCCGACTACGTTCGGAACCGTGATTTTGCAAAAGCTTATAAATATGTAATGTTTATGATATTTAGTGTCACTTAAGTTGGAAAAAACGTATATAAAATTGTTTTAAGAATATTATTGCAATAAAAAATTATTTAAGAACAATATTTTGACAAAGAATAAACACAGAATGAACAATTTTCCAAAGGTTCTCCTTTTATGAAAAATGCGTATATTATAATAATATTTTATCTGTATATAGCTCAAACCTCTGTACAGAGGTTGAACTAGAATTTTCGAAATAGATAGCTTAGAAGTGAACTTATCCATATTTTACTACAACAGAGTGGAGAAATTTTAAGGAAAAAACCCCGATAATTATTTCAATTAGTGCTAACTATGAAAATACTGTGAATTTTTCAAAGATCCTAGTTCAGACTCTCCGGAGAATTTTTTATTTTATATTAGAAAAATATTGTTATTATAGAAACATTTTTTATAAAAGAAGAACGTTTTGAAAAATGGTTATTCTAAGTTAATTTTTTGCCAAAATAGTGTATTTAAATAATTTTTTGTGTCATAATGTCCTTAAAACAATTTTACACATGCATTCTAATCTAAGTGACACTAAATATCATGAAAACTATCAATTTTTGCGCTTTTTTAAAATCATGATTCCGAACATAGTCGGATACCTTAAATAAGAATTATTATCAAGTAACATAAAAATCTACATAAACTTAAATGTTTCAAAAACGAAACAAAGTAGGCCGCCATATCCATCTCCGTCGAGGTTATTTCTATTTTGAACTTTAATCCTTTTACTTAGAAAAAAATGAATTTACCAATATTGTATATTAAGTTTGAATACTTCAAGCTAGTAAATATTTTAAGTTGATAAAGAAAAAAAAATAACTGTTTGATAATAAAATATTAAATTAGCCTTTTTAAACAATTAATCACTGTAATGAAAACATTCAATCATAGAGAGTCTTATATAATTTAGTAATTTCTATCATTCGAGCGTTGATGTTTTAGAACAGATTTGTAATTAATAAAAATACAGTAGATGTATGAAGGAGATCTGACGCAGGGGTGCACTCAAAGGTTGAGTTCAATCTTTCCTTACATTGCGAGATTTTTAATTTTTAGCATAAAGATTGCACCTCGATTCTTTCATTTACGTTAAAATGTAACCCCCTACCTCAGGGGTGGTGAAACTTTATGGATCAACGTGTCATTTTTCTAAAGAAATGTTTAATAAGGTATAGACGTGCCTGTGAAATAATTTTGACTTGTGAATTATTGGGAAAATACTAAAACTAAATACTAACTGAAAACTCTTTATTTACTACGAAAAAATACATTTTGCACTATATAGTAGTAAATGTTTTAGTTATACGTGTAATTCAAATTGTAAGGTAACTTTAGTATGACTTCTATTACTGCAGATTAGGCGACAAATACATTAGGATTGTGCAAGATGTTAATTTTAGCAGAATGCATGTTGATTTGGAGTCATCTGCCAAACGGTTTATAAGCGAGACTTTAATGTTATTTATCTCTGAAAATAATGACTGGCTGGTAGATATAAATATGGTTAAAATAACATGAGCCAGCTTCTTCAAGCAGTTAAATAAGTCTGGAATCCGTTTTATAGACGATGTGTGTGTTCTACATACCACTGTTCCGGAAAATAAAACACACACCACTTTGTCGCCTTTACTAATCATGCATTATTTCTCGGCCCACCAAGGTTGAAATTCTCTGTTACACTTACTGTCTTGCACTTTTTTTGCTGATCTAGCCATGTTAAATAACAGTTAAAAATCATAAACGTTACATAAATAAACTTTAAATTGCAGTTTTCTCAACGAAATTGACTACACTATGCGTAGACAAACTTTGCATCGATAGTAATTGAAATTCACAACGTACCTAAGGCAAGGCAATAACAAACGAGGGTGCTCCTCACCACCCTGGTATCAATCCCTCACGTTTGTTCGTAATACTTCATGGGGAACTTTGTTATTTTGAACTAAAATGCAAACCGTTTTGATCGGTGGTGTGTCCAAAATATTGTGTCGCGTGTCATTGGTTCGCCACCCTTGCCTTACTCCATGAAAGTAGTCTTTGCATGCTACTGTTTCCACGAAATCGAGTACCCAAATGCAATTAAAAAAAGAATTTATTAAATAAATTGTACAAATATACTCAGAAGGGGAATTCTAATGAATTACTATAGGTTCGCTTACTTATGCATGGACAAATTAGTTCTTCCTTTAAAAACGATTACCTTAAAAGCTTTATAAGTTCTCCGAATTCAACGCGAAATTTAATGTACAGTTTTTGCCCAAAGCAGTAGTCTTCAACTTTTTCTGACTCACGAAACCCACAGAGCTCTACAAAGTGTTTTACTTTTATAAAGCCATTCCCATAAAATTTGGGATACTCTCCTATCGAAATGGAGGGGAAAAAAATTCCATGACAGTTTAAAATCGATTGCTAAACCATAGTTAATAATAGTTTTACCAAATTTATGCTTGGTATAAGCAAGTAATATAAATTTTTTTTTAAAAAAAATCAATTCCTACTTAGGTCAACAAAGAAAAAATTTATTCAAGTTACTTTTTTATCGAATAATTATAATTGATATAAATAAGTATATACATAGGACAGAATCACAATATTAAGTGGCAATTAATTTCTATTAATTATCATTCAAGTATTTTTTGTCATTCAAAACAATCATGTACATACAATTTCAGTTCAACTGAATGCTTTAAAACGTGAGAAAAAAATCTTTTACAGTTTTGACCCAAGTCGCCAAAAATGATGCTAACGTGGTTCCTTTGAATAATTAGTTTCAGTAAATTAATTTTTATTAATTATAATTAAATGACCGTATTTCCATTCAAAATAATCATGTATATAAAATTTCAGCTCAACTGAGCGCTTTAAAATGTATTTTATTAACGATTGAAAATTTGATTGAAAAAGATATATATAGGGAGATAATGAACTAATAGTAGGAATTGAAAAAAATATTGAATGGAATAATTTGTACACACAAGAAAAAAAAATAAAAAAACCGAAGAAAAAAATTTAATAAAGAAGAGGGGTGGGTGATAATATTTTTAAAAGAGGCAGGTTGTTAATAAGATTTTACATACTACATAACACCTTTGGTACATAAATAAATTTCAGGAAGGTATGGCGGCTCTATTTTGATTCGAAACAATCCACAAACATTCATAATCACAATACAAAACAAAGAAACAAACAAAAAATATATATATAAAAGCCAGTGTTCATGCAATATGCTTACTCACCTAGAGGAGGTAAGCCCCCAGAAATATTTCTCTTTCCTGGGTGCAGCAGGAAGAGAAGTGAAGTGAAGAATGATATTTAAAACAGGCAGGCAATATAAGGCAGGCACAACACAATGATATACACACAACACACATACACTAAGTGGAAAAAGGCACTTTCAGATAAACACTCTACTCCCTTTCTTTAAAAAGATAAGGAGTTTTACGGCTTCTGGGGAAATATCTATAAATAAATTGAACACACTTCGTTTGGGAAGTTAGTCCAGTCAGACAAGGATCTCTCCCTTTCTTCTTTTTCTTTCGTATTTCAAAGACGATGCTGTTTTAAAATTATTTTTCTTTAATATTAGCTCGCATTTTTATCACTGATCGTTAAGAATATGGTTATTACCGAGGCGTGCTTTTAGGCCAGCGTGCTATTTCTCAATTTTTCACTATTAAAATTCAATAAATGAGAGAAGGTGTTTTTAAAAAAAAGATAAAATAACTTTTGAGAAAAACCAGCCGCTGTTTAAAAAAAAGTGTAATAGTTAAACAAGCAAAGCTATTTAATTTTTTTTTACCTATATTTGGTTATCTACAACTATAAGCTTTGAAATATTCCAGTGCGTATATTAGGTTGGGTAAAAAGAAATCCATTATTTTTTCGGTAGATGGCTGTAGTGTCGATATTTCGTGAAGTATCGATCAAACAATTTCAAATTTATGCTCGTTGTCAAAGTGACATTTTACTCTAAGAAATTGTTTTGCTGTTTTTTGTTTGGGAGTTCCAGGGTGTTAAAAATAGAAGTCAGCAAAGAGAGAATTCAGTACATTTTACAGTTTTTCTTTGATAAAGGTGAAAATGCAAGCCCGGCGGCTGAAATTCTGAATGGTGTTTATGATGCTGATACTGTAACAGCTAATTACGTGCAACTTACAACTTACGCCCGTCATCGAAAATGTCAATAAAATCACAGAAATAATCGAGTTGACCGGCATGTTAGTAGTCGCAGCATCGCCCAGGAGCTAGCGATGGACCATAAAACAGTTTTAAGCCATTTGAGCAAAGTTGGATTCAAAAAGAAGCTCGATGTTTGGGTGCCACACCAAAAAACACCAGAAAACATGATGGATTGAATTTTTATCTGCGAAACCCTGGCCAAATGGAATGAAATCGACCCATTTCTTAAGCGGATGGTGACTGGGGATGAGAAATGGGTCACATATGACAATATTGTGTGAAAACGATCGTGCTCAAAGCACGTTGAAGCAGCTCAAACGGGGGCCAAATCCGGACTAACAGCAAGGAAGGTTCTACTGTGTATTTGGTGGGACTGGAAAGAAATCATTTATTATGAGTTACTTCCGTAGGGCCAAACACTAAATTCAGATATCTACTGTCAACAACTGGACCGTTTGAAGCTAGTAACTGACTAGAAACGGCCAGAATCGATCAACAGAAGAAGTGTTGTGTTCCATCAGGACAACGCCAGGCTACACTCATCTGTAGTGACTCGCCAGAAACTCTGGGAGCTTGATTGGAAAGTTTTAATGCATCCTCCATATAGTCCGTACCTGGCACCAGACGATTACCCCCTTTTTCTCGCATTGCAAAACATCTAGAGCGATAAGAAATTGGGATGAAGAGAAGATTGTGAAAATCGATTACTGGGTTTTTCGCCAATAAAGGCCTAGACTTCTATGGGAGAGGCAATATGAAGCTACTTTTAAAATGGCAATAAATTATACAACAAAACGGTGTATATTTGACCCAAATAGGACAATCCGAAACATGTTAAATAAAGTTTTGAATTTCATGCAAAAATAATGGATTTCTTTCCCCCAACCTAATATTATGGGAAATCACTCAGTATCTAATAGAATCTATTAAAACTAGAACATAATCTGGAAAATGATTAAATTACAGATTAAATAGAAGAAAAGATTGATCGTAAGTACAAAAACACTTAAATATTTGAAATTTAAAAATTTACTACTTAATTCAAGTAAAAGTTTCTTTTAAATTTTTTTTTCAGTTCATTAAATGTAAAATTAATTTGTCATTTTAACATAAACTGTGTGTGCGCAGGTTTTCTAAACTGTTTTATGTAATGTTTTAGTTGTTTGATTTAAAATTTATAATAAGGGCTAAATTGGCCTCGCAACGTAAAATTATGAAATATTACTACATAATTTTTTTGAGTATTTAAGTCTTAAAACAAAGTTAGAGATTTAAAATTTTTTTGAATAAATAATTTAGGTAAAAAATAATATATTTAAGTAAAACACATATTTCATACATTAAAAAAAAATGAAATTGAATTTGCATTTTTTTTTAAAGTATTTCTAACGAAAATATTTTTGGTTTCATTCTTTTTTCAATTAGAAAAAACAAACTTTTGTGCAATTTTTTAAAAATTAAGTTATTTTTTTTTTATATTTCTCATTAACTTTTTCAAGTATAAAATTTATGAAAATGCCACAAAACTAATATGTGTTATGAAAAATATAATGATGTAGATTTTATAACTATAATATTTTAGTTCATAAGGAAGAAACACCGATACAATATCATTTTATATCTTTTCTTTTAATAGTTTAGACTTTGTTTCATAGATGGCACCACTACATTGTAAGTTCTGCTTCAGTGCTATTGCTGAATATTAAAATAATCATACATAGGATTTTCTCAACTTAGATTGAATTCCAATTGAAGTTCTTTTTTTTTAGATAAAATCAGATTTAATAATTAATTTACATGACATACATTTTCGTAAGAATTATTGATTTTCTTAAACTTTTTTCCTTTTTGTTATATAACTTAAATTTTTTATTTTCTTTCTGTTTTTATATAAGCAATCTCCATTTAATAAAATATAAGAAGCCTTTTTTAGAATGGTACGAATTTTTGCTTTATCATGCTAATCACAAAATTTATAATTCTTACGAAGAATATTCATTAAACACAATATACAAAATAAGTGCAAATACAATCATGCAGAATATCACAATCACGATAATCATCACAAAATTCAAGATGCACATGCATTTAAAACACTACTACAATACAACGATACATTCAGGAATATTGTTACAAACGCGTATTATTTAGGAATTGTAGGAAGGTATAAACTAGTTTAATTATTAACATAAATGTATAATTTTATGAATAATTATTATCTATACAACTTACATAATATACAAATGATTAATTAAAAAATAATTCATTGTTCCAAAAATTGTTTTATTTCCCAACAATTTATCTCTATTTTCTATTATGCAGAGACGAAAATGATTTTTCTTTAAATCCTAAATTATTTAATTTTTGTCTTAATGAAATATTTAGTTAATTACAGCAAAAACATAAGATTATATTTTGTCAATTTAATGAGTTGCAAGTACACTTATTTTGATCTATAATTAAAATTGTGTACTTTCACTTTTACTTATCTGCCAAAATACGTTTGATTTATGACAATTACGATTAAAACTCGAAGAATGTCACAAAACCCTACCATTAGGATATCCACCGTGAATGACCTTGTAATTTCCGTGAACCATTTGAATTTCTTTGAGTCGTTCCAAATCTGTGGAGCGCAGTTCTCTGTTGACGACAAGATGGCGATCCAAAATCTGAAACGAATAGCATTAAAGAATAAATTTCTTCGTATTTTTGAATGAGTGAGTGAGTTTTGGAGTTATTGGCGCAAGAGCCAATTTTGGCTAAACTGCGCCACTTCGTATTTTTGAAGAAAATGCTTCTATATAACACTTGTTTTTTAACACGCTTTTATAAGTTTCGCTTGTGTGTAACGGAATCTTTGTGAACTCGATTTTTACCCTGTTTAAAAGGTCAGATTAATTCGAAATTTTGCACACTTGTCAAGGACCGATGACAATACAACAATTTCATAATTTTGGTCCATTGTCCTGATCAGGAAAATTAGGAATACGATTTATAGATATGGCGACTAATTCCGTATACCATTTTCAGATTTGGCGACTTATTGCATAAACCATTTTCAGATTTGGCGACTTATTGCATAAACCATTTTCAGATTTGGCGACTAATTCCATATGCCCTTTCCGGATTTGATGACTAAAAGATTAAGGTGCAACCGTAAAACCACGAATAGATTTGTGGTTAATACAAATAAAACAAAGAAAAGTGTTCTTTATGTGAAAAAGGGCAGAGTGAGTGCTTCAACAATTACTTACCATAATATAAGTCTAGTTTTTCTGAAAATGGAAATAAAAACAAGACTCGTGCATGTGAATAAAAATAATTTATGTTTAAATGCTAAATATTTTTTAGTTTTATAAAGCAATATATATACGTTTAGAAGTGATGGTACGAGTTTTAGTTTAATGGTCAAGGTAACGAATTCGTTGTCGGAGTGTCGTGAGTTCGTGCCTAGTACCGCTGAAGACCCGCCGTGTAAGGGAGCGATGCACGCTAAATCTGTCAAAAGCTCAAACGTCCTCCTGTTGGTAAGGTGTAGAAGTTAGGAGAGGAGGTTCCAGCTCAGGTGTCATCCTCGTCACTTGACCATGGTTCAAGATTACGAGGTCCGTCACCAAAAGCTCTCGATTGATCGATTGATTGAATATTAACGTTGCATTGTTCAGCTACACGAGGACTTTTTGGCGACGGACCACGTAATTTTGAATCATGGTCAAGTGACGTGGACGACACCAGAGCTGGCACCCCCTCTCCTAACTACCACACCACACCAACGGGAGGACGTTTCAGCTCTCGACAGATTTAACGTGCATCGCTGCCCAACACGGCGGGTCTTTAGTGGTACTGGGCTCGAACTCGTGACAAGGCAAGCCACGATCCGATACTTATACCACTCGGCTACCGCGGCCACACCAAAAGCCCTCGAGTAGCTAAATAGGCTCACTCATCCGAATTCATAATATTAGACTTATATTTGTCATTTTACTTCTAAAATTTAGATAAAATTTCAAATTTGATAATTGTGTAAATATGTTCAAAATTTAAAATTATTCAAAATTAAAAAATATGTATATTAGATGTTGTAAATATGTGTATTTAAGTTGAGTCCATTTTGTTCATTTATTTTAGTTATTATTATTGACAAATATGTACTTTTTTTTAAAAAAAAGTTTAAGTATAAAACAAACGTTGGCAGCAGCGAAGCACATAATTTGTTTGGCTGAAAACAAGAGACTGCATTTATCGCGTGACTATGATGTCAAATGAGTTTATAAACTGATTGGCCGAAAACGCTTGCTTATCATTATCATGTGACTAGGACGTCACATTATTATTGTCTATTATACAAAAACTCATTGTCCTGTAAACAATTTTAAAAATAATAAGTCTGTTTAAAGGTAAATTAGAAAAATTTTTATGATAAAAGCCATTTATTATATAGTAAATTTATATATTTTAATATTTCAAATACTTTCATTCAATTTAACTATTTATTAATTGGTATTTAATTATTTTATGTTGAATAGCTTTCCCATGAATGATAGGAGATGAATTTCCATACAAAATTTTACAAACTTGTAATGCTAAATAATTTATAAAAATGACATTGCGTAGTCTTCAAAAGAAAACGATTTGTTTAAATTGTATTGTTAAATTACTGAATTTTTTTGTATCTGAATAAAATTTTAGAGTTTATATTTCTTTTTATTTTTTCAATAAATAACTGAAGATTTAGTTCTTATTTTGATACCAAATTCTGTGATGCAAAGAGAAAAATGTGAAAGCATCTGGAAAATATTAAAAACTATAGCATAATTAATTAACATTTAAATATATTTATATTTTAACTGTCTCATTTTTGCCTCATCATTGAATGTTATACCTTGTGTACATGGTAAGGAAAAGCTCCCATGGTCAGCTGCTTGAATTCGGTTGGCATCTCATTTCTCAACTGGGCCCAAGCTTCATTTCCAGGCACGAAAAAGGTGAACCGTTTCTCATTTCCATTCAGAACCGATCCCCAATCGTCTTGTTCCGCCAGCTCATAGGTGACTCTAAATAAGTTATGAAAAAAGATTAGTTTTCTAATTCATCAACAGATGACAGCACCTAACACCTATCATGAGAAATGAATAAGACAATGGTTGGAATCAACTGAATATTACAAAGCTGAAAAGTTTTTACATAAAAAGAAAACCTCTATTTAAACCCAAAATTTCAGAAATATATGTAAGAAGCTTACTTTAAATTTGTGTGTATATTTTCCCGTATGCGTTTACAACAGAATGATAACGATCTCTCTCTCATCAACTCATGCGAATTTTTGAATAATAATTCATTGGAAAGTAAGATTTGGTTGCAATTAAAAATTTAACTCGTCAGAAATGAAATTAAAATGTATTGAGTAAAATCAATATTCTATGCAGAACATGAACTTAAAAATACTCGAATAGTGTTACAGAAATTAAAATAAACTGAATGTGGTGGAACTCAAATTTGTTTCCATACTTTTTAGTTAATTGTTTCCCTACAAATGTTGATTTGTGTTACATTCTTTTTGTTGCTAAAATTTTCAAATTTTGAGAATATTTTGTATTTATGAATCTGTGTTTTCATTGATTTTATTTTTTAAAAAAAGCAACACATGAGAAAATAATTGTAAGAGAAAAAAAAAATCGTTTCAATTCGAGTTTTTAAAATCCATTTGGATGGGATGTTTTGTGGACAGTTGTTTTTTATACTATATAACTTTCAAATGTTTCTTTGTAATTTATGTATTTAAAATTAAGCTAAAATTTTTTGTTGAATACTTATTATTAAGTGTATAGATATTGGAAATAAATGAGCAATTTTTGAAAATTATTCAAAATTTTAAGTTGGAGCAAATAAAAACTATTATTTATCAACCCTAATTTTACATTTTAATTATTCATTGGCCAAGACAATACACATGCACTCAGTACTCGCATATTATACCATCGATCAATTTCGTGAAATCAAAAGACATTGGCAAATGCCGCAATTAACGGTCAAAAGTAAAAACCGTTTCTGTACACAACGAAACACAATGCCAGCATTTGGTGACAGTTTTTGAATTAGCGATACCTTTTCATTGGTGAAATTGGTTAACGGTGTAATACTAAGTACCATATGCAGTAAAACCTGTTTTTGTGAGGTCCTTTTTTATGCGATTTGTTTTGCGCGATTTTATTTTTGTACGATCTTTTTTTATGCGGTATATGAATTTCAACGGCTTTGGCGTTACTGTAAAGTTTTCTGTGGATGTACATACATGCGCTTCAAAATGCTCTGTTCATTGGTTATAAACAGTCTCTCGACAATGCACGTTCGGTTGCTTTCTCTCAACGTATTAGCAGCACTTGATTGAAGACGAAATTTTCAATGACAGTGACATTATCAGGAGTTAGATAGGTTATGAAGACGGACAAGATGAGATCCGGATTCTTTGAGAGCGGATAAATATATGCAGGGATTCAGATTTCCTACAAATCGGAAAATCATCTTAAAATGGATACCAATTCCGAAAGGAGTGAAATTCCAAAAACAGCTTTGGTCATGCATATATGGTTATCGTGACGTTCATAAGCAACTGACTGTCGTCTCAAAAACTTATCACTTACTTTCCGGGGGGGGGGCCAAAAAATAAACCAAATGAAATTGCATCTTCAAATGTGTGTGTGACGAAAGCGATTTCGAACTAACTCATCACAGGAAGATGCGCGGTTACAATGAGCAGCAGTCAATTATGTATGAGCATTTTGAAATTGTCCCCATATATACAATGAGAAATCAAATATTTTTAAAATGTTTCCATGTGGAATTTAAGGTAAGATCCTAGGAGAGCCCACACCCTTGGCGACAAATCGAAAAAAGCGCCAAGACAGAATAAGATGGCGCCAAGCGAAGCCGACAATGGCGGCAAAGGAATATAGCGGGATAAGGTGGATGTATAATGAACATATATGTAAACAATACAGAAATTAAACATTTATGATAAAAAATATAAAATCAGCATTTACTTTCTTACTGCTGATCTTTTCCACGTGGAGGGTACAGCGTAACAACAGATTTTAAAAAGCTTTAAAGGTCTTATCGCTAAGCGAATGATCGTGTGAGCACCGCCATATTTATTCTGCGAGGTAATGGTCAAACATACATTCGGCATGGCTGGTACAATTTCGAAGAAAGCGTTTTATTGCCGACCATGTTACATCATGCCGATCATTACATTTAAGACATTCATAACTCGAAGCAATCAATCCTTCCTTCATACACCATTCAATCAATTTTTTCTTACCTTTCGCATTCAACAAAGTAAAAAACTCTAAAGTATATTCCCGCACACACGCAGCCATCCCGGAGTCCAACAACAAAATGAAATTCGAAATGCGTGCCCACAAAATACGAAAATGCTAGAAATAGTTAGGGTTGCCACATGAAGTGTTTAAAAAAAGTAGGGTTACCAAGATGGCACATTTAACGCCAACCAAAGTAATTCGCGCCAAGGCTGTGGGCTCTCCTAGGAGTGAACCGAATTTAATTATTTATTTTGTTTGGAAGTACAGTCTGACCTCTATTTAACGAAGTTGCTAAATTCCGAAAAAAATATTTTTATATGAAAAATTCGTTATAGAGAAGTTCATCTTTCAATATACTTTAGATCCCTCATAAAACAAATTTTAAAATCAAAAACACTATATAATAAAAAAAAGTAGTTATTCACACCTTTTTGTAAATTAATATATATTTTATATATTTTTCCCATCAAAAATAAAAGAAAGAAAAACCACAAGGAAAGTTTCTTGACGTCTTAGTCCACTTTCTAAAACATTAATTTTTTTTTTCATTTTTTCTTTAATGCTCAAGCTCTTACGTTTCGACATATTCGAGCTACAATAAACGAAATTACCATTACGACTGATCAACACTACTAACGAACGGGGACTAGTTTAAATATACGGGGACACGAGAAAACTCCACTAAGGGTGAAAGGGGATATCAAAGATGTTTCCAGCGAACTGGATAATGGGGGTTAAGGGTTGCACTTCCAGGATGAAACGCCCAGAATTCTATTGTTGTCGGTGAGTTAGGCACCTAATAAAACCAGTTCAAGATTTATGACCACCATAAAATGTGTTAAAAAAAAGAGAGAACTTGAAATATCTAGAAATACTTCAAAAATAGAGAAAAAAAAAACTGAATCACAAGCGATAAAGTTCGTTATATAGAAAATGCACTTCGCTATAGGAGGTTATTTTACGAAGAAAATCGTGAAATGTTCTTGGTTCCAGGAAAAAGTTTGCTACATAGAAAAATTCGCAATATAGAGGTTCGTAATATGGATGTTCAACTGCATCTTCTTACAAATTTATAAATAATCGACATGTTTTTTAAGTGCGACTTTTTTATGCGGTCCCTCTCCACCGCATAGAAACAAAATTCTGTAGTTTGTCGACACATTTGTTAGTTATATTTAAATATTTATGAAATTTTCGCATATTTTTTTCTGCGGTCCTTATCTAACGCACAAAAACAAGTTTTACTATGTATCGTAAAATCCGGCGAATAACGCGCACTTTGAACACAAAAAAATAGGATCGAAACTTAAGGGTGTGCGTTATACGCCGGGTATGAAAAGCTTAGTTTTAAAAATAACAAAAGAGGTGAGCATAAAAAAAAATTTACTTCTACATGTATCGAAACGCTGTTTATTTAAAAGAAACGACTTGCCTTACTAATTAAAAGAGTTGTAGTTCTAGAAGTATACCATTTTTTTTAAAAGTCTGGGATAATACAACGAACACATTACCTCAAAACTTGAGAGCAATGTATACTAATATTTCATATATTTCTTCGTTAAAAAGGGGCTGCGCGTTATACGGCGAATATACCTAAAAATTAAAAAAATTCAGCTTGAAAGTGTAGGGGCGCTTTATGCGCCGGATTTTACGGTATATAAATTGGCGGTTTCCTATAATTTCACGAAATTTTGACAAGAGGTTTCTTATAGTAAATTTCATTCAGCTTAAAATCTTACGACAATTATGTTATGGAATGCAGCAGTTCATTTATACGATGCTAAACTATGCAGAGTAAAAAAAAAATGTCCTCGGTTATTAAGAGGAATAAAAGAGCAAATAACAGTAGGAAAAGTTATTGGACAAATATTCACAAGCAATACATAAATACACATACGTAGATAGATACATACTACCTGAATTGAAATAAACTGGATTCAAAAGATAAGCGCATTTCGGAGGAATTAGCATTTTTGATCGAAATCCACAAAATGCACTTTGATACAGTAACATTTTCCAGAAATTCAATAAAGTTCGCTAAGCCAAAAATAACCTTTTTAAAAAGCGAAGCGCTCCAGACAATTCCTTCTAAATCCGATTCCAGAAAACTAAAGGGAGAAAAGGGTAAAATATAAAGCTGGAAGCTACTCAGACAGTCTTTACTTCGATGCAATCCAGCTTCAAATCCAATCATTTTTTACCGGAACTTAAAGAATAGAGCCTTATTTGACAGTTTAGAAATTTTTTTTCGAAATCGATTGGAAGAGAATTGTGTAGGACGTAATGGGCAATAAGTAAGCATCTATCGGAATACCATACTGAGTATCCTTTATTTGTAAGAATTGATAAATACATCAGAAGCACACACATACACAAAAGGGAATATTCTAATAATAGAAGTCTAAGGGAAAAAAAAGGAGGACATCCATGAGTATCCAATAATAACAAGATCGATACAGAAGCCCTGCTAAGATGTCTTCAATAAAAATAACCTTAGGCTGACGTGATAGCAAAATCTTTTCTGTACGGATTTGTTTTAAATAGAGATTTAATGTTGAAAAATGGATTGAGAGCGAATGATGAAAATATTTCAATACAATCATTTGACAGTATCTAGTCTTTGATCAGAATAGAAATATAAAGTATATGGATTGTATTAATATTTGGATCGATTTTAATAGCATGAGGAAACAAGTAATATAAAAATTTTTTTAAGGTCGATTCCTACTTCGGTCAACAAAGACAAATTTTATTTTAGTTACTTTTTATTAAATAGTTACGATTAATATGTAAGCACATATGACAGAATCTCACTATTAAGTGACAAAGCAGAAAGCGATTTTCCTTGCCACTTTCCATTTTTCTTTCTATATAAGGTGTTTGAATATTTTTCTTTGTTAGTATTGATTCATGAATTAAATTTAATTATTCTGATAAAATAGTAGAGTAAAAGAAAATCACATTCAGAAATCAGGCCATCCCAGGTAGGATTCGAATCCACGACCTTTGGATGAGAAGTTCAACGCGCTATCCATTTCGCTAGAGGAACACAATGTGCGGGTTTCCTTTTTTAATAGGATGTTGGACTATTATTTTGCTTGTTACTATTTATTCATTAATTAAATAGAATTTATGAATTAATATTTTACAAAATTGTATTAACATCAAGTGTCATCCACCACAAGTTAAAAAAATATATTTTATTTGAACTTGAGTAGAGGAATAAGTATTTTATTAACGATTAATAAAATAATAAAAAATACTTATCTAATCCCTATATATATAGGGAAAGAGTGTGAACTAAAATAGTAGGAATCGAAAAAACGCAGAGTTAGGATATAGCTTATGTTCATTCTTACTCTCACATCTCAATGGCAAAAAAAAAAAAAAAAAAATTAAACTGACTTATCTCAGAAAGATAAAATAACTACACAGTTCGTCTTCATTTAAATTGTTAAGGCTTTTTTTCCTATTGTGCCAAATGTTTTAATATTTTTTCTGATCATTGTGCTAATAATACATGTAACAAAAGTTGGAATGCATTTTTGAATCGAAGCATTGCTTACTTTTTTAAAAAATAAATGAATTTAGAGTTTATACATTTCTTAAGGAATTTTCAGTGATTATTCATAAGAAGCATTATACAATTACCAATCATGTTATCCCAAAACCTATATCAACTTTTGTTATACATAGTTTAAAGTACTTGTAAGTCAAATTTTAGGTGCGTAAGAGTAGCATTTTAAAATCACTTCATAAATTTTCTTTTTTCCTTAAGAAATTAAATGGGTAGCTTTTAATGAAATTTTGTGCACAAAAACTGTTTTACATAATACATACACATAGGTAACAACGAAATTTTTTTAAAAATTAAATTAAAAATTTTTGTGCAAATTTTTACCGAAATGAGACTGAAATGGCAGCATATTAACAATTATTATCTGTCGTCTTAGCTTCACGAATAATCTCATATTTTGAAAGAAAATAAAAAGGCACCTTTTAAAAATAATATAACATTGGGAAGTCTTAAAAATACTTAGACACATAAATAAAGAACTCTTTTCAAAAACTAAACATTAATCTGGAATTTACGAGATCCATGTTCATTGTAAGACAGATTAAATTTTTATTGATTTATCAATAGAGTGGACAACAAGTATTCGACTCAATATATCTAAAAAAGCATTTTTAGCATTAAAACTTGAAATGGTATTCTAGAAAAAACATGTTTATATATATATATAATATTTACTAATTAATTAATATGCCTTTTTGCCAACTTTTTCATTTATTAATGAAATTGTTTTAAGAAAATAATTTATTTATACGATTGAACATATATTACGATGTGATTTATAAAATAAATACATTCATAAACTGTTATATTTTCTGAAGAAACCTCAATTATTTAAAACACTTTAGGAATTAAAAGAAATGTATTGCTAGAGTTGATGCACTAATCTAACATTACTTTTACAAATATCTTTAGAGAAAGAACTCCAAATAAAACCCTGTGACTTAAAAATATGAAAACGATTTCTCACTTGATAATAAACAGAATATAAGAATTTTCCTTTACAAGTTCTCATAAGATTGATATAAATTTCGAATAATATAATAATAATGTAATGTAATATAATATATAATATAATAATAATGAATAGAAATGACATCCCCCCCGTAAAATCTTGCCAGAAAATCTATACTACTTCAATTAAATACAAAGCGTTCAAATGAATAACAATTATTCAAAGACAAGCTTGGATATTTTCTCATACAAAGTTAAAAAAAAATGCAATTTTATCAGACGAAAAAGACAACTTTTAGCTATTTGCCTTAAAAATGATACGAATCTCATAATTGGATTCCGAGAGTACGTGTAAATGAGATATTTACTTTTATAAACACAGGAATGAAAATTTTCCATTTTAATTAATTTTTTTATTCTTTAAATAAACAAATCTCATAAATTTGATTATTTTTTTAAACGAGCAAATAAGTTATTTTATTTCAAAGAATTATTCATTTAAAATACTGCATGTGATATAGAAAAGAGAGAAAATATTGCATGTTTTGTTATGAAATTTGCAGTTAGTTTAGTGATTATAACTGCAAAAATTAAATACATATATTTAATTGAGATCCTTTTATTCAATACTGATTTAATTGGAGATAATTAATTTTTTAAAACATTAAAATTACATATTTATTGTGTTATGAATATCTTACGTAACTTAAAATTCTTTTTGCAATATAGTATGTACAATTATAATAATAATGACATGAAATTAATGTAAAAAGCAATTTAAATCACTACTGAATAAAATTCATTATTAATTGTTTAAGTCCTGGCTCTGCATCATCAATATTCATAATTAAAATTAAAGCAGATTGTGATATGTTTAAAATTTTTAGAAGGAAAAATATACACTAATATTCAAAAGAATTCTGATTTTTTTCTAAGGTGAGTTATGGAATAAATGATTTGTATCAAACAGCATTTTTCAATTTCTACTATTTGTTAACTCTCTCCATATATATACAGTGGGCCACAAAAGTGTTCGTACACTTGCAATTTCTTATAAAATTTAATTTTTTCGACTAATAAAAATTAATATAATGTAATTGTAATTTTTGTATGATATCTGCAACTTGTTCTTATTGAAATTACATTAATAATTTTTTAAAAAAATAGTATATATATAACTATTTTTTTAAAAAATTAATAATCAAAAAGCTTCTAAAAAATTACGCTACAAAAGTCTTCGTACACTTAACAAAAATCTCAATTTAGCTTTAAATATTGTATTTCTTTCTTAATTTAGTACTTAGTAGGATATCTTTTAGTGTGTCCACAACAACTTTTAAGAGTCTTGGTATAGATTTAATCAGTTCTTTGTAATTTCTGCATCGATTTTCCTCCATTCTTCTGTGGTTATTATTTTTACTGTCATGTTTTCTTTTTTTTACGTCAAAATCTCACCAAATATGTTCTACTGGGCTAAATAAAGTGATTGAGGAGGTATTTTCATAATTTGGGTACAGTTATAGATGCACCAGTGGCGTACATTGAGAGCAGTGCGCTTGGCGTTATTACCCTGTTAAAAAAATTAAGTCGTCTCCAATAGCCAAATTTCGGGTGGATAATTTAAAATATTTAAATAGAGCTCATGATTCACAATACAATGAAAAAATACCAAATTACCTAATTCTGAGACCAATTTACATCCCCACGCCAGAGCACCTTCACTTCAATGCTGAAGCATGGATGTGGAGGAGTTCTTGTTTCACATAAATTACTGGGATTAAACTCCTTATTTTTTTATTTACAAGCTATTATAGGCCCATCGGAACCAAAAATGTTGAATTATCTGCTATACCAATCAATTTGCTACCAATTTTGAATTTTCTGAAACTTAGTTTTAAGAATCTAGTTGGATGAATAAAACATGGAGGAGGAAGTGTTCTTGTGTGGGGGTGTAAATCGTCCACAGAATGAGGTAATTTTTGTTGATATTGTGAATCATGAGATCTATTTAAATATTTTAAAGAGAAATTTTAAATTATCTACCCAAAATTTGGATATTGGAGACTACTTAATTTTTTTAACAGGATAATGACGCCAAGCGCACTGCTCTCAATGTACGCCACTGCTGTCTATCTAACTGTCCCCAAATTATGAAAACACCTCCTCAATCATTTTATTTAGCCCAATAGAACATATTTGGTGAGATTTTGATGTAAAAAAAGAAAACGACACATAAACACAAAATGTGAAGTAAAAACAATACTCACAGATGAATGGAGGAAAGTCGATGCAGAAATTACAAAAAACTGATTAAATCTATACCAGGACCCTTAAAAGTTGTTGTGGAGACTAAAAGATATCCTACTAAGTACTAAATTAAGAAAGAAATACAATATTTAAAGCTAAGTTGAGATTTTTGTTAAGTGTACAAAGACTTTTGTGGCGTAATTTTTTAGTAGCTTTTTGATTATTAATTTCTTAAAAAAATAGTTATAGAGTATTTTTAAAAAAATAATTATGTCATTCCATTAAGAACAAGTTGCAGATATCATAAAAAAATTACAATTACAATCTATTAATTTTTATTAGTCGAAAACATTAAATTTTATAAAAGAAAGCAAGTGTACGAACACTTTTGTGGCCACTGTTTATATATATATATATATATAGAGAGAGAGAGAGAGAGAGTTAAATTAAATTAAATGTTATTTTTAATTTTAAATTTATTCTGCGTTATTTCTGTCGTAGTGACCATTAGCTTCAACAGATTGCGCCCGTACTAACAAGGAAGTAGGAATTGACGTTAAAAAAACTATATCACTTATTTAACATGGAATTCGTTTTGTTTTAAACCATTTTTAAAACAAAACGAATTCCAAGGTGCTATTTTAATTTGGTATCCTCAACTTTGAAAAAATAACCTCTAGGTAACTAGAGCTAAAAAAGAGTTCTTTTTCTGGGTCAGTCGTAGGTGCTTTTAATTGTAGATGTACTAGTTATTTTGTAATGCAAATTACAAAAAGTTGAAGCGTTTGGTTATACTATGTACAATCATCTTTTTACCACGATGTTCTGAAACTAACGTTCCGTATATTGATTGAAATAATCAAATAATAGTATTTTAATAATCATATAATGGTTTTGTAATAATCAAACAATTATGGTAATTTTATTCGCTCCGTTCAAACAGTTCATCATTTAACGAAAACAGTTTTTATCATTAATTAAATAGTGAAGATTTAACGATGAATGATTGAAAATGAAAAAGGATAATAATTCTGTAGTATCTGATAAAAGACAAGGAGGATAGAATACAACCAACTAGCCATGCTTTCGTTGTGTTAAATTAAAATACAAACTGTAATAGTAATGTTTTATGTATAGCATGCAATTACAATGTTAATATCCATGGTTATATTTTAACAAGATAAAATATAATAAAATTGAATTATAGTTTACCCTTTTGTAAAATTTCATAAGAATATAGCTTTAATAATAAAAAAAGAGATTTTACCAAAAATAGATCTTTGTAAAAACCCTAACATTCTATAGAATCTTATACTCTTTAACCTTAAAAAGGGTTAATGAAATTCGCCAAAGTTTTATTTGGTTTATGAAGTTTATTCTCTCTCGTGGCCTGAAAAAATTTGAATAGGACCTTATTATATGTGTGTTTTCAAGACAGAAATTATTATTTATTTTAATATTTAAAAATAAATTGAAAGAAAAATTAGGTGAAAGTATCAAATATTGTAGCAAATACTTCTAACTCTAAAAAATCAAGCGTGAACGAGATTGTAGACTATACTGTATGTAGAAAATGATCGAAATTATGTATGTGTACTACGCGTATTAAGACTCGTGTTTCCATTCCTACTAGAAAAACAATTTCTGTTTAGGTTAACAGAGTTTAAAAACACACAACGGGTCTTACAATAAAAAGAGGGAGTAGTCTTAGAATAGTTAGGACTCCTGATGAAGATGAGGGGTTGTACGAGTAATGTTTACAAGAAGTTACCTTCTAAGAGTGATATTGAAAAAAGGAATATTTTTTTGCTTGGGTACAAATTTCTATTTATGCTTTTAGCATTTGTTGCAATCAATGAAAAAAAGCTATCATGCGTTTTTTAGAAATCCATAGAAAGTGTAGATTGACTGCATCACTTTGTATTTTATCTATATGAATGATTGTGAAAACTAGAGAAGATTTATTACTTTAAATTATCTATGGGTTTATTGATAATATATTGATTAAAATTCGGTAAAACAATGGTAGAAGATTTACTGAAATCCTATTTTATCTCCCTTCTTTGGCAAAGAACAACAGCTATTGCCAAATTACGCCAGCAGCTTAGTTTCCTGTATTGGTCTATCCAATACGTAGTACGATCCAAAAATTCGGGACTGAAGTCGTTGCTGACGCGACGAAAGTACCTAAATTTTAACCCCTTGAAATGGATTTTCCAAAACCTCTCCTACTTGGTTAGGTTGGTTTAGTCCATGTCATGGGACCCAATCGCACGCGTAGCTGTTGTCTTCCGAAGCTGTTTAGCTTTGTTCTGTGATGTAAAAAAGACGGCGTTTCTTGAAAAGCTTTGAACATTAAATTCTGTCAATGCTTAGGTAAAACATCAATGAAGACCTTGGAAATGCTTAGGTAAAAGATCAATGAAGACCTTGGAAATGCTAAGTAAAGTGTATGGTGAATATACCATAGCGAAATCCAAGGTTTACGCGAATGGCATCGGCGTTTTAAAGAGGACCAAGAATCCATCGAAGACGGTGAACACGTTGGACGACCGACTTCACGGAACGCGGAAAATGTTGCGTTGGTGTCAAAATGTGTTCGAAAAGCACTTGACTGATCGCTGAAGATACACACTTCTCGAAGACGTCATTTGAGGGAAACCATTCGTCGTAAGTGGTCTTAGTTCTGGCAGAGTGACGACTGGTATCTTTTGCATGACAACGTACCAGCACATCGATCCCTATTGGTAAGATCCCAGCACATCGATACTAAGAGTTCCTTGCCAAAACTTGCATTAACGTGCTTCCATATTCCTCCTATTTACCAGATTTAACCCCATGTGACCTTTACCTGTTCTCAAGAATGAAAACCCATTTGCAAGAACACACCGTTTTGTGTTATCAGATGAGGTGAAAAGAGCATTGCAGGAGGCCTTGTTGTTGTTGTTGTTGCACGCCCCCATTGGTCAGCAGTGCTAGACCAGGTCCATGACATCGTACACTTTCAGAAAGTCCAACACCAGCAAGGGAACGTCTGCTAAGTCCTGCTTGGTGAGCCCTAGGCACTCGAAGGTGTGAACAGGCGTGGCCGGCTCAGAAGAACATTTCGTGCACATTTCAAAACTCTTGCGTCCTTCGGAAAATTTCATTGTTTTGATATAGCCACTTCTCTCGAAATTGTGCTAGAAGAGTTTGATGCTGTCTTGTAAAACCGGGAGCCAGAGAGCCTCTAGGACGAGAACACTGATAACGATGGTGCTCTGGGGGGGGAGTAATCCAAGTGGCCTTACAAGAGGTTGCGAAAAACGGCTTCCAGCTGTACATCTAGAAGTTATATATGAACGCAGGCAGAAGTGTATAGTCGCCAAGAGGACTACTTAGAAGGTGGGTGTGTTTCGGGGCTGTGAACTTATCAGGAAGGTTTTCTATATCTTGTCCCTGAACTTTTGGATCATACTATGTATAATAATATTCCAAGGCGACACATAGAGAGCGGGCCAAAATAAGATCTAACTGATCTACTTACTTAAGATCAGGATCCGAAGCCAGTTTGAGATACACCGTTTGGTAAGGCATGCCCAGAAGTCGGTCAATGATATGGACCATTCCGTCCACTGCTCCTATATCAGCCTGGACAGCAGCAGCTTTGACTCCAACACCGTCCACCGTCAGAGCTGCAACAAAAAGTACTGTGTATAGTAATGCGAAAATTCAGTTTAAGAGAGTTTTTTCTTCTTCTTATAATCGGGTATTAATTGCAGTAGGACAGTAACACTAGCTATATCGTTTTGGACATTTAACATATAGTCAGTCTATTTTAAATTTTGTTTAATATAAAGGAAAATATATTATTCTTGTATGTGCAACAAAAATATCACTGTTTTTATAATGATGAATGGAAACGGTGTGAAAAAAATATGAGCCAAAGAACACAGCCCTAATATGTTGAGTTGTTTGGGAGAAATTAAGAAAGCCCAAAATAACATAATTGAATATACAAATAACTAAATAGTTTCATTCATTACAAAAAATTTGCATACCTTTTTTTAAAATTTTGCTTTAATTATTTTTGAATACAGTTATCTTATTATCAAAGATCAAAAATAACTAACGACACGGTAGTAAAAGTATAGATACAAATATTACTACAATCACGAATGTACGTTGTACTAACTGAAACGAGAGTGTGCACAGATTTCTTTTTCGGGAGGTGGATCGTATTTAAAGAAAAACACGCATATAAAAGTGCCGAGGCGTAATCTTTTAGCTAGAAATTAAACATATAGAAATATAAAAAAACATAAACATAAAAAAACATAACAAAATAGAAAAAAATCGATTTTCTTTACAATTTTCCATTTTCCTTTCTATATAGGGTGTTGGACTATTTTTTTGTTTCTATTTATTCATTAATTAAATTTAGTTGTTCTAATAAAACAGTATAGAGAAAAAGAAATCACATTCTCAAGAAATTAGGCCATCCTAGGTGAGATTCGAACCCATGATCTTTGGATTAGAAGTCCAACGTGCTATCTATTGCGCTACAGGGACATAATGGACGATTTTCCTTTCTATATATGCTGTTGGATTATTATTTTTGTTTGTTAATATTTATTCATTTTTCAATTTAATGGATTAATATTTGAAAAAACTGCATTAACATCCAGTGTCAGCCACTACATGTTAAAAAAGTGTGTTTGAACTTGAATGGACGAAGAGAAAGTATTTTATTAACCATTGAAAATTTAAAGAATATATACATATAGGGAAAGGAATTGAAAAATATTACAAAACAGAAGAATTACAAATCCCACAATTTTTAAAATAGATCTTAAAAGTTAAAAATTTAAAAGTAATGTTTTTTATGCACTTTTTAGGCACAAAGTAATGTCGATTTATAACAAGCTGTCTGGAGTGAAACGATTATTTTTTTTGTTCGTCAAATCTGTAGGTAGATAAAATTACAATTTATGATACAAGCCATCTAATAAAAGAGGAATTTTTCCCAATTGCTTGAATTTTTTAACCTTAAATACTTTTAATTAATTTTCTCAATAGGACACACTTTTTTTATTATAAGTATTTAAAACCTAAGCGAATTAAAAACAAAATCTAAAACAAAGGCTATGAATATCGAAATAAACTTGCAATAGTATTCCTCATAAAGCGTTTTTCTCAATATATATTCTTTTTAAAAGTCAATTTTTCGAAATATTTTTCTAACATTGAAAAATTATCGGATAAAAAAAATAAGATGATTTTTCTTTGCAATAATTTTAAAATGTTAAGCCTAGTTTAACCAAAAAAGTTCTAAGAAACTTATTTAAAAGATCTAAGAAATTTACATACAACTAGCGAATAACAGTTATTTATACTTCTTAGAAAGCTTAGTCATCGAATTAAAAATAGAACACAAAATTATTCCGAATTAGAGACAAAATTACTATACGTTTTGTTTTTAATAAAATAACTTGTATAACTATGATGTATATTCTTTTTTATTTAATTCCAAAATAGTTTTCTTCGAAGATAGTTTGTTAAAGTTCAAATTTTATATTCCTCAATAATATCGATGGAAAATAACCGTAAAACCTTTTATTTGTCTGACAAGAATTGGGTCGAACATTTTAAGTTTCCAAATTGAATGCGAAGATAAAACCAAGATGAAAATGAAGAGTTTTGAAAGGTTTTGATACGAAAGTAGCCAGTAGTGAAAATGTTTCTTCAAAAATGTCCACATTAGAAAAATCGAATAAATGTTTTTCCACTTTGTGTTGTTCCGCTTGACTGGTTCCATTAGTTTTATTTTCTCAAGCATGTAGCCATTTATTTAAAAGTCGAGATTAAGCTAAAAAACGTATTTTTCTTTATAAAAAGGACCATAACTTATTTTAATATCGTTTTTAGGCCGATAAAGAGAATTTATTTATTTTTTTACAGAATTTAAGTTTGCTTTTAGATTCTTCAAAAGAGCATCTTTAAGTTTATCTTCAAGGCAAACCCACTTGCAAAACATTTTTGTTAAATAGAATGTCTTTTATTATTCGAACGTGCTTTTTGAGTATTGATAACGTTTTCTATTTTTTTTTATACTCCAACGTGATTAGAAAGTAAATTTGCTCTTCCATTTTTTAATTTCTACTATTAGTTCACTCTCTCCCTATATCTTGTTTAAATTTTCAATTGTCAATAAAATATATTTTAAAGCGCTCAATTGAGCTGAAATTTTATATACGATTATTTTGGATGGCAATACGGTAATTTAATTGTAATTAATACAAATTAATGAATTAAAACTAGTTATTCAAAAATTACTAATACAGCAACGCTGGCATCATTTTTGGCGACTTAGCGACTCTTTTGGTGATTTATGTCAAAACTTTAAAAGGTACTTTGCTCGAATTTTAAAGCGCTCATTTGAGCTGAAATTTTTTTTACACACGATTGGTTTCGGTGACAATACGATAATTTAATTATAATGAATTAAAATTAATTGAATGAAACTAATTATTTAAATAATTACTAATACAGTCACGTCAGCTTCATTTTTAACGACGTGGGTCAAAACTTAAAAAAAAATTTTCTTAAGTTTTAAAGCATTTAATTGAACTGAAATTTTATATACACGAGATAATTTTGGGTGACAATACGATACTTTAATCATAATTAATAAAAATTAATTGCCATTTATATTGCTATTCTGACATATATGTGTATACATATTTATAATAATTATAATTATTTGATAAAAAGTAACTAAAATAAAATTTTTCTTTGTTGACCTTCGTAGGAATTAACTTAAATTTTTTTTTGTATTACTTCTCTCTTTTAAAACTACTTTAAAATAAGTACGACATGAATTTTTTTTAAGGTTTGAACTAAAACAATATAACTAATTAATACTGACAGCGATTGTTCACTTTATGTACAAATAATAACAACACTATTTTTGATAATGTAAGGGCTTTTTACAACAAAGTTAAAAACTTGACTTATAGGATGAAGAGTATCGATCAAGAAGAGAAACTCATATTACTCCATATCTATGATAGACGAATTCCCTTCGTCATAGTGAGATCAGAAATAACAAATGCTAATATAAAATTAAAAAAAATGTGTGACTGCCGATGACTACTCTATAGAAGTGAAAACTTCTGATTTGTTCTGGGGCAAGGGAATCTAATTGTTCGGATATTGTACGTTTTCTCTTGCTACATTTTGCATGCGGGTGTTATGTAGTTGACTTTTTCGTGCCCATTCATTGGTGGATTTGTTTATTTCAACCATTTTCTATAAAGGGCAATATTTAAATAACTATGCATTCTTACGTATTTATGTATGAGCATATTCTGTTTAATTGTCAATTAGTCGAATTACTTTAAAATATTCAAATGCAAATTTCTTATGTAGGTGATGTTTATTTGGTACTTACGTATTAACGCAACAATGCCAATGTTACTCGTCAAGACAAATCGCCAAGTTGGCAAGCCTGATTTACCTTGTGTCGTACGCGCTGAATTGGTAACCATGACCTTCCTTTCATATAATGTTGCCAACACCTTTGCGACAATACGACAGAACCATTTATATAACTTATATAATACTAGGTAAGGTTAGGAAAACTTATGCCCTGAGATTCATTAATACCCTAAACAAACAAAAGGAGAGGGTTCGTACTTTTTCACAATTAATGCTTTTATTTTCTCGTAATCACTTAGTTTTCACTAATACAAACCAAAAATATTGACAACTTTCCAGTCAAATAAGTTCAATAAAATTACGGATTTCAGTTCTTTTGGCACATTTTTGGGCTTCCAAATATTCTCTCTACTGAATCAAAAAATAGATCCCAATTTTCGTTTCTTCTTATCTTTGATCTCTTATATAAGAATAATTTTTTTCCAATCATTTTCATTTGCTTCTCTCTTGTTACCTCACTGGATTTAAGGGGAAGTGGACTGCATGGCAGTAATATTCGAATAAAAAATAATTTCACGGGAAAAAGCAATTTTTACTGAAAACAAAAAAAAGTACTATAAAAAATTTCTTTAAGTCAATTCCTACTTAGATCAACTAAGAAAAATTTTATTTTACCTACTTTTTATTAAATAGTTACAATTAATATATATATATATGACAGAATCGCAGCATTAAGTGAAAATTAATTTTTATTCATTATCATTAAAGTATCGTATTGTCATCCAAAACAATAGTGTGTATAAAATTTCAGTTCAACTGAATAATGCTTTAAAACGTAAGAAAAAAAATTCTTTTAAAGTTTTGACTCAAGTTAAAAATGAAACCAACGTGGCTGTATCTGTTATTCTTTAAATACTTAGTTTCAGTCGATTAATTGTAATTAATTATAATTAAATTATCGTATTTTTACCCAAAGCAATAGAGTATAGAAAATTGCAGCTCAAACGAGCGCTTTAAAATGTGAAAAAAACCTTTTCATGTTTTGACACGAGTCACCAAAAGGGTCGTTAAGTCGCCAAAAATGACGCCAACGTGGCTGTATTTGTAATTTTTTGAATAATTAATTTTTATTAATTATAATTAAATTATTGTATTGTCATCCAAAATAATCATGTATATAAAATTTCAGCTCAATGGAGCGCATTAAAATGTATTTTATTAACGATTGAAAATTCCACCAAGAGAAATATATATAGAGAGTGTGAGCTAATAGTAGGAGTTGAAAAACACAAGCCCAAGAAGTTTTCAATTCAAAACTAAGCTCGTGTCGCCGACCCGGGTACGGTTGCCTACTACAGCCGAGTAAAGCGGACTGGCAAATGCATCCGAGCATGACGCTTCATTTAAATTCACTCTTCAGAAAAACGCACTTAAGGAAGTTATCACTTCAAAAATGGCTACTTTATTATGAAGAAACTTCGTTAATTTGATCAAAAATAATAAAAAGTTCATTAAAACATTACAGATTCATTTTAAAAAAATCCGTATTTACAACGTTGAAGAATTCTCTGACTATCCATCCATACTTTATGGTAAAAAATGAGAGTTACAAAATGTGATTAAAAAGCTCCAATGAGTTATTGCAGGTTTGTGGCTAGCCTTTTTGGGAAGAGTACCACTGTTTGATAAAAAATAATTCTACGTGACACTACAAACTAATACGGAAAAGTGGAAATTTTTTTACTTATTGTGGAATCTTAACGCAAATAGCACATTTTTAATGCAAGCCTATATATGTAGTCGAAATTTAAAAAGAATATAATCAATAAGATGTGAAAGGTTTTATTGTTAATAGGCTTTTTACAAGATCAATCAGTTAGGTTAGGTATGAAATAAAAATGGGTAACTTGAATCATTTAATTCAAAACAATTATTAAACGCTAAATACTTATTAAAGGTAGCGTTTGAATTACTATTTTTTTCACCGTCATCTATATTAGGATTAGCTCTTACAGATTTTAACAAAATTGGGTTATTATATGTGCATGTCAGCTAGTTTTGAGGGATTTTTACTTTATTATGTTCATAGAAAAAAACATTTATTCACAAACATATCTTGATCGAAATTTAAAATTACATACATACATACACATATGTAGTGGATAACTACATAAAAGCTAGTAACAGCCTCCGCACAGAGGTGATTACTTTTGTCTAGTGGTATGTTAAGTGCTTATGAATCAGAAGGTACCGAGTTCTATCCTCCACACATACACACATATAATATATCTATATGTTATGTTATTCATTTTGTTATAATGATGTAGTCTGGCAATTCAATAAAATCTTCGTTTGCTAAGGCAATTTTGAGATATCAGGAAAGAAAATTGTGCATCGTCTAGACTCAAGTGCAGACAAGCAAGAAGGAGAATTATCCCTTTTCTAAAATTAAATATAAGAAATAAGAGGGAAAGAGGAAAATCACGTGTTCAAAGGACGGGAAATATTAGTTATTTTTAGAAATTACATACGTGTTTTAGGGAAAGAGTTTCAACCACACACAGGAAAACCCGATTATGCTATTAAGATTTTTCTTTTCTAGGAATTTCGAATAAATCTGTTAGAATAAAAGATCTAATATTTTTAACGAGGAATCACGAATAATTCTGTCGAAATATATAGGTTTTAATCCTTTAATATATATTAAATGAGAAATGAGATTAGCGTTTTTCGAAATATAGTATTCGTAATTATGATTTAAATGTTAAGTAAATATTTAAGTTTTTCACATATACTAGGGATGGAACTTTAATAGTGGTAACACTGCTGCGTAAAAACGCTACGCAAAAAAAAAAGAATGTCGCGTATACCACACGTGAGCTACATAACCTACCTATCAGCAAAAAGACTCGTCCTTTCTACGTCACGTGCATGCGGAGTGATGTGAAGAACTGATCCTCTTGTATTAGCTTGTAGTCTAAAGTAAATGTTGTCAGGATGTTTTCAAAACAAGAACAACGAAGTTCGAAAAAATTGAATGTGCCAGATATCGTACAACAAGATAATATCATCTAGGGCTTCAAGAGGCTTGTTCATTTTGCATGAGAATGCTCGGTCGCATGCAGCGCAAGCTGTGACTGATTTATTCGATCGATGGAACTGGGAAGTGCTTTGCCATCCACCATACTCCCCAGATCTAAGCCCTTGTGACTTTGACTTAATTCCTAAGATGAAGGGAATCCACTTCGTGGCATTCGCTTCAAACCTGTTCCAGAGATTCCTGCAGCAGTATACCGGTCCATTCGAACTATCAACAGAATAGGCGCTGCTACAGGTGTTCTGCGACTTCCACATCGTTGGAAATGGGTTATGCACAACGATGGCGACTATATTGAAGGACAATAAAACATGGTGACATGAATCACTTTTTTACTCCATGTAAATAAATAGTTTACAATATCAAAGTTCCAACCCTCGTATATTATTAAAATATTTCAAGAAAAAAAATGATTTAAGATTTTTTTTGTGTGTGAGTGAATAGTGGGCTTACGCTATTCGCGATATTTTTTTATAAGAATTTTGGATTTACATTAAGTAAAATGTTTTTAGTAAATACATGAATGCATCACTTTAATATATTTCAGTGATATTTCCCAGGATTACACAATTTAAGATATATTTAGCCGTATAAGTTTATATTACTTAGAGAATAAATTCATAAAGTAGGAGAGCAAAAGATGAGAAAGAGAAAAAAATTACTTTATCAAGACACAAAGTAAGCATGAAAAAGAAAGAGAAAGAAGCAAAAAAGAAGAGAAGCGTGTGGAAGATGTACCAATATTATTACTTTTGTTCTTCTCATCGCCTAAAATTCTAAAGTAGAGGCTGTTTCTGTTGTCTGCCGATAAGAAATCCTTGTATCGTCCGTACAAAACGTCATCAGTAGATATGCTCTTCATCACCAGATGGAGCTTCAGAAGCTAAAAGAACAATGTATATCAGCACTAAATACTTCATGAGAAAGAATATATTTCAAAGGCTAAAATATTTACTTCAAAATTTGATGCATATTGTTTGAAGTCTTATGTTAGAAAATTATGTTTGGTTAAAAATCAATAAATTTTGGTTTAGAAAATAAAGTAATAACGAGTAAAACTTTTGAAAATACATAAAGCTTTTTAAGGAAACCAGGACTTATCATATACATTAAAAAAATCAGTTTTTCAATTTTAGTATTCAAAAATAGTGCATGTTTTGTTTCTAAAAATGAATAACACTTATATACTCGTTGATAAAATAACTTTAAAATATGTAAAAAGTAATTGACAAAAATATAAGCAAACATTTACAAATGTTAAGTTTTGTCACTTTTTCTCCAAAGCATGATTTTATAGGTACACTTTTTTTAAAAAAACTATTGCACTATAGAGTTCAAAATTTTTTTATGCTTCTATTCAGGATACCTGTTCATATAGTGAACTTATTATTTTTTTTATAGTCAAAGTGGTACATAGTTTTTTTAAAAAATAGTCTTGTGTATAAAAAGGGGAAAATTAAAAGTTTCAAAATTACAAGTTTTATAATTTTTTTTACAGAAAGTATCTTAATATTTTACTAAAAACATAGGTTCACTGTATTTTGGTGTATTATTTAATACACATATTAAAAAAAATATTTTACATATTTAAGAGATACTTTTTAAAAAATGGTACCTAAACATAAGCATGTATTATGAAATCTCAAAAATTATGTCCAACTTAAATTAAACCGAAAAAAAAATTTTTAACTAAAAAATTATTTTTGTATTCTACAGAATGGTTAAAGTATCTTTATTAAGATCACAAAAAATCTAACCTCTAATGGAAACTTTTAAAGATATATGTCTCATAAACAAAGAGTTTTATTTTTGGAATTTTTCTCTTTTGAGCATATGTCCTGGTACTCTTAATGTTGCATAAATTTTAGTGTATTTAAAATTGAGTTCACTTTATGGTTCTACATAAAAATAAAAAAGGTCCATTTTCAAAAATACAATGAAAGAAATTCAAAAGCTATTGAAAAAATATTAAAATAGTCTCATGTAAATGACTTATTTTAACTTATATTTATATAAAGCAAACTACAGAAAAAAATCATATTTTATGAATGTAAGCTTTATTTATTAAAAGTATTTTAGAAAGACAAGTGGATTTTCATTAGTTTATGATTTTTTTATTTTTTTCATTATTTTTTTTTATTAGTTATGAAATACCAACTAAATAAATAAAGCTTGCTGACCGTTATGCTGCCGAGGCGGCTCCAAATAAAGTCTTTAAAAAACTGATTTCTTAATATTAAGAACATTTATCGCGCGCGTTTGCAACTTTAAAAAGATTTTGCAACAACTTGGACAATTTAATTGATATAGATCATGATGAAAATGGAAATTTTTTTTTCGTATTTATTCAAGCTGCTTTAAAGCATAGCGTTATGTAATTGGACTTCTTTACTATAATATTTATATTTATTAAAAATTTTAATGATACTTTTTGCTTTAGATTTATAAAATGAAACAAAAACAATTCAACTCAGGAATTTGTTTTACCAAGTAAGCTAAAACTATACCTGTCATTTTTACTTAGTCTCACAATGGATGCTTCTTGATATTTCGCATATATAAAAATAGCTTTATAAGTATAGGGATATTTGCGTACTTATCTGATTTTATTTATAAATATAACAATAACACTTCTGTAAAAAATTTAACTTTTAATAAAATATATTCTATAGATGTCATTCATACGCACATATAACGGTAAATATTAGTAAGACAATCACATTTTACGACATTAAATTTTTAATTTATGGATCTATAAAGTTTGAAATATATAGAAATATTTTCAAATTTATAAATGCATTTGCATTGTATTTTGCTTCCTTTTAAATTTTATAGAAACAGTTATTATTGTAAAGTAAGAAAATATATTTCTAATTAAATAAATCTATGCTAGTTTCATTTATTGTAAGTAATGCACATTCATATAAACTCAGTGGCGCAACAGACCATGAAGGCCAAGTTATACAGTTTCCATCTCAGTTTTCGTGACCTCGGACGCTGAGGTGCATAAGATGTTCCGGTCAAGTGGTCACTGACGTTCCCAGTAACACTGAAGATCCGCCGTGTAGGTGAGCGATGCATGTTAAATCTGCCAAGAGTTCAAATTTCCTCCCGCTAGTGTAGTGTGGTAGTTAGGAGAGGTGGTACCAGCTC
Source organism: Trichonephila clavipes (assembly GCA_019973935.1). Classification (NCBI taxonomy): domain Eukaryota; kingdom Metazoa; phylum Arthropoda; class Arachnida; order Araneae; family Nephilidae; genus Trichonephila; species Trichonephila clavipes. The sequence goes on from BMAU01021369.1 coordinate 3,651,047, forward strand.
AGGTGTCGTCCTCGTCATTTGACCATGGCGAAGGACGAGGTCCTTCGCCAAAATCCATCATGTAGCTAAACAGTGTGCGAAGTTAATATTCACTTACTCACTCACTCTCTCCCTCTTACTGTGACCTATCAAGGCTCACATTTACGAGCATCGCAATGTCGTCTTACCGCCGCCTTTCTTAGGAGCAATCCGACCTCAACAGCGCTACGCTTTAGCAGCACCTTAGCAGTAGTGACCTGCTTCGCAGCAGGTGCGAGACATTTTGCGCAGGGATGCGTAATCTCTGCGCAAGTTGAGTACTAAATGCCGATCAAAAGCAAATGTGCAAATGAGCTTCGCAGTAATGTTTGGACCACTTCAATAGAGACTCAACCGATTCTTATGTGTCGATTTGTCACCCTGGGTCCACTATTACACGCCAGAAACGAAACTGTAATAGATGGAAACCGGTGACTCAGTGCGAAAGAAAGCTAAGGCCGAAAAGGTCAAGGACAAAGTGTTATAGGATGCGAAAGGGAACCTGTTGATTACCTTGAAAAAGATAGAATCATTACAGGTGTGAATATTACTACAGCATTCTTGACCAGCTGCATAAAAAATTTGCGAGAAGAGGTCAGGCTTGAAGAAGAAAAAGAATCATTTCACCAGAACACAACGCACCTGTACACAAGGGTGCGTTGTCTATGGGAAAGCTGCTAGATTTTGTTAGAACCCCCCTGGGTTCCACCCTGGACACCAAGATTAATTTGAGGCAAAGAATCACTAAGAGCCATTTGTATAGTAATAACTTGTATTTATTATATCGATTCAAATATCAGAAACTCTAATAACATATAATATTTCTATGTTACGTCAAACAAAAAGGGATTTACCTTTAATATATTAAATTAAATTACGAATTATGAAACTAATTAATTAATTACGCGTAAGATCAAACAAGGTCTACCGAAATAGGAGGTCCAAGAAATACACGTAACTCGAATTATTACCTTTCATTAACTTAAACTAATTTCATTAAACTAATGGTGTTTTAAGCTAGAAGTGCTTCTCAAACTGTGGGGCGCGCCCCCTGGGGGCGCGATAATGTACCTCGAGGGGGCGCGAGCATCTTGAAATATAAAGGCTTAAATTATTTTTTTGGAATGAAGTAAAACAAATGCTTTCTGACAAAATAAAAAATACACATTTACACTGATATAAATTATATATATCATCTGGTTTTCCACTTTCAAAAGATTCCACTTCAAACGCTCATTAGCTATCTTTGATCCCAAAACCAAATAAAAAAGATATTTTGTTTTTCTTTGCTTTGTAATCCCGCGATGAGAGATTTTTTACTACGTTTCTTGTAACCTCTAGAATAATACTTTTGTTTATCATCTCTTTGACCTTCAAACTTACTGGTATGTTTAACTCCGTCTACTTTTCTTTTGGGAAAGTTGTAAATAATATTTTGTCTGTTGCTTTTCCCCCACGTAAATGAGTTTTATGATGTATGGATAAACATATTGAGCACTTTGAAGGATTAATTGGCCAAGATGTATTTTATGGTAATCTGAAATTGCATTATAAAAAACGTTTTACATAATTATTTTTTATAACTGACATCGATGTTTTTGTATCGAATACATTTTTTTCATGGGAGCGGTCGCATGAGGCGCTGAATCACTCAAATTCTGGTAAAACTTTGTTTATTCGTTAACAATTTTCTTGACAGTATCCTCCGATATGACAGTCTTAATGGAAACTAAAATGAATTTGTCACATTTATGCCTCTTTTTTGAGAGTGGCAAACGGTATTTTACAATCAAGGTACTTGTTTGATCGAGTTCCCTTCACGACCACTTTTGTTCAGAAATATTTTTCTATGAATATGCTATACTTTCCCCTACGATTAACTTTGTGGTTTTAATTGCTGTGTTGTACAACTTATTATGGTTTATAAATGTAAATGAGCAGAATATAAAAATGGGCATCTAAATCTCTCTATTGAAGGAAGATGAAACTGATCAAGCAATTGAAAGAACCTGATGAAATAATGCATATTAATCGTGATAGCGAAAGTAAATATGACAAAGTGATAGACATGGAAAACGTTTGAGTTGAATTGTAATTTTCAAATGCTGCCTAAAGAACTCTATCAAGAAAATTAAGATATCGAAGAAAACTAAGAAGCCATATAAAATGTAACACTTCGCCTTGTCAAAAAGACACAAGCAAGAAAGGTTACACATGCTATTTGTAGATCATCAAAGAATAGAAATTACAATAACGTGAGCAAAATATGACAGTTTGATTGCAAATAACGTTCTTGTATTGTTAGTGAAAAGTGTCTGTGATTTATGTTCTTTATTAAGGTCACACATTTGGAACGGTTTCTTTTAGTTTTATTGGGATTTTTCTCAAATCATCAAAGAAAAATTAAAAAGTCTTTTTAAAGTAGGTAAGTACATTTTCTCTTAGTTAAATTATTCGCTGCAATTGTGATTTTTATCGAGCAGAAAAAATAATTATAAAAAAAGGATTGGGAGTGACTTGGTGAGTGATTGCGCGACCATTAAGGTTAGTGTGGAGTGGGCGCGCCTGCTTCCGGGTTAAAAGTATTTTTGAAGGTTTCTCGCTTTAAATATTAAAAAATAACACAATTATTCTTCATTGGAATTTTCATGCGTTTTCCTTATTTAATATTAATTCTAAAATCATTTTATATTTTTGTATGCATTGTTGTGCACTTGGTTTTACTCTTCTTACAATTAAGCTATTATATCAGAATAATGCATTATTTTTAAAAAATAATCGCAGAACGGGTACTTCTCAGCCAGTCTACTTAGTAAAAATACATCAGTACTGCACAAGAATGTATTTTATAACTAATTTATTATCAATTTAAGGCGACTTGTCGGTACCTAAAAATCACAAACCTATATCGTTTTTATTTTCATTTTTTTAATCTTATTCTTTGCATTATTATCTTTCGATTGATATATCACTTGTGCATGTCGGAAGATTAGAAGTTGAATAAAACTTCATTTGAGAAAACAAATTAGGTAATTCAGCCACACCCCCTTTTGAAAAAGCTAAAAAATGTGTTATGATAAAAAAATCTATTTTATAAATAATAATAACATAAAAGAATGTGTAGTATTTAAGCAGAATATTTCCGAGGCAATACAATAATGTAATTTTTTCTTCAGCGTGAAATGTGTTCATGTAAAATTTTTAAATTAAGGCATTTTTATATTAATAATTTTATAATTTCAGTTCTTATTCCTGATATATTTTTTTCATACAAATGTAATACTTTTTAATATTATAATAAGAAAAACAGCTAAAATTTCTGTCGTGACGGAAGAAAAAAAATTTTTTGAAATTTCTTTAGTTTCTTTATTAAATTAATTATACTCTAAAAGTTGATCATTTATAAAAATGTGTGGGTTAAGAAAGGCACATATGAAAATGTAATTATTTTAAAGAAAAACGTATAAATGTGGCAATATCTTAACGAGAAGTATTTAACAATGTGGCTT